>CM054135.1:73086062-73266062 GCA_028751875.1 Rapana venosa
CAGACAACAAGACAGCTGAGCTGGCTATGCTCATCAAATAATTTATATATGACAGCTATTGTCTCAGCAAAAAAATCTGCGACCTCTTAAATACAGTTTCTAGGGGGTCTCAACCAGACCTGTTCGTAATTCTTTGCCATACAGATTCTACACATGGAGAAGAGATGTCTGATCGTACACTTACCACAGCACCGGGTGAGATAATTATGTGAGGCTTGTCAGTACGATCACCCAGCCAGCAGTGCTGTACATTGAGGATGGCTGCGTTGCAAGGGACATCCTTTACGGACAGCTCGCTTCTGGGTGTCGGCATTCACTTGCTGCCTTGACCAGGTCAAAAGCTTTATCAGTTATTGAAGCAAGCAAGCCGCCAAGGCTGAGATTAAAATTAATAATGTTGTTGCGCTAAAAATGTCAGGTAGGAATTTGCTTTCACCCATGGTTAACTCCTAGCTCAAACAGTATTCTCCATTAAAGGAGGACAACGCCTCTGAAATCATAGTTTTAAAAAAACTGTTAAGGTGTTCCCATAACTTTGACGTTCTTTGGGGAGCGAGGTGTCAGAGACCTCACACCTCGGCTCCTCTAAGGGCCAGCATTTTGAGGGTAGTACCCATCCTCCTCTCCCTCACTGCTTTACGTTCCCTGTCCCTAAAGAGGGCAGGTACCCATTCATAGCTGGGTGAACAGGGGGACTAAACTGAAGCCAAGGCGCACAAACGGTCACCCATCCAATTGGTAACCACGCTCGACGCTGCTTAAAACCCTGCCTTGGGGGAGAGCCAGTGCTTTGACCTCTGTGCTATCCCGCCCCCTTTATTGACAAAAAAAATGAAACATCATAATTGTCACCACCGCGACCACCTCCATCACAACAGCCACAACAACGTCACAACAACAACGTAAACAGGCTATGATGATGATGATGATGATGATGACGACGACGACGACGACGACGATGATGATGATGATGATGATGACGACGACGACGACGATGACGACGACGACGACGATAACGATGATGATGAAGATGATTTCCTTCACGAATGTGGAAGCTTGACAAGTGCAGACAGTGGGTCCAGAGGCTGGGTCACGGAGAACAGCACTGACCACTGTCTGCCGTGACGTCTGCTTTCTCCAGGCTTCTGATGTAAGCCAGAACTGTAAGCTGTAACTGTAAATGTAAGCTACGGTGGGTAGTCCGGACTAGTTGTTAACATGTGTATCGTATTGTGTTGTATTGTATTGTTTTGTACTGTATTGTTTTGTATCGTATTGTATTGTATTGTTTTGTGTTGTATTGTGTTGTATCGTATTGTGTTGTATCGTACTGTGTTGTATTGTATTGTTTTGTATTGTGTTGTATTGTGTTGTATTGTATTGTTTTGTATTGTATTGTGTTGTATTGTATTGTATGATGTTGTATTGTATTGTATACCACTTTCAGCCACGGTAGATGTGACCACATCAAAATTTAATGCAGGCAAATTGGGAAACACAGTTGCAGACAGGAAAAGAAAAAAAATGGGTGGCGCTGCTCCTGTGGCGACGCGCTCTCCCCGGGGAGAGCAGCCCGAATTTCACGCAGAGAAATCTGCCGCGACTTAAAGTGATATAAAATAAAATATATATAAAAAATAAGAAGAAAATGTCCTCAGGGATAGTGCATCACCACAGGAGTATCGCCAAGAAAACAAAAAACCCCAAAATACCAACCTTGTTTGAAAGTCTTTTTGTTTCTCTATGAGAGTGGCTTTCATCAACATAATTTTGCTGGGAACAATTTTCTTTTTTGCCATGGGTTCTTTCACGGGCCCTAATATGTGCGCTGCATATAGGATCTCACCCGGTTTATCGTCTTATCGTGTGTGTGTGTGTATGGAAAAGTACAGAACATGCCTGATGAACGAAAAAAATATACATCAAGTTTGCTGCTGCTATCATCAACATTGTCATCATTATTACTAATAACCTGATTGATAATATTCATTATTATTTTATCATTATTTTCATTACTTGTTGGTGTTCCTCTTCTTCATGGTGATAAGCATAATTTTAGGTGTCACGTCGCGCGCGCACGTGTGTGCGTGAATGCGCGCGTGTGTGTACATATATATATATATATATATATATATATATATATATATATAAACAGATTTAAAATATTATATTGCACCACATCCTGCTTTAAAGAAATAACCTATAATAAATAACATATATATATATATATATATATATATATATATATATAAACAGATTTAAAATATTATATTGCACCACATCCTGCTTTAAAGAAATAACCTGCAGGGACTTTCACACGAATAAGGGCCTAACGCATGCACATTATGTTTGTTTTTCTCTTTTTTGTTTACAAAATAAAACATGATGGGGACACGAAGGAAACGATAAAACGTGTAGATCTGGATGGTATTATAAGTAGCACTTCATTTTCTTTTCTTTTCTTTTTTTAAACTCACAAAGGCAAGAAGAAAATTAGGAAATTTTATGGTTTGTTAACAGATAGACCCAGCATATTAATGACATATTCGTTTTATTAACTGTGTCTAAATGATCAATCAACTACGCGTACTGTAAATCGTTAGCAGACCGAGTTTAAAAAAAAATTTAAAAAATAAAATAAAAAAAAAGAAAGAAAAAGAGTATGCATTGTATACATAAAACACCTCTCGTGACCTTCGAGCCCCCCCCCCCCCCCTATCAAGGGAAGATAATTGAGAATATTCTCATCGAGAATAACTCCTCATTGTTCAGACTGCAAACATGGCGCTTCGGATGAAGTTAGTGTTCGCTACTCTGGCAACCGGCATCTTAGTGTGGGGAATTTATGATTGCCTGACGAATTTTGAACAAAATGGTTGTGAGATGACTTGGATGTTTCAGTACCCAAAATATCTGGTGAGTTACCTGATAAACTGGATTATTTTCGTGATTAATATATAAGGCTAAAATATCAAATGAAACCAGTTCGAAAGTTTAGACTGTGGCTCTGCAGCACTTTGTGTCAGTTTGCTGCGTTTAGGTTTGCTGCACAACAACACAGTTCGTTGATTGTTCAACACACACACAACACACAGAGTGTCGTACACACGCGTGCGTGGGCGCGCGCGCACGCACGCACGCACGCACGCACGCACGCACACACACGCACACACACACACACACACACACACACACACACACACACGTGTACTGTACACACACCATGTTTATTCAGTATGCATACAATAATACACTTGCATATTTATATATGCATGTGCTCGCGCACGAACACACACACACACACACACACACACACACACACACACACTCATACACTCATACAAAGACTGAGAGAGTGTGTATCTCACTATCTGACAATGTTGTTCTTGTTCAATATGCTGATCTGCTCAAAGTCAAAGACTTGAAAGAGTCAAAGATTAATTATGATAAAGAACATTTTCCAGAACAATTTTGACAAAAAATCTACCCATGCTTCTTTTAACACCTTGACCAAAGTGGAAATTTCATTTAGCGAATTTTTAAGGTGCACTTTGAAAATACTTAGTAACATACCCTTCTTATCTTAAAAGTTAAAATTTAAATATGTATATGTGTGTATACTGATGGATCCCTTCTTGAGAATAAGGAAAGAGGGGCAGCATTCATCATTCCTGCTTTAGTTTAAAATAAAGTTTGAAAAGTCCTGTAGATCAGATCAGCAAAAATCATCCCATCTTTAAACCAAAGCTGAACTTATTTAAACAGCTATTTTGATGGCTTTGTACTTCCTGCTTGATTGTCCTAATATACTGTTTTGCAGTTATTATTACAATTTACAGTAGCTTAATAACTCAGAATCCAATGCTAGGCAGGATCTTGTAACTGAAATTAATCATTTAGTGCACGTTCTTAATCTGATAGTGATACTAGGTTCAGATATTTCTGCTGGGTTCAATCTCATTGTCAGTGCTGTTTATTTTAATGAGGAGATTGACAGAGCTGAAACTAGCACTAAACAACCAAAATGAAAAGGAGCAAAACTTGTTTCTCTGATTCACAGTCTGAAATGAAATGCCTTTCAAGCAAAATTTCTGTTAAACATATATTTAGTCTGAACAAAGGTTTATCAGTAAACAAAAAAGATTTATAACACCTGATACTGTAACATTTTGTACAATATGTAAATTTTGTGTCAAGGGTCAATCATTCAATGAGATTTGACCAGTAGTTTGAAATTATATATATATATATATATATATATATATATATATATATATATATATATATATAAGAGAGAGATATATATATATATATAATAGAATTTCTGTTCTTTGAGTGGGTCTTTTTCTGTTCCAGCCCGTGCCATTGGATGACAGCATCACAAGACAGTTTCCAAACTATAGACTATTTGTGTATGGAGAAGGGTATGTACTATCTCAGTATCTGTATGACCTAATGTTTATTTTACAGTGAGTGAGTGTGTGTGTGTACATACTACATAACTACATTGTGTGCACATATCATTCTCATTGTGTGACTGTGTCAGTTTGTGTCATTGTGAGTGACTTACACTAGGTACAGACCTGTACCTTTCATGATGCTCACACAACACGGGGTTTGCACAGGTCCTTGAAGTCCCTTCAACTACAACTTAGTACAAGCACAAGACAGATGTTTTCAAGTCCCTAATTTTGAAGCCCTGAAAATCTCAGTTAAATAAAACAGACTTTTTTTGGATGGGGGGGGGGGGGGGGGGGGGGCGCCTGCCTTTTCTTCTGTGACGTCCCGTCCTGCTGTTCCTATGCCACTCATCCCAATCTCCCCGCCACAGCCATACCCAGATTAGTTATGTCTCATCCCCAGGGTTCGGAAGTCCACAGGGAGCCCATCAATATCAGGCCCCCATGGGGCCACCAGCCAGAGGGGCCATGCACTGCTGCTGAGTCATTTTGGTGGTGTTCAGTGGTGCCTGTTCTGAGCTTACATGCGCAGCACACCACCTACCAACCCCCCTACTAACGACAGTATTAGCTCAGTCGTGGAGCCAGACTGAGTCAGTGAGTGAGTTGCCCACCTGAGATGGCAACCACCACAACGTCCCTCCAACGACCATGACCCCTGAACCTCCAGCCCCTAGGGCTTTGACACAAACTCACCACAGGCACAGAAGTGTATGGTGAAACCGAATCTGAGGTCACCATGAGACCAGAGCAACTGGGACCACCGAATCAGAGGCTTTTTTTTTATTATTGCATGATGATCAGTGACAATGAGGATGACATAATGATGCTGCTGTGGAGGTGCATGTGCTTTGAGACTACTTGACAGGATTGTACTCTACGCTTACTATCATAATATATCCTGGCTTCAACTAGGCCCGAGAGATACCTGTGGACACCTGCAGTGTTGGTCAGGTTATTTGAGCAACACTTTCAAACTCGCATCTGTAAAGTGGATGAAGGTTGACTGTGTAGTCCCAGTCTTCCCACTGAGTGGTGAGCCCACAGCACACACCCTGCCAGGCCTGGGTAGGAACCGGTCAGAGTGTGAAAAATCCCTATGATTTAAACCCACAACCTTCCAGTACAAAATCCAAAGCACTAACCACTGCGCCATGACAGCTGGTACAGACATTTTATTTTATATATTCATTTATTCTTTTATATCAAGGATAATGGAATAAGCACTCGTGTGCTTTTTTACATCCAGTCCTCGTGGAAATGCGAGTTTTTGTTAATTTTGTCATCTGTTCCCACTGGCACACAATGGCCTACTCTTTTGAAAAGCGAAACAGGATTTACCGTGTGCGCAAGATGTTCGCATATGGGGCCTCAGTTTATAGTCTCATCTGAAGGACTTTTGGGGAGAGTGGAATCTGCGCTGTTGCTAACTCCAGGGATTCGAACCCAGGTTGTCAGATTGCGAGCGCAATGTTCTAACCACTAGGCTATCCTGTCCCTGACATTTACCCCTTAATGCTAAGAAAAAGTGCCTTGATTTAGTTATTACCATTAATTCTACATGATAAAGCTTCAACTTGATCGGAGTTTTGAAAAATCTATACATAAAAATAAATAATTCCCTATCATCGTCATGTCTATCGCTTCAGTCACTTTCAAAGGACCTGATAGCAGCGGAGTTACTATCCTTGGTCATGTATTCATGACAACACTGGGGTTGTTTTTTTCATTATTTCAGTATTTGTTATCTTCATATGAACGCTGTGGGGTTTTGCTGCAAATGTTTATAAATCCAAAAGCTTCGGTCTCTCTGTAATAGTATATATGCTGAAAATTGTAAACCTTGGCACATCCAAAGTCTGTGTGCCTGCTTTATCTCAATATTGAATGTGGTTAATGTATGTGTTGAGGTAAAGGGGGTGGGGTAAGGGGGGGGGGGACACCAATAACCTCCTTGAAAGAGGAGTAGTTCAGTAGGCCAGCAGCATTAACTTAAGTAACGGCTATGTACATGTATGTATATCATATATGTATACCTATACATGTGCACTGTATCAGGAATGGAATGGGTATCCTGTTTTTAAAAGAGGGCAGGTGTGGCTTGCCGGGAACTTTGGTCTCTCATTCCTTCTCCAGCTAGTTCTTGGATTTGTTATTTTGGAAAGTAGATCTTTTTGAAGGAAAGTCCGAAAGGGCAATAGAATGTTTGGTTGGTTGTTTTTTTTATAACTTCTCTGATTTAGATGGATGCTTCCAAATTGTTAATGTTGATTTATTTTATGAAGTCTGTTGGGGTTTTTTAAAATGGGGGGGGTGGGGGGAGAGCAGTATTACTGTCTCAACCCTTTCCCCCCTTCCCCCCTCCCCTTTACTCCATCGAGGTGTTACCCCTACACCCCATAAAGGGCCTTACAGTGCTTACACATTCCCCAGACCCCACCCAGCTTCAGTTCAATGTTGTTACAGGTTTTTCTACCACCCATGCCATGTACAAACCATGTATCTAGGTTGTCATATGTATGTTATCAGCTATTGTTGGCTTTTAATTGTGTTACATGTACAACTGGTAGTGGTACTATATCTTACACTCCACAGACAAAACATCACTCTCCTCATTTGGCTGTTTACAGTGTGGCAAATTCACAAACTGACTTGCAGTTAATTTTTAAAAAATTGAAATGTCATTGTCTATCATTTAAAAAGATTTATTGCAATGTTAAATTATAGAAACCATGTGCGTTTCATTCAGTGAGTCAGCAAAGATATGAGTCAGCAACACATGGGTTGTTTTTACTTTCACACATATATGTATATGTATATAATATATATATATATATATATATATATATATATATATATATATATATATATATATATATATGTGTGTGTGTGTGTGTGAGGTGTATGAGGTGCAGTAGTCACTCAGTTGAAAGGCATACAGTTTTATCTGAAATTATTTTAATTGTGGTAAATGTTTACTGGTGTCCTAACAAAAATTGGGTTGGGTGGGTGGGGGTCGGGTGTTGTTTCTTGGCTTAGAGCTCCAAGGTTTACTAATGGTTAGATGTATGCATACGTGTGTATATGTGACCATTATTGCCCACCATTTAAGGTAGACATATTCTGACTTAGAGATGATGTGTTGTTAAAAACAATGGTGGTATGGAGGTTGAAGGGACAGTTACTATACATGTACACAGTCACATTTATTTTGAGAATCCTGTGTATGTGGGAACATTTTCCTTGTGTAATTTAGAAATAAATCATGCAAATCACCAAATGTTTGCAGTGTGGTTGGTTTTAGATATTTTACTTTGTTGTGTTTCTTGCCATAACCATGATATAGCAAACAGTATTTTAAACATCTACTATGAGAAGGTGAATTGACAAATTGTCTTTTTCTCTTCAGGATATGTTTTTTCGGCAAAGTTCATTTTAAGGTCCCTATGTCACAGAAATCGCACATTTTTCTAAGGTCAACCGCTATATCATTGTAACATTACAGACGTTTTTAATGGAAAAATAACCAATGAAATTCACTTTTTTTTTGTGCAGAGCCTATGCTGAGGAACTCAGGTATTGTGACTTTAGTTTTGTATTTAATAACTTATTATGTTTGCATACACGTATACAAGGCATTGTGAATCAGTATGTTTGAGCTCTTAGCCTGGTTTGTGTTTTAGAAATTCTATCAATCATAAGATTTTTTTTTATTGCTAAGTTATTGTGTAGGGAGGAATGATCATGTTGTGGATATATAGCTTAAGCTTAAGGCTTAAGTGGTAGGGCTGTACTCAACATTTGTTTTTGCACTATAGTATCTCTCAGTGTCAGCTTGATTTAAAGAATGCAGACAGCTGTAATGCTTATCAAACTATTTGAATTTTACGCTCAAATTTCACTTTTTCCAAGTGGTGAATACTTTATTTATTCTGTGGCGTCTGTTGCCTCACTTAGCCATTAGCAATCTCAGCTGTGGACCTGTAGCAGCTGGCTGAAGTCTAAAAAGAGAAATAATGCATAGCAGACAGGCCACTGGCTGGGGTCACATCCTCTACCTCCAGCCCACAACTCAGTGTGCTGACTGCCTGTACAGTGATGGTTTGTACAATAACAGTATTACACAACCTTGTACCATACCATACACCATACCATTTAACACCACACCACACCACATCATGCCACATTGCACCACACCACACCATAATGCATCACACCATAATACACCACATCACACAACAAAACACACAGAGCAACACAACGCATCACAATGCCAGATAGTACATCATTGGGCTATAATGTCCTGCACTGTAAACTGTCAGAACCACTGTAAACGTTTACCTGGCTTGGGCACTTTTATTACGTTTGATTAATTCACTGGGCCTGGCAATTTTTGTCCTTCCTTGTTCACCAAACCTGCCCATTTGAAAGGGTCAGTAAAAAATAAATAAATAATTTTTTTAAAAACAAAAAAACATAAAAGCTAAGTTAGTTAATGAAATGATACATTATCCTCAATGAGATGTGGTGAAGGTTAGGTCAGGTCACAAACATGCCTTACAAAAATAATAATAAAATCCCCCACACAAAAACATAAAAATATAGTTATTGCAAGTTAGTTAATGAACTGATACATTATCCTCAATGAGATGTGGTGACGGTTAGGTCAGGTCACAAACATGCCTTACAAAGACACACAGACCAACGAAATCTTATTCTGTTTGGCTGCTTTTGAAAAATAAGATAAGCCACCATAGTTCTTGTTAGCATATACAGTGATATTGTAATGGTGCCTTACCTAGAATCAGAAAAAAAAATGAATCTCTGATACATGATAAGTGCAAAACAGCCGCGCGTTGAATATTCCTCATCAGGATTTTTTGGATGGAGTGAGTAATAGATATCCTGTATGTGCATATCAGGAAATAAATAACCTTTTGGCTTTGTTCCAAATTCAGCTCAGCATTGTTAAGTGATAAAGAATGCTGTTTTATTGAAAGAAAATTAAAAGGCACTTGACAAAGTTTTCTTAATACTTTTTCTTTTATTCTTTTTTACAGTTAGAACTTACTCCAAGGTCAATGGTGAATGTATGAAACAGAGGTTAAAAAGCAGGGTTTGGTTGTAGGCCTGTAGTTCTTCAGGATCGACTCTCAGGTGGTAAAAGAATTTGAAAGGAAAATTATTCACTTTTATAATCTGGTCACATTATATTCATATCTAGTGTTTGGTCTTGTTATACTGTAGTGAATAGAACAAAGTGCATTGTTTTACAAAGCAAAGTTTGTTCTGGCTGTTAACTTAGGCAATGGCGATGTAAATGTGCATCCTTGTGGAAATCCTGTGTGTTTGTAAGTGTGTGTGTGTCTTCGTTTTAATGTCTATCCTCTAAAAACAGACATTGTGTGTGTGTGTGTATGTGTGTGAGTGAGTGAGTGTTTGTGTGTGTATGATGCATATTATGGCATAGGTGCATAAGGAAATTTATCAGTTTATGTAAAAGAAACCTCTCTGTATTGCTTTGTTGGTGACAGTGAGATGAAGTTCAGAGGCATCCCAGTTCTCTTTTTGCCTGGGAATGCAGGCAGCTACAGGCAAGGTGAGACTGTTACTATTTCTATTTGTGATACTTACAATGTGTGTGTGTGTGTGTGTGTGTGTGTGTGTGTGTGTGTGTGTGTGTGTGTGTGTGTGTGTGTGTGTGTGTGTGTGTGTGTGTGTGTGTGTGCATTTGAGAGATTAGTTTGCTTCCATTTTTGAGAGAAGGACAGAAAGAAGCAAATTGTATTTCTATTATTTGGTTATAATTCATACAGAACAGATATGAAGTGCACATTGTGCTTGTATCACACCTGCATGCACGCATGGTTTAGTCTTTATACACCAATGCAGTTTAAATCATTCACATTCTGTCACATTGTTGTCATTGTTGTTTGCTATTTATTTCAAATAGATATATGAAAACATTGAGATGAAGGCAATCATTTAATGGTGCACTATCTTTGTTTTTGTCTGATTCTGTTTAACACTATCCCTATGTTAAGGGAGAGAACCCCTCTTTCCCAGTACACATGCACTGTGCGCATTTGTATCCTACAGTAGCCCAGTTGTGGGTGATAGGGGGAAGAGTAAGTAGATGGTTGGTTACCCTATAGCAGGTTACCCATAGGGAAAAGGTTAAAAACAGAATAGAATTTTGGTTGGAGTCAACTTACTGTATAGGATTCTAGCTTTTAAGTCAGGTATTGTTTACACTAGGGTCTGAGGTCAACGTGTGTTGTTTTTCCAGTCAGATCTCTTGGCTCTGTGTCGCTGAGAATGGCAGAGAGACCTGGATTCAAGTTCCATTTCAACTACTTTGTTGCAGATTTTAATGAGGTAACTGTTGGTCGGGACAAACTGATTGCGTGTTTCAATCCTGCCTGAGTCATTATGTGTGTTGTTACCAGTGTCGGAATGTAGAACTCGGTCCCTAGACTCGAAGGCTAGGGTTGGGTTGGTGGTTGTTTTTGAAGGGGTGGGGATGGAATAGTCTGGTGGTTAGAGCACCGTACTAGTGATGTGACATTAACTGAGGACACAGGGTAGAATCTCCACACAAGTGTTCATTCAAGAGGATTTTCCTCACAAAGTTAACATTTGTACAGAATTTTTGGGATAAGACTATAAACCAAAGTGTTGTGGGGGAGCATATGCAGAACATGTTGTGGACATGTTAAAGCCCTATCCGTCTTTTCAAGAAGAGTAGGGCAGCTGCAGCCTGAGGATGTGAACGTACCTAGCATGCACCATGCAACCTGGTGAGGGATGGCTGAAGAAAACAGCTGCTCAAAGAGTTAGGGAGAAGCGCAGGCAAGTCAACCCAGCTTGTTTATGAGTAAATCTATCTCTTTTGTTGTTCCTGGGCTAGAGTTCCAAGGTTCACAAGTGGTGAGGTGCCTGCAACCATTCACCCACCATTAAGGTAGTCATAGTCCAACTATGGGGATGATGTCTACATGGCACACAAAACCAGTGTGTTTGCAATTTTGTAAATTTTTTCACCTATCCCTACTAACACGATTGACCCACCCTTCTGAGGGCGGAACGGGCTTTAACCTGTGTGGAAAATGTTCCTCATGCATTTGCGTTTGGGACCTCAGATTATAGTTTCATTTGAAGGACTTGTGGGGGAGTGGAGCCACTACTGATGTTAACTCCAGGGGGAAAATCCCCTCAAACGGGCACCTTGGTAGTGGCTTGAAGTTGAACTTGAGCTGTCAGATCACGAGTGCAATGCTCAAACCACAAGGCTATTCCGTCCCCAAACTATTGTTTAATTTTCAAAATCTATAGCATTAGTAACTTTCAGTCTTCTGCTTCCATGTACTGAGAAGCAGATCAAACTCTGTGAGGCTGCTTAAAGAACGCTACCCATGATTTGACTAGTGTGAACAGTGACTCTCTTGCCACACATTGTACAATGATCAGCTTGTTCATGTTGAATTTGGACCCGGTCTTCTGCTTTCCTTCTTTGCCAGTCCTTTTTTAACAACAGTGTTTGTGCATTTAGGCATATGAGGATATTGAGGATGTCATGTGCACATATTATGTAGACATCCCTCCATGCCTAGAAATGCATGTCTACATATTGTTTACATACATGCATTTGCATCAATTTGCCCACGTGTATATGAACACAGACCTATGCACACACAAAACCAAGTTCACATGCATGCAAGTATGCACATATGTAAATATGTACACATACAAGAATACAATCATAATTATGTGCTGTCTGTTGGCATATATGTACGAACAAGTAAATTTGCAGAACACATGCACACATTCGCACGCACATATGCACGCACATGAATTAAAATTATTGTTATTGTTATTGTTATGCACACATACACATTGTTTCTCTCTGTCTGTTTCTCTGTCATTCTTTGTCTCTGTCTCTGCTCTCCTCCTCTCCTCGCTCTCATCGACTCTCCTCTCTCTCTCTCTCTCTCTCTCTTACCTCTCTCTCTCATGTTGTTGGACTACCAACAGCTTCGGAAGTCACCATAGGTGCCCTGCTCCAAGACCATCACCTCACGTCATGGAAAACATGCGCAGAAGGCAACAACACAACAGTTGTACGAAGACTGAAGACCAACTCTGAACACACAATAAATATAGCGAGTAAGCAAACATCTTCAACGTGCCAGTGTTTACGTAGGAACCCCCAACCCCCCCCCCTCACCCTCCAGTCAACTCAACAGAGATAGAAGATTGATAGAGGAAAGAAGACAGGCAGAGGAGAGGGGACAGGTGGAGGAAACAGAAAGGCAGAGAGGAAAAGACAGACCATAACAAGGCAAGAAGAAAGTCAGGCAAGTGAATTTTTGCCTTAGAAATTTCACACAGTTTATCTATGCCTCCACCACCCACAACCAGCGCTGTTTCACACATCAACACGCCCCTGTCTCCAAACAACACACCGCTGCACGTGCTGTCTTCTGCACGTGAAGTTTGCTCTATGCCATGCGATGTCACCTTGCTAGAAGCAGACGCAGTACCGGATCAGCAGTATGACATCGGCCTGGCTGACCATGTGTCTACTTCATCCCAGACAACGGGGGACAACGAAGGTGACAGCCCTCTACAGAAAGCTGAAGAGACTGGCTGCAGTGTGGAGCTGATCAAAGACTATGTAGCGGAGTTAACAGACAGGTTCCTGCAGGAAGACTCGGAAACACCTCTAGAAATAAGGATTCTTGTCACATGCCTGTTTCTAAGGACAGACCAGAAGTAGTTATTTGTGAAAGTGATGACGTGGTGTTTGAGTTCAAGTGGACAGAAGATTCCAGTGAACAAGCTGATTTCTTCTGGACCCCAAACACATGTCTGAGGAGGAACGGACCATCACCTCCAGGCTGCAGCTGTGGACACCTGCTGATCACCAGAGGTTCAAATACAGGATTGATGCTGGACTGGATGTGCTGAAAGTGATCATGGATGCTGTCAGATCATCCTCAGGGAATAATGGTTTGCACATGCTGTTTCTGTTTGAATGTAGTTGTGTTGTTGTGCAAGTGATGCATGGTTTCGTGCGAGTTCAGATGCATGCATGCTTTTTTGCCACTACACAGCAGTGAGGGGATCATGGCTGAGGTGTGACACTGCAGATGTGGATTGCAAAGTGTTTGGGTGTGGGGAGGAGGAAAAAGGAAGATGGAGCGCAGATCATAACAGCCAGGACAAAGCTTGTGGAACACCACCATGTGCCTGTATAGCAAAACAGCCAGTGTGTGCCTGCTGCAAGTGCGTGACATGGGTAAACTTAGTCACAGATCCAAGTATGTCAGTGTATGTGTGTCGTTAATGTGATTTGTTGTTCATTGAGATTACAACCCACCCCAGACCCATTGGTAAGGGCAAAAGCTTAGCTATGAATCATTTAAGCTCTCTCTCTACTTGTCCTCCCCTCTTCGTTTCATGTATCCTCTCTGCTCTACCTACTAAAGCTTCTCATCATGCTCTCTCACTCCATAGTCTTCTTCTTATCTCATTCTCTCATTCTTCCCTCTCATCCCCACTCCTCCTCCTCCATTGTAATGGCAAGTCTTCTCTTAGCTCTCTCTCTCTCTCTCTTCTCTCTCTCTTCTCTCTCTCTCTTCTGTTTTTTTGTTCATCATAACAAGAATTTTAATAAAAGTAATGTATAGAAGGAACAAATAATGGTTGTATTTCAGGATTTCTCTGCGCTGTATGGACCGCTTCTTCAGGGACAGACAGGTATATCAGCTACACACATTTTGCATAGCATCAGAGTGGGTTTGTGTATGTTGTGTGTCTGTGGTGTGTTGTGTGTGTGGGTGTGTGAGTGTGTGTGTGTGTGGTGTGTGGTGTGTGTGTGTGTGGGTGTGGTGTGTGTGTAGAGAGAGTGTTGTGTGTGTGTGTGTGTGTGTGAGTGAGAGAGAGAGAGGGTGTGTGTGTGTGTGTAAAACATTTAATGTGTGTGTGTGTGTGTGGCCCTGATTTGGCCTGTGTTATCAGCTAGAATGTCTGGTACCATGAAAATAGGATGTATGTGTAAGAGTAATTGTATGTATGCATTGATTTGGTGTGTCATTGCTTATTTGTGTGTGTACGAGTGTGTGCGTGCGCATGCATGTGTGTGTGCCACAGTGTGCCTATACAGCAGCGCTCAGTCAGAGTGCTAAAATTAGCGCGCCCCGACCTTTTTACCCCCACACCCCTCCCATTTCTTCACCCCTCCCCTTCCCCCTCCTCACAGCATCTCAAGCCTAGTAGCACGTACACATGCTCGCGCGGCAGTTCTGGGCTAGGCTAGGCCTACAGGAGAGGAATGGGTATACCGTATAGGTAGCGAGCGTTATGCTAGTAAAAAAAAAACACCTCACTTTTAACAATGAACGTACGCAGTTTAGTGTGTGTTTGTGTGTAAGAGAGAGAATCTTTGATACACAAAGATGAAGATTTTAGTCTAAACCTAGTCTTACAATCTGTCCCTGTGAACAACACACACACACACACACACAGATATACATAGATAGATACATAGATAGATACATAGATAGATAGATATGAAACAGAAAATCCACACCAACAACAGAATAAAATCTCAATTACACACTACTATCAAGCAGCGCACGAACACACACACAAGGCAACAACACATACACACACACACACACATACACAGTTCACACACACACACACACACACACACACACACACACACACACACACACACACACACACACACAGAATCAGAAATAAGTTTAGGCTGGAAAGGATGGCAGAGCTTTCAGGAGGAAAATTGCGATCAATTTACCTCACTAGCACAGAAATTATCACTCTCAATAGCACATCAGGGGTCAAGTTCCAGCGTCTAAGTGCAGCAGAAAATGGGGGAAAATGACTGCCGTGGTGCGTGTGTGTGTGTGTGTGTGCGCGCGGGTGTGCATGTGAGTGGGTGTATATGTGTGCCCTGCATACTTAATTGCTTACCCACTTGTTGCCCCTTGTTTATTATATTAGCATGTAAATGTTTATTTTTTTATAAAAGAAAGAGTGTTTTCAGGTCTGTAGGATTCTGACAACACTTAACAAGTGAAAATGCAGTACGTTGTTTTACTCTTTTTCCTTTCTATTATTTTTGCAGAATTTGTCCATATGTGTGTGAAGAAAATCTTGAGCTTGTATAAGTCTTCAAAGCATCCCCCTACGTCTGTGATACTGGTTGGACATTCTATGGTGAGATGGATGTGAATTGTATTGTATTGTATTGTTTGGTATTGTGTTGTATGCCACTTTTGAGTCGTGGCAGATTTTTCTGAGTGAATTTTAATGGGCTCTCTCAGATGAGAGCATCTCCAAAAGAGCATGATCACTTTTTTTTTTCATGTTAAAAATGTTCCTATGTGTATCCCTCTGAGAATGGCTTTTCTTTGCTACACAGTTTTTCCAGGGATAACTGTTTATTGCAATGGGTTTGAGAGAGAGAGAGAGAGAGAGAAAGAGAGCATGAGATCGAAATAGAGAGAGAACTGTCTCTGAAAGAGAGATAATGTATCTGATGTTACAGACCCAGATAAGAATTGCACATTAGCATGCGTATCAAAATTGCCTTGCATTTATGTTTTCATCATAAGCAGTGTTGTATGCAGCATACAGCAACAGTATCAGCAATTGCAAGAACAACAACACACATATGCACACATGTGCAGACGCTTGCATTCACACACAAGCACCACACACACACACCACAAACGCACGCACACACACACACACCACACACACACACACACACACACACACCCCACAAACACACGCACACCACACACACACACACGCACACGCACACACACACACACACACACACACACACACACACACACTACACATCACACACACACACACACACCACAAACACACGCACACCACACACACACACACACCACACACACACACTACACATCACACACACACACACACCACACACACACACACACACACACCACAAACACACGCACACACACACACACTACACCACACTCACACACACACGCACACACACACACACATGCATTTTTAAAATATGGTCATCTGTTGCGACCAACACACAATGGCCTTGTCTGCTGAGAGGCAGAACAGATGTTATCATATGCACAAGATGTTCTGGTCATGTTTATACATGGGATCTTTTGGGGAGTGAAGTCAGTACTGATGTTAAACTCCATGGGGAAAATCCCCACAAATGGGTGCTTCAGTAGTGGTTTGATCCTGTGCCCTCAAATCACTGCATAAATGCTTTAACCACTATGCTATCCCCCTGCCTCCCCCTCCATCATGTTTGTTATTACGCATATGTCATATATAAGCATATATCAGAGTGCTTTGATTTTTTGGGGGGGGCAAGATATAGTGCGATATAAATTCCATGTATTGTTGTTGTTATTATTATTATTATTATTATTAATTATTGTTATATGTGAAAGAGAAAAGGTACCTTACCCGGGATTAAAATTGTGTATGTGTAGCATGTAGATGTGTGTGTGTGTGTGCATGCGTGCATGTGTCTGTCTTTGTCTGTCCGTCTGTTTGAGATAAAGGGAGGGGGAAGAGATTGAAGAAGAAAGACAGGTTAGAAAGAGAGAGCTGTATACAGATTCTTATTTCAATCTTTTGTATCATATTTCACCATGTTAGGCAACAGAAATACTTCTGCAGTGTTTGTTTTTGGGCAGGGTCATAGTCATGAAATTGTGCAAGACTGGTTGAATATAGTGTTGATATGTGTGTGTACATACAATATGGCATCATTATTTTTGGCAGGGAGGGGTGTTGACCCGAGCATTGTTCACATTACCTGAGTTTGATCCTCAGTCAGTCCACACCATCATCACCCAGGCTTCCCCTCACCAAGCACCAGGTGAGTTGCCTTGAGACTCGGAATGTTTTTTGCATCCAGGTAATGAGGTCATAAAGTAAAGCTGATTTTCCCTGGCAAAAGTAACCAGTCTGAAGAGATGTTGCTGGTCTGTGTGTGTGTGTTTGTTTGTTAGGCCTGTTTGTGACCTCGCCCTCCATTCTAATCTAATCTTGTGGTTTATAGCCACGCCGACTGCAGAGGCCGTATTGGGGCTGTCGCCTCATAGCCTTTCAAAATCTGTGACCCTCGGTACATCTCTTTAACATAAAAGAATTTGTGGATCATTTTTATGTACCGTAGCAAGCTAAAATATGGAGGAAAGAACATTGATAAATCTTCCAGGATCTTACTCAGTTTGATAACTGGTGAAAGTTATGGCTTCAGATAAACGTTTCTTGCTTTTGAATTTTTTGTTTTGTTTTGTTTTTCTCCAGTGGTAACACTTGACAGCACCATGGATGGCTTTTACCGCAAGGTCAACGACTACTGGTATTTCCATAGCAACAGCACACTGGCCCACGTGACGGCCGTGAGCACAGGCGGGGGGTACCGGGACTTTCAGGTCCGCAGCGGTCTGACCTCTCTGAAAGATGTAAGGAACACTTGGGTTTGTTGGGGTTTGGGAATGGGGTGTGACTTGTGTCATCGTTTTCCATATACATACATATGAGCGCTTTGATTTGTTGCTTTACAAGATTCAGCGCTATATATATTCCATACATTATTATTACTATTATATACTTTCACATGGACAGTATATTGTGCTTGTTTGATTGTGATATGTATTTCATGTGTGTGTGAAAAAAGATTTTATTGTCTGTTTACAGATCTTACCAGAGAACAGGGGCATAAGCACAACAGTAAGTGAATTCATATTTGTAAACTAATCTTTGTTTATTTTTATTGTCATTTTTGTGCGTGTGTGCAGACTTTAGTTAAAAATATGACAAGTGTTGTTGATTGAAGAAAGGACATTTGTAAGAAAGAAAAAACTTATGGATTATCTAAAATCAAACTTGATATACCGTCCTGCAAAGAGAAATTCAGATGATGTTGAATTTTTATGAAGCTGCAGCAGTGTATGAAATTATAATAGTAGGTAGCGGCAGCCAAAATTTTATATAGTATTTGTGTACATAAAAATGGTATTTTTTAAAAGAACTTTTTAAAACAAACACAACAAAAAAAGAATTATGTCTCTATCTCTATTTTTTCAAAAGTTATGGGTGTCTAAAGATGGCGGTACATTTTTCGGCCATTTTAACTGTATGGAAGCCTTATTTGGAAAGGACCTGTAGCGGAAAGCACTACAATCACACCCATAAAAATTTCCACATACAATGTCTATAATACTAATAATACCTACAAAAAGAATCAGCTCTCTATCTTGAAGGGGAAAAATGATATACTTTGTTAAAATTGCCTCATCATGTGATTGGCGGTTCACTCAAATAGCACGATAAGCCATGTTTGAGGTCCAACAGGTTGGATAAGATAGCATCTTATGGCTACATTTTTACATTGCTTAAAAGATATGCATACATAGATTATGTCCAATTTTTTCTAGGGCTATCCTAGACCAAATGTTTTAAATATTGGGGTCTAATTTTGCCGAAAACCCTAAAATGCCCTGCGACGGACCAAAAAGACAGTACATGGTAGATTTTCATTAATAACTTTTGTACCTGTATACATATTGACTTGGAATTTGGTGGTGTAAAATATGGTTGTATATGCTATTTAAAAATACATTTATTGATTTTTTTCATCAATTACGTAATGTGTTTTCAGATTCAAAATGGCCGCCAAGTGGCTAAATATGTGGTGAACATTTAAGTGAAATGTTGTGAAACACTAGTTTTTGTGAAAACATGCTTAGAAAAGAAACAAAAATCATTTTAACTCATATTTTAATGTTTAATCAGATGAATAATCCCTATTTTAATGATTAATCACTTTGCATGCATTTCATATGTTGTGATATATCATTCTGAGAACCAGCTTCACTAATGCCTAATTACAGGTGGTAAAGGAGAGGGACAGGTTCATGCCAGGACTGGGGCAGCTCAGTGCTCCCTACTAAACTTGTAAACCTCTGATGTCAGAGAACTAGGCTGGTGTAAATTTGATGCTACAGTGTTAGAGGACACTGAGGATGCAGAAGCGCAAGAAGCCAAATCACTTGAATCAGCCAAAGCCACTCAACCTACTAATGATGAAACACACATTTGAAGGAGAAAAGACCACAAAAGCAAAAATTTATTCCAGTCTTTTTATAATTTTTCTCTGTAGGCAGTTGAAGCCAGCTTTGATGTCTTATTTGTAATTTTTTCCACTGTTGTGTACAGGCTGCCTCTTCCACGAATTTCCTGTCAGTTGCTCCCACCATGGTACATATATATCATTATGTGTTTTCCTATACCTGTTTTCAAAAGCAATAACAGCTTTCAAAAGTCCACATGAAGCGTGAAGGGGATGCATAAGTCTCCAGATGATGTCCATGTTGGCTGGTTACAACATTTTCACACAATCCTTAAATGGACACAGCTGTCCTATATGAACTGGCTTGGACAAAAATGTCTTTCTATTGGTGTATCCTGTAGTACATTTTCTTTCAACTTAGTCAGAAGACACTGCAACCCTGGAAGCTCAGTATACAATTGAGTTGACAGAGAAATGTGGCTGTTTCATCAAATGTCTTCTCACCTTACTTTAGTACCAATAACTGAATCAGCAGATGCTTGCAAATCTCTGCAACACACCTTTGGATGACAACTGTTTAGAGTTGCCAGAAAAATATACCTCAGCTTGTTACGTTAATTTCCATTTCTATGTCAGCATTTAAAGAAATGAAAAACTAAAAGGTTTATAGAAACTGTTATGCATAGAAAAAGAAAATAACAGGGGAGACACACTATGACACACATAAGAAATCCAACAAAGTCTTCATTCCATTGGTGCTATAACTGCTGGTAATGACTGCAGTACAAATGTGTCACAGATTGATAAAGGTTGAAATAAATAATTATTTACCTGAAGCACATCTGTGTTAACATCTTTTATTATAACGTGTGTGTGTGTGTGTGTGTGTGTGTGTGTGTTTATGCTAGCACTGGAAGCCAATCAACCCCAAAATAATGGAAAAGGGAAATGAATGGGATGGGCGGGGGGGTTGCTAGGCTGATAGACACTGTACTAATACGTATTGTGTATGGTAATAATAATACAAAAGATAATAATAAGCTCACTATTGAGTATTACTGCACTGACATGTAACTCTACCTTGTATATGTTGCCGGAGAAGAAACTCATTGATATCACATTAATTTATGGAAAGATTGCGTAACTCAAAAATCCCCCGGCACAACTAAACAAAGAAAATAAACTTAACTCCACTTTCAATTCACCAAAAATGATACTAAAGTGTGAATTGGTCAAAACAAACGGGGACATCGTTTGCTTCATGAAATCACTGAGTCACGACGACGATCTCGGATTATCTTCTCTTTGTTAGGCTGGTCATTCGGTAAATCGTTAAATATGATCGCTATTTCACCATGTAACCTTACCAAAAAAATACATTGTATAGAGATACGTTCAAACTATCTTATTTTGCAATCATCATAAATTTGTGAAGTGATTTTGTGGAAATATCTGACGAAATCGGGCATGCTTTTTTTCTTTCCGGTTCGCACATGTCGGAAGATCGACAACGATCGTAATAGTCCTTTACTAAGTCTTCGTTTTCAACGATCGCACGAATTATTACGCAAACCACGCGATCTTTGTATAAATAAACTGTTATATCGATGATCTATATTGAAACATTTATGAAATTTACCCCGTAAATCGAAAAAATTCGTCGATCCTTGACAAGATCGGTTCAAGATCGGTTTGCGATGTCCGTTCGTCCTTGCGTTAACGAACTTTCCACAGTTTGAACACTTTGCTTTTATTGGTTTGCGGGTGGACGACAGTCCATGAATACATTAACCCATTCCCAAATTAGTACAAATAGGTCGTCTAGTTTGATTTTCACCTTGAGTATTGGCTATTTTAAGCTACAGGTTCTTCGGAGTTCGCCGTCGGAGATCGTGTACCGCCAAAAATCCCGTTTTTCGCGAAAATTAGCCAGATATGAAAAAAACTTTCACCCATCTTGGTATTTCTACAATAAAATCTGAACACAATGATACCAAATATAGTGACAATAGTTGTCTGTCGCGAATACGCATCGGATTCAAAGTGGTCATGTCTCTTTGAAGATTTTGTACATGTGCACGAAAATGGCGGCCCGCGCAGCGATTTTTAGCGGAACGCACACCTCATTCACACGCTTTGCGTATTGACGATACACAAGCCACAGAAATAAAAATGCACTCAATGAAAAGAAGAAAGATTGAACTTTTTTCGGATATACAGTGTTTTTTAATCAGTAAAACAGAAGCGGAGTAATAAGAAAGTGAAAAGACCGAAAATTTGCCACTTTTCAGCAGTGATGACAGTATTCGCCTGGGGCTGCCGCTACCTAATAGTAATAATAGTTATTGCTGATATGACCCTATGGTTTGCAGGCACTTGGCTTTGCAGCATCTGTTTTTACTAAAAGCATGTGGGAAATCTTTACTGCCAGATATATGTGCAACAAAGTGTGTACAGTCATATTAGTATCATGTATTTTCTATGAGTGTATTCATTCATCAGTTTCCTTCCCTCTCATCTGAATGATGAACTTCCATATGTCTAAAAAATATTAAAAACTGAATACCTGTTTTTATCTTCATGTGTCTTTCAGACTATGTCTGTGCCACTGTCATGGGTATCAACAGATCATCTATGTTCAGTCTGGTAGGTATGGGTGTTTTGTATATTCAAATGTGGTTCAATCATAAAATTATTTTCTTTTTTTATTGATTCATCATTTCATCAAACATTTTTCTCCTGTTCTGAGTAAAGAATTTGTTGAAAAATGTGGTGATTTGTGTATATAAATCATAACAGATTTAACAAAATTCTTTTTGTAGAATAGAGGGAGACGGCCAAGAAGCGAGACTTAAGAGAATTTGCAATGAAATTGCTATTTTGTTTCAAGAGAATTTTCCAGTCACCATCATGTATTTTTTGTGTGTGGAATGTATAGGTGTACAAGTGTGTGCTGTGTTCATTTCAGGTGTAGACAGATGGTGCTGGCAACAGTACGAGCCTTGTTTGATATTGTGGACAAAAAGACATTGCAGGTAATCATGTTTTGATAAAGGACAGAGGGGTTTGCAGTTTTTGTTATTATGTATGTCAACTTTGCATTGAATTGTCATTTGAATTGCTCTTTGAAAAAAATGTAATGCAGAAATATTCATGTACATACTTTTCTATTTTTTGTTTGTTTGTATGTTTGCTTGAGTTTCTCTGAGTGTGTGTGTGTGGAAGGGGGGGGAGGGGGTTGAAAAGAGGGTATTGTAAAATTTGTAAAACCGGTTGGGTTTGTTTTCATGCTTGGTGATATTAGTTTTGGTTTGTTGCTTATCAATTGTATGGGGAATCTTCTTTTCAAATATGCAGTACAAACTTGACTTTTTATGACCAGTTTTTTCGTTGAAAAATAGTGTGTCTGTACATTTTTCTTCACCTGGTTTAAAACCCAGTCAAAGTAACATCTTAAAAAAACGTTCTGTATTTACTCTGTATTGTCATTATTTGTGGAATGTGCTAAGTGGTCATTTTCCTCAAATATTTATTCAGCCTTGGAATCATCTTATTTTACTTGAATTAGGGAGTGAAAGCAAGATATTTAGTGTATGAGAGAACTTTGTCTATTTTCAGAGAGAGTTTTTAAGTAGAAACATGAAAGTCCTGTCACTTTACTTAAACAAATTGCCCACATGATAACATAACACATCATTTCATTCATGTTGTGTTTCAGCCAACACTGGATGTAGGTCGGCGTTCCAAAGTATTTCAGCATCACTTCTTAAACAACAATGGAGAGGAATTCACGCCACAAACTGACAAGGCCGTCTCTCTGGATCAGAAACTGCCCTGGGAAGTGCGCACGGAGCGAGTGTGGAGATTCTATGCAGACAAGGTAAATACTGTGTATCGGTGTATGGATGGATGTGTACATACACTAACATGCATTTTGTCTTCTTTGGTTTTTTGTATGGGCATGTACATGTGTGTTTGTCTGTGCGTACTGTGTGCTGTGTCTTTAGCATGTCTGTGGTTAGTGAAGTTTCTGCCTCCTATATTCATGCCCATCACATCTACATCTGCCTTTTTCATGATCATTTCTGCATATATGCTGAAAAGATGCAAGGACAATATGCAACCTTGACAGACTTATTTTTCATATCAAAGAACTAACAGTGCTTGCCATTCCATTGGATGGTTGTCTTCTAATTTGAATACAAGTTTGCTATGGGCAAGACAAGATCCTTTGGAAAGCCCATTTACAACATTGTGATTAGCAGATGCTGATGTTTGACTCTGACGAAAACCTTGATATTGTCTATGAAAGTTATGAATACCTCATATTCAGTGTTTCTAGTTTTGTCTATCAATATTTGAGTACAAAAAGAATGTCTGTTGTTCCTCTTCCTCTTCTTTATCGTGCATGACATTTATCTCTCTTTCTACTTCATTTTTCATTCTGTTAAGAAGGATGATCATAATTTGCTTGTGTGGCTTATTAAAGTGGTTCTGTAATTGCCACAGCCTTTATTACTCCCACTCTTGTGGAGTATGATAAATTCTTGTTGCTTCCACTTATTGGGCTATTGGCAAGTCTCCCAAATTCTTTTACGTAGATGGTTTAAAACTGGAACAAATTTCATGAAGACATTTCTTCAAGGTGAAATTGAGGGCAGAAGGAAAAGAGGCAGACTACCAACATCCTACATTGCCAACATCACTGAGATCAGCAGTCTGGGAGGGCTCTGAGACAGTGTAGAACTTAGCAAAAATAGAGAAAGATGGCAAACCCTGAAAGCATTACATGGAGCTCCTACTGTCAACTGGATGGCGATGGAGAGAGGTGTGAATTGTTCTTTTGAGAAGATACACCTTTCTCTGTGTAGCTATCTGCTTAGATCTTGTAAAATTGGATCATTTATTTTGTGGGTCTTTGGGTGTGTTATCAAACTAAGAGGATGTTTTTTTGTGTGTGTTTCAGATAACTGCTTCCAAGTATATTGCTGTGCCTCTTGTCGCTACTGAAGGAGATGTGAAGACAGATTCCATCACCATTATTACAAATATTGTGAGTACAAAGCATATGTCACATACGTACTCATAAATGTATCATTTTGTACATGTATACACACACACACATATTATCAGGAACACACATACATACTCATGCACACACATGTGCAAGACCATGTGCTTTTACATATGCAGACACTCACTCACACACACACACACACACACACACACACACACACACACACACACACACACACACACACACACACATCGTCTAATATCACTAGAAGTGAACAGATGTAAAATTGAAGTCAACAATAACAACAACAACACACACCCACACACACACACACACACACACACACACACATACACAATTATCTTTTTACATCTAGATCAGAACAAAATTGCACCATCTTTCTTCAACACATTGTTTGGTCTGTGATATGCGTGCACGAGTGTGGGTGTACATTTGAATTTGTTAACTTTGTTAATTGGAATTGGTTGTATGTGTATGGGTGTGTTGTATGCAAGTGCTTTGATTTGTTTTTGCAAGATATAGTGCTATATAAATTCCGTTCATTATTATTATTATTATATCGACATGATAAACAACTGTTTCTTTCAGACTGCCAGTAACTGGGTCTGCGCTTGTCGCATCTTGGAGGGAGAAGAAAAGTGGTAAGGACACAGTATTTTATTCATTTCTTTATTTCGAGGATAGTGGAATAAGCCCTCGTATGCTTTTTTTTTTACATCCAGTCCCCGTGTGCATGTGGTGTCCCTGTGTGCATGTTTTAACAGGTTTTTTTATTTGAGAATAATGGAATAAGTCGTCATATGCTTTTTACTTCCAGTCCCCTTGTGCGTGCGGTTTTGTAAATTTTGTCATCCGTTCCCATGATGCTAAGTGGAATATCATACCCAGACGTGTTTTCTGAATAATTCTATACTTATTTTATGTTTTTGTAAGGGCTGAGGTTGTTTAATTAGCTCTGCATTTGGTAGGTTAACCCATTCTTATCAGGACTTAAAGTAGGAATTTTATGAATTAATTGGGTAGTTCATCTTCTTCAGACACTATGTGGAAAATGGTGTTATGTATTGTGTAACTGTATTGCCTTGCTTTCAATTTCTTTAAAAGAAGAAAAAATATATATATAAGGTCCATTTGCCTGGTAGATAACTGTTGTGTTGTGTTGTTGATTATAATATATTGCAGTTGTAGGTATTGTTTTGTATGTGGAGGAGAAATACTGTGATGTTAGACATTAGTGTTTGTTGTTATATTTCTGCAAACTTACATTACACAGTTTTCTTTGAGTGAGTGTGTGGGTGTGGGTCCTGTGTGTAATGGAAAGTTTTTTTTGGATGAGTACATTTTTTTGTCAAAAAAAGCACATTAAACATTTTTATCGAAAATTTCGTGTACCGTTGTCAATCCTTAATAACATAACTTTGATGAAAGATATCAACAACAGAAAGGAATACTGTGATTTTAAATGTATTTTTTCGTTTATATTCTTCAAATTAGATTACACATTCTATGTGTGGCAAACAGTCGTAAAAATGTCATTGGTAATTAGATGCTTTTGCAGGTGTGTGGTGGGGTGTGTGGGGGGGGGGGATGAGGGAAAGCAATTTGGAATGTTCATTTTTGCATATGACGTGTTTTACTGTTGTTATCGAAAAATCTTACCTTCGAATCCCTTAAACAATCTTTGATAAAGTACTCACAACAAAAGGATATTTTGAGATTTATGTCATTTTTTACTGTTTTTGGTCAAGTCAGAAATGTTTGCTATCAATCATTCGTGTGGATAAGATGTCCCTTACATGTATAATTTTTCCCTTGTAGTATCAGTGTTGTCTTGGATTGAGGAGTGGAGTGGGTTGTTGGGGGGGGGGGGGGGGGGGGGGGTTGTGTTGTTTTTAGATTTAGGTTTTGTTTGGTTTTTTTTGATTTGACGTTTGGTTTGAGTTGTGTTGTTTTTGGATTGTAGTATTGATTTGTCTCAGTGGGATTAAGGTATGTGTAGGTGCGTTGTACTACGACTAGTACTGCACGAAAGGTATGTTTGTGTTTGTTGATTGTTATCACATGTATGTTCTTGTGGTATTGTGTTGTGTTTGTTTTGTATTGTCTTGTGCAGTGGTCGGGTAGCTTGTGGATGAGCCAAGTTAGCACTGCTGTATCCATTTTGGGGGGTTGCCTTTGAGCGATTGGTTGATTGTTTTTTTTTTTTTAGTATTGGGGTTGTTGTGTTGTATCATTGTTCAGTTACCCACTGTAAAGGGGTAGTTATTGGTTTTGGGGAGGTAAGCTGGACTAGGGAGGGGGTAATATTGGCTGAAATTGAGATTTTGGGTCGTTTGTTATGTTGGATTGTTATTACCTTTTTTTAAAGGTATTGTGTTGTGTTATGTTGTATTGTTATCACATAGTATTGTTCTTGTAGGTGGTGTGCTGTGTTCAGTTGTTGTTTTATTTGCATTATATCACATTGCATTGTACTGTATTTGTATCATACTGTATTGTATTGCTATGGTTTGTGTTGTGTTGCATTACATTTACAGTTGTGAGAGATTTCTCTGTGCGGCAAAAGCAATTTATAGTATCATAAAGTAATGTTGAGTGGATGACAGATATACATACCCAGAACCAGCACTCATCTGATTAAAAACCATTCAAGACCAAAGAAAAACCTCAAGCAACAACAATATACACAGGCATGCAGGCATGCATGCACATACACACACGCACACACGAACACACACACACACACACACATAAACTGATAAAACAACACACACATACACACGCACAGACACACACACACGCAGACACACACACATTCAGTGCTTGAAAATCAGTTTAAGCCCTTTATTCTTCCTCCTTTAATTCATTCATGGCTTTTTTTTTTCTTTTCTTTGTTTTATCAGTTTATTCGACTTCAAGTGGAAGATCTGGGTGAAAATACTCACATAGTTCTTTATCTGCCGAAAGGATCAAAGCAGGTGAGTGCCTGTGAGTTGAGAGCAGAGTGTGTGTATGTGAGTTTTGTGTGGTGAGTGTGTGTGTGTGTGAGTGTTGTGTGTGTGGTGTATGTGTGTGTATGTTTGTGTGTGAGCATGTGGCTTGCATGCATGTGTGTGCTAGAACTGTATGTGTTTATGTATGTATGTATATGTGAGTGCAGTCAATGGGGGAAAAAAACCTTTGATTTTTGGTATATTTGCATGAATACGAAAGTTGACAGGTGCATAAATACAAAAGCGTAAACGGACACATTACCTCGTTTCTCACCTGATGCAGGTGGAGGTGGTTGTGGACAAGTACCACATGGACTCTCGGCACCTGGTGTACGAGCTGCCCAGCCTGTACGACTCCGTCATCTCCTTCCCCATCAGCATGACGGACGGCACGGCCATGCTGCAGATCCAGAACAACACCGTTTTCTACAGCCTCCACCTGGCCGGCCTATACAGCCCCCTCACCGCTTACATGGCTGTTGTCTCCCCTAGACGCTGCTCTCACCGCGCACAGCCAGGTACAGGGGGATGTTTGCGGGTGTCATTTGGGAAGTCGTAGTTTTGGTGATGCAATGGGTTGTTTTTTTAGGAGATAGGGGTGTGTTTTTATTGGGATAGGTGATGGTGTGTGTAAAATATGTGGAGGAATTTGTTGTGTGTCTTTATTATTAAAGCAAAAGTGTGCACATTTCTGTGATAAATTTATCTTAAAAATGGTTTTTAAAACTTACTGTTGTAATTAATGTTGCATTTGTTTTAAATTGGATTTTCCAGTTTTAAGATTGAAATTGATTGGTAGATATTATCGTTTATTTACTTGGGGTTATTTGTGTGGCCTTTAGTGTATGTGTTTTTGTGTGTGTGTGTGTAGCTTTGTTGAAGGTAAGACTTTTGGGTACTTGTTCATTCTTTTATCATCAGTTAGTACATATTCTGCCGCTCTCCTTTACCGTTACATTGTCAACTGTGTTTCAGGTGGGTTTGACAGGCTTGTGTTGATTCTTAGTCTTGGTCTGAAGCTGCTTGATTGATATGTATGAAGGTCAGAAAATATCATTAAATGTGAATTTCTCATATGCATTGTATATATTTATATCAAACTATTTTGACAGGGTTGTATGAAGGAAGTGTAATGACTCTCAATGTGCCGTGGAGTCAGGAAAACACCTACCAGTTTTTCAGGTAAGTACATTCAGCATTTTGCCGTCAGTTTTGATTTCTTCCTCCCTGCTTATTTTGTCACTTTGTTTCTGACAAACATTGGGATACAAAAATAGCAGATGGAGAAAGAATAATGCTTTTGTTTGCATTGTTACCCTACCATATTCAAGAAAATTGTTTTTATATGGTGGTAGTTGGTCAGTGCTCTCCCTAAATCAAATAACTTTGCTGGGATTAACAAATAAACTACTTAAGACATTGCATTGTAAAAACTTAACATTTGATGAGTAATCTTCTACTAAAATTACTGAGGGAAGCATAGTCACTTGTCTTTTGAGTTAGGTAATTGATTCATTTATTGCTTATTCTGTGACAGGGGGAAAATGTTCAGGTATTTAGAAGAATGATAAATGACCTTAACAGAAGAGAAGAACAGATCATATTTTGCTAGTTAGCTTGTCTTTTCATTTTTTTTTTTTTTTCAGGTTCGGGGAGGTGGGATCTCTGCCTATTAAGCTGCAGACTCCCCGACAGGCCTCAAGTGAAGACAGGTACGGCTTTGAACAGTCGGAAGCTCACCTGGAGATGTACCTGCACCCTGGGTGTCACTACCAGCTGCGACTGCTCATGGCACCCAACCAAGCCTTTGGTCAGGTGTGTGGTCATCAGTGTCATTAGTAGACCAGAAAGGATGGTGGTTCTGATTGATGTAAAGACCGTGAATATGTTGGTCACTTCTGTTGAGTTCAGTGCTGTTTTCATTTTTTGTTTTTCTAAATTGCAATGCTTTTTTTTTTTATAATGCAATATGGCTTCATTTCTGTTTTTTCTATATTGTTGTTTTACAATTTAGCGCTGTTGATCTTTTATAAAGGAAGCAGTTTGAAAGAGCATACAGGAATACAAATTTAGGAAACTATGGATGAGCTGTGATAAAAAAGTTTGAATTTGGAGGGGAGGGGAGGGGGGGGGGGGTATATAAGAGAAACTTGTACAGGTGTTGGCTTTGCTTGGCTAAGATATTGCCAGGGCTGGTTCGCTGCTTGAACGTTGTGCGCTGTCTGTGTTGCAGTATGTGCGCTACTTTGGGGCCCTCTTGCCCGTGATGTTTGTGGTGGTTCTGCTGCAGTCGCTGGGGGGACAGTTGGTGGTTTTCGCCAAAGGTATGCTGCGCAGTACAGCGTGTGGAGTTTTGTAATGATGATAATAAAAATAATGGACATTTCTTGAGACCCTTCCTTCCCCTTTATTGGCACAAAGCGCATTACATTATAATGAAAAAGAAAGTCTACAACATTACATATATGTATGTGTATATACATACATACATACATACATAAAATGGTCTTCCACAAAGAAAAAAATCCCAATTTAACTATCATTTTGGAGCAGGAAGGGGGGGGGGGGGGGGGGGTGGATGGTGGCTGTTGTTTGGTTTTTTAGGGGAGGGTGTGCATGTATTTGGGTTGGGTGTTGTTGGGGTGGTTTTTTGGGGGGGGGGGTTCTTTTTAATCAGGACCCAGGCCTGAATAGTCTGCTGGTAGAGGGTTGTGCTATAATCTGATGGCTTGGGTTTGAAGCTCTGTTCAAGAGGACTTTTCCTGGAGTTAAACCAGTTTGACTCATGCCACCAAAGTCTTTGGATGAGCTATAAACCAAGACCTGTGTGCAAGGCATAGAACATTTGCACAATGTTAAACCTGTCGCTTTGGAAGAGTAGGGCCTTGAATGCGGTAGGAGTAGGGGTGACAATTTGAGAAAACGGCATGAACTGATGTCGTTTAGACGTTGTCCCAAGTCAAGCTACAGCTACTTAATGGCGGCCCAAATAGGGTCACGTGACAAAACTCACATTGGTGAACCTCAGAGTTCTATCGGGAGGATGAGTTTAAAAAAAGAAAAGAAGGGGAAAACCCAGGCATACTACTTACTGTGTTTCAATGGGGGTGTTTGTGGATGCTGGAAGCAGTGTTCCTATACGCCAGCCGTTCTATGTGGTGCCTGTGGCCACCGTTTCCCTCACCCTGTCACCAACGTGAGCGAATGCTGTAGGGGCTTTGTGTTCTGTCACTTACAACTCATCTCAGTGTAGGAGGAGTTGTAAAAGTGAAGTGTGCAGATTGTGTTCATGAAGTTGACTGGGTCAGAATGTCATGGCTCATTGCTTCTTAAATCATTATTTGCTGCTTAGCTAGGCTCATGGCTTCTTACATAATTATTTGCTGCTTAGCTAGGCTCATGGCTTCTTACATAATTATTTGCTGCTTAGCTAGGCTCATGGCTTCTTACATAATTATTTGCTGCTTAGCTAGGCTCATGGCTTCTTACATAATTATTTGCTGCTTAGCTAGGCTCATGGCTTCTTAGGATCAGTCAGCAATTTACCAGCCATACCTGTCAGGAGGTGGGGGATTTTTCTGTAATATATTGCTGTTTTTCTTATTGCTATATGGGCATTGAAATACATTTTTAAACTGAATAGGTCATTATGTTCAACACACACAAAAGAAGAAATCAATTAAATGAATATGTATCGCAGAAAGAAGTGAAGAAGGTTTAGAGAGAAAAACAATTTTTATGTTGGCAGTTTCTCTAAACCATGTCTCAAAACCTCACCCCACTTTAAACATCACCTTGCCTGTGCAGCATGAAAGCAGTATGGCGAGTCGTTGCCAGTCTGGGCTTGCCGGCCAGTGACATCACGGAGCTGCAGTCACGAGAGACGTGGCTGCAGCTGCAGCCTGTGATGCTGTGCCTGATGTCCTGGCTGGTCACCATCTTCCTCTGCTATGCCTCCCACTACCTCGTGGCAGCTCGCAGTCGCCTCATCTCCATCCTCTTCTTCTGGTAGGAGACTGCAGAGTGTTTTGGTATAGTGTGTGTGTGTGTGTGTGTAATTGTTTGCAGCAGTGCTCTGGTATGCAGTGTGTATGTGTGTGTGTGTTAATTGTTTGTAGCAGTGCTCTGGTATGCAGTGTGTGTGTGTTAATTGTTTGCTGCAGTGCTCTGGTATGCAGTGTATAGTGTTGTGTGTATGTATTTGTTTGTAGCATTGCTCTGGTATGCAGTGTATAGGGGGTGTGTGTAATTCTTTGCAGCAGTGCTCTTGTATGCAGTTTGTGTGTGTGTGTAATTGTTTGCAGCAGTGCTTGGTATGCAGTGTGTGTGTTGTGTAATTGTTTGCAAACAGTGCTCTGGTATGCAGTGTATAGTGTGTTGTGTTAATTGTTTGCAGGCAGTGCTCTGGTATGCAGTGTTTAGTGTGTGTGTGTTTTTGTAATTGTTTGCAGCAGTGCTCTGGTATGCAGTGTGAGTGTGTGTGTAATTGTTTGCAGCAGTGCTCTGGTATGCAGTGTATAGTGTGTGTGTGTAATTGTTTGCAGCAGTGCTCTGGTATGCAGTGTATTGTTTTGTGTGTAATGTTGCAGCAGTGCTCTGGTATGCAGTGTATAGTGTGTGTGTGTTAATTGTTTGCAGCAGTGCTCTGGTTATGCAGTGTGTGTAATTGTTTGCAGCAGTGCTCTGGTATGGGAGTGTGTGTGTGTGTGTAATTGTTTGTTTAGCAGTTTCTCTGGTTTTGCAGTGTGTGTGTGGGGTTAATTTTTTGAGCAGTGCTTTTGGTATGCAGTGATAGTGGTGTGTGTAATTGTTTGCAGCAGTGCTCTGGTATGCAGTGTGTGTGTGTGTGTGTGCGTGTGTGGTGTGTTGTGTGTGTGTTGTGTGTGTGTGTGCGTGTGTGTGTGTGTGTGTAATTGTTTGCAGCAGTGCTCTAGTATGCAGTGTGTGTGTGTGTTATTGTTTTGGTGATCTGAAGTGTTGCTTTTTAGTGTGTATGCAGCACAGAGAGAGAGAGAGAGAGAGAGAGAGAGAGAGAGAGAGAGAGAGAGAGAGAGAGAGAGAGAGAGAGAGAGAGCGAGCAAGCGAGGGGAAGGGGAAAGGGAAAAAGAGCAAAAAGCACTAAATTCAGGACAGGTAGATAGGGTTGTATTTTGCACGCTCTGCTATTGAGAAGACTATTTGTAATCATTGTAATAAAAATTGTAAGAAAACGTAAGGCCTGGCTGTTTGTAAGACCCTGTCTTTTATTGTGTTTCCATATTACTTGCTGGTGGAATTATACCATTTATCCCTGAAGTCGGGATGCAGCTGTCTAAATGGCGGACCAAAAATGGTCGCATATGCAAAAAGAATCTCACCATTGGTAAAACTCAGAGTTCTAGTGGGGAGCAAAAAGAATCTCACCATTGGTAAAACTCAGAGTTCTAGTGGGGAGCAAAAAGAATTCCCATTGTAACTCAGAGCTTTTAGCTGAGGAGCAAAAAGAATTCACCATTGTTAAAACTCAGAGCTTTTAGTGAGGAGCAAAAGAATCTCCCTTGGTAAAACTCATGCTTTTAGTGAGCTAAAGATCTCACCATGATAAAACAGGCTTTTAGTAAGGATTGCAAGAATTTTCCCATTGTAATCAGAGCTTTGTGAGGAGCAAAATAAAGAAGAAATTGCTTGAAAATATGGTTGCCTTTTGTTTTTTGCATTGTGGTGACCTTTGTTTGACACTGCAGTCAGAGGAGAGGGTTAAAATATCGCTGCAATATCATTTTTTTGCTTGTAGGTGACCTTTGTTTGCAGTAAGAGGAGAGGGTTAAAATATCGTTGCAATATCATTTTTTTCCATCTGCCAGGGTTCCAGAGAAAGCGGTGTCTGCACTGACCACCTTGCAGCTGGCAGCGGCAGTGGTGGCCTGCGTGATCTCTCTGCTGTGTGGAGCTGCTGGCATCTGTATAGTGTTTGCTGTACTGCTCTTTAAGGTCGGTGCTGGACTTGGGGGGTTTTCGTTGTCTTTTCTGGAAGTAGTGAGGGAAAAGGAAAAGTTATTGATATCGGCCTAAGGAAGTGTGGAAAAGTGTGTGACGAGGTATGTTCTTGCAATGGATTTGGGGGTTGGGTAGTTATATGTTTAATAGTTACCCTCATTTTATGATGTGGATAGATTATTCGCCTACTTCATTTTAAGAAAAAAAGAAGACTGTAAACCACTTTCATTTCTTTATTATTATCTTAGATACTTTGTGTTGAAGTAATCATGTGCTCAGTGACAGTTAAGCCATCAAGAATGTAATTGAACTCTGTGTTGTGTGTGTGTGATGTGAGTGTTAGTGTTGTGTGTTCTGTGTGATTTGTTCTTGTGTGAGTATTGTTTGTAGTGATTGTGATCTGTTTGTTCAGTGAATTGTTGTTTGTTGCAGGCTTGCAGGACTTTACGACCTGTTCATGAAAGCAGGCAGCAGTGTCAGCTACAGGTTACTTTTCTGCTTGATCATGCTGTACGATGTGTGGTGACCATCATCAACTGCTACTCCTTTGTCATCTGGGCGAAGGAGGGTATGCATTGGGACAGTGTGTCCGATTGCTGACATGGTTTTACTTTGCAGAATGTTGTGGCTGAGTCCATGCATGTTCATGTGGGTCTTTGTTCTTTATAATAGACACAAATACAAACATGCCTTGTATTGAAAAAGAGTGGTGGATTTTGTGCACTTTGTGACAAACTTAAGGGAATCACAGAGAAAAATTTGCATGATGTCTTTTTTTGTCTGAAGGAAAGTTCAGGCATTTCCCAGCTGGTTCGGGCAGTTTGAACATCCTGGATGTGGGGACACCATTCTGCATGCTTTAAAATATAGAAGAAAGAGTTTAATACAACAAAGAAGAGAATGCGACTTTCAATTTTTTGTCAGCAAAAACCCTTGCGGTAATGAATTGGAAGTTCTAAAAGCACGTGTTGTGTAAAACACAATGTAACCTGCCCTTTTCAACAATGTAAGCAACAACAAAGTGATCTGTCTCCCCGAAAGGTGATTTGTTTGTGTGCTGTCTTCTTAGGTATTCTGTATACTGGCAATGATCCCAGTCGGTGCCGGCACTGTGTCCTGTTGTTGCTGTGTGTTTTCTCCAGGGACAGTCCTATGAAACGTACGTGTGATGTGTGATGACACTCAGCAGTTGAACTGCTGGCTCCTTCACCAAAGCTTTATAGATCAGCAAATTGATGTAATAACCTAAGGTACATTAAGAAACAATGTTCCTTAAAATTCATGAGATCGTTTCTTTGACAGGCTTTAGAAAAACCTTGCTCTTAAGTCCTTTGACAGAGACTTTGAACTGAGGCGTGTGCGAACGCACCAGAACATCTTGCACACTCGTTAAATCCTGTTCCGCTTTTCGTAAGTGTAGCCTGTGTGCCGTGGGAACATGATGATAATGATAATAATATTGAATTTATAATGATAATAATTATGAATTTATATAGCGCTAAATTTCTTGTAAAAAACAACAAATCAAAGCCGATGGATGTACAGGTGAAGACGTTACAGGATAGAGGGTCAGATTTGGGGAGACATTGAAACAGAGGTATTGATTTTATACTCCCAGTCTTTGTGAACGGCAGCCAGTGAGATCGCAGAAGAGGATGTGATGTGTTCAGATTTTCTTTCTTAGGAGACAGATGACAGAATTTAAAAAACCGCATACACACGGGGACTGGATGTAAAAAAAAAAGCACATAAGTTCTTATTCCATTACCCTCGATATAAAAGAATAAGATAAATAAATAAAGGAAAGAAAAAAATTGTCTAAAGTCGGAGTATAGCTGCCTATATGGCAAGGCTCTTGAAAACAGCCATACACATAACTTTCCATCCTGTGTATCCTTTCAGTCTCACAGTAATTCCAGGTGGGATGAGTGAGTCCAGGTGCATATTCTGGTTGATCCCTCAGGGTATGAAGTTGGAGAATGCACAGTAAAAGCAAATACTTGCTGTGAAAACCTAGGAACATTGACTACATATTGCATCACACAGTTTTCCTTGTGTGCAGTGCTGATTGATGATATCCATTGTCTTTCTCTCTTGTTAGTTTATATTTTAGATTGGTTATCTCCTGCCCAGATAGAGTGAGTGTTTATCTGCTGTTCTGATACTGTTGTAGATTTCTACCCCAAGTCATAGGTAAATTCAGCCCACATGAAGTTAATTGTTACATTGGTATGCAGTAAAACAAACCCGAATATGGCACTTCAAGGCCATATTTGACATTTCTTACACAATTTTTCAAAAGATAGGATCTAAAATTATCCGTGTAGTATTGCATTTTTGTTTGTTTGATTCTTTAAAAGTCTAATTTGATTTTGAATTTGTCATGTAGGTCAGAGCTAGTTTAGGAGGAGCTTCATATTTGAAATGCCTGTCCATATGCATAAGTACAGATGAATTTACTTTGATAGTCTATGGAGACAATACTATTAGGTAGTCTTTCTCATTTTATGAATTACTAGTGGTTGGTTTTAAAGTTGGTGAGTTTTCTTTTTTTTTTGTAACATGTAAATAGTTGAACAGTTTTATTTGAGCTTTAATCCTGGACAAGATGCCAGCCCTGACATGGCAGTATGGTGGTTGATGATGGGTTCACGGACTGGCGACTCCATGCTGAATACTGTTGTTTGCTGTCGTGTGTTGTTGTCCAGGGCCTACGCCAAGCAGTTGAGGTGGATCATGTACGCGATATGTGTCGTGTCACTACCTTACTGCCTGATTCGGCTGTACCGCCTCAACTATGTCATCTGCTTGCCTCTCGTCTTGATGGCTGCGACACGACTGCCTTCCTTATTCTCCACAGTGTCCGCCGATCAGCATCGCAAGGCTGAGTGAGGTGGATTCGGTCATGAGTCCAGTAAATTTTATGCTTCTTTATTTTCTGTATAAGTTCTGCCATACTGTAAGAATGGAACACACACACAACAAGAAAGAAGGAATGGAAAGGAAGGGTGGTGTATGATAAAGGCTTGTGTTGTGAAAAATGCTGCTGCAGCTATGAAATAACGGTTTGAATTCAGCAAGGCATGTATGCTTGTAATTATAGTGAGACACCAAGGAAAGAAGAAGCAGGAAGTACATTTTTAATACTAATGAATGGATACAAGAGAGCATATGTGTGCATGCATGCATGATTTGCTGAAGTAGTTGTAGGAATGCAGTGGTGCTGTTTAAAGCTGATTTAATTATTTGAACTTGCGAATAATGATGGTACCTTTGATCAAACTATGTCAAACATTGCCCAGCACTGCCATCACTATGCTATTTATTTACTCTTGTAATTTAACAGTTTTGTATTCATATGCGCTAAACAGTCATCGTGAGTTTTAAAATGGCGTTCTCAGAATACTAAATCATAGTGTGATTGCCACGTCTGATTTGCAAAATAACTATGAAATGAAATATTTACTTTTTTAATTTTTCAATGATTTGATACTCAAGATTTTGTTACACAGTTTCAGCATATGTTAAAAAAAATTGCAGATTTTTAGATATGCCCCATTGTCCAGTGTCTTGCCCATGTGAAGTTGATACACATTCTTCTCTCTTTCCCCTCTTGTCTACTATCTCTCAAAGTGGAAAGATAACTTGTCTACTATCTCTCAAAGTGGAAAGACAAAGTGAAGCACACACACAAACACACACACTATCACACACACTAACACACTATCACACACACACACACACACTAACACACACTAACACACATCCTCAGTGTATCATGAACTAACCAGCCGTCATGTATTGGAAAATATATGGGAACAGAGTGGTGGGGGGGCTGAGAAACAAGGATGAAGCTGGAGGGAAACAGACACGACAGCCTTTAAATCAGCAGATACTCGGAACAACTACAGCAATCTGTGGAATCCTCTTTGTTACTAGTGTGCTGCACAGAATTGGGATTTTTAACATTCTGGTCAGTTGTTAGTATAGAATTTTCAGTTGATCTGCATAGACTTTAAGGTTTGTGTGTGTGAGAGAGAGAGAGAGAGAGAAAAAAGAAAGAAAGAAAGAGAGAGCTCTTTCATTTGTGTATATAAATAGGATTTTGAGTTGATCTGACTTGGTGTTTGAGATGTAAGTATAGGTGTGTGTTGGTTTGGAAGGGGAGGGGGGGTTCTTTTTTTTAAATTTTAAGTATGAAAGGGAGATATTGAGAGTATATGCCTGGATATTATTTCCTTTACAGAATGCTCTGAAAACAAAATGTACAGATCTTCAACACTAAACTTGTATCTGCTATCCTTTGAAATGATTACTCGGCGAGTATTCACAGTATGTATATTGAAATTTTACTCGTGTCATTTTGTTGGTAGTTACTATTTTCCTTGTGTCGTCATGTTGGTAGTTACTATTTTCCTTGTGTCACCATGTTGGTAGTTACTATTTTCCTTGTGTCATCATGTTGGTAGTTACTATTTTCCTTGTGTCATCATGTTGGTAGTTACTATTTTCCTTGTCATCATGTTGGTGGTTACTATTTTCCTTGTGTCATCATGTTGGTAGTTAGTAGTTTTGTTGGTAGTTATTATTTTCCTCGTGTCATTTTGTTGGTAGCTACTATTTTCCTTGTGTCATCATGTTGGTAGTTACTATTTTCCTTGTGTCATCATGTTGGTAGTTACTATTTTCCTTGTGTCATCATGTTGGTGGTTACTAGTGATTTCATAATCAAATAATTCACTTGGAGATTTGGGTGCTTGTACAGCTGAAAGTGGTTTAGCAACAGATTTGTTTTCTTGAAGTCACAGGTACAGTTCCTGACAGCTCCTTTTTTTCTGCCCGGTTTAATGACTGAGTTGTTTTAGAAGTACGGAGGATTCCGAACTCCAGTCTCATAGATAATCATTCACTTTGACTTAAATATAACAGTAGATGTCGGCATTAGATCTGAATGAAAGACTAACTTGCTTTGGTATTGGCAAGGCTGAACCTAGAGAAAGCCTTTACAAAGGTTTGCCAACCTTTATATCGATTCATCTTGTCAGGCACTTAACAGCAGTGCAGTGCATTTTTAGCTCATATGACAGACAACAATAAATGCTGTCTGAGCATTCAAAGAAGATATTGGTAAGTCAACAATCAAGAATATCAAGCTTTCTTTGATTTTGAAGCCATATTGTCTATCTTGTCTAGTCTTATTTGGATTTATGTGGGAGGGTTTTTTCAGTTCTTGTTGATTTTTGTAGCCATGCATTCCATTTTTTTTATTTTTCAAATTGATTTTTGTTGGCAGTTCCTGTATCTTTTTTGTGTATTTTTCTTTGCCATTGAAGTCATTGCTTATTGCAATCAGAAAATGCACTATAATAAAAGATGCTCATTTTTATGTGAGAGTTGTGTTGTTTATGTAAGACCGAGAGTGGAAATGAAGGAAAAAAACGAAGAGAAGGTAGTTCAACAAATTGAATCAAGTATTTCATATACATCCACAAGTATTCAATATTACAAATTGAATCATGTATTTCATATACATCCAAAAATATTCAATCTTATGAATTGAATCATTTTCTTCACACACATCCAAAAGTACTCGGTATTACACATTGAATCATCATTTCATACATATCCAAAGTTGCTTGATTAGCTTTTTTTTTAATCATTCCTCAGCTAGAGCTCCAAGGCTCACCAAAGGTGAGGTTTTGGGGTATGTGACTGTCCCCCCCACCACCACCCCATTAAGGGAGCTGCATTCCGACTTCGGGGATGGTAGCTATTAAATCTAAACCTTCACTTTGGATGTAAGACCAGCAGTTATTATAGTCCAGTCAGTGACCCAAGAAGAAATATGTTACTGCCATTATGATAATCCTGCCAACCAAAGACTACTTGTTGAAACACTTTATATAGTAATGCTCAATAACACAAGAAGAAATATGATACTAGTTTTTATTATTAGCCATAATGACTACTTGTTTACTAAACACAGCAGTAACACTCAGAGGTACAGGAAGAAACATTCTTGCCTTTATGATAGTCACACTGACCAAAGACTATTCATCTAAACACTGTGTTGTAACGCTCATGATGCACAAGGAAACATGATTATGCTTTCTAACAGTCATATTGACCAATGACTACTTGTCTGCACACTTACTACAGCAGAGCTCAACGATACAGGAAGAAACATGATTCTGTCTTTATGGTAGTCACACTGACCAGTGACTACTTGTCTAAATACTCTCATACGTAATTATTGGTATCCCTGGCTTTTGTGCTAGCTGTTGCACTCTGCGACATAGTTATGTACCTCCAAATCACTCTGCCTTGACTTTTGTGGTCAACTTCCACTGATGCTGGTTATATTTTCCATGAAGGAGACTGGAGGCTGGTCTGTCCTTTTCGCCTTGGTTTTTTTCCCCTTGTATGCAATTCCATGCCAGTATGAAGGGATGATATTAAAAAAATTCTTTTTAATGGACTAAACAATGCATGCATGCTGGTTGTCATGTTTAGACATCATCCCTGGAAGTTAATGATGGGAAAATGGTCACATGCAATAAATCTCACCACTGGTGAACCTTGGAGCTCTAGCTGAGGAACAAAGGAGGGGGGGGGGGGGGGGGTAAAAAAAATTTTAAAAAATAAAGAAAGAAAACTGAGTCAAATATATAGATTCCAAACTGAAACATGTCAAGTGAATTCCTACTTTCCAAGACGACCAAAGTCAAAAGCATCAATAGTCTCCAGCATTTAATAATAATAAATGGAATTTATATAGCGCTATATCTTGCAGAGACAAATCAAAGCACACAAAAAAAGAAAGAAAGAAAACTGAGTCACATATATAGATTCCAAACTGAAACATGGCAAGTGAATTCCTACTTTCCAAGACGAACAAAGTCAAAAGCATCAACAGTCTCCAGCATTTAACATAATCAGCAGTAAAAGAAGACCATTCAACATGTCAAAAGTACTATCATGGTAACTAATTAACACAACAAAGTGATAATTCTACCATTTTCTTGAAACATGCTTCCAAAATGAACACCCTTACTGAATCATCCAACTTGAAAGCAATGCAAAGCTTTTTTTTTTTTAATGTAACCCTCTATTTTGTGACTGTGACAGTCAATCAATCAGACCACATAAATTACAGGGCATGAAAGACAAAATGGCCAGAACTGAATTTGGGTTAAATTATACACTTCTACTTACATACTAGACTTGACAATTGGACTAGAATACATGTAGCTGTCACCGTTTCAAAACCTTGATGAATGCATCTTTGGGGACGTCTATGTTCCCAATCTTCCTCATCTTCTTCTTCCCTTCTGCCTGTCGTTTCAGAAGCTTCATCTTTCGTGAGATGTCTCCTCCATACTGAAACACACAAGTAACATTTGATCAGAACAAAAGCCAAGGTCAGAGAAAATGCACTTTACAAAATGTTTCTTTTTTCATTGAAATAGCACCAATAACACACACACACGAGATTATGTCATGATTACCATTATGACAATATCTTTTGACACGTATCAAAACTGCTACAAAGCAAACTAAAAACATTCATACGTGTGCCTTCTCCGCACAATAAAGCAACTCTGAGCAAGCTAGTTTTTTAAGTCGATTTATGGCCTGAAAAAAAATTTTTAAATCAGTAAAAACAAAAACAAAGAAACCAAACAAAAAAACCCCACCCCAGTTATAATTTTGTATTCAGAATGGGAAGTTATTTCGATGACTACAAAAAACAACTGCAGCCACTACAAAACTAAACAAAAACCTATCTCCAACAACTAAACAACAACAACAACATATTCATTCTCACGCATTTGGAAGTGACGTCTTTGCGGTAAGGCTTGATGTCTTCACGAGCCAGGATCTTGCTGCCAACAGCGCCCTGCACTGCAATGCCAAACTGCTGGCGAGGGATGGTCTCGCGCAGCTTTTCACACACCCTCTTGGCAGTTTCCCGGGCTCTGGAGGTGTGACAGATCATGGTGAGCTCGTCCACCGCAGTGCCGTTCAGCAGGAAGTCAACCTGTTGTCAAGACACATTCAGCACTGATTTCCTCAGAAAAGACAGCAGAAAATCCACACATGACACATTTCAACACTCATTTCCTCACAAAAGACAGCAGAAAATCCACACATGGCACATTTCAACACTCATTTCCTCACAAAAGACAGCAGAAAATCCACACATGACACATTTCAACACTCATTTCCTCACAAAAGACAGCAGAAAATCCACACATGACACATTTCAACACTCATTTCCTCACAAAAGACAGCAGAAAATCCACACATGACACATTTCAACACTCATTTCCTCACAAAAGACAGCAGAAAATCCACACATGACACATTTCAACACTCATTTCCTCACAAAAGACAGCAGAAAATCCACACATGACACATTTCATCACTGATTTCCTCAGAAAAGACAGCAGAAAATCCACACATGACACATTTCATCACTGATTTCCTCAGAAAAGACAGCAGAAAATTCACACATGATACATTCAGCACTGATTTCCTCACAAACGAGCAGAAAATCCACACATGACACATTCAACACCGACTTCCTCACAAAATACAGCAGAAAATCCACACATGACACATTCAGCACTGACTTCCTCACAAAAGACAGCAGAAAATCCACACATGAAACATTCAACACTGATTTCCTCAGGGGGGGTGGGGTTATGCACTACTATTAAAGTGAAATCCTACCTGTCATGACACATTCAAAAGCGATTTTGTCAGTTTTTCCTATGCACTACCATTAAACCAAGTTTACCTGTCACAACACGTTCAACATTGATTTCCTCACAAGTTTTCTAGCAATACATAAACTGAAAGTCTACCTGTTGTACACATTCAACATGCAAAATTCCTACACATGGCACTTATTCTGCTACTGAGTCTTCCTCATAAAACATACAATGAAATATCTTAAAATGCACAACTGTTCTGCAGAAAATAAAACAGTCACTATCAATGCCTCTACTATTAACGGATAAGTTCCATTAGCAAAAAATGTGTCCTAAACATTTCAATAAATTATCTATAACACATTCTCTGAACCTTGTTTATGTACATCTAACGATTAAATTGTTTCCTATGTTGCTTTTTTAATATATCTTCTTATATAAACTGAAAGCTTAGTTATACAAACACACACACAAATTCACACAGTTTTATATGAATCACAGTTAATCAATGTCACTTATGTCAAAAAATTAAGAATGTGCTTAAAACAATCTGTATACAGCAATATTTAATAACATCACTACCTGTAAACTTGCTTCATATCCTCATTTTAAACGAAACTTACAAAACCAAATATATAGACAAAAAAGAATCTGCCAAAAAATAACAAAAAATTATCAAAGAAATTTTTGAGACTTGTTATGAAAATCTTACTGTTTTTTCCTAAAATGGAAAACTACATAATATTTCAAAAATATTTTTCATCTCATAATTATCAGCTGCTAACATTTAGAAAAAAAAATACAAACAATAACATGCATACATAATAACATAAGTAATCAATATTTGATCTAGTGAGTGATAAAAATTTCCAAACTGAGAAAGTCTTTACTATCAGCAAAAATAATTGCTGATAATAAGCAATCACATTACTGTGTTAAACAATTGATCTTATCGTTCATCATGCATCAGCATAAATGAAAACTTAACAATACAGCGAGAAAGGACCCCTATGAACCTCAACATATGTCAAACATTGTCTATAATGCAATAAACAAAAAATACAAGTAGGTTTTTTTTGTGAAGGTGAAAATCTTCTCTTTTTCCAAGAAAACATTCATGTTCTGTCGTCAATAAACTTCCCTTTTTCTTGATTTTACTTTTCTCTGTTACGTGCTAGTCAATACTATCACAGCTGATATGCATTTTTGCTATTCTTTTTCTGATGTCTCTTCAATGTCTTCGGCACTGTTCACGACCAATTTTCTTTCATCCGATCATGGACTTCTGATTCATATGTGACTGCCTAATATTGTTCTGCCTACTTTTGTTCTTATTCTTTTCTATCAACTTCAGCTGTCGATATAGGATGTTGGTGTACCATGTTTTGACTGTCGCGTTTGCCAAGAAGCTCGTTTGCTGTTTCAGTCACTGCTGTAATTGAAATCTTTCTAGTGTGCTATGTCAGAGTCTAACACAGTGAGTGCTGCAACTTTCACCCATCCTTCCTTGAAGAAAAATTTCTAAACCTCTGGTCCTTCATGTTCTCGAGGTATTGATCCTGATGTGTCCAGCTTGTGGATTTCTTAGACTAGTGAAGTATCATACAAGATCATGATCACTTCCCTAATGTCTGCTCCTGAAAACTTCGTGTCTGTGCGATGTTACCTAACTGAAACCGTCTTTTATCACCAGATGTAATCTATTGGTTGTGTGTTCTCCATTTGCTATGCCATGTCCCCTTTTCGATTCTTGTAGGGCCAAGTGTATCACTAGCTGAGGTGGTTGACTGCAAACTCCAGAGTCTCAAGCCTCTTTCATTTGATTGTCATTACATGTGCCAAAACGCCCTCCCAGTCTTTCCATGCATCTTCTCCTCCTTGCGTCCAGTCGCCTTGCACAAACAGGATGTCCTTCTTGGTGTTTGATCAGAACCTTGTAGCGGTCATAAAATCTTCTACGGCATCATCGTGCAATCTGATTAGGGGCGTATGCCTGTACTATAGTTATTTAAATGGGGTTGCTCTCAGGCGATGGTAATAAGTCTGCTGACACCCCTGACAGCTCATGTAACGGGAGATTCCGTTGTTTTTTGAACAAGAAAACCCCACGCCCTGTTCATGTTTATCCTGTTTTCACTTATATAATTGTTGGGTTCCTGTCGTTGTTTCTCCCATGTTTTTCAAATTCGCAGAGCCCAAGATTGTTCAAATGATATCTGGATCTATGTTCAGTTTCCAAATTTGCCTGCAGCTCTTATTCGTACATCATGCATGATGGTGTTGTGTCTGCACGAATTTGCTGGTTTACATCACACATACTTTCGACATCTGTCCTGAGAGCAACAGAAGCGCGTCTTAGTAACCCGGCGACGAATGGTATGAGATTCTGGCTGTCTTTGTCATTGGTGTATCTTGGCAAATCATACCTGCGGAGCCATCCTCTCCAGTCGGATTTTTGTTGGGTTTACTCACCACATGTGGCAGTGGTACTGTTACATGGTTACCATTGCAAAAGGGAGTCTCACTGACGACCAGGATATCTGAACAGATGACAGAAACGCTCCGACCTTAAACTATAAACCGCAGGAGATCCAGAAGTCCTTAATGTACCCGAAAGCAAAGACACAGACAGTCACCCTATCCTCCGAGAAGAAGTGGAAACAGCATCAGATCGCTGAAAAAGGGGAAGTCAGCAGGGGCTGACAACATTCCAGCTGAGTTGGTCCAAGCTGGAGGGGAAGCCATGATCAGCGCCCTACTAAGAATCTGCAACAAGATCTGGCAGACAGGAAAATGGCCAACACCATGGACGCAGTCACTCATCATCACCCTCCCCAAGAAGGAAATCTACAACAATGCCATAATTACCGCACAATCAGCCTCATATGTCACCCAAGCAAGGTCATGCTGCAGATAATATTGAATAGACTGAAGCCACAAGCAGAGACCATCATTGCTGAGGAACAAGCAGGTTTCAGAGCAGGGCGCAGCACAACAGAACAGATATTCAACCTCAGAATACTATGTGAGCGGTACCTTCAACATCAACAAGACCTATACCACGTATTTATCGATTTTAAGAAGGCATTTGACAGGGTGTGGCATGCAGCTTTGTGGGCAACCATGAACTTGTACAGCATCAATGCAAACCTGATCAGAGTCATCAAACAGCTGTACAGCGAGGCCACCAGTGCAGTGTACTACAACAACAACATTGGAGAATGGTTTCGAACAACAGTTGGAGTAAGGCAGGGCTGTCTACTCTCACCCACTCTTTTCAACATCTTCCTTGAGAGAATCATGGCTGATGCACTGGAACATCATGAAGGATCAGTCAGCATTGGTGGCAGAACGATCACAAACCTCCGCTTCGCAGATGACATTGATGGAATAGCAGGATCAGAAAAAGAGCTTGCCAGCCTAACAGAACACTTGGATAAGGCCTCCAAAACATACGGCATGGAAATCAGTGCAGAGAAGACCAAACTGATGACTAATAACACCAACGGCATTAGCACTGATATCAGGGTTAATGACCAGAAGCTGGAAACAGTTCAAAGCTTCAAGTACCTGGGAGCCATTGTATCCGACCAGGGATCCAAGCCAGAAGTAGTATGCAGGACTGCACAGACAATAACAGCTTTGTCAAAACTAAACACCATCTGGAGAGATAAGAATATCTCACTTATCTCCAAGATCAGACTAATGCGCTCCCTTGTCATATCCATATTTCTGTATGCCTGTGAATCATGGACCCTGACTGCAGATTTGGAGAGAAGAGTACAGGCAGTGGAGATGAGATGCTTTCGGAGACTCCTTGGCATCTCCTACAAAGACCACATAAGCAACGAAAGCGTGCATAACAGAATCCAGCAAACCATTGGACCCTATGAGAACCTTCTAACGATCGTGAAAAAGCGTAAACTTAAGTGGTATGGGCATGTCACAAGATCCCAAGGAATTACAAAGACAGTTTTGCAAGGCACTGTCCAAGGAGGAAGAAGAAGAGGCAGACCAAGGAAGAGCTGGGAGGATAACATCAGTGAATGGACAGGCCTAGAACTCAACAAAACCCTGAGAAAGGCAGAACAGAGAGAAGAATGGAGGGAACTGGTTGCTGAGTCTTTGAGGGTGCCCCCACGGTCGTCAGACTACGGGACAGATAGATAGATAGATAGACTTCATGTTCATGAATTCATTATGTGGAACACAGATTTATAACTGAAACATGACATGTTTTCAAGGTTCTCAAATCTTATTTCTCTGTATCTTTTGTTATGCACACGCACACACATGTACACACACACACACACATTCACCATACATCAGTAACAGTGAACAGACATTAAATTGAAAACAACAACAACCACCTTTTGTCCCTCTATGTAGCCAAATACCACCAAAAAGGCGTTAATACCTTGAAACTGACCAGTCTCATGCAGCAGTGCCAACCTGACAGCAAACAAAGCCTACCTTGCATAGCCAGAGGTCAAGGACTTGAGGTCGTCAAAGAAATCCACCAGAATCTCGTTCAGGGGCAGTTTGACTATCATCATGATGCGTGTGTTGTCAATGTTCAGCTGGTCTTCTATCACGCCTCTGCGATCCTGTAACAGGGAGCAATCCAGATTGTTATTTCTGAACAAGGAACAAAAAATAATGCGTGTGCATGTAAGGATTTGTTGATATACACTCTTTACAGTTGTTGGGTTGTTTTTTTTTAAATCAAGAAAATTGGAGCCCCCAAATTGTTTTAAAAAATTTTTAATTTCAGTTCCAAGATACAGCTTTATCAAAATGTATGGAAGTAACTTAAATGTACAATAAAAATCAACTATACAAAAAAGAAAGTATAAGTAACAGTTTTGAAATGTTACATTTTGGGGTTTTGTTGTTGTTCATCTGCCATTTTGAATCCTTTCTATGTCAACCAGTGCTTGAAGAGTCTAATCTTTAAAAAATCAACAACAAAACCCCAACAACAACAACAAAACTTCAAGTTCTGGATGCCGCCTTATAATATCCATCTATAGAACCAATCACTTTTTTTAAACATGATTTTCCATTTTTAAAAACAGCTGTGAATCCTGGCCTCAAACAAAACACTCAAACAAGAACAGCAGCATCAGCATCCACAGTGTCCTGACAGGACCTCAAGTGACCTCACCAGGCAGAGCGAGGTGACGCTGCCCAGGTACTGATCAGGGGAGATAATGGTGCCTTTCACCATGGGCTCCATGTACTCCTCTATCACACTGGGGCTGGGCATCTGAAAGAAGAGCGTGTCATATACATACACTCAATGCTCTCTTCTTCTTCTTTGTCTTACTATTTTCATTATCACCATCATTCTTCTTCTTCTTCTGATTATTATTATAATTATTACATTATTTTCACTATCGTTATCATCATCATCATCATCATTTTTACACACATACACACTACACTTCTATGACTATGCACATCTACAAAGAGAAGCACACATACACAGAGACGAGGGCACACTACAATATGATACCTAATGCACATACACATTTTCCACATACATTCTTTACACATGCAAAGAGACCTATACAAGCTACTCATATTAAACACACACACACACACACACACACACACACACACACGTTCTTGCATACATGTTCCCACCCATACACGTCCTGCACACATGCAAAACACACACACATACACAACGGCTACATGTATGAATACACACATTATGCAAACACATGCATACACATATACAAGATCAGTTAAAAAACAGACACAACAAGGAAGAATGATTATAATTTTTTTTTAAGTTCTTTAGAGCAGCAAAAAAATCTCCTCTTATTCCTAAAACAAAAGTTTGGCCCAGGCCAAAAGCTGTGTCAGTTATTGATGTCAGCTAATTGCCAAGGCCTACACTAAATGTTGTTTTGTTGTAAAATGTTGTGTTGAGATTGCCTTCAGCCATGACAAGTTCTGAACATAACAACCTGCACTCTCCTTGAAAGGAGAAAAAAATCTTCTGAAGTCGGAGTATGGCTGCCTATATGGCGAGGTACTTAAAAGCAGTCATACATGCAAACTTCTCATCCTGTGTACTTCCTATCTCACAGAGATTCCCAGATGGGATGAGTGAGTCAGAGTGCATGTTCTGGGTGACCCCCAGGGTGTAAAGCTGGGGAACACACAACAACAACAACAAAAACATTCCTAAAAGTGCTTTCGTTCATAGGCAAACTTGTTGATTTAAAAGTTAACGAATAATTCTTGAGACAACTTACATGACAGGGGTTGAGCACAGTGACTTCAGAGCCATGGTACTGCTTCAGGGACTTGGCACCAGTCACCTTCACTGAAAACAGAGAACAGGGGGTGAACACGTCAGTACTGAGTCTGGCAATGAGCAGTGGGAACTACTAGAGTCCAGAGAGAGAGACAGAGAGAGAGAGTGAGTGTATGTGTGTGTGTGAGTGAGTGTGTGTGTGTGTGTGTGTGTGTAGTTCAGTGTGTGTGTGTGTGTGTTATGATTTTTTGGTGTGTTTTTTTCCACATGTTCTACGTTTACGGCAAAATCCACATGTCACTGATTATCAATCCTTATACCTAATGATGCGATGTATATAATGTGTGACAAAACCCCATTGTAACAGGCCACGGCCTTTCACAATTAAATCATCAAGACCAAGACTATCTCTGTGCCTGTCTGTCAGTCTGTCTGTCTGTCTGTTCTCTCTCACACACACTCTCTTTCCTCTGTGTCTGTCTGTCTGTCTGTCTGTCTGTCTGTCTGTCTCTCTCTCTCTTCCTCTCTCCCTCTTTCTCTCTCTCCTCTCTCTCTCTCTCTCTCTCCTCTCCTCTCCTCTCCTCTCCTCTCCTCTCCTCTCTCTCTCCTCTCCTCTCCTCTCCTCTCCTCTCCTCTCCTCTCTCCTCTCCTTCTCTCCTCTCCTCTCCTCCCTCCTCCCTTCCTCTCCTCTCCTCTCCTCTCTCTCCTCTCCTCTCCTCTCCTCTCCTCTCCTCTCCTCTCCTCTCCCCTCTCTTCAATCTCATCCCATCCAATCTCTCCTAGTCGACTGACCTTTGAAAGGCACATTGGGTGACGTGACGATGAACGATGTGTTGAACTCTTGCTCCAGGCGTTGACAAAACACGTCCATGTGCAGCAGCCCTAGAACCCCATGCGGAACCCCTGACCCAGGGCAGGGCTTGTCACAGAAACAGACAGAAAATAAATCATCAGACAAATCACAAAACCTTGGGGAAAGTCTGAGCTAGTTACACTCTTTTTTTTCATAACAAATTTCCCTTTGACACTTTTTTGTTGTTGTTGAGTTTTTTTGTCTGTTTCTGTTCAGAAAAAAAATGTAGCTTTAAAGCTGCACTCACACCTAGTATGAAGGGTTTATGCCCTTTATAAATCATACATTCGTTCATTTATTCATTCAAACTATATTAATAGACTGAGCCTTCTACAAATATCTTGTGGTTTTTTTCTGGCCAGACCTGCCAGTGCATTAACTGCCTTTGTGTATATACCCATGCATCCCATAATTCATGTCAGTGTTTGGTGGGCTATGAAAACACAAACATATCCAGCATGCAACCTGTACAGAAAAGAATGAGCTGCTCTAAAGTCAGAATGTGTTGGCTGAGGCCAGCAGACAGACCTCCTGCAGAGTTAAATGCACAGGAGAAAACCAGGTACTATGTACCCCACCCATTAAGAAAATGCAGAGAAGAGAGTAAAATACAACATTGCTGATACCAAATATTACACTTTCACTAAACATACCTGCTGTCTGGATGCACCGACACACTGGAATCGTTGAGCGTTAGTCGTTCAACTGCACTGCGCAGGGCCAGAAACTGTGACTGGTCAGATGGGAAGAGGCCTGCAAATACCTGCCCACACACATCTTCCATGCACTATCTAAATAATAATTCATAACAGTGTAACTCATAGTGACAGAGTCTTGCCTTTCCTGTAACAATCATAATGTATGTATAAAGCCATTACAAGTTTTATCTTGTGCTTGCAGCTGAGTTGAAAAGTTGGTTAAAAACTCACAGATTGAAAGTAAATGTTTCTTGTCACCACTGTCACTGTCAAAATGAGAAAGAACAAAATCTGCAACATCTTTCACATCTCACCAATGTCCAGCTCCTTCCAATCACTTAAACAACATTAATTACAAAGTTAACAAGACACTTCTTTTAGTGACTACATAAAAGAAGCAAATCAATTTGAAATATAACACATTCAGTGGATTTTAAGGTGTGTGTGAGTGAGTGTGTGTGCATGTGCGTGCATGCCTGCATGCATGTGTGTGTGTGTGTCTGTCAGTCTGCCTGTCTGTCTATCTGTGTCTATGTCTGTCAGTATCTGTATCTGCATCAGCATGCTTTCAAGTGAAGTAATCTTAGAAAATCAAGTGAGAAGATTTTCAGTAAAATCAACATTCCTAACTTATGACATGCTGCTCAGACATGGGCCCCACAGGTCCTACAGAGCACACCCCTGACCCCTTGACCAGCACATCCCTCTGTTGTCAGCCAAGAACAGTCAGACACTGACTCACCATGGCTTTGGCTGGCTTGAAGCCCGGCAATGCCTGCACCGTACTCCTCTCGTGGCAGAAGGTGTCACCAATCTGAGCCTCCTTGGTGTTACGCATGTTGGTAACGATGTAACCCACCTGGCCGGCATACCTGCACAGGACATCCATACCGGCTTGTCAGAAAGGTGTCACAATGATGGTGTTTAAAACGTGACGTAAAAGACCCAGCAAAGCTTTACACAGTATTCTACACTGTCGAAGATAATGTAGGTGACAAACTAGATATCATTTCCAATCCTATCCAATTATGTCGTTAGTAGCCCTGCCAACTACAGAGGCTATATTAAGGCTGTCACCTCATTAAAATCTAAATAAATCTTTCATCTAAAGATGTTTATTAATTGGACTTTTGGGACTTTGTTATTGTATCTGGATTTTTTTTTATACCATTTACATTCATCATTTTAAAGATGTATTAAACATCTTTCAAATATTTTTGGTATCAAGACATTCTGCCTACATGGACAATCTGTATGGCTTTAACATATAGTGATGTTGTTCTGCATTAGTTATGAGACTGGTAACTACACTTCAATTTCTCATTTTCAACCATTTCATGTTAACAAATGTACCCTTATTCTTCTCTTAAAATGTTTGTTCACATAAAAATATTCACGGTTTATTCATGTAACCACAAAGCATTTTCGTTTATAAACACTGTCAAAATATCACAAGAAAACCTCACACCATTCTACACAATAACAACTACTTCAAAACAGCAAGATAAATATATATTTCTTTAGCTTTACTACAAATCATGATATTGTAAAATACCATAAATCAAAATAATTCATACCCAAAAGTCACAGCATACTGATGTTTGGTGACTGACTGTCACATTGTTTAAGCACTGCAGTGGTAACACACAGTGACATGCACTGTCATGCTAGGACACTGTTTCACTTACAAGGCTTCAGTAGGCATGGGAGTAGGATGCATGAAGCCAATCTCTTGAACTTCATACACCTTGTTGCTGCTCATACACACCACTCTTTCACCTGCAGTAACAAAACCACACAAATGACACAGACACAGTCATACTGGAGAAGGAAGAGAAACAGAAATATACACAGAGAGACGGAAAGAACAGACAAAAGTCATGTAAGGGTTTTTTTCCAAACAGTATATGCCAAGTCAAAATGCAACCAAATATGTACTTGCAGACTTTCAGAAACAAATAATATAACAGAAATGTGGGAACTGAATAAATCAAACATCACTGACCTTATATTTCATACCAGAAATTAAAAAACCCATACTTTCTCCCACATAATATGATATAGACTCACAAACCAAATCAACAACCAAAATTCAAAACAAATAAACCATTACAAGACACACTCACACACATATATATAAACACAGAATGTAAAATCATACTCTGAATGAACTTTCATCCCCCGCCCCCTCAGCCAGTCTCTCTTTCGGGAGGGGGGGGGGGGGGGGGGGGGGGGGCGGGGGAGCCAAAGAAAAAACCCACCTAGACTTTTTTAAAAAAAAGATCATACTGACCAGTTCTGGCCACCCCATCACAGATGGCAATGTTGGCGATGACACCACGATACCGGTTGTACCAGGAGTCAAACAGTAACGCCTTCAACGGCTTGTCTTTATCAGCTGTGGGGCTGAAAGAAGCAAGCAAAGACTTTGATTTTATAGAGCAGCATAATGATGTCAATGAGAATAGTATACCCCTTCCCCCACCCCTCCCCCCATGTGGGGATGCTGGTGGTCTGTCAGTATGAATAGCACCTCCACCATTTAGAAATTATGTGCTAGGAGTTCCCTCTCTTCAATCCCTCTCTTTGTTTCTGCTGCCTTGTTTCTTTTCTTCCTATCACCTCCTTCTTGTCTATTTTATGATTTTATGCCTTCTTGGTCCATTCTCCTGCCTTTTTCCCAGAAAGACTTAAAAGATAACAATTCTCTTCCACACCAAAGTCAAATGCACTGGGCCTGACTTGTCAGGCGATTCATGGCAGTGCAACACAGTTTCGTTCATATGACAGACAACAATAGTTGCTGTCTGAGTGTTTGATAAAGAAGAAGAAAAGTATGGCATACCACAATGACTGGACTCTCTCTCAGCCAGTCTCTCTTTTTTCTCTCTCTCTCCTTTTTAACACTAACACACATGTGCACATACACATACACACACACAAAATGTACCATCTGAAAATAAAAGATTGACTTACACACACACACAACATCACACATCACACACACACACACACACACAAGCAGTTCATATAAAGATTATTATATAAAAAAAACAGAAAAAAAAGATCAGACAACCCATCCCAAAACAAGCAAAACAACGTACACAAAGAAAAACTTACGGAGGTATTCTTTCAATGACAGCTTTCAAAACCTCTTCCACACCTGTTCCTTTTTTGGCCGAGATCTGCAATTTATAAAACAAATAAAATAAAATAAACAGATACAGCAAATCAAACCCATACTATGATGAACGCATTACCCCCCACCCTCCACCCCCCACCCCCTCCCAACAAATTCAAGATCAGAAAAAAGAATATAGAAGAGAGGAGACAACCCAACCTTTCTCAGTGTCGGAAATAATCATTGTACTTACTTACCAATGTTCTGGTGGGGAGTGCAAGCGAGCATAACAGCAGCTGGGGGCAGGATAGCCTAGTGGTTAGAGCATTGCGTTTGTGATCTGATGGCGCGGGTCCGAGCCACCCGGGAGGTGCTTGTTTTAAAGAATTTTGCCCTGGTCGGGGGGACAGGATAGCTCAGTGGTCAGAGCACTCGCTTTCCCACAGCCAAGTTAAGCAGCGTCGAGCGTGGTTACCAGTTGGATGGGTGACCGTTTGCCCGCCTTGGCTTCAGTACAGTTCCCCCAGTTCACCTGCCTCTTTAAAGTCAGGGAAGGTAAAGCAGCGAGGGAGAGGAGATGGGCGCCGCCCTCAATATGCTGGCCCCTAGAGAAGTGAGGTCTCTGACACTTTGCTCCCCTATGACCTTATAGGTTATGGGACACCCTTTACCCTTTTTTACCCTGGAGTTAACATCAGTACTGACTCCACTACCCCAATAGTCCTTCGGACGAGACTATAAATGGAGGCCCTGTGTGTGAACAACATGCAGAACGTCTTCCACACACGTTAAAAACCTGTTCTGCCTTTCAGAAGAGCAGACCATTCATGCTGATAAGAATGAATGTCAACAAATATGTATATATATTTTTTAAAGTGCATGTACATTGGTGTTGTGCAGAGACATCATCCCCAAAGTTGAAATGTGGCAACCTCAACAGTGGAAAACACGACTGTATGTGCAATAATCTTACCACTGGTGAACCCTGGAGCACACCCACACACTAGAATCACCCTGACTGACTAAGGCACACAGCACACCTGAATGATCTCATCAGCACCGATGCCAAAGATGCTGTCCATCTGCTCAGCAACCACCTCGGGTTGAGCCGTCTTCAGGTCGATTTTGTTCAGCACAGGAATGATGGTCAGATCAGACTCCAGAGCAAGGCTGAAGTTAGCCACGGTCTGGGCTTGCACACCCTGTAACAAATAAGCAAATGAGACCTGTACAGGACAGCCCTTCACCCCTTATTCTGCAATTGAAGGGGGACGGGATAGCCTAGTGGTCAGAACATTATGCTCGCAATCTGACGACCAGGGTTTGATTCCTGTTCATGGCGATATTTTCCCCTGGAGTTAACATCAGTGCAGACTGCACTATCCCCAAAAGTCTTTCAGATGAGACTATAAACCGAGGCCCCGTGTGCGAACGCACACAGAACATCTTGCGCACACGTTAAATCCTGTTCCGCTTTTTGAAAGAGTAGGCCATTGTGTGCCAGTGGGAACAGATGACAGAATTTACAAAACTGCATATACACGGGGACTGGATGTAAAAAAGCACATGAGTGCTTATTCCATTATCCTCGATATAAAAGAATAAATAAAATAAATGAATAAAATAAATAAATAAATAAAATTGGTAGATCAGTGGTCTAAAGATAACCCACCTGCCTAGAAAGCAGAAAGTACAGGTTTGATCCCCTTTGCACTCGACTTTTCCTCCATCCAGTAGGCCTTGAATGGCCATCTAGATGCTAGTCTTCAGATGAGACAACAGACTGAGGTCCCATGTGCAACACGCATTCAGTGCACGTAAAAAGACTCACAGCAACAACAGAGTTTTCCCTGACAATTTTCTATTGAAATAAGCCACTCTCATAACGAAACAAATCGACATACAGTCAAAAACCTTTATTTTAAAAAGAAAGGGTGGCACTGCATTTATGACGACACACTCTCCTGAGGGAAAGCAGCCTGAATATCATGCACAGAAATCTGAGTGACTGAAAGTAGTTTACTATACAATGTTATACAATGCATTGCATACATGTGCAGATGACATATCTGACAGTTCCTTCTGACTGAACTTCCCTTCAAAGCTAGATCAGCATGCTAATTTGTTTGTTTGCTTGTTTGTTTGTATGCTTATTTACTTGTCTGTTTGTTTGTTTGAAATAGCTTTCTTCTTACCTGGTTGGCATCCACCAGCAGTACAACTCCCTGACAAGCTGCCAAGGACCGTGACACCTCATAATTGAAATCCACATGGCCCTGCACGGATACATAACAATCAGTCTGTATCAGTATAAATCCCCATGCTTGGAAACATAATGATCAATTCAGTATACACAACCCTGCATTGAAAAATAATCAATTCAATACACATTTAAGACCCTACTCGTGCCAATGTAACAATCAACCATTTTCAGCATAAAAATGATATCACATAAAGGCTATAGCAACCAACCAGTTCATCATAATCTTCTGCAAAGTTTGTCATAACAAATTCAGACCCTTTGATTCCCAACAGTAATAATAACTCATAAATGGCCTACTCTTCCAAAAGGCAGAATAGGTCTTAACATGTCTGCACAAGATGTTCTGCACGCATCTACACACAATGCTTTGGTTTTAATTTAATGTCTCATCCGAAGGACTTTCAGGGGAGTGGCGTCAGTGCTGGTGTTAACTCCAGGGGAAAAATCCCCGGGGTGAGCATCTTGGTGGTGGCTCAACCCAGGCTGTCAAATCACGAGTGCAACATTCTAACTACAAGCCTATCCTGCATCCCACCCCCCCCCCCCCCCCCCCCCACCCTCACATTATATAGCTGCCTCGCAAGAACTATTGTATTTTCATTTGAATTGTTTGCCTAGCGTTTTGTTTGAAATGCTTCCTGCGTGCATGGGTGCATGAATGTGTGTGTGACCAGGAGGTGGCGACCTTCTTGGCGTGTGGATGCTCCACGCCGTTATTGTGTGTGACTTCTGGATGCCTTTGCCTTGTGCGCGATGTGCTGAGAGAGAGAGAGAGAGAGAGTGAGAGAGAGTATGCAGTTGATTGTGGGTAATGTATTCAGGCATCATGTTAATTTGCTGTGCCTTTCCTGTATTGTAAATGCTCTTTCACTTTTCATGTCCATAATTTGTGCTCTTCATTTTGGAGCGAATTTGTGTTGTGAGTATTTTTCACATGCCCACATCCGCAAGTTGTGGTTTTGTTAAATTTCAGGTACCCCCTTGGGGGTTTCTTGAAATAAAATCTTGCGCACACGTTAAATCCGTTCCACTTTCGAAAAGTAGGCCATTGGTGCCGTGGGAACAATGACAAAATCTTTCAAAACCGCATACACAAGGGGACTGGGATGAACAAAAGCACATGCGTGCTTATTCCATTATCCTCGACATAAAAGAATAAAATAAACAACAAAAATCTTCCCCAAAACGATGATTCAACAGTTCATTTTTGGTGTATATATTAAGGATATCGTAACATCCCCAAATCATAGGACAAAACTCACCGGGGTATCAATGAGGTTGAGGAGGTAGTTGTGCCCCCTGTGGGGATGGATCAGCGACGCCGTCTGCGCCTTCACCGTGATGCCTCGCTCACGCTCCACCTGCAGACGGTCCAGCACCTGCTTGTTCTGAGGGACCTTAGGAATCGTCCCTGGTGACATTATACCACAAAATTACGTGAAAAGTGTCCTTGCTATGCTAGGATGAAAACAGACAAAAGAAAACCTTGTGTTCAGTCTGTTTGGATAATTCTCATACAGGGGGATGGGATAGCCTAATGGTTGGAGCACTTGAGTTTACAATCTGGTGATGTGGGTTTGAGGCTCCACTGAGACACCTGCTTGAGGGGAATTTTTTCCCCTGGAGTTAACATCAGTGCTTTCTCTACTCCCCCGAAAATGCTGCAGATGAAACAATAAACAAGGTTCCATGTGTGAACGCATGCAGAACATCCTGCGCACATGTTAAAACCCGTTCTACCTTTCAGTTTCAGAAGGGTAGGCCAAAGAATGCCAGTGAGCATGAAAACAAAACCCAAACCCATGCATGCACAATGATGTCACGTTAAGAAATCAGCCCTGAAGTCGGGAAGTGGCTACTTTAATATTGGGCAGTCATATATATATATATAATATATATATATATGCCAAATCTCACTATTGGTGAACCTCAAAGCTCTAACTGAGGACCACCAACCCCCCCCCCTTCCCAATTTTTTTTTCAATTCTCATACAGTCATAGTCACAGTCATACTATTTCTACTCTAAAGGGTTATTTATTTTTATTTTACCATCTAGCTGATAATTAGGATGATGGAGACAAAGCTGAAATATAAAATCAGTTTGAGGGTATGGGGAAAGAAAATTTTTTTTTTATTTAAAGGATGGTCTTCTAAGACGCTTTGAAAGAAAATACTATTCACAGTGGCAAACACTGAAAGAAGGCACATACTTAAAAGTCTAAAACACCTTACCAGTCATTTCCAGAAGCCTGTCAGCCAGCGTACTCTTTCCATGATCAACATGAGCAATGATGCTGAAATTCCTTATGTTCTCCACAGGGAACTGGGACAGGTCCACGGCATACTGCCAACAAACACAGTTTAACATAAGTCATTATGTGACAATATTTTTGTTTATGAAAACAAATTTATATCCTTGTCAGCAACAAAACTCTAAAGCCAAGAGATAAACTTACTTTGTTTGATGACTTATTGGAAGCTCTTCGTTTCTGTCCATCAAACCTGTTGAAAAACAAAAACTTGATGTTCATGATTACAATCAGCTGTCACTAGCAATGATGTTGAAGATATACAAAAAAAGTCTAATAAAATGAAATGCCTTAATGTGTGTTGTTGTTGTGTGTGTGTGTGTGTGTGTGTGTGTGTGTGTGTGTTCAAATTCATTTAACGTCTTTTCACAGTTGTGATATTAGACGGGGGGGGGGGGGGGGGGGGGGGGGGGGGGAAGGGGGGGGGGGGTCAGCAGGGGGAGGAGGGTGTATGATTGTCAAGGGAGGAGGGTATAGTTGGTACTGTACAGGAGAAGGAATTTCAGGGGATCAATGCATGCGAAATGATAAACAAAATTTAAAAATATTTTAAAAATATAGAAAAACAACAACCAAAATTATAGAAAAAAACAAAAACAACACCGTTACATTACTAACCTATTGAACTACAATAATCAACAGGAAAATGCAATTCTAACCATTTCTAACAAAATCAGTAATTCCAATGAAAAATGTAAATAAAATTTCAACTACTGAATTTCACGTGAAAAAAAACCCAAACCTATCTTAATGTATGTAACCCCCTCCCCTTCCCTCAAAAGAAACCCAAGAAGCAACCCCCCCCCCCCCCCCACCCCACCCCTGGAAGAAAGAAGCTCAACCCTTAAAACAAGAGCCAGAAACACCCAACAACAGCCAAAAACCCAATTACAACCACAATATCTCTAGCCCCCTCCTATGACTCAAACAAAATAAACAATAGGAATGCAACAACTGAGGATAATGATTTTTTTTTTTTAATCTAACAAGCTCGAAAAATAATTTCTGGACTAGAGCGTCTTTAAAGTCCAAAGCAATCATAATAACAAACCAACTGGACTATGCATAAGCGATCTAAAAAAGTCGTACATAAGTGACAGACTGCTAAATATTGCTGATGGAGAGGATGCCATCAAAACGGGAATGTGCCCCTTTAAACTGCCACATGTTAATATATGATCTGCTGTTATATTATTACCGCATATGCAAAAGGCATTTCCAGCATATTTTGTCTTGAAGCAATTCAGTTTCCATCTACAAGCTAAGGAAACAATCTGCTTTGAACAGTATACATCATGTTCTCGTATTTTGACGAAAGACTCAAATTTGCGTACTTCTTTGTGTGCGTCTAGACAACCAAGTCTCCTTTCCTCACACTGAAATAACTTTTGTTGTGATTTTATGACAATATGATAACACTCTTGCAATGAAAAGGGGAGTATTAATTGTGTCACTTCTGATAAACCCTTCGCTCCTTTTTTTGCAAGAATGTCAACTTTTTCATTGTAGTAAAAACCACTGTGCGATGGAATCCAACAGAAAGTTATTTCTGAGCCGTTTAATGATAAAAGATGAATCAAATGGCATATTTCGATGACGATTTCAGATCTAACATTTGTTCCCAAAGAATTAATTGCATAAATTACTGATTTGGAGTCTACACAAAAAAGTATTTCTATAAAAGTATAGTGTGTGTGTGTGTGTGTGTGTGTGTGTGTGTGTGTGTGTGTGTTGTGTGTGTGTGTGTGTGTTCATGTGCATCAAGGACATGAGTCTGCGTGCATGTGTTCATGGTTGTGTGTGTGTACAGTGTGTGACTCTGTGTGTGTGTGTGTGTGTGTGTGTGTGTGTGTGTGTGTACAGTGTGTGACTCTATGTGTGTGTATATGTGTGTTGGTGTGTCATCACATACCCCTGTCATCACATACCCCTATACAAGCATTAACTGACAGTTCAACTCACTGACAATAAAGACAAGTGTGCTCTCTTTAACACACACACACACAGTCACTGTGACATAAACGAGCGAGAGAATTTGACACAAGCGAGAGAGAAAACATCTTGCCGAGATAAACTTTTTTTAACCTTATAATTAAATTTATATTTTGATACTTTACCTGGTAAAGCAACTGTCGTTGAAGATACCTGTTGCAGCATCATTGCTGCACAGTGGGTACAATTGCTGTGACCGAAAGGCACCGCTAAACAAAACTCTAGGAAGGTGGATCAGACGACTAACTGTTCGATCAAAGACATGAGTCTGCTTACAGAAACTGCACACATAATTCGCATGAGTTTTGGACAGGATTCGTAACTTAGACATCAAGAAATGTTAAGATTTCCCAGTGATAATCTGCACGACCTCTCTATTCTGTTTAAATTTCTAACAGCATGAAAGAACGGGAAATAGCCTAGGGAAGCTTAGCCCAGGAAAGGGACAAACCCATCCTAGCAGGGGACTTCAACTTCCCGACTAACTGGACACAAACACTGTACCACCGGATCACCACGAGACCATTCAGCAACCTAGCAGAAGTCCCCGCCGAACAGTTTTACCAATCCACAAAAAAGCCAGAGAAAAAAACCCTACTAGATTTATTTTTACCACCAACCTTTCACTCATAAATCCCCATCTCGGCCCCAGAATATCCGACCAGCCTATTTTGTAACAAACATCGCCCAAAAAACCCCCACTACACAAACAGGCAAAAGGAAATACTACAATTTTACAAGAGCAAACTGGACGGGACTTAGGAAGGTTAGACACCTAAAAAAACAATTAGTAAAAACCCAACAAAAAGGGGGACACGCCACACCTATGGACAACCTTTAAAAGGGAAAATAATGCAAGAAATAGACACCACACCCCATCACAATGAAGACCAAAACAACAGCACACCATGGAAACAAAGAATAAAACGCATCTCAGGAATAAACAGAGACTCTAAACCAAGCCAAAAGCACAACAACGGGGACAACTACAAACACAAAACCAAAAAGAATGCAAACGAAACAAAACGAAAACGGAATGGCACACATCAAACAAAAATACTACAAGGGCTAAAAGCAAAAAAAACAAACCCCTTCTGGCGATATATAAAGAACAAAAGACGGGACAAGTAGGAGTAGCACCACTAAAGGGAAAGGGAGCAACCCCTAGTTAGCGATAGCTTAGGAAAGGGCCCAAATTTTTTTATTAAAAAAATTTCCAATCATTTTTTCATCCAGGGGAAAGGACACCACCACCGCCAATGGACAATCTACTCACAACCCATAGAGAGAAAACCCCGTCACAGTAGATGGGTAGAAAAACTGCTTAAAAAACCCCGACCCACCAAAGCAAAAACGGACCAATGCCACCCCCAACATAGTAAAAAACTGGGGCAACATATTACACACACAACAACCATCTACCAAAAATCATTAGACACGGGAATTTCTACCGGCGGACGGGAAACAAAAAATTCGGGTTTTTTTAAAAAAGGGGGACAAACAACAGCACCAACTATGACCATTCACTTACTCAGTATGCGCAAGATTTTAGAACATATAGTTGCCCCCACCTAAGGGAACCCCTAGAAAGGAATAATATTCAACACACTTAAACCACGGCTTCCCCCGGGCTACTCCTGTGATCCCAACTCCTGACCACCCCCCCAGGATTTCCTATACATTAGACAAGGGAAAAAAGAGATGTACAATCTTAGACTTTTGCAAGGCCCTTTTAACATCCCCCACAGGGGAAAATAATATAAGTAGAAAAAAAAAAGGCATAGTAGGAAAAATTCACACCCCGGGTGAAAAACTTTCCCAAAACCCCCAGAAAAATGAAGTAGTGTTGAAGGGGAAAACACAGAAGAAGTTAGAGTAGAGCAGGAGTACCACAAGGAACTGTGTTAGGCCCCTACCTTCCTATGCCCCATTAAAAGACCCCACCAAAATCAGTCGCATCCCCAAATAAGACTTTTTGCAGATGACGTCTTTTTTATAGAAAATAGGCACCTTCGATACCACAACACCCTTTAGAAAGACCTCAAGAAATTAGAAACCTGGGGAGAAAATTGGGGATGCTTTTAACGCAGCAAGTGTTATATTTTAACATAAAAAAAGAAACAGACACTTACCAACAATAGACATCCTCCCCAAGTGCATCAACACCAATCTAGGGGACCACAATTCCCAAAGACTTGAAATGGCCACCCACAAACAAAATTTCCAAAAAAGCAAGCTCAATGTTAGGATTTTTACAGCGAAAACCCCAAACACTGCCCACAAAAAAAATGTCTAGATAGCCATCTACACATTAATCCACATTTGAATATGGTCACAGTATGGGAAAGCCACGCCAAACGACATAGATAAGTTTAAAAGTACCCGAACAGGGCGCCATTCATAAAACAAGACTACCATATAGAGACCCGGCTTGTCACGACCATCCCAAGACCTGTCGCCGAAATTACAAACCGGAGGCGACACTTAGGGTTTGCCTTTATATAAATGGGTTTAGGACTTGTCCCGGGCCCTGCCGCCATCAAAATTTTTTTTCCCCCAAACCCAAGGGAAACGTAGAATTAAGACTAAGACTTTTAAGGACTATAAAACAGAAACATAGTAAAAGGACGCCTGCAAACAACAAGGCTACCAGTCCCCCGACAGCAGGGGCAACCATACAAGCACTCCTTTTTCGTCAGACGGTTTTTGACTGGAACCCCTCACGACCCGACCGCAATTTCCAAACCCTGAGCTCCTTTAAAGGGGGCCCCACCCGGGAGAACCAGCACTAGGTGTTTACTAGCGTTAAGCGCAAAACCCCCCAAACCGTGCGTAAAGCCAGAAGTGGTTATGCGACTATTTATCCAGATCCAGATCCAGAAGCACAGGCCCTTAGGGGGAAAAAATCCAAAAGTCCAATTCTGGGGGGGGGTTTTCTTTCATAGGCTCCTCACAAAACCCCAAATAAAAAAAAAGGGGAAATGTTTAGAACAAACACACACACCACGCACGCCACCATGTAAAAATAGATCTTGAGACATATAAATACTGAATATATACATATCAATATCAAGTTTTTGTAGCAATGTATTTTCCTTTTCTTTTTTTCCGGAATGTGACTGTATGCAATAGTTTTGGTTAGCCCAAAGTGGCCTAATTCAATAGGTCTGGGCTAGACTTACTTATTTCGTGTTTGAGATTTCCTTGACTCTTGATGACGACTTCCTCGTTAGAAGTGTCTGCTGCAAAAGTAAACTAAAGCGTCTGTAGAGTCGGAAGTAACTGTTTTAATTGGCATTTTGCCTGCCTGTATAGGTCTTCCTCGTCATGATTATAATGGTATTTGAATAGGTGTTCATTTTGTGTCCAAAATGTGGAAGAAAGAAAATCTGCGCAAGAACTTCTTGCGCGTAAAGCAGATCGCCGACCAGAATTTGGGAAGTAAGTAATGGTTGGCCTTGTGCAGATATGATGATCATCAACCCTCTCACTTTTGTATTGTTTGTTTACATAATGTGTATTATGCAGCTGATGTCCAGATAGGTTCGAGCATTGTTTTCAAATTGATTCTTTAGTGCATCAGCCCTGACGGATATGTAAATAACAGGAAATATTGACTCATTTATGAAGTCTCTTCTGGCCACACTTTCTGTTTGGTAAAGGTCATTAACTAAAATAATTGATTAAGAACCGACTGATAGTAACTGCAGAAAGAGATTGTTTACTTAAACAAAAGGTTTATGGTTAACATAAAAACTTGTGTTTTGTAAGCCTTCTTTCCTGTTATGTTTTCCCTTTGTGGAAGATTATGCATTTACTGATTTTAAACAAGCTAGCATGAAGGATGGTGATGACAGGACAGCTAGAGAGTAAGATGATCAGTTTCCCGCAATCTAGTAACTGTCAGATCTGGGTGATTAAAGACTTGTTGTTGTTGTACACATCAAAAGAATTCTTCAACTGTTGAAAAATCGAAAGGAGCGGGAGATACTCCAGGCTGCCCTTGCCAAAATTAGTGGTTTAATTCCCACTGTATCTGGAGTTGGAAATGCTGTGCTCCTTAATTTGGGAGGGGGGTGGAGGATTCAAATTATGCACATAGCTCACAGTGCACCAGTATAATGAAATCTGATGAGCTTGCAGAGAAAAGGAGTGAGCGAGCGTGTGTGTGGAGGGCGTGACGGAGTGGAGGTGGGGGGGGGGGGGGGAGGGGGAAGGGGGGTCCAGAAATAGGGGATGGTTAGAAACAAAGTGTTGTTATTTATAATTGAATAGTGTGTTATTTTGATTTGTTGTGTTGGTGTTCCGTTATCATGCTGCATTGTTGTCAGTTGAGTCTTCATGTCGATGGTTAATCATGAGTCAAATATAAATGAGTAATACACTGAGATTAAATTAAATGCGATCCCCAATGTTGGAATTGTGGGGGACCATAAAGCCAAAATTGATAAAGGTGGGTAAAAAATGTATACATCAAAAAATCTCACCTTTTATTAACTAAGAGCTTAGCCAAGGATCAAACAAAATAAAAAGATAATCTAGAAGAATAAGAGATTAAATATGACAGATTTTACAATGATATTTAAAATGCTTGCACATTACATAATTATGTGTAAGCACACACCACACATGTACATACACACGCATGAACATAAACAAACATACACAACAGCTCTTCTCTTCAACCGTCTCTTGGTGATCTCCTTGGATATAGGCAGGGTGAAATTTGCTGCATGCATTTTGTGTGTATATAACAAATAAACCTGCACCATGCAGTTGCGGGTTGCCAACAACGCTGGAAGTGACGCTAGTGCTGCTGCAACTACACTGCATCACTCATGGAAAGTTTCTTTAGAGAAGGCGACAAACAACTTTTGTGATCGCGACTGAAAGATGGCTCAAGAGATGGACATGGGGTCAAACAAAACACCTGTGTACTTCGCAGAAAGCCACCTGTTAGAAAAACAGGGACTGAGATGGACAGAGGAGAGGAGACAGGAAGGGTGAGAGAGCTGGCAGAGGTGAGGAGACAGAAGAGGAGATGGCAAGAGGACAAGGGCAAAGTGCATTGTCGCATTGGAAAATTTGCCAAGTTTGTTTATGCGAAACCCCCCAATCACCCAGGTGTTTCAAGCATCATCTTCCCCATCTCTCCAAACCACCGCTCTTCGAAATGTGTTCCGACGTGATTATCACCGAGGTCTCGTGCTGTAATGGTGTTGGATGTGACACAGTGGTTCTGAGCAAACATCAAGTGGAACTTGACTGGTTTGAGGTTCTCTGCACTGACATTATGCCGGAGGGGGAGGACTGTGAGGAATATCTAGATCAGATTAGGGATGCAGGGGGATACAGTGGAGATATATAAAGGGAATTGTTGGGTGGGCTGAGAAACAATCCCTGCTGAGAAGGGAGAATCTAAGGATATTTCTAGAGAAACGACTTTCTTCATGTGTATACCCTGATGAAACATATGACACTATTCATTTGTGAAATTGAAGAATGATTTTCAGTGTTTCTGGACGATGACTCTTACATTCCTGCCAATTACTTTTGGTTTGCTAAAAAGTACTTCAGACAATTGACTAGGAGCAAAAGACAATTATTCAAAGCTGCGGCTGTAGACACCCTATGATTGTGAAGAATTCAAAAACAGAATTTGGTTTTACATGTTGTGATGGTTGTTCATTATTTTCTGAATTAGATGTGACTGGTATGCCTGTTTATGTGCGTCTGTGTAGTGTGATGTTTGAGTGCGTGTGCACCTTTGTGCGTGCATTCCCGGGTGTGTGTTGGTTGTGTGTGTGTGCGTGCATGTTGTGTGTGATGGTGCGTAGTTTTGTGTTTGTGTGTGTGCTTGTTGTGTGTGTTTGCTTATAGTTATGTGTACTATATGTGATGAGTGAGAGAGAGAGAGAGACAAAACATGGAGGTTAGCATTTGTGAGTTAGGTTTTTTCACATGTTGGAAGGGAGAGGGTTGTTAATGATCACACGGAACGTAGCACACGGAAGCCCCGTCATAGATTATGTTTATATGATGTTTGTGGTTGTTGTGGACCCTCCCTTTCTTTCTAGGGTGAAGTGTTAGGCAGCAATTCATCTGAATCTTAATGTAAATCATTTCTCCATGTCGTGGAATCCGTGCCATGTCGAACATTTGGGCTGTAGCAATTATACATCTTTATTTCTGAAAATATGTTTTGTGCCCAGTCCCCTTCCCACTTTCCCCTTGTGAATGGGCTTAACAGCTTATCACAATCAAATAGTCATTGTCTCTCTCTCCCTCTGTCTCTCTGTCTGTCTCTGTCTCTCTTAGTGTCACATATGCGTGCACACACAACATTGCTTTCTATCTCTCTTTCTCTCTTTCTCCTCTCTCTCTCTGTCTTGTCACAACATGCACGCGCATGTGCACAACACCACAAACACAACACACACACAACATACAACACACACTAAACACACAACGTTTAATGAAGATCTCTCGCACACTTGGCTCTTAGGGTATACTGAAATGCTTATATATAATATATGCGTTTGCTAAAATAGAACAAAAAGATATCAAACAACTGAATAACATATATGACAAATGGAACAATTATTCACTCTGTATGTGTGAGTTTCACAATGTGGTCTGTGTCTTGGCTGTGTGCAGTGGGTGCTGGCTGGATGTGTGCAGTTCACTGAAGCATATTGTCCATCAAGAGAAATCTCACTTTCAGTCATTTGTCTGAAATGCTCAATTGCTTTTCATTTCATTTTCTGTATGGTGTTGTGTTTGCCTAGTGTTCTGTTTCATGTTTGGTATATCTTTTATTTTGGATAAGTGTCTTAGGCTCTTGATTCAGGTAATAAGGAACTAATAGAAGTTTCTTGTTAAATTGAAATCTTAGGTGGAGGATAAATCATGAGAAAAGAAATTAATCTAGGTCTTCTGACTGCGGTTATAATTATTTTCTGTCATTTACTGGTATGGCCTTGTCGTTCTGAATGTCTTGCACTACATGTCAGGGGTGGCAAAAAAAAAGGTTGAGAAGAACAAAAAAAGCACTCTTGATTATTATTTTAGTGGTTTGCATATTTCTTTTTTACCCTTTGTCTTGTCTTGTCTTGTCTTGTCATATCATGTCAGTGACTCATTTATTAGCAAGATTTAGTTATACTACTCGACATGTCCATTAATCCAGTGGTTCATTGCATTTACAACAAGTAAAAGGAGATACTATATAGATATAGATATATATAGATATAGATAGATATATAGATCAGTAAATTAGAAGAAGAAAATCCAGGGAAGAAGCTTAATGATAATTGAGACCATTATTTCCTTCTTTTTGGTTTTGTTTGTTTTAATTAGGTGGTCTGACATTGGTTCAGAACCCTTCATGGACAATTGCATAGAATGTTTTCCTGTTTGTCACTCTGTGTGTTTCGTTTGTGTGTGTGTTTATGTTTTTGTATGTGTGTATGTGGGTGTGTGCTTACTTGCAGGTGTGTGTATATATATTTATATATATATATTTTATATATATTTATGTATATATATTATGATTAAGTATTTGTACATGATGTATGAGAAACAATGAGTAAGTGTTTTTGTGCAACTTGCAATTTAAGCGTGCAGGCGTATGTGTCGTGTGCATGGGATGTGTGTGTATATGTGTGTGCTGTGTGTTTTTTGCATCTGGCCTTGATATTGCTGTATAGAATGCACAAAAAAAACAGCACTCGAAAGGAAAAATGAGATAAGGTTTAATATGGTAGGATGTGTGTGGAGTGAAATTATTGTATTGCTAATGAAAGAAAGTATTGATTTGTTTCTGGAGGAATGTGAAAATCCTGATCTGATATATTTTTATCCAGAAATGGTGCAGTCAGTATCGTATGTTTATAGTATCCATTTACATAATTTATGCTCTTTCAGATACTATTGTGTCAGGATCTTGTTAGAAAAACAAGGTTCATCGAGAGATATAGATTGTCTTACTTGAGGACTTTTCTGGGATTCCTTCTCTGTCCATCTGTCTGTCTGTCTGTCTGTCTGTCTCTCTCTCTCTCTCCTCTCTCTCTCTCTCTTCTCTTTTGTCTCTCTGTTCTCTGTCTCTCTCTCTCTCTCTCTCTCTCTCTCTCTTCTCTCTCCTCGACTCTCTTTCTCTTCTCTCCTCTCTCTCTCTCTCTCTCTACGGGCGGGGGACTGGATGTATAAAAAAGCACATGAGTGCTTTTATTATACTCGAAATTAAAGAACTTGTATTGTCTCCTCTCACTCCTCTCTTCTCTCTCTTCTCTCCTCTTCTCTCTCTCTTCTCTCTCTATCTTCTCTTCTCTCTCTCTCACTCTCTCTTCTCCCCCTCCTCCTTCTTATCCCTGCCCCATCTCTCTATCTCTCTCATCCCCCTCTCTCTCTCCCTCTCTCTCTCTAGTTCTCTCTCTCTCTCTCTCTCTCTCTCCTCTCTCTCTCTCTCTTCCCTCTCTCTCTCTCTCTCTCTCTCTCTCTCTCTCTCTCCTCTCTCTCCTCACACACACACACACACACACACACACAAACCTACAAAGCAGCTTATTTATGGTGATCTATCTTTGCTCCAGGCATTTCTTTACTTTCTCTTTCTATGGATTCTGGTCTTTATCAGATCAGGAAACAAATTTGTAACTTAAATTTAGATAAACATCAGTAAGTCCTCAAGGTTAAAAGAGCTGATTGTCAGAAAGTGTGACTGTACTGTAGGGTGTTTACATACTATAATGGATCGTGAAATTCACTTTGTGAATAAATGCAACTGTCTCACATAGATCTTTGTATACATGTGTTTTACTAGGTCAGCAGTTTACTGAAAAGATACCCCTCCCCCAACAACAAAAATTCTCTGTCTCTCCGCCTGTCTGTCTATCTGTCTGTCTCTCCCCCTCCCCCAACAACAAAAATTCTCTGTCTCTCTGCCTGTCTGTCTGTCTTTCTGTCTGTCTCTCTCTCTTACTAACACACACTCACTCACACACACATACACACACAGAGAAAACACACACAACACAACACACACACAACACAGCACACACACACAACACAACACACACAAATCAACACAGAACACAGTGACACACACACACATACACACACACAAGGACACACACAACACACACACACACACACACACAACACACACATAACACACAACACACACACAGAGCACACACACACACTCACTCACTCGCGTGTGCGCACACACACACACACACACACACACACTACACACACACTCACTCGCACACACACACCACAAACACAACACACACACACAACACACACACACACACACACACACACACAAAATTATGCCCACACTTGACACATTATTTCATTTTGGGGGAAGAAAAAAAAAGTTTACACAGCACTGTGTTGTTAGAGAACAAGGGGTTATTTCACCCTTAAAGTTGAGAACCAACAACTGTATTAGTATCCTCTGGGAGATCAGATGGAAGATGAATCACTGGAGGAGACTAGCGCAGCTGGAATCTTGATTCAATGCATTGTATAGGTGCTGGTCAGACACCCACTAAATTGAGTGGGTGGTGGAGTTGGTGGGGGGTGGGGGTACTTTTTATTGTACATTTTCCTTGCCTCAGTCCACCTCCATCTCCCAGCCCCTGATCATAATCCAGGTTTGTGGAATCTGTGGTTGTCACATCAATAAATGAATGAATGAATTATTTATAAAGCGCACGAAAGCCTCCACACTTGACTGAGGGTTAGGGGGAAAGAGAAAAACAATAGAAAAGGTATTGAGGAGGGGACATAGGGAAAAGAGTTAGATATGAAGACACATGTGTATTATATATACAAACACAGCACACTCACCAGCACACACACTCACACAGGAATGGGTGTCTTCATTTACACACATACTTTGTATATACATACATGTACATACACATTACACACATCCACACACAGTGACTCATACAAGTTTACACATAAACACACACACATGCACACACACATGCATGCATGCACACACGCGCGCATGCGCGCACATACACACACACATGCTTATATCACATGTAATCAATGCAATTATACAAAACAACTATTGTTCAGAAACCAAAAGGTTTTCAGTGATTTTCAAAACATATATGTGGAATCAGAATTTCTGATGTCTTTAGGTAACACATTCCACATGATGGTGGCCATTATATCTGAATTATTGCTGATCATAGGGTTTTGTTTGAATATCTCATGGGCTGGGAACGGCAGGTAGACATATCAGATGATGGGAAAGGTGTTACGGGTGTAGTGATATTCCTGCAAGGAAATGAAGCTTATATTCCAGTGGTCAACTAGCAGTGGTATTAGCTGCTTACCTTGACTTCATATCTAGGCAATCATGAATGGACATGTATCTCAATGTTTAAACTGACCATAGATAGATACATAGATAGATACATAGATGACTTTACACACTATTGTTCATTCTGCTTGTCATTTGATTGGTTGATCTAAAGTTGCATTTATGTTACATGTATCCAGGTACATTGTTTCATGTCAAAGTATACATAATGGTTTGGTACTTTGCATTGCATTCAACATTATCTTTTTTATAACACATTTCTTTGTGCAGGTGTTAAGCTCTTTGAAATGAGCTGAGAGAGAGAATGTATGTGTTTGTGTCTTTGTGTGTGCGCATGTGCGTGCAAATGCATTCTTGATTTTAACAGTGTGGTCAAAAGAAAAGAAAAAAAAAGAAAGTTGAAGAAAAGGAAGGGAAAATAGCTTTTTTTTTTTACTGATAAAGAAAAATTTGTGATGCACCCACCAAAGAAAAGGAAAGAAAAGAAAATCTAAAAGGAGTGAAAGATGGTGCTTGAGCATGCAGCTGAAGTCTAAAAAATTAACTGCACCCCCACCCCCCAAAAAACACACCAAAAAAACACATTTCAAACAAACAAACAAAAACAAACAAACAAACAAAACCATATATTTTACTCCGTCCTAAATGAGTATACATATGGGTTTTATGACTGAGGTTAGATGACCAGTGTGTGTGTGTGTGTGATGGTTGTCCAGGGCGGAAAAGTCTGAGGTGCTGTCAGAAGACCAGCATGTCAACGAGAAGCGGGTGGACGTGGTCAAGCAGGTCAGCCACAACCTGGTCAAGAAAGTGACCGCCATGCTGGAGGCTCCTCCTGGCACTGACCCTGAGAAAAGATTGGTGAGATGATGTTGAGTGTGTGGTGTTCTCTGTGTGTGTGCATGCGTTTGTGGGGGTGGGGGGAGTGTTTGTGTGAGTGTAGTGTGTGGTGTTTTTTTTTGGGGGGGGGGTTGTAGTTTTTGTGTGTGTGTGTGTGTAATTTGAGAGAGGAGAGTGTGTGTGAGTGTTTGTGTGCATGTTTATGTGTGTAAGTGTATGTATGTGTGCTCATGCTTGCATGCAGGTGCATGTGTGAGAGTGTGTGTGAGTGTGCATATGTGCATGCATGTGTGTGTGTATGAACAGAAAAAGTGGAAGAGATTTTGGTTTGTTCTTTGAACAAGTCAACATGGACACTGCATTCATTTTAGGGGGAAAAAGATACATGTTTAGTGAAAAAGAGAAAGAGGGAAAGAGAGAGAGAGTGAGTGTGTGTGTATATGTGTGAGTGTGTGTGTGTGTTTGCGTGCGTGTGTGTAGAAAGAACTAAAGAAGGTTCTGGGTTCCTTCAGTGAACACGGCACTGTATTCATTGCAGAAAAAGCTGCCAGAAACCAGCCTGAGTCACACCTTGTTTGAATCAGCTGCACTCTTAGGAGAACACAGTTTACTGGGGTAAGGTGATGTCCTGTCCCTTTCTGAGCCTCTTAGCCAGTCTGCCATGGTATCATTGGTTAACAGAAAGGTTTTTGCTTGCTTGTTTACTTGCTTGCTTGCTTGCTTGTTTGCTTGTGTAAGGGAGGAGGAGGGAAAGATTATCATTTTAAGGGATTGAAGTTTGTGAGGTTTAAAAATTGTACACAAAGGGGGGGGGGGGGGGGGGGGGGGGGGGGGGGGGGGGGGGGGGTTACAGGTTTTGTTGTTTGAGTTTTTGTGCTAGAAAATAGAAATGTTTGTTATCACTCTGTTTTTACTTTTTTGTGTTGTTAAAAAAATCCCACTTCTGAATTGTCAGTAGCATATGTCAAAAGCAGAATTGATTTCTATAGTATAGGTCATTTTACAGGTCATTTTGTCATCCTTTTTGACAAAGTGAGTGTGTGGGTGATACAAAACAGTTGTGTGACAAACATTTTTGATGGAAAATGTTGGGACAGAGTAAACTTGTTAATGTCAGGTATGATTATAATGATCATATATTGAGGGTCAGTTTTTGGACAGTTTATTACTCTTCTTTTGAAAATAGTGTTGATTGTAGAAGTCAATGATGAGAGTAATTTTGTGAAGAACTTATCAATGCTTGTATAATGTATAGTCAAGTTGTGGTTATAGTGATCACTGAAGCATTTTTTTAGATTGTTGTTTTGTTCCTTGGCTAGAGTTCTGGGGCTCACCACTGTTGAGATTTTTGCGTATACATGTGACTGTTTTAATCCACCACAGTTCTTGATTGAACCATTGACGCTGGGAGCAACAGAAAAGTGAGAGGCTGTATGACCAGTGGCTTTTCCACTCATGGCATTCCACTTTACAGCTTAGTCTTTAGTGATCGACTATGACTCTCTGACTAGGAGGCTTGACTTGCACAGTCCTTATGTGCTGCAGCCCTGAGGGCTAGTTGGCCTTTGGAGAACATCTCCAACGCTGTCCTTATGCCCACTTGGCCATGAGAGTGGGGATGTACTGTGGGCAAGGCATCTCCACTATAATCAAATTTCTGCCCAATTTCCGAAACAGCAGCTGCCTCCTCTGCTGTTTTGGAGGTCATCGTCGAACATGATGGACTAACATAAAAACCCACCATTAAGGTAGAACTTTCCATTCCAACTTTGGGGATAGTGGAGGAATGGATTTTAGTGTTCAGTGAAGGAAAGCGCTTTGTAGCCAGTTTGTCAGTGTCACTTGACAGAGTGTGTGGACGGTTTGCAGAGCCATCTGTCAGCAGTGCGGGGAGTGCCAGAGTGTTCTGGCCAAGGAAGAGCTGCAGTGTGAACTGGACATTGAGAGGGAAGTTCTGGCTCCTTTACAAACCATCGCGGAGGTAACGTGCCCCGTGAGAATCGTCTGTGTGTGTGTGTGTGGACTGTAGCGTTGTTGTTTTGTGTTGGGTTCTTTTCTGGATTACTGTTAAACAAACTGCGTGTTTTATGAAATTCTCAGAAAAAGAGGGGAAAATAACAGCAACCATAACAACAGCATCACAGATTTTTTTTTGGTTGGTGTAGGTTTTGTTTGTTGTTTTAATGTAGAGTTTGTGTTTTTATGGGGGGGTGATTGTATCCATTTCTTTGTTTAACTGTATAATATTTGGATCACACCGTTATAATATTTGAGTCATCTTTGCGCAAGATATAGCACTATATAAGTTCCATTTAATTTATTATCATTATTATTTCAATCTAGTTTGAAGACAGAAAAATATCCTTAAGACCATATGAAAAACTCCATAACAGCAGCACAACACCTTTTTGTTCATATAACAGACAACAAAAATAGTTGCTGTCTGAGCATTCGAGAAAGAAGAAGAAGATTATGGTTAAGAAAACCAAGCAGCAAACAAATACACAGTTATCACAGCAAAAGACGATATTGCAGGTTGATATTCCAAGCATAATGAAACTGCGAAAGCAGCTCAGCAAGTCAACCCTGGACATGGACTCGGCAAAGAGCAGGTCAGTGTATCTGCCCCGTTGTTTTAATACACAGTTTTCTCTTGTGTTCTCTGTGTGTGTGTGTGTGTGTTTTATTTTATTTATTTATTTTATTTTATTTTATTCTTTTATATCGAGGATAATGGAATAAGCACTTATGTGCTTTTTTTACATCCAGTTCCCATGTGTATGCGGATTTGTGAATTCTGTTAAATGGCCTACTCTTCTGAAAAACGGAACAGGATTTAACATGTGTGCAAGATGTTCTACATGTGTTCACACGCATGGCTGTGTGTGTGTGCCTCCTGTGCTGTTTTGCAAACTTAAAGTATTGAAAATTTATAAAGGCATTCATAACAAGCCCTTTACATTATTAATTCTTGTTAATTAAGAACAGTACTTATTGTGTGTGTGTGTGTGTGTGTGTGTGTGTGTGTGTGTGTTGTGAACATTCATGCACATGTGTATGTGTCTGCATAGGTGTGTATCTGACCTTAAATTTGACATCTATTCTTATGGTGTTTTTGTATATGAAATATTTTTATTTAGTTTTTTTTCAAAAAAGATTCCTTGCAATTCTGATGAAAAAATTGAGAAAATCTGTACATGCAGAGTCCATTATTTGGCTCATGTGAGCAGCTTTCGAGTTGAGTGTTCAGGTCTTTGCTCAACGGTAGAGAGAAGTGACTCACACCCAGAAAATGTTTTGTTTTGTACCTGTTTCCTGCATGTTGGGACCTTATTGTTACCTGTGGATGTTTTGAAACTTGTTGCCAGTTTTTTCTGTTCAAAGGTGATTTTTGTACTTGATGTATCATGCTTTATTGACCTTTCTCCTGGTTATGTAATCAACTTCAGTGGTCAAGATTCCTCTGCTTTTCAAGAAGACTTTGTGCCAAGAGTCTCTACAAAAATCTCCTGGAAAGCACAAAGTTCTTGGCCATTTAAACTAACACCCCTAAAAGAATGATTCTTTTTTAAGTGGTATTCATAATCAGGCAAATAATCCTTTTTTTAAGACAGAAGTAGTATATGAGGTTAGGAACTTTTAGGACACCCGCAAGGAATGGTTTTGTCCTGTGAAATAAGAAACAGGTCTGTGTAATGTACAGATCCAATCTGCTTTCACCATTACACTTGACAAACAAGAAAACAAACAACAACAAAACACAGTTCATATCCTGTGAACCGAGATATAGACCTGAAACTAACACACTTACTTTTACATTGCTTTGTTACTGTTTGTTACGTTGACCTTAACGCTGTTCTGTTCTGTTCTCAGGTTCAACTCTGCAGTGCGCCAGTCCCATGTTCCAGGGGCCAACATAGCTTCAGCTTCAGCGAAGGCAGATGCTGTGAGAGATGAGTATGAGGAGGCATTCAACAAGGTGGAAACAATCAAGGTCTGCAAACTGATAATCGTGTTGTTGTTGTTGTGTGTTCCCTTGCCAAACACCATGGGGGTTACCCAAAATGTACACCCTATCTCACTCATCCCATGTGGAATCATTAGAGACTGTAAATCCACACTGGATGAGACGTTTGCATGAGTGAATGTGTTCAAGATACATTACCATATAGGTAGCCATGCTTCGACTTCAGAGCATTTTTCCTCCTTTAGAGGAGAGTGTAGGTCATTATGCTAAGAACATGTCATGGATGAAGGCTATTTCAATATAACATTTTAAAGTCTAACATTTTTATGTACGCCTTGGCACTCAGCTTATTATTATCAGCCTGTGCTGGGTGATGTGCTTGTGTCAGTGTGATAGTCTGCAGGGTTTGTGAGCCTTGTTATATAGTCATTTGTATTCCAGCAAATAGGTTAAAGATTGTCTGTGTGCAGTCTCTTTATTTTGATGTGTAAATATGCTTCATTAGATGATTTTATGATAGTGCAACTTTAACTGATTGCATATTGTATCATGATTTTTACCTCTCATCTCGGATGAGATGTGAGATTTTTACACACATCTTTTAGGTGTGTGAAGTTTAGATCACAAAGGTACATTTCCTGAAGAAAAGTGTTTATGCGGTATGGAAACCATCTGTGTGTGTGTGTGAGACTGACCCCAGATTAATTATACTAAATGCCTGTTGTTATGTTGCAGGATAACCTCAGCATTGAATTGTGCAACTTCATTTCCAAAGAAAGTGATCACAGCTCAAGGCTTGTGGCTGTAAGTAATGCTCTTTAAAAGTTTACAGAATGGACAGAGTTTTGTGTTTGTTGATCATCATAAAGAAATCATGCCCTTGAACATGCTGATATTCAAGCAAAAACTTATGTCAGTCTAAAGTGTTAAAGATGCTGTTATCCAATGAAAGTTTTTAAGGATATCATTAGCTTATTTCTTTTCTTTTCTTTTTAAAAAAAACTTTTCAGGGCAAATTTTGATTGATGATAGGGTTTGATCTTTTTGTTCGTGGTTCATGAAACAAGAGGTTAGGGTATGAGGTTTGCTAAGGACAAAAATGTACTGTTATTAGAAGTGGCTGTTTATTTTGCAGGTACTTTACAATTATTTGGCTGAATTCTAAAGTTGCACAGTCTGTCAATATAAAATGTAGTCTCTGTATATCTGATTGAAAAATCAGTTTTGATGACCATGTCATTATGACACCATAGCTTTCGCCGTCAGCGCCTGAGGTTTATCACAGTTCTTGATTAAACCATTGACGCTGGGGGCAACAGAAAAGTGAGAGGCTGTATGACCAGTGGCTTTTCCACTCATGGCATCCACTTTACAGCTTAGTCTTTAGTGATCGACTATGACTCTCTGACTAGGAGGCTTGACTTGCACAGTCCTTATATGCTGCAGCCCTGGGGGCTAGTTGGCCTTTGGAGAACATCTCCAACGCTGACTGTCCTTATGCACACTTGGCCGAGAGAGTGGGGATGTACTGTGGGCAAGGCATCTCCACTATAATCAAATTTCTGCCCAATTTCCGAAACAGCAGCTGCCTCTTCTGCTGTTTTGGAGGTGATCGTCGAAAACAACGGACTAACATTTATATATATAGCTGAGTGGATCAGTGTTTGGCTTGACCCCTTGGGTCCCTGAAGTCAAAGGCTCGAATCTCAGCAATGGCATCCGGTGAGTGAAAGGTGGGCATTTTTATGACCTACCCAGTCAACTCAAGTTTTTGAAAAATAACATAAAAGATCTAGCCAGACAAAGAGGGGTGCTTCAGTTATAACAGCATGGTCTGGGAAGTTTGTGACTAACAAGTGTAGGCATGTAATTGGAAATAAAAGGGTTGCAGGCTCTTTTTGTTTGTTGTTGTTTGTTGAGTTGATTTTTGGGAGGGTTTTTTTGTTGTTGGGGGGGGGGGTCTTGTGTCATTTTTCATTCATTCACAAATAACCTGTTGGTTTGTACTCGGAATTGCCTGTTATTGAACACATTCAGTTATCACTGCATACTTGTGAAATGTTTTTAATTCATTTTTGTTTTTTAACAGCTGCTGGAGGCTCAAGCAACCTATCACAAGAATGCTCTGAAAGCCATCAAAGAAATGATTCCCAAGATGAAATCCACAATAGGTAAATGCTCAACTTTGTATGCCGATAGCTGTGAATGGATGGGAAATGCCATGCAGTATGGGTGGTCTTGACTATGAATGAGACAGACTGAAAGAAAAAGCATTTCTGTATATTTTATTCTGTTGAAGAGGAAAACCAAGAGTGCTGATTAAAACTTGACTATGTATGTGTGTGTGTTGTCCTTGTGTGTGTGTGTGTGTGTGTCCTTGTGTGTGTGTCTTGTGTGTGTGTCTGTGTAGTGTGTCCTTGTGTGTGTTGTCCTTGTGTGTGCATGTGTGTGAGTGTTTGCTTTTGCTTTAAATGATTTGATAAATGTTAAAATAGTATGACACAGACTCTCTCTCTCTCCCTCTCTCTCTCTCTCTCCTCCTTCTCTCTCTCTCTACCTCCTCTCCCTCCTCTGTCTCTCTCCCCCTCCACTCCCTGCCCCCTCTCTCCCTTCTCTCTCTCTCTCTCCTCTTCCTCCCTCTCCCCCTCTTGCTCTCTCTCTCTCCCTCCTCCCTCTCTCTCTCCCACCCCCTCCTCCCTCTCCCCCTCCCTCTTTCTCCCCCCCTCTCCTCTCCCCCCCTTCTCTCTCCCTCCCTCCCGTCTCTCTCTCTCACCTAGTTTTCTGGAATGTGATATTTTCCTTTCTGCAGAGACCTCGGGTATCAAGCCGGTGTTTGGGATGTCTCTGGAGGACCACCTGGCTGTGATGGATCGAGACATCTCCTTCATCCTGGAGGCCTGCATCCTCACCCTGCTGGACACCGGCATGGAAGAGGAGGTAACTGGGCTTGGAATCAGGCGTGATTCTCTGTGTGTCGTCTTCTTGTGCGTTCCCTTTGTGTTAGTTAAACCGTAGAGGGGGTGTCTCTATGTGTCGGGTTCTTGTGCGTTCCCTTTGTGTTAGTTAAACCGTAGGGGGGGCTGTCTCTGTGTGTCGTGTTCTTGTGCGTTCCCTTTGTGTTAGTTAAACCATAGGTTGGGGGGGGGGGGGGGGGGGGGGGGGGGGTTCTGTGTGTCGGGTTCTTGTGCGTTCCCTTTGCGTTAGTTAAACCGTAGGGGGGGGTGTCTCTGTGTGTCGTGGTTCTTGTGCGTTCCCTTTGTGTTAGTTAAACCGTAGGGGGGTGTCTCATGTGTCGGTTCTTGTTGCGTTCCTTTTGCGTTAGTTTAAACGTAGGGGGTGTCACCAGTATATACCTTGATTCACTCCGTTTTCATTTGTTTTCATATAGTTCCGACTTCAGTTTTCATGGTACTTTAGCTAGCCCTCAGATCTTGAGGATAGTTCAACAGGTGTGTAGTAGTGATATCAAGTCAAGTCAAGTCAGTTGTAAGAACACTTTCATATCCAGCAGGTGGACAAAAATCGGAACAGTTTTAGGTTCAATTCCACCCCAACACACACACACACAACTCTCTTCTCTCTCTCTGTTGTCTGTCTCCTCTCTCTCTCTGTCTGTCTGTCTCTCTCTCTCTCTCTCTCTCTCTCTCTCTCTCTCTCTCTTCTCTCTCTCTTCTCTCTCTCTCTCTCCCTCTCTGTCTCTCTCTTCATTATATATATCCCTAAGGGTGGGGACTGGATGTAAAAAAGCACATGGGTACTTATTCATTATCCTCAGAATAAAAGAATTTGCCATTGTCATTATCATGATGGGCAATTACAATGGATATCTTTCTTGATAACTCACTAGAATAAATGTTTGGTGTGAACTTAATCCGAAAATAAGGACTCTGTGGTTTATTGGAGCAAATAATGTCATACTTCCATCATGGATTTCAGCAGTAACTTATGGGTCCAGATCAGTGTGTGTGTGTTCTGTGTGTGTTTGCAAAGGCTCTGTGTTATTCCATTCTGTATGCAATGTGCAAAGGTTTTAAGATTTTTCCCTGACAATGCTATTGCCTTTGTTGTCTTCAGGGTCTTTTCAGAATAGCGGGATCTGCCCTGAAAATGAAAAAGTTGAAGGTAAGAGAGTGTTGTGTATTTGTCATGTATATCTATATGTTGGTATGTGAGGCAGTTATGCATGTCTATGTGTGTGAGAAAGAGAGAGGGAGACTCTGTGTGTGTGTGTGTGTGTTTTGCGTACATAATGTTTACACACAATGTATACATACATGCACATTGCCTGAATATGTTTGTAAGAGACTGTATGCGCATGCATGCATGTTTGTATATGTTTGTTTAACAATATTATTTTACTCATGATCAAACTGACATTGATGCTTGGTTAAAGCGGCCACATACACAAAAACTCACCATTGATGAACCTCAGAGCTCTAGCAGAGGAACAGGAACCAAAAAAACCCAAACAAACAAAAGCGAAAACACTGACATTGACCTGTCATTAGATGCACTGATAGCATTTTTCAGACCCATTGCCCTGATCACGGTATTTTGTGCAGGCCTGTCTGGATGCTCGGGCAGTGGACATGGAGGAGTTCAGCACTGACCCCCACACTGTGGCAGGTAACATCACTACCTGGGTTGTAACTTTGTTCAAGGTTTGGAAAACCTCTCCCATGCTAGGTGATTTGTACTGTACATAAGATTGAATAGAGAAGTACAAGTTTTTGAAAACCTCTTCATACTGGGCGATTTCCACAATGTATTAAAGATTGAATAGGTAAGTACATAAATAGGTAAATAAAAACAACCTAGGAATGGGAGTTATGTGTTGTTGGTTTTTTGTTGTTGTTGATACATTCCAAAAGTTAAGTCACCACTACGATCTCACACTCATTAAATTCAGCATTATGGGGCGTATGTTGATTGTGTGTGTGTGTGTGCATGCGCATGCCTGCATGTGTGCGTGCGTGTGCATGTATGCGTGTGTTTATGTGTTTGATCACAGTTTTTTCATTTTTGTTATGTCTTTGTTTTGAGTTTAAAACCTACATGTGAGGAAAAAATTAGGAATGACAGTTAATGTAACTTTTTTTTTTTTTTTTTTAACTTTAGTATATGGTCATTTGTCATATCTTGGTTTGTTGATGAACTGTTGATTTGTGTGTTTTTACTAATTTTTTTATTCTATGTCTGGTCTTTTGTCAGGTGTCTTGAAGCAGTACCTTCGAGAACTTCCAGAGCCCATGCTGACCTATGACCTATATTCAGAATTCATACATGCTACCCAACTGTGAGTGAAACAAACAGTCATGTGCTGGTAGCTGTCTGTCTGTCTCTCTCTCTCTGTTCATTGGGTCTGTTTATCTGTCGCTCTCTTTCAGACTCTTTGTCTCTGTCTGTCTGTCTCAGTCTCTATCTCTTTGTCTCTCTCTGTCTGTCTCAGTCTCTCTCTATCTCTTTGTCTCTCTCTGTCTGTTTCAGTCTCTCTCTCTCTCTGTCTCGGTCGCTGTCTCTCTCCACAAACAGGGCATGTGCGCATGCACACTCACACACACACTCTCACACACACACACACACACACACACACACACACACACTCATTTCTCTCACAGTAAAACTAGACACTGTAGTCTCCTGCAACTTTGCAGAAATCAACATTGGTCAATAAAATGGTGAAATGCATTGGGAACTTTTCAGATGAAGAAGACTTGTTAGGTCAGTTTGCTACCAGAGACTCTCCCCCAGTTTCCATTTGCCTCTGTTTTCTAATAGGAAGTAGTAACTAGCATTAAAAGTATGTACGTGCGTGCATACATGCGTGTGTGTGTTCTAAAAGTTCTTATGAATCCAGTAAACAGATAGCTGCATTGGTAAGCTACTTTTTTTTTTAAACTACCAGTCACCTGGGAATCAGTTCTCTCTACCCCCTGCCCCTCCCCTCCCCCTCATAGCTCGGTGTGTGTGTGTGTGCACTCGTGTGTGTGTGCACTCGTGTGTGTGTATGTGTCTTAAACGGGTTATCATGAATCTTCATGCAGATTTAAACAATATATGTACTGTAGTAAAGATTGGGCAGTGCATTTTAAAGAAAATTAAGTTTGTAGTAAAGATATTCTCGTGAGAAATCATTCTGTAGTTAGTGTATGATCGATTCAGATTGGTGAGGGTGTTTTTTTCAGATCCCATGAACAAAAACTTCAGGCATTGTATACAACTGTCGGGAAACTTCCGCTGTGCAACTACAACAACTTCAGGTCAGAATGTGTAGTAATCCTGTGCTACAGTTTTTGTTGTTGTTGTTGTTGTCTGTCTTGATAACCAGGATGGGTATCTTGCTGGTTTCCTGTGTGCATGTCTATGCTTTTTTTTTTCATATGCATTTCCAAATTTCACCTGTCCTCTGTTCTCTTGGTGTATTCTTGTCTGTGTCTTTCTATGTGTCTGTGTGTCTGTTTCTCACTGTGACTCTCACCCTCTCTCCCTTCCGCGAAGCCCCCCCCCCCCCCCCCCCCCCCTCCGTTTTTTGTTGTTTTTTTTTAACTTCTGCTGCACTTCATCTCCAGCTTTCCTAATACCATTCTCTCAGTATCTTATTTCTGTGTGTTGGCCTTTTTCCCTTTTTAAAAAAATTGTCCAGTACCTTTGTCCTTCTGCCCCTTTTCTGCCATATGTACTTGTTGACATTGTTTAGTTTTTAAAGAAGGATTCTTTGTTGTTACAGGTATCTGGTGAAGTTTCTGGCCATTCTGGCGGAGAAGAGTAGTGTGAACAAGATGACACCAAGCAATATCGCCATCGTCATGGGACCGAACCTTTTGTGGGCAAGGGAGGAAAGCGCGTAAGTTCAAAGCCGAGAGCGCTATTGGATGTTTCATCTGTTTGCTATCAGTGTGCCCATCATTTGTCAATGAAGCTTCAGTGTAATGTTTGGATTGCTTATGAAATTTCAGTATTTGTAAATAAAAACTGTTTTTCTGCTTTGCTTGACAAGTACTTATATTTATTGTTAAAAAGTTATCTCTGAAAACGTTGGTCATAAATTACTTTGATGATTGTTGACCTTTATCTGTTTTAAAAATAAAAGTGAAAATAAAATGCTGGTCATTTTACGTCAGCAATAATGAAAATTGATTTGTTAACACTTGGTTTTGGCATAAGTTGAACTGCTTGTAAAAATATACTGATACTTGTTGCATTGTTGTATGCCAGTGATATTTTGTTTTCCCTTTTTCATTGTGTCCATTCTGAGTGTTGATGAATTTGTAAATATTTTTTTAAAGTTTTGTCTTAAACAAGCTTGATAGGTTTGGGGTTTTACTCGCACGACCAGTCTCTTTACTGAGATCAAAACAAAACAAAGTATTTTGAGATTTTGAAAATATGGAGCTTTTACATTTTGAAAAATTTATCTATCTATGGATGCCTGAACAAAGGGTATGAAAAGTACTTGTCACTTTTTCAGAGGGCTGGTGCAGGTTTGGTTTTGTTTTTCAGGCCAAACATGCTGACAGCTGGCACTGTGAGCTCTGTGATTGAGATGTTTATTGTTCATGCGGACTACTTTTTCCCAGGAGGTGAGGCTTATTTCTTGTTCCTGTCACTTCTCTTTCCTTCTTGTCACTTCTCATACGCTTACATCTTCTGCCATCTTTCACTTCTTTTGTACACTGTGGCAATCTCTTTGTCTTGGGTGTTGAATGTCGTGTGTGATTGAAGTTGAAGAAAATGTCAGACCTGTGTTGATCGGTCGCAAATATGTGTCTGTACTGAAAACGTGAGATCTGTCTTGTCACGGATTTTAGGTGTTTGTATATATTACTAGTAAAGCATGCAGTGGAGCATGTGCAATGTCTCTGTTAGCTTTGTTATTTCATGGTGTGTCATTCTCTCTCTTCTTTTTTTGAATAGGAAATGTGATCATTATGTCTTTTTTTTTTAAGATTGATTCCATTCCCTTACAAGGAAACCGCTGAATTTTATATGCCAAACAGAAATATATAGATTTAAATTCAGAACTGAATTGTTCACGGCAGTATAGTCTTTTGGAATCGCTTTGACCCTGAAGTTTAAAACAGACTTTATTTGTTCATTTCTTTTGTCTGTTATCCTTGTACGTGTTCATCTCTTGCCTTCCACACTGTTAAGCATTTTGTGACATCATTACATAGAAATGCATAGATTTATCTTGCACTTTGAAAAATTAAACGGCAATAGTATGCAACTAAAACTGCTAGAATATACAATTTGCTGATTATTGAGTGTATTCATTTGAGCTGTAGCAAAGAAACGTTTAAATGTAGCATTTATGAGTGCAGCTATTTTGGTTGCAGCATTTTAAGAGCATTTTTAGGTGAAAAATAGAACTGTGCTACAAGTCTTGAATGTTGAGTGGACGTTCATGCTTTATGTTCTACTCACAAAGTATGTTTCGTGTATTTGCTGGAGACTTCAAAGAATTCGAATCACCTACTGTACAAAAAGCCTGACATAGTCATTCTCTTGAAATAACTCATTCATATTTGTGATCACAGTCATTCATTTCATCACTGACTGATGCTGAACTGTACTGAATGCAGTTGTTAGATCTTGTGCTGTCTTGTGCCGTGATTGTGTTGCTATTTCTTTCTGTGTTCTGTTGCATCGGCTGCAGAATTAGATTTTCGTTTGACTGGGCGCGGCAAGGCCCCTCCTAGCCCCACGGTACCCATCACGCTTGCCCACCAGAACTCCCAGGTATCCGTTTCTGTTGCCCAAGATGAAGCAGTTAGGACCATAGAGGAAGGACCACAGGTGCAGGAGTCAGAGCAGCGTGTGGATTCAGTTTTACCTGGCTCCAGAGAAGAGACAGTGGACCTGATAAGCAGTTCACAGACTAGAGTGTTGTTCAGTCAGAGGAGCGAATCCATTACTGAGATCATGTCCGGCAGCTCTCGCGCTGGTGAAGGTGGAATGTCAGGAGTCAGGCACCCCCTGAAACCCCCAACTAACCTTAGTCTGGCTGATAGCATCCCTCGTCAGAGACCCACAATGACCTCCCCTGACCTCGGCCCCCGGGGGTCTCGAGGGGCCATGTCCACCCCCAACCTCAGCCAGGACAGCGCGCTGAGCACGGGGGCTGCGTGGCCCTACCCCACCAGCCCCATGTCCCCCAGCCAGAGCGTTCACTCGGACATGTACAGCACCGTCTTTGCCCTGCACTCGCTGGGGGAAGGGGGCGCTGTCTGTTCCGAATACCTTACGCGTGTCCGCGCTCTGTGGGATGAACAGTACCAGTCCACCCCCCTCCCCCCTCCCCCCGCAGAGGGTCAGCAAGGGTCCCAGTCGTCTTCTGCTCAAGGACAGGGGGCCCAGGGCCCAGCGGATAGGTCGGGAGAGCAAGTTTGCTCCCCCTTCCCCCCACCGTCGGAGGCAGTGCAGAGGGCAGAGGCAGAGAGAGGGCAGGCAGTGGCGGATGGCAGTGCTGAGAAACCCACTGACAGTCCAAAGCCTGAGGGCCACCCAGGTCAGACTCTGTTTTGCTTCTGGGCAGCAGCCAACTCTGGGCCTCTCCTAGATGCTGTGTTTTTTGCATTTTTCTCCCCCTTCTCTGATTTTCGTTTAGTTTCCATTTTTATTCGGGGTTTTGCCATTTTTTTTCTTATTTTGGAGGCTGAGTTTTTCTTTTTTAGTTGTAAAAAATTTTTGGGGTGGAACTTTTTCACTAACGCCTATAGAGTTGACTGGACTGGTCCAGTACTAACTAACCTGCTGCAGAAGTTTCTGAGTTTTTCTGAGTTACATCCTTGACCTCTGACTGCCCTTCAACCTCTGCCCTCTGCCTTCTGAATTGGCGTTTAGTTTTTGGCTTTAATTGACCTCCGCTTGCTTTTTTTTATGTTGATCATTTCGGATTTTATGGCATATATTTCAGACTACTTTGCCTGGTGCTTGCTTTTCTGTCAGAGTTGTGTAGGTTAGCTCTCAACCAGGTTTGAAAGGACCGAATACACACAGGTTATGGATGTACTGTCTGGATTGGTGTCTTTATTAAAGTATACAATATACAGCCATTATAAGAAAGAACAATTCATAAACTGATAGTAAAAATATGGATCACACAATTATTTAATGATTTTTTTTTTCAGCTGAATTTTTACATTGTGTTATTCAAAAGTCTGTTTATTTGTTAAGAGATTTTTCTTGTTGGTATTTAGCGAATAACTCAAGGCTTTGGTGTACAGGGTGTGTGTGTGTGTGTGTGTTCTGCATATGTGTGTGTTCTGCATATGTTAATGTATGTGTTTGTGTGTGTGTGTGTGTGTGCCGGTGTATACATGCTTGCATTTATTTGTTTATGTATGTGTGTGTGTGTCACGTCATTTTGATGTACCACTTATCTACATTAATGCTTTAACCTTCCCCACTATCAACGATGAAGATAACACTTGAAGAACAGTTTTCTAAGCCTGAATGTCAGCTTTTCACTTTTACCCCCCCCTCTCCTGTCCTAGATGCTTCTATGCCAGCTGGGTCACCGGGAGAGATTGGAAAACTGCTTTCTGTGTGGATACAGGCTTCCTTGGTTTTGAAATCGTTGCTTCTGCTTCTTGTTTTCCTGCCCGCTCTGTGATGTCACTGCCATGTCGCTTATCAGTGTAGACTGGCTTGGTGCAGCCTGCTAAAGGCTTGTTATGGAAAGTCTTGGCACGAGTGGGGTTCAGGGAGCAGCTGTTGGGTCACTAGGACGACTCACTAGAAGGAGCCAACCTCTGCTACTGAAACCTGTCAGTTTTGTTCTCAAGCATACAGGTGTCCCATAACCCACACAGTTGCTGGGGAGTGATGTGTTGGAAACCTCAGCTTCTCTAGAGGCCTGCATCTTGAGGGTAGTGCCCATCTCCTCTCCCTCACTGCTTTACCTTCTCTGTCTCTAAGAGGGCAGGTACCCATTTACAGCTGGGTGAACTTGGGGACTGTACTGAAGCCAAGGTGCATAAACAATACCTGTTCTGATTCTATCATACACAAACTCCCGGGCTGGTGATAGTAGATCTCATCATCATCATCATCATCATCAGTCCCGTGACCTTGGCGGTCGTGGAGGAGACACGAAAGACGATGCCGTGGTAAGCCTCCTCCATCCATCTCGGTCCTCGGCTCTGCGCAGTAGTGCCGAGTCATTCATCCTGGTCCATTCTCTGATGTTGTTCATCCATGACTTGTTCTGTCTTCCCCTCTTTCTGCCACCTTCGAGTGTTCCCTGCAGTACTGTTTTTGGCAGAGTGTTGTGGCGGGTGACGTGGCCGAACCATGTCAGCTTTTTCTTCTTGACGATAGTGAGAAGGGGTTCCTGTGGACCTGCCAGCCGTGTTATTTGACTCTTGACAAATTCCTTGGTCTTTCGTTCTCTCCAGGATATGCCCAGCAGTTTTCTATGTAGATCTAGGAGTCTTATAAGTTTGAGAGGCAGAAGACTGAGAAAGATGGAGAGGGCTGGTTGGTGAGTCATGCACGGCACCCCTGTTGGTGGAGAAGACTGTGGGCCGTGTCAACTAAAGTTTATGTGTAATAAGTTAAACTTTTGTTGGGAAGTAAGGCGTTGAGGACCTCAGCTTCTCTAGAGCTGGCATCGCTAGGATGGCATCCACCTCCTCTGCCTTTATATTTTCATCTTCCCTGTCCCAAAGAGACAGGTTCCTAGGAGTTTACACTGGGGTGAATGAGGTAAATTTTACCATTCACAAACCAACACCATGCCTTAAAGTCTACCCATCCAAACAGCAACATTGCTTAATTTCACTAAACTTTTGGGTGAAGTTGAAGAAAGGAAAAGAAGAGGAGGAGGAGAAGAAGGATGAGGAAGGCGAGGAAGAAAAGATCTGCCTCAAGTGTTTGATCTGAACTAGTCCGAGTCAGTTTCATTCTTATTGCTTTGTACAGAATATTTTCCAAGCTTGTCATTAAAATGTGAATTTGAAAGGGAATGAGAAGGAGAGAATAACCTGAGATGAGAGTGGCTTTATCATCGTGTGTGCTTCTTGCTTCTTAAAATGACTGGTTGATAGGAAAGTCTCTTTTTTGTGTGTGTGCTATTGTCATGTGTAGTTGGCTTTTTTCCCTTTCATTGCTTAGATGATGTGATAGTGACTAAAACTAAATCTTACTGTTGTAGGGCTTTAGCTGAGTTCTGTAGTATGTGAATTTAGTTTTAGTTTAAGTCTGCTTGTGTTTTACCATTAGAAATCTCATTCTCTCTCTCTCCTCTCCCTCTCCTCTCTCTCTCTCTCTCTCTCTCTCTCTCTCTCTCTCTCTCTTCTCTCTCTCTCTCTCCCTTCTCAGGACAAGGGCCTGATGGAAAAAAGTGTGTCAATACTTATCTGTAACCCTTGGGAATGAAGATTATTAATCAATCAATCAATCTCTCTTGTTTACTCGTGTTTGTGTGTTAGAGGGAGACATATAATTATTTACTTCAAGGAGAGATATAAAGAGAGATGCTTGTGCGTTCCTGTAAAGTTTGCCGCTGGGCATACAGTTGGGTGTAATGTGAAGAACCCCACTTCCAAGCATACTGCCAGTAGACACCATGTGGATGATTTTGCCCTGGCATGAAACACTGTGTCGTATTTCAAACACTTATTGCTTCATGCAGTGAACATGTCATAACTATTGGAAGCTGAGGAACAAAGGATGTGTGTGCGCATGCATGAACCTGCGCATGTGCATGTCTTTGAATACATATGTACATGGTTGATCTGCTGTTGACGTGCATGAACAGAGAGAGGTGGTCTGAAATTCGTCTTGCAATGCTGAAATCAGTTTGAATGTGGGGTTGTGATGGTTATTTGCATTTGTGTCATCATATATGCATGCATGTGTTTGTGTGTGTGTGCATGAAAGAGAGAGAGATTAACATAGCATGATTCATGGGATTGGTTTGGATATGGCTTTTTTCTTGGTCGTTTTTTCTTTTACTGGCTTACTTTCAAAATGTATTCTACCCTTTCTTCCATTAGTTAAAATGACAGCAATCCTGGCGTGAAGTTTAAAATAAAAAAACCCATGTTATTGTGGACAAGCTTCATGTTTTGTGGAACAGATATTATGTTGTTGATGGTGTAGGTGTTGGGCATTCCTCAGCGTGACATCCTGGAGTCACTCAGAATATGCATGCACTCTGTTTCACTCATAACACCTGGGAATTAGTGTGAGACCGTAAGTACTCACTGAATGAGATGTTTACATGTATGGCTGTTTTTGAGTACCCTGCCATAATACTACCACCATGCCCCAACTTCAGTTGATTTTTTGCTTCTCCTTTTTATGGAGAGTACAGGTTGTTATGTTAAGGTCCTTGTCAGGGGTTTGTTATGTTAAGATCCTTGTCAGGGGTTTGTTATGTTAAGATCCTTGTCAGGGGTTTGTTATGTTAAGATCCTTGTCAGGGGTTTGTTATGTTAAGATCCTTGTCAGGGGTGCAGGCACTTGAACATAGCTCATGAAGGCATGACAGCAGTTTAGTGTAGGCCTCAGCACCTAACTTCTTGCATCAATAGCTGGTGAAGCTTTTGGCCTGGGCCAGAACAGATTATGGTCTTCTTCTCTTGAGGAGAGTCACCGGCTGTCATTTGCCTGCCTCTGCTGAATAAGTCTTTAGTTCTTGGTTGTCAGCTTTAATGGGAGTATTTTTCCTGTATGATTGAATTAGTCAGTCATTTCACAATGTTCTTGATGATCACAACATAGACTATAGAGACATTTATCACTAGCTTCTTCACAAAGTTTGCTGATTGAAATGACAGTTTCTGGGTGTATGGTAGACCATATAACTCCCCCCCCCCCATTCCTCAGCTAGAGCTCCGAGGTTCACCAATGGTGAGATTTCTGTGTATATAACCATTTTCTTGCCCATTATTGAGGTACCTGCATTCCAACTTCAGGATGACGCCTAAACATGACACCAGTGTGCATGCTTTTTTTTTTTTTTTACATTTTATTTCATCAGTTCATACTGGCACAAATCGCCTACTCTTTCAAAAGGCAGAACAGGTTTTACGTTGTGCACAAATTTTCTGCGTGCATTCACACATGAGTCTTCAGTTTAAAGTCTCATCTAAAGGACTGTCAGGGGAGTGGAACCAGTACTGATGTTATCTCTGGGGGAATATCCCTCCCCCTGAACATGCATCTTGGTATTGAACCCAGGCTCAATCCTGGACTGTCAGATTGTGAGCACCATGCTTTAACCACTAGGCTACCCCACCCCCTGAAGGGAGTGTTAGTATCCCTGTATGCTGATGTTTCAAGAAAGGGATGTGTGCTGTTATTTAAATTGGTTGCTACATTTTGCGCTTATGGTTATTGATGCTGCGCATTAATTCTGTGTCAAACATAACAGAGATAGCTACTTACACAGGGGGAGTGGTTGGTGAATGTGCATGTACTTTCATTTGATTATGGTCAGCTTAAAGGGAAGTACATGTTTCCAGTCCAGCATTTCATGATTTTGCTGTAAAGGCATATATTACATTTGAAATATATCAGTGTGTTGATTAACCATTCATTCTGCTCTAATCATCATTGATTTAAAAATAAAGTGTACACATTGTAATCAGCTCATATCATCTCAATACTCTTTGGGGAATTTCTTTCAGATTGTAATCATCTCATATCTTCTCAATACTCTTTGGGGAATTTCTTTCAGATTGTAATCATCTCATATCTTCTCAATACTCTTTGGGGAATTTCTTCCAGAACCCAGAGTTGTATCAGCTGAAAAGGATTGGCAGTATTTCTCACGTCCTGAGTGCCACACTGTGATTGCAGAAATAGAATTCTCGGTGAGCGGGGGCTACCCAGACAGCCCCAGCCAGGAGTTTCCACAGGAGAGTGGCCCTGTGATGTACTCCCTTCCTAGTGCAATGCCCCACTCCCCTGCCCCCACTGGGGGTGGTAGTCCCAACACGGCCAACACCAGTCCCTCTGTCAGCATGGACGCACTCTCGCCGTCAGCAGACAGGTCAGTTTGTCATTGCGCTCTTTCCTTGCCTTTTTCCTGAAAGGCTTCAAAGATAACCGTTCTTTCTCATACTAAACTTGGATGTGCTGGGCTTGACTTGTCAGGCTAAGCTGTGCAACGCATTTTCACTCGCACGACAGACAATAGTCGCTGTCTGAGCATTCGATGATGAAGAAGAAAAAACACAATTGAGTATTCATACATTCATCCCCAAAGTCAGAACGTTGGTACCTTGATGGTCAGCAAACAATTGTCACATATGTGGAAAAAAAATGTCGTCGTTGGTTGACCTCAGAGCTCTACCAAAGAACAACAACAAAAAGTGTACATTGTGTACTATTTCCTTATATCAAACAGTTAAATGTCACTAGCTGCAGCATAGTTTATGTCATTGTGGTGTGTGTGTGTGAGAGAGAGAGAGGCAGACTAGGGGGAGTGGGGAGACAGACACAAAGGGTGTTACTGAACTCTGATCTTGAAAATTGGGCATGTTAGAACTTGTTGTTTGCTATTTTAACTGTAAATGACAAATGGTCAGAAATGTCCATACCCTTGAACCTGCCTCATTTTTGCTGTTCTAGTTCTGAAGTTGGAGGTACAAGTCCCAGAACTCAGCGCCGTATCGCCAAGAAACCGGCACCACCCCCTCCACCTGACCGCCCCTCAGCAGCTGCCGTGACTGCCGGCATGTCGAAAGGGGCAGGTAACGGCAGTCTGCCCTCACACGCAGGTTATCCAAGTGCCCCAGTAACCTCCCCTGACACCGCGCCCTTGTCGGGAAGCCAGCAAGGTGATGGGGAGAAACGGTTGTCGGGCCCGAACGACCTCACGGCCCTCCCCCCGAGAGACCCAGCACTCGACCGCCTGAGCGCCCCAAAGCTCCCGTGGTGATCCAGTCCAACAACCAGCTTCCTGCGGCGCCCCCTGGGGGTCATCAGCGGTCGGCGTCCACAGGAACGATGCACATCAGCACCAGCCAAGACACCAGTCCAGGTAGTGCCTCTCAGGAAAGCTTGCAGGCCGATGCAGGGGCCTCTTTCACAGTCGGTCAGGGAAATGCCATGCCTAGCGGCACGGCCACGCTAGGTCGACACAGCATGCGACCTTCCCGCCAGGCCGATCCCGGGGCCTCGTTAACTGTCGGTCAGGCAGGTGCCATGCCTAGTGGCACGGCCACGCTAGGTCGGCACAGCATGAGGCCCTCCCGCCAGCCCCCTCCCCCACCCCCTCCTATCAACAGACACACGGAAGACACTCATTTGTGATTCGGTGTGGAGAAAATAATGTTACGAAGCAATCAGCTGTTTTCAGCTCACTCAGTGTTTAATCTTGCCACTGGCTGGTTTATATACTGCTTCCTAGAGACTGTATGTACGTGGGGTGTTGAGAGAGAGAAGACTGGAGTAGTGCACATTGGTGAAGGGGTTAGTGTGGCATGTATCGGCTTGTTACCCAGCATCGACTTGTGGCTGAGCTTTCTGATCTCATGATTAGCATAACTATATATGTGTGTATGTACATATACACAGCTGCGTATATGCCTGGTTTGTGTGTCATACTCTTGACTTCTTCACCTTATGCTCTTCAGATTTTCTCTTAACCATGTACATAGTTATTCTCCATCTCCTTCGTCTCTTACTTTTCCTCCAGAAAAGTGGGAAAACTATGGTACCCGTGCTTTGCCCTGCATTTGTGGAAAGACTATGCGGCCCGTGACTGTTTATTCACAAAATTAGGCAAACGCAAGGTGTAGACTGAGTCTAGGCACATTTCATGCAAACGTTTTGGCCTTAGTGTCCACATCAAAGAGGGTGTGAGCATTTCTAGTGCTGCCTTTCTCGGCAACTTGGCATTGTTAACATCTTTATTTGATCAGAATATTTTCTTTTCATGGACTTTTTGAGCTTTGATGTAGAGTTGCTCTGAAGACATAGTGTTTGTCAGATTTTTGGTAGAAGGATAGAATTTCAACATGTCTGGGAAAATAACACAGTAGAATGTTTGTGCTTGGGTATTTGCAAGACTCTATCAGTCCTAGTGAATTTGGTTCTTTGAGTATGATGTTGGATGCCCTTCATAGATCTGGTCTTTTAGCATAATGCAGCTTGTATTTGGTTGTAGCCTACACAGTTATTGGTGAGGTATTAGTTATGTAGTTGTATCTCCAGTGGCAATGCAGTTCTTGCTACAATACACTGTTGTGACCGCAGTAGAGAGAAATGGTTGTGCAGGTGTAGATCAGATATTGTTTGATAGGATAACAGTTCATGGTTGTTCTGAGGTTTATGTTTTAGCCACTCGTGCTACTGGTTTACTGGCGCTTTAAAGAAAAATTGTGATGACAGGAAAGGTAGTGTCACTGAGAAAGGGAAAGCTTTTTTCCATGGTTCAAGTTCAGTTACATGATATTCATATTGCCTTACTAACTTTCTGAAACATATCAGGTGTACATATGACTTGGTACTTTGTATTTTGTGAGCATGCGCATGCATGTGTGTGTTTGTCTGTTTATGTGGCTGTGTATGCTTATAATTATACATGTAATTCTTTATGTACAAAGAAATTCATGAGAAGTAGTATGTATGTGTATGAGACAACATCATTTCAGAATTTTAGTGTATTGAAGTGACTGTTTTTAAGCAGCTGCAGTGAATTCTCTTTTTTAATGTAAATTGTATGTATAATAATTATGAATCATATATGCTGGAAGGCATTTCTTCTGAAACGAAAAGCTGAGCACTACTTCCTATTATAAATCTTCTCCACTCCTTGCAGAATCCTTCTCATTTTCCAGTTCCTCGATCTTTGAAAACTCCATTTTATATGGCAACTGTAGTGTGTGTTGAGAATGTGAATAATTTGTGTGGAAACACTTTGGAGTTGTTTTCCATGCAAGATTAATGCTGTGTAAACTGCTTGTAAATCATCATCTATAGTATTATTATTCATTCAATGTAATGAGTCATAATGAGTTATTCATCTTTCTCTGTGATTTTTATTGAGAGTATGAAAAGCAGCTTGGTCATGAAAACACACATGTAAAACAACAACTTTCCACGATCACACCAATAAGCTTGGTCCTTTGTTTTTTCCCTTCTTCTCTTATAACTGAGACCATTTCTCAAATAAAAGAATGTTTGTTCCTGATCAGATTTTTCTAGTAACCTTGTGTTTACAAAATTGCGTGCACATGGGGACTGGATGTTTAAAAAAAAAAGAGAGAGAGAGAGAGAGAGAAGTCACAAGAGTGCTTATTCCATTGTCCTTGAAATAAAAGAAGAAAAAAATTTTTAATTCATTCCTCGGCTAGAGCCCTGAGGTTCACCAATGGTGAGATTTTTGTGTATACGACCATCCCCCCCCCCCCCCCCCCCCCCCCGCCCTGGCCCCTTTAGGTAGCCACATTCTGACTTCAGGGATAATAAGTTCACTGTTTAGTGTTGGAAATTCCAACTGTTTACCGGCTGCTTTCAAGAGCATGTATGTCTTTGTGTTCTGGTTTATTTCAGTTTTCAAATTTCTTTTCTTTCATTGTGGTTATTTTTCATCTTTCTCTGTGATTTTATTTTTCTGTTCCAAAAATCAGATCTGTAGGGTTGAGATACTGATCTACTGTCACTTTTGCTTGGAATGAAGCAATTTAAGATTGAAAGTATATACATTTGGCTGTGAATGGGGTAAGGGTGGAAAATCTGTGAGAATGAGTCTTGTTGTTTTCCACCTTTCCTTATTGTTGTGGTTGTGTTATTTCCAGTGAATTATGTACAGTGGTATTGCTTGTGCTCTTTTTTTTTTTCACTTGCAATTCTTTTAAAAGTTATTAAGTGGTTGTATCTCCTTTATAATGGAGGAAAAAGTGAAGGGGGGGTGGGTATCTTTTTGTGTGTGATATTGTTGTTGGGGTTAGGGTTTTTGTTTTTGGGTAGGGGGTGGTGGGTTGAGTGTATGTGTGTGTGTGTGTTTTTAACATAAAATTTTGTTGTTTTTGCTCATTTTCTGTGTTATTCCTGTCATGCAGTTCACTCCCTGCTCACTTCAATCTCACCTTTTCAGCCATACCCAGATTCATTATACCGTTTTATTTTTTGGGTTTTTTTTTTTGGTTGTTTGGGGGTTTGTTTGTGGTTGTTTTTTTTTGGGGGGAGGGGGGGTTAGGAGGGGGTAAGGGGTGCACAATTGGCCGTGATCAGTGTCTATTATATGTGAGTGAATGCATGATTTATGATGGTTGTGAAAACCCCCACTCCATAGGAGTGATTGCAGAGCTGGGGAGAAAGCAATGTAAAAGAAGACAGGACAGGGGGAGGAGGCAGGGGTAAAAGGTGCTGCATCAGGTCTGGCCGCCACACCTCTGTTTGAAAAAAAATGTATGTCGTTAGGTCTGTTTTTCTTTTGCAAAATTCAGCAAAAACTGTAATCAGAGTCATGGATGTTGTGATAGTATTGTGGTAAATGTAGAAATTTGATATTTAACCTCTGTCTCTTTATCTGTCTGTCTAGAGCTTTGTCTCTCTCTCTTTCTGTCTCTGTTTCTCTGTCTCTGTCTCTCTCTCTCTCTTCTCTCTCTCTCTCTCTCTCTCTCTCCTCTCTCTCTCTCTCTCTCTCTCTCTCTCCATATCTGGTTATCTTAAGTCATAGTCATGAACTATAAGTCATAGTTCTGGTAACTAACAATTCTTGTTAGAAATCAAATTGTCTTCTTGTTGTTGCTTTTCTCTTCTTTTTTCTGAATTCACTAAAGCGCTAAATGGTTCAGCAACCCTCTTCATGTTTGGGCCAATGGCCTTTTTGTGCCAATAAATCAGTTCTCTCTCTTCACCGACATGTGGTCATTTTTACACTTTTATTTTTAAACTGATATTCTGTGACTGTCTCAATGTAGGGCCATCTGCCTTGATCCTGTTACTGTCTGTATGATTCTTATCTGTTCCATATTTGATGAAAAGATTTGCACAGTCAGTGTAGATCATTCATGATTGTTGCAACATGGTTTCTGTGTTTAGAACCAAGAGTGGCATGATTTCATAGTGAGGTACTTTTCCCAAACCTTTCCATTATCTTGTGACTCATGCTAAAGAGTAAGTGTGTAAGTATGTTTTGCTCTTGATTTTTCAACCTCAGCTGCCCATCTAAGCATTTTTGCTTTTGGAACTGCTTCCAGATTGTTTTACAAGCTGCAGATGATTCTGTTCAGTATGTATGTGTTTTCTACTTCTTTTGTGTGTGTGAGCAGTGCTTTTTGGATCTGTGGTGGCTGAGTGATGACTTGAATAATGCCTGGCTGTGTGAGGACTTCATATGTTGCGGAACACGAACATGATTTAGATTTGAAGGAATATGTGAAAAGGCTTGCGGATCTGAATGTTTGCACAGAAACCACACAATGTTAATAATAATTTGATTTTTTTTTTAATGATAAAGACTAGAGCAGCATTACCCGGCAAGCTCTGTTGTTGTGGATAGTTCTCTTTGTCTTCAGCACTGTTTGCTTTGCTCCTGTGTTCAGAGCTCACATATGTCCTTGGTTTTCAGCAGTACTAGTATTTTATTTTAAGAAACTTTTCGTGCTGCAGGTAGCCAAACAGATCAGGTGATTTTTAGATTCTTCAGTATCTGGTATACACTGGTTCATGAAATCCTCTTCAGGGGCATTTCCTAGATTTTTTTTGGATTTTTTTTTTTTTTTTAAAGTGGGAAGCTGGTGTTGAGTAGAATGCACATTTTTTCCTTACAGTTTTTTTTTCTTATATTTTTGCATGGATTAAATGATTCATCTGTGGTCCATATGAAATGCTATCTTCATTCTCTGTCCTCAGTTTTCAGAGTTGTCGTTGATATTGTTTAGTGTTTGACAATGTGTCAGTGCTAACATGGCCTCCATGGTTAGCTAGACTATAAACAATAACATTAAATGTAACACTTTTTTTTTTCATACTTTGTGGTAATGTGACACAGTTGGTAATTACCAGAAGAAAACAGGAAAAGGAGGTTACAGAGATCCATTTTGTCCCCAGTAACTCTCTTTCTTAATAAGGGGTCATATCATTTCTTACTTGGTACAATGCAGGCTGTTTTAACATATGCATAATCAGATTTTACCTTCCTTCTGGTTCTTGTATATCGGACAACCCCAAATGGCATTACTACTACAGGGAAAGACATGCAATATGTATCCATACGATTAGAAATCCACAGCTTTCTTTTCCTCGTTTCTTTCGCTACAGTCATCATGAGTTACTATTTCATTCTCTTAGTTCCCATCGTTTTTGGTAGTTAGAAGAAACTACAGGGAGGGCTGGACAGCAGCCAGTCCTGAGAGAAGAGGGGATGAAAACATTCCTGCAAAAGTTTCTGCCCTTAAACTTCTACAAGATAATATTCAGTTCTGCACATTTTATCTCTTAAGTGTTTTTTTCAGGCATCTGATACTAATTTTGAACTCATTCATAATCCTTGGCCGAAAAGAAACATAATTGTCTTTATTATTCTGGAAAAGTCACTACTTGCTTCTCTCTTAGCGTTGACTTTGAGAGGAAGAGATGGGATACTTATTTATATCAGTATTCTAGTGAGCAAATCTGCATGCATGTATAGTTGCTTATCTCTTTCTTGTGTATAATATGCTTCAAAGATGCTGTCATATATTTTATTCTTTTCCATAGCAGCTTGAATTGTTGTCAAAAACAAATCAGGCTGATTTTGATGATCCTTCTGTCTCCGATGAGTGCATCGGGTCGGGTTGTTTGTCTGCCAATATCTTCTTTCTTCCTTTTTTGTCATGTTTCTCCCAGGGGAGGTTTGACATTGATGAGCCTTCTCCATCTCTCTGTTTTGAGCTTCCTCCTTATTTATGCCCCTTTCTCTAAGATCATCTGCAATACAGGTAGCCCAGGTTTTGCTAGGTCTTCCCTTTGGTCTCTTTCCATCCACTACGAAGTTCATTGCTCTTTTTATGATGTGATATGATTTGTCTGCCAATATCCAGTATAAAAATTGTTGTCTTTAACTGTCATCTTACCAGTGTGTTTAAGCAGGAAGAAACATTAAAAGAAAACAGGAGCAAGTTAGCTGCTGGATTATGTTCAAGTAAGGAGTTACTATGCATTTGGAAAGATAAGAGGGATTTTTAAAGCTTGATAGAAACCAAGCCATCTATATTATGATCAATTTCATGGGGTTTTTTTAAACAGATGGAGTTAATCAGAACAGATCAGAACAAAGTAACATTTGTTAAAAGGCCTTGTATATATGCATTGACACATGAAATAAGAGCATGCAGGGCAGTTTCAAAGCCATTATCTAAGCAAATAGGGCTTTGTGCTATTCATAGATGCATCCCAGAATAGTATCCCCTGTAACATTGCTTGCAAAGGGAAGCAATAGTCATTCTGGTGAACTGTTCAGATGACCTCAGAAGAGGCTATACCAGGGCTGTCATAAGAATAAAAAATCAGGGTCTACAGAGGGTCAAAAGTACTGACAGTTAGATCAGTTCAGTTCAGCTTTCTTTTCCAAGAAGTTGTCATGGTATCCAAAATATTCCATGTATGTAACAATCATATTTGCGATAAATTCACTCCACAAATGCTTTACAAACTGCATTGATCCAATGTACTGACGGAGCCATTGCAGACATGGTGATTATCTTCGTTCCTACAACTTACAAACATTGACATGAATTACAGGACCCTTTACTGCCAGATTTGCTCTTCATGCAAGAGTGTGATTGAGGCACTAGCATATCTGCACCTAACCGACCCTGGAATTTTTTGTTAAAAAAGGTCTAGTCACTACACAAACTTGATCATGTCTGCTACATCTGGTGATCCAGACATCAATATTTTTCTCACCAGTATAAAGGTCTGCTGGCTCTTATCGCAAGAAATTGAGTTTTTGCTGTATTGTTTTTTTGTTGTTGTTTTTCTAGACTAGTCGTCAGGTTATTAACTGCTTAGGTGAGTCATCCCCTTTGCTACAATAAACCAATCATTGGCAAAACAATCCAAAGGTTAAAGTAGAATGACAAATCCAGAAGAAAAAGCAATAGTGACAGATTCCAAAATGCCTTGCTAAGTGAAATATTTTTCTGATTGGATAATATGTGGTGTATGAGTGAGAGTGGTCCAATTGGGGGTATTGAATTGATTTAATTCATTGTAATTGAACCAGTTTATCGGGAAAATCACACAAAAAATCACTTTCACTGCTTGCTTTCATTATTGCTGTTGGCTAGCCAATAAACTGTTCTATTTAAAAATTGTATACTGAGCTAGCTGATTGGATGTCTTAAACATGAATTATAGTAATGAAAATAAAACCACAGTATGAAAACCTCAAGTACATTGATTTCAATGTTTTTTTGCTTTACATTATCCAGATTTTGATGAAGATTTGTATTTGGTGTACATTATATTGTGTTGTCGTCATTGTTGCTGATGTGGTTTTTTAAATTGCAGTGCAAGTTTTCATTCTCATTCATTCCATGGCTGAAAATGCTACAGCTTGTGTTAGTTTTAGACCATCTAGTCTGTGGGTTTTGAAAACTCCTGTGATGAAAACCTGGACGTGTAGTTCAGTGGGTCATACAAAAGACTCTTCTTGTTTCATCTATAGAGCTGAAGTGTGCTTACTTCAGGAGCTGTGTTTTTAAGAAATCTGTTGATTTTCTACTTTTAGTATCATGTAGCTTTCATGTTAGATAATGCATGCTGTGTTGCTGGGTTTTTCCTGGGACATAAGTCTTTGAAAAATTGTCAAATGTGTGCCTGATAGTAACCAGCATCTTAGGAATGGTGTCCCATGAGTGTGTGCTCTGTGGAAAGAAGCTGCCTCCTTGCTGTGTGGTAGTACAGGTGGTACTGGAAATATGAAGTGTTGACTCTTCTTTCATACTTGATTTTGTGATTTTTTTTGTCATTGTTGTTTGTATTTTTACTGTTAATGTCATTATTATTACCATCATTACTGTTAGTATAGCTTTTGCTGTTGATTTAATTACTACCTAAGGATTTATCCCCTATTAAACAGATTACAGTGCTTTTGTTGGTCAGTAAAAACCCAAACAAAAAGTACACAATCATTTTGCTTGTTGTTTTTTTTCTTTTGACTGATAAGGGCATGATGTCCCCAGACAAAAGAAATAAGCTCAAATGTTTAAGACAACAAACACTTGCTTTCTTTTCTTTTAACTGCTGTTATTATTGCTTTAACTGTTGTAGCATGCGTATGCAATAGTGCAGGTCATGTAACTTGGAATAGCTGTATTGTGAATGGCAGTTATAGTTTGTCGCTTTGAATGTTGTTACTAACACATTTTTATTCGTGTATTTCTTTGTGAGTCATTGGTATCCTCAGACACTGGATATTAAATATTTTGAAATGTTTGTCATTGCATACATGAATGGTCAACTGTGTTGTTGGCAGTTTTTGAAGGTACATGTATACATCCATGTCTACAAGGATGATCGTCTAATATCACTTTAAGTGAACAGACGTAAAATTGAAGACACACAAGGATGATTTGTAATGCAAGACTTTATCTGCCCCTTAGTTGTATTCCACTTTCAGAGTGCTGGAATTGTGTTTCTGTACCGCTTTTAAATTTTAAACATGGAATGGATGAAGGAGTCTTTCATTTTTTGTGTTGATTTTCTGTAGGGGATGTTAGTGGATTGATAAATGTGGAGTATGTACTGACTGTGAAGAACGAATACATTTCCATGCCCAAACTGTCAAGATTGGAGTAAGGGCCTCAACATTAAGATCTGATGCAATGAGTTACGTTCTTCATTTCCTACCTACCTGCGCAGTTTGGGTTTTTTTTTTATGTTTGTGCTTGTGTATTTGTCTTTAGAATTTGTCGCTGTTCCTTACTTATTTCCTGGAGTGTGTGTTTGGGATATTTCAATGTTAATGTGTTTTAACTGCCATACCATATTTGAAAAGAAGTGACTCTAACTAGTGTGATTGCAGTAGTTCTAATCTCTGCTGCTTACTAATAAATATGTGTAATCTTTTCTTTTCCCTGTTAGTGTGTTTGTCTGCTTTGTTTGTTTTGCTTGTGGGTTTACATCAACTTTCTGTACAGCATGAGCTCTGCCTGGCTGAGTTAGTTGAAAAACAGCTAAGTGTTGAAATGTGTATTACTGTGTCAAGAGTGCAGCTAACAAGGAATATACCTTAATTGATGTGTTTTTTTACCAAAAAATTTTGATTTTTGTGTGGAAACGTTTTCAGCCTCATGAAAACTTGAAAGTTAAGACACAAACACAACTTCATCAGACTTAAACTGGTTTCACATCTGACTGTAAAGGCTTAGTAGAAACTTATTCACACATCAAAATGAAAAAAAGAAGTTTATGAACTCTTTTCAAGCAATTAAACACTTGTGCGCTCTCCCCTTAAAGCACAGGCTGTATCAACCTTTATCACAGGATACACACACCCATCCATGTTCACACACATGCACGCATACACACACACATTTTTTTCAACCTCATGTGTGATTGAAATGTAGAAAAATACATGATTTGCTGTGACCTGAAAATTATGCAAAATGTTGATAGTGTAGTATAGAAATTCCCTAGTTTCAACAAAATCTTTATTGAAAGAAGCCTTTTTTTTCTACACAGTTATTTAATCAACCAACTTCTTTCCTGACTGCTGACAAATTATCAACCAATACCAAAATGTATTTTTCCAGTTTTTGTGATGTGAATTTAGTGTAGCCAGATTTATATAAACATCACTGGCTTGGGATAAAAGCTTTGACAATTATTGATGCAAGGTAAGTGCCAAGACCTACATCAAAATGTGGTTATGCTTTGAAATATCAAGTTTAACCCTCTGAAGTGAGGGTATGGTTGCCAGTATGGTGAGATACATAAGAAACAGTTATACGCACAAACTTCTCATCCAGTGTGTTCGTGCAGTCTCACAGTGATTTCCAGGCCAGGTGAGTGAACTGGTGTACATTCTGGGTGACCCCCAGGGTGTTCAAGCTGGGCAATGCACAATGTCAACTATGATAATTATATGAATGTCAGTTACAGAAAGAAGATTGCTTGTGACCAAGAAACACCTTGGTTTGCACAAGTTAAAAAAAAAATATATATATATAATATATATATATATAGATATACAATCTTAACCCACAGTTCTATGTCCCAGTTTAAGGGGGGAAAAGAAGGAAAATGAGGGACAGAGAGAGACAGAATAGGGGTGGAATGAAGGGGTTCGATCAGACTTTAACACACTTTCAAAACAAAATTAGATCATTTCAGATCTTACCTCATCTTTGATCAGAATTGGAGTTGAAGGCCTGGAAATAGTTTCAAACAGTTTTCATTCTTTTCTGTTAAAACTTCAGCACATTTTGAGGGGGAAAATACTATTATAGATATAAAAAGATTCAATTCGCCTTTTAACCCCTTTTGGGGCAAAAAGACAAATGATTAAGTGCAGAATAATCTGAAACAATAAAAGACAAATTAGAAAAGAAAAACAATTAAAATCTTGTCTGCAAATTTAGTTTCATTATAGATTTTTTTGTTTGTTAAAAAAAAGTCTTTTTGTCGTGTTTGTTCATGGTGCTGTTTGCCTTGCTTCAGAGACAAAGGAACAGGTAAAGTAACACTGGAGAGGAGGCTGAAGAGGACGGCAGACAGGTCAGCAGTCATCGGTGCAGAGGTTCTGGTCTTCCAGCCCTACACACCAGCCAGAACTGTTCTGCAGACACACACACGCACACTCTTGCATTCTATACTTCCTCCGAAAGTCCGGTTCATTTAAAGGCGTTAGTGTGATAAAACTGTAAGCAACAAGTCAATACTTTGCTTACGTGTTGATTCAGATCACATCAGCCAAAAAGGTTAGCATTGCTGTTTATTTTCTGTGTGTGAAGTTTGACTTAAAGGGTGCTATTTGTTTGTTTATATTTGACTTGTAACATGCATGAGCTTCTAAACTTAAGGTGTCATCCCCATTGTCTGTGTATGCGAATACCTTTGAAAAGCTTAGGATGACTGCATTTGGTTTTATATTTCCTCATTTGGGGTTGTGGGTGTTTTTTTTATCACAAGCTCAAGTTATACTGAAACCCTGAAGACATTTTTTGGTTGGTGTTTTTTTTTAACTGAAAGGTTGAGTAACATAAAGGTAGGATCTTAATACGATGACTGTATTTGATTTTATACTTCCTCATTTTATTTTTTTTATCACAAGCTCCAGTTATGCTGAAGACATTTTGTTGGTGTTGAGTAACATAAAGGTAGGTTTCTAATATACTTTTTTTCCCCCAAGTAATGACTGAGATTTCAGTGCAACAATTTGATTTTGATTGACTCCTTGTTCCTCTTTACTTTTGTTTCTTTAGTTGAATAAGATAAAGGGGAGGGGGGGGGGGGTCTTCTGTATTTGTCATTTGAGCAAGTTTAATGTGATATAATCACAAATGTACTTAAAGTGTCAGAATAAAGGATATTATCAGCTGATGTATTAAGCTTTAATCTTCATAGATATCTTGTAAAAGTAAGGCACAAGGAAAAGGATTTAAACTCAGAAAAATGTCAAATAAAGACAGTCAAATAAAAACCAAGGTTTATATCCCATCTTTGTGATAATGATCTGTATTGCTTTTGTTGCTACTTCTCATTATTGTGTGGACTATGTTTGGATCTTATAAAGCTATTACATTGATTTTCTACAGATACATAATACGAGTTATGCTGTGATACATGTGTGTGTGTGATTTCTGTCCTTTGTCAACAACAATTAATATGACTTGGATACCAGCAGTGTATACTTTAACAGCATTTGCATTATAAATGTACATCAGATTTCGTTACACATCAGAGGTTAAGTAAGTACTAAGGAACTTAGGATTGTCAAAAGATTTCTGGTCACATTTGAGTATATTACTGTCCATGATATAGGAAGAAAAGTGGGTTACTGGAAAAGTTCCCATGCATCGCAGTTTGAAACGTTATTATTTCAGAGAATCTCGAGTAACATTGTCTTTCTGGATGTCAAGAGAATGAAACATTACATAGGCTACCTGTAATGGAGGACATGATGGTAGAGCTATTTTTTAATCATTTGATAGCTTTCATTACACACAAAAAAAATTGTGAACTGTGGTTTTCTGTTGATGGTTGTGGTGGTTTTTATTTGGTTGTGCTTGTACATAATGAACATTTATGTACTGAACATTCTGCTGTAGTCTGTGATTCACAGTTTATGTATGATTTGTATGCATATGTATGTATGTGGAATATTATTTGACTGTTATTATGAAACTTGTGTCTATGGGAACAGTTGGGTTTTTTTCAGTTCTGTTTTGAGAATGATGCTCCTCACTGCAAATCCCTTTTTTTCCTGTGCATATATACCTCTTTAGCTGCAAATTATGAAGTATTTATATGAACTGTCAGTTGCCTAATTATGTGTATGTATCAGTCAGCTAGCTATTTAAGTAGGTATGCATTTGCATGTTTTGATTAAGTTGTGAGGTCACAGTAAATGAACTATTCAGTGAGAAAAGGATGAAATGTTTCAGCTCTTCAGGGCAACGTTTTAGTTCTTATGTGAAGGAAGCCTTGTTCAATTTATATGATCTGTACTGAAATAATGTCCTTGATATATGCTCACACTGTATGTTACATTGGTTATCACACACAAAAATAACAGTGGTAATAATACCCATTCACGATTGATTACAGATTTAATGTTTGCATTCTGGTTGTGCCCTTGCAAATTGGATATCATGGTGCAATTTTTGGAGACTCGAGACAACTGTAAAACATATGTCAAGTCATCAATACATTTCAGTAAAAATCATTTCCTGACATCGCTGTGTAAAGAATGAAGTTTTCTCCCACAGATAACTCGCTGCTTACTCTCAGTTGTTCATGCTTTGGGGCTGAAGACAAGACGTTTATCAAGCGGTTATGAGGGCATGATAATGCATCTAGCAGGTTAATTATCTCATGTGTGCTTTATCTGGCAAGGATGGGGCTCTGCCAGGTTTAACTTGCCCAAGATCATCTAATATCACTTTGAGTGAACAGACGTAAAATCGAAGCAACAACAACTTGCCCAAGTCACATTGCCTGAATTAGGAAAGTGTCAGTTCACTGACTCCAGATGGGGAAGAGGAGGGAGGATTCAGTCAGCCCGCCTGTCTGTGCCTGTCCTCATTTGACACCAACATTAATTAGCTGATCAGTACATGACCCTCCACCACAAAGTGAATTGGATTGCACCTGACCCACTTTTTCGCCAGGAGTGATTTTAGGCAGGTGAGGGTCAGGTTGTTGATTTTGATATTTGGATTGATTATAAAACTGTAAGCTTTCTTTTACCATATACTGAGGCGTCAAAGTGTAATTTTGTTTCCTTTTGCTTTAAAAACACCCAACCCCTCATCCTAACCATCCGTTATGATGCAGAAGGTGTGACTTCCTGGAGTCTAGCATTTCGCCTTGTAATAACTTCCCACAGAACTGTCTGACTGTCAATACTATTGAAATGGTTCATTTTTCAAATTGCAGACTAATAATAACATGTGAACTATGAAAAAATTCCCTCCAGTAGGCCTACAGTGTGACTCATGATGTAGTGGAGGGTCAGACATGTTTTTCAATCAGCCATCCCTCAGCTACATCAGGGACAGAGAATGGAGAACATGGTCTTGCAGAAGCAGCAGCTTGGTGCTAAAAAAGCAAGATCTACCTGGACCCTTTTTCTCAACTAGCTTCAATGTGGGATCAGTAGAAGGTAGTTGTGATGCATGTGTCATTTTGCACCGACATGTTAAGAACTTACTTTGCCAATCAGTGACTCCGGTGTGCTACAACAATCTTAGGGCTGTTATTTCAGAATGTGTCAAATGAGTTCATGCTATGACAATATGTAATTTTTTTTTCTTGTATACAATACTTTTGGTTCTGAGTGGACATTTTATCATGTCATTTAACTCTTTTTTTTTCACAGAAATGTTTGGACTCGCCCACAACAGCATATCTGTATGGAGGAAAAGGAAATAAGTATTTCTCATTCAGCATCATGAAGTGTTAAAAAAAAAACTAATGAAAATTTAATGACATTTGCTGATGTTTCAAACCTCAAAACTGGAAATCATCAATAATCTTGAGAAGATTCTGTGTTCCTGATAAAGAATGTTTGGTCCTAAAATACTCCTGGCCATCATAGATTGAATTTGATCACCACTGCTTTGTAGACTAGCATTTTCTGCTGTTGCTTTTGCATATGTGGGAAGCCAGTCTTACCATCACTTACATCTGAATGTGGGCTTTTTTCGTGTGCATAGCCATTGTCACCCAGACATTTAGGCAGCCACAATGTGTTTTCAGGATCATAAATCTGGATAGGTTGTAGGCCTATGCCAATAATTCGTAATTTTTTATGTGAAATAATTAGATTTTTTATTTACATATTTCATCTTGTGTATGAACATTTGTGTAAAGGAGAATTTGTCATTCAATTTTGGCCGATGTTGTGATGTAGTCACCGCATTTTGCCCCCTTGAAGTTGCAATTTGATCCACAAACCCTGCATATCCTTGAGATACCACAAATGTCTCTTAAAATCACACAGTGTCTGCTGAAATAAAATCCTACACCACGGTTTTCTCTCACCAAATCATGAAAACCAGCAGGCAGTAGGTGAAGTAGATCTGCTGTGTATTTTCAGCAGGTCTGGGAGGTAGCTGAGAGGATGCCAGGTCCACTTTTATTTCTGGAAATGTCAGCTCATGAATCACAATTCAAAAAGTGTTAAATGTGCATCAATGAATGGCTTTGATTTGTTTGCTTTACAAGATTCAGCGCTATATAAATACTATATATTATTATTATTATTTAATTCAATAAACAGACAAGCAAAAACATGTGCACACATACATACTTTGGTTTAAGATGGTCAATTGGGACATTTTATTTGCTATGTTGTCTGTATGCTAAAAACAAAACAAAACCACTATTAATTGTAACTGGCTGCATGTGATTGAGTAGGATGAATGAAAGCGCTTTGATTTTTTTTGCAAGATATAGCGCTATATAAATTCCATTTATTATTATTATTATGCTGTAAAATTGATAACTGCTCTCATTTTCTTTTAGTATAATTTTATTTGATATATTTATTTTCTAGATTGTTTTTTAGAATTTCTATGGTAAAACAATTTCAGCTGAGTGAATTGTGATTTCTCTGCTACACACAGCTTTGTGGGAAAAAGTAAAACAGTTGTATAACAGTTGACACAAGCATTGTTTCCATTTGTACATAATTATACTTATTTATGGTGCCCGCGGTCTTTTCTTCACTTGAACAAAAGTTTGCTTTATAGGTGGTTCTGATATAGCAATCATGATTTGCATTTGGTGTAAAATCCTATTGATTTAAGTAGGGTGTAGTAATAGTTTACTTTTATTGGAAAACATGTATCAAGATAGCTGGTGTGGGATTATTCAACTCGGCTTAAACTTGGATTTGGGGGAAAATTTTGCTTTGTCAGTTCCAGTCTAAAAATTTTGTTAACTTATCTATTATTTTATGAAATGACAGAAATTTTTCAAGGATTTTGTTTTTAATGCAGAAATTGTGGTGATCTTAAAATTGTTGTTTTTTTGCCGAGTAAAAAGTAAATGGTTGTTGTAACATGAAGTACAGTTTTAAAGAGCCCAGCAATTATTCTTGCTGCAGAACACTTCAGTTCAGGTGAAGGTTGTGTCCATAAGGTGTACAAATTTATTTATTCTTTGCCTTGCTGTTGTGGTTTACAAACGATGAAAACTGAAGATTCTGGTGCTTTGGCTTCTTACCCCCTGTTCAGCACCGTCTGCTCCTATAATTATGCCTATGTACGTTTCCTTTTTTACAATGGTGAAGCAATCACATACTGAAGGTAGTACGAATGATATGATAGTGTGATTTAATTTCTCTCTCTTGGGTGATGTGATTTGGCGTCTCTGTTTTTTTTTGTTGTGGTCTGCTTATGGCAGTTTTTTATGCTGTCATTTTCCATTGCTACATCAGATCCATATTCTAATGATTATGTTTGCTTGTACTTTTTATAGCTGATCAGATCCGTATGATGTTAAGTTTTATTTGCTTGTATTTATTATACTTGGTTTGCTAGATGCTCTGGTCTTAAGTTGTCTTTTTTCTTTTTTCAATGATGCCTGAAACACTAACTTTTGTAATGAATATAATTATTGATTCGTGTGATTGGCTTGCAGATGATGCAAAAAATATATATATTTCTTCCATCATTGTTGTGTCTTTTGTTTGTGTGCTATGTGGAGATGATGTGTGAATGGTCATCTACAAATGAAGTGGACTTTCTGTTTTGCTGGCTTCGCACAGCCTTTTAATATAGGTGTTACACACACACCACACACACACACACACACTGGTGTTTATGTATTCCTGCATTTCTTCTCCTTGTCAGTCACAGCAAAAGGGTCACAAAGTATGTTCTTTCGAGCCAGAAGGCCCATAGAGCCGGAGCTTATCCCCGTTTCTGTAGCGTTAAGCGAACTGATGGTTTTTTCACCACCCCTGTGACAGGACGCTAGTCTGTCGCCAGATACTTCCCCAGCAGAGCTGGTACCCACTTGTACACCTGGGTGGAGTGAGGAAAATAGGAGTAAAGTTCTTTCCCAAGGACACAACACCGAGCCGAGCGGGGATCGAACCCGCGACCTCTGGATCACGAGTTGACCGCCTAAACCACTCGACCACGGTGCCTCCTAGAAGGGTCACAGGTAGTGAACAATCTTTTTACATGTATTGCTCAATATCGATATGTGAGTACTTGTTACCCTTCTACTTGTACTCGATGCTCTCCCCTTTCTTTCCTGCTCCTACCACCCCCTCATCTCTCTCTCTCTTTAAAAAATGTTTTCTGGGTTGTTGGTTTGTTGTTGTTTTTTGGGGGGTGAGGGGAGGGGGGGCGGGTTGGGGGTGTTGCCTTTTGTTTACTTTGTAATGAGAAATATTGTTTGGGAATTACTTTTTCTTTTTCATAATCCCATGGTTCAATACATTTTTTTGATATGACATAATCACCGCCCCCAACCCTCTGAAATTAAAGATGTCATCATGCAACAACAAATCATCAACAAGAAATCAGTGACCATCGTCATTACCGCGTGCTTCAGCATCGCTACAGACATTGACTTACCATAACCATCGTATCTCTCTCTCTCTCTCTCTCCCTCTCTCTCACACACATAATGTATTGAAAGATAGACTTATTTCATGTTTTCATCAAAACTGGCATGAACAGTTAATGTCTAGTGAAAAATACACTTGGTATAGCTCCTTTAAAGATGCGTTTGGTCCAGAACAGTATCTGATATCGTTAACTAATAAAAGGCTTGAAGTAATTTACTAAAATTTAGGCTAAGATTGTGTGGTCTTTTGAACTGCAAACAATGGTATATTACAGCAGAGACAGACAACAACTCTTGTCCAGCATGTGGAGAAGAAGAAGACGAATTTCATTTTTTGTTTGCTTGTAGAACTTATCATGACATTCGCCAAAAAATTGCTTTTTTGACAAACCCAACCAACAGGTCCACCAATCTTGTACAAAAGGTGTTATCTTCAAATAATATGTCCGAGCTTAAATCTTTAGCAATATATATAACGCAGGCTCTAGATAAACGTAAGCAGACTATGAATGAAACGGATCCTATACGTAATAACTGAAAATATTGGTTGGCATTTATCTGGACTTTGGATTATTACTCATGTCCTTTTCATATTCATTCCTATGTTAATATGTTACTTACAATTACCCCCTTTGACTGATGGGCTTGTAGCTTTTGTCAAATAAAATTCGTTTCATTCCATTCGTTCATTCACATAATGTATTAGTACATGTCCTCATCCATACTGTCTGGTGGAAAGCTATGGAATGAAGCCCCAGATTATTCAAAAGAATAAAATCAGCTTGGTAGCCTTCAAAAAATCCTATCATAAATATCTTTTTGAATTACTGTAGAATTTGCTTGATTAGCTTTTACATTTTTTTCATTCTTTTGTTGCCTTTTCGACATAGAAAAGTCTAATGTACACACTTTCCACACACACTCTCCTTTCACAGAATATTTTAGTATAGTTGACAGTTGTTGCTATGCATTATAAGTGATGAGAAACCTTGTTCCAAATAAACAGAAAAAAGGGAAAGCAGACATCTTACAATTTTGCATTGCATCACTGTTTTCAGATAAAAGAAATACCATATAAATGTTCTAGATCTGTAGCATTCTGTGATTGATCAAAGCTGTCGAAAAAGCACAACTGAATGAATTTCATCATCGGTGTTATCATCACTATCACTACTTTCCTCTTCTTTTCATATTATTATTGCCAAATTTACTTTTAACTACTACTACTACTACTATTGCTGCTGCTGCTGCTTCCACAGCTACTGCCACGTTGCTACTGCTGCTTCTGCCATGGGAAGCTGGAGGCACAGGCCTTTCTGATTATTTTAGCTAAAAGAATAAAATGGAGAGGTTCAGTACTGACACTGACAAGAGTACCCTGAGTTCAATGTTAAATGTCTGTCTTTAGGTGCTGGCAATAAGTTACCCAAATCAAAGCTTTGGTCACCTGACATGTGCACACAGTGACAAACATAGAGAGACAGACAAAGGGAAAGAAAGAGGCACCCATGCACTGTATACATGTGCATGTGATATATATGAAACAAATACAAGCATCATACCAGCTGCCTAGGCGCAGTGGTTAGTGTCTTGGGTTACAGACTGGAAGGTTATGAGTTCAAATCCCTTCAGAATCATAGGGATTTTGTTTTTTAACTCAGGCTGGCGCCTGCCCAGAGTGAGTGTGCTGTGGGTTCATTGGAAAGACTGGGACCACACAGTCGAGCTTCATCCACTTAATGGATGTAATTTTGATAGCGTTGCTCAAATTACCTGAGCAACACTGCAGATGTCTGTATCTCTCGGGCCTGCTTGATGCCAGGATTATTATGATAGGAAGCATAGAGTACAGCCCTGTCTAGTAGTCTCAAAGCACAAGCACTTCCAATAGAAAAATGGTATCTGATTTAGTTGCTCTGGTCTCATTGTGACCTCAGTTTTGGTTTCTCCATACACTTATGTGCCTGTAGGGAGTTTGTGTCCAAGCCTTTGGGGTTGGAGGTTCACGGGGGAAGGTTGTTGGAAGTCACCACCTCAATTGGGTGTCTCACTCAGTCTGGCTTGGCGACTGAGCTAATACTGTTGTCAACAGGGGCCTTAGTGCATGTGTCCTGCGTATATTAGCTCAGAACAGGCACCACTGAACACCACCAAAGTGACCCAGCAGCAGTGCAGGGCCCCTCTGGCTGGTGGCCCCACAGCGGCCTGATAGTGATGGGCTCCCTGTGGACTTCTGACCCTGAGGATGAGACATAACAAATCTGGGTATGGCTGTGGTGGAGAGATTGGAATGAGCGGCGTGGGAACAGCAGGACAGGAACGTCACAGAAGATGAGGCAGCACCAAATAAACATCAACAAAAACCAACACAAAAAAACAAGCATCATCATAATCTGAATATGTGTATGTGTGCTTTTGATGATTTTTAAAAATCAGTTAAAATGTATTTCAAGGCATTAGACACAAGTTAACCCTTACCAATTTGGAGTGTGTAGGTGTGGGTGTGATCATTTATGCATGTGGTAACTCTACTTTTGAAGAACCTCAAGTACCTAATCCAACACCACATGCACCAGTAAACTATCTGACTGACCAATAACAAAGACGATGTCAAAACAAACTGCAGGCTGCTAGAAGTTTATTCAGAAAAGATATGCCAGTGTCTTTCAAATGGAGAAACAAAATGAGAAATGACATGGTTGTTAACCCCATTCACTCATCTGAATGATCTACATGAATATAAAGATCAACATCAAGCTTTGTCTCGATATATCCAGCTTGCATACATCGTTTCCAACTACTGTATTTAGCCGTTGACATTTGCAAACACTTTTTAAAGGATATCAACATATATCAACAGAAACATCCGGTTCATTCGATCTGTTGATTTGAATATATTTGATAAGCTTGTAATTTTACCTTTACAACAAAACAAACATCAAAAAACCCTTTAAAAAAACAATAAAGGTTGACAAGCCTTTACATCATTTTTTTTGGGGGGTGGGGGGGGGTGAAGGAGGGAGGGGAAGGATGGAGTTCAACAAATCAACCTGCAATATTTTAAAAACATCTCCCCTACCCCTTCAGGAAAGAGCGAGAGAGAAAGAATATATGGAAGCAATGTGTGACACAGACACAATATTCCAATAAATAGTTTCATCCATTTTCTCATTTTCAAAAAAACTCAACTTGTAAGATTACAATTACTCATAAGTTCTTGTTCCTCAAACAATCACCTTTCTTTTACAAAGGAAGATCTATTCTGTCAAACCACAGCATTTTATACACAAAAGAAAGAAAGAAATGAAAATCCTCTCAGTTTTCGATCGCTCTCATCTTCTTACCGTGTCCCAGAATATATAGTTAGGAAGTGACATTGAGAAGCTGTGTTAGTTTCTGGGCAGGCAACTTCTAAATGTTACATTTTCAAAGGTGATCGATCACTCACCTTCATTTTAGATCATCCATGCCGGAGACCATAGATCAAACAAATATATTTTTGTCAAAAAAGCTTTGTGTTTTAAAGTTTATTACTTTTCTTTTCCATTCAAAGATATTGTCTACCACAGAAAATTGAAAGGAAAAAATATATCTATAATTTTTTTAATGTCTTTTAAAAATATGGAAGAAAAAAGAAAGAATTTCCTTTTATTATATAAAACCCTTTTCTTTTTCCAATCCGGTATTCATGCTGATTATTAAGTGAGATTCTTCCATGAGAGAGAGAGAGAGAGAGAGAGTGAGAGAGCATTGTGGGAGCAGTAACATTGGAACATCATAAGAAATAAGGTTGCTAAAGGGGGAGAGAAAAAAAAAATCACCACCATCACCCACCCACCCTACACACACACACACACACACACAATGTTTTTAAAGGAAGCCCACCATCTCTAGTTCCAAATATAACATTATTACTTTTCACTGTATTATTGGGTATGCATGTACTAATGCATATAATCGTAATAATGAACCAATGCATATATGAACTAGTGCATATGCAAAGCATACATAAATGAGTTCATATGCTATGTATTCATGAACTTGCCAATATAGAAAGCATATGATATTCACTTAGCCTTCTCTCTGAATTAAATGAATCTCTCATGACTCCATGCCACACAACTGACTGGAAAAGAAATAATGGCATGAAGTCTTTTTCCTCCCTAAATGCTTCACACAAATCTACATTTGGTGTAGATAAAGGCAAACCGAAAGAAGGCCAAATCCAGTTTTTCTTCAGCACACTTTCAAAAAATAGACACGAGTTAATTCATGCTATTATGATGTACTGTTAAATCATCCATTTTCTCATTTTCATTGTTGTTTATTTGAAGAGAGTGTGTGTTTGGGGGGGGGGGGGGGGAGGGGGGGAGCTCAAGAACACTGTATTATCTCAGGAAAAATTATGAGGGGGATGGGGGGAGTAAATTGAAAGTAATCTCTTTAAAAAAAATAAATAGAATAAGACATCAGTACATCACCTGTCATATCTCTCTCTTTTTTTCTCTTTTTTTTTGTATTCTGATTTTCTGAAGTCAATGCATTCATGGTTGCAGCATAATCAAACCTACCATACAATACTCTTAATAACCAGTAGTGTTAGTAAGCCTTGTATGTTGTACTGATAGAGCTTGAAGATAATATCAGTATACAGACAAGAAATGCCTGTAAAAATGGGCCACACAATGTTCTTGTTGTTGCTTGTTCCCCACATTAACACCTTAGGGGTCACCCAGAATACCCACTCTGACACACTCACCCCACCTGAGAATCACTAATATTAAGCGCACACTGAATGTGAAGTTTGTGTGTGTGTTACTTTTTAAGTACCTCACCATGTTGGCAGTCATACACTGAGTTCAGAGGACTGTTTCTCCTTTAGAGGAAAGCGTGGACTGTTATGCTGAGAGCTTGTCAGGGCTGAAGACAGTCTCAACAAAACGTTTCACAGCATGACATTATTTTAATGTAGACTTCGGGACTTCGCTTCATCAATACTGACAGAATATTTAACCTGGGGCAAGGGCCACACAGTGAATTATTTCGGTCACAGCCAGCAGAGAGATAAGAGGAAAGTAAACTTATATATCGGACTTATATGGGGAAATGTGGTTTATCTGTAATGCTTTATAGAAAAAATAATGATAAATAAAAACAATCCAAACAAATAGATTTTTATGGAATTTTTTTTTTAATCCTCAAAATTTGATTTTATATACTGTAATCAAGAAAATAAAATCCTTGGGGAAAAAAAATGGGAGAACACTTTGAATTCCACTGACTGAAAGGTATTTTACCTCTGACCACCTGCATTTTCCAGTCAATAATTTACCTCCTGTCTCTACTACTTAGTTGCAGAAGAAAAGTCTAACAATACTTTGATTTGAGTAATGCTGTGTTCTCACTCAGTCATCTACAACAGTCAGCTGTATCAAGATTACAAATGAAATTAAATTAGTGGGGTGACATTTTTAGCAAAGCTAATGATCCTTCGAAAAAACAATAAATAAATTTTTAAAAAACAACCACACATTTGCATCAAGCCTGCAACGTTATTAGTAAAAATGTATGTTCCACAATTGAACAAACAAAACAACAGCATCAACAACAAAGAAACCCCAACAAAACAAAAACCTTACTGCTCCATCTTTGAACGAAAGATAGACAAGACAGACAGATGAACTAGAAGACTCAAATAAAAGGGACAAAATCTAATGTACTCTCACTCTCCTCCCTCTCTCAGTTCTAACACGTATCATTTCAACTATTTTCCTTCCTCCACCCTGCCTCCCCCACCTTTTTTTCCCAGTTTTTAGGTGTGTGGTTTTTTTTTCTCCTCCTTTTATGACAGCCATCATCCACACAGCATAATATGAAATGTTACTTTATACAATTTTGTGAGCTTCAACCCAAACCACCACAGAATCTGCAGGCATAAAATGCAACACCACGAACACCAAGAAACAAGCAGACACTCCAAATCCAATATAAAACAAACACAAACTGAATGATGATGAGAAAGTGCAAGCCAGCATTTCAAACTATGTACACAGCTAATATCACAATGAATAAAACCATGTGGAATTAGGGTCAACTTCCCGAGTGTCATAACTCCAACCAATCATCGCACAAAGGACCATCCCACATCTTGTCAATATTCAATAAAATGTTGGTTATTGTATTTCATTTTGCAGGCTGTGGAAAGTACTCCTCAACAAAATGATACATAGAAAAGGAAGGGGAGGGGGGAGGGCTGAGAAAAAGAAAGAGACAAGACAGGAAAAGAGTTATGAAGACAAGACAGAATGAAGACTTGCGACAAGACAAAAAAGGAACATAGTACTGAAGCCAAGACAAAAAGAGTAATGAAGACTAAATAATGAAGACAAGATAAGAACAAAAGTTGGATTAAGACAACTTTTATGACAAACAATAACACAACAGTGATGAGGCAAGACACAAACAGAAACTACAGTATGGAGTATTTCATGAAAAACATAGTCAGACAAATGCTCAAGTAACACAAGAAAATGCAAACTTTCTAAACTGCAATACAGATGAATGCAGTAAAACGAGGTATACAATCAAGAACCAAACATACTGTTCCAGTTTTCAGCATGGAGTTATTATATTAAAATATATTACCATCCAGATGGCCATCAATAAATCAATATTCAAAGAGCTGTTAATCATCATAAAATAAACTATACAGTTAACTACTGATTATCTATCAATTCAGTTTTGTGGCGAGACATTTGCAGCCAAGCAAATGGTCCTAAGAACAGAAACAGATGACAGCCATACCCAAATCTTCAGAGTTTAAAAAAAAAAAAAAACTTTGGGAAAAACGTTTGCAAATGAATTTTATTTATTTCAGGGGCAAACAATAATGAACAATTTACTGCTGTTTATCAAAACAAAAAAACCTTGCTAAAACAAAACAAAATCCAAAGATAGTTCTATCATTTCCAAAATGCAGACAGGTAAAAAAGTCAAGTTCTGATGCAAGATCGGGTTGTTGCTGGTTTTTTTATATTTCCAGTCTTAAGTTTGATCAAACAAAGAGAAATATTTTGCATGTGAAAGAGAGGAAAGCTGCGCTGAAAAAGGAATACAAAGAGAAATGGCTAATCAAATTCTATGGGCATACAATAAGCCATGTAACTGACTCATGTCACACGTTCAAAATCCATCCTTTGATATTTATTTATCTTTTTCTGTTATTTCTAGAATAATTTATTTTTTTCCACATCTAGTCCCCAAGTGCATGCGGTTTTGTAAATTTTGTCATCCATTCCCACCAGCACACAATGGCTTACTCTTCTGAAAGATAGGTTTAATGTGTGCGCAAGATGTAACACACACAGGACCTTGGTTTATAGTCTCCTCCAAAGGACTTTTGAGGAAATGAACTAGGCACTGATGTTAACTTCAGGGGAAAATCCCCTTGACCGGGTGTCTTGGTGGTGGCTTGAACCTGGGCTCGAACCCAGGCCATCAGATTGCGAGTACAACGCACAATGCTCTAACCACCAGGCTATGCAGAGATTGGCAAGACATATTATACGTTAGTAAACATTCCCTTGATACACTTGAATATACCAAACTGAGTTGTAACAAACACACAACAAATGTCACTGAGAAACAAGCGGATAAGTAAGAAATACTGATAAAGAATCACATTCATCGTAGTCTTCACAATGCATAAATGTCATTTAACTGTTAGTAAAATCTAATAGTTACAATGCATAGTTATGCACACACACACACATACACACTCATGTTATATGGGCTGGTTCGTGTTTTCTTTAAATATCAGACACAGTCTGAATGAATGAAAAACTGACAAACTGTTAGAATTTTAGTTTGAGAAAAGAAGCTAAAGCCTTGTTTAGCTGTGCAGTATTCAAAAATGACAAAACCTTCAACCACTAAAAGAAAAATCACACATCCACAGTTGTAAACACACAAAACAGCAATTTTTACATATCTCTCTCTCTCTTCCATTAAGATACTTAAAACTGAAAATCCACAACACTTCATTCACACACAAGAGTAAACAGTACATACTACAATTATTACCCACAAAAAATGGAGGCAGAATATACACACAGCCATCCACGTGAATGACCAATATTCTAACCACTTCAAAGAAAATGAATAAAAACAAGCACTCACAGACATGTTAAGATTGTTCCAGAAAATCTGATCAATAAAACCCAACAGCATATACCTTTGGCCTCATGGCTATTGTCAACTTAAACAATTTTTTTAAAAAGTAATGATGATGACAAAGAAAGAGGAGATTGCTCTTTACTTTGGAAAAACAAAAATCAAACGAAGATTTGTCTTACTTAACAGAAACCAAAATACAAACAAGAAACCCCCTTTACCTTAATGGACTGATTTCCCCAAGGAAATGAAGGCCATTGCTATTCACTACAAATCTGCCTGCAGAGTTCATGTATGGCAGCATTTCAATCAGCGGCTGACTTCTTCCTGAATCTTGCAGACACACAAAGACAATACACTGACTTCTCAAAGAAGGAGAACAATGAAACCCACAATCAGTAGCCCGTTTCTCAAGCAAATCCAAAAAAACCCAACCATTTACAAAATGTGCCTCAAGCCATTATCCACTCTCAGACTGAATAATATCCACCTTACAGGCAAAGACCACACATGACACCAAGCGTTCTTCTGTTAATTTAAGTAATAAATATCACTACGTGTACAATGAGAGCAGAGAAAGAGCCGTGGACATCAGATTCTAGGCATACCTGAAGCCTAGACTAGTTTGTCAAATGATAACACAAGTTCTATGCTAAGTCACTGAGCACAGAATCTGAAGGCCATTGTGGACAACCCTAGCCACAAAAGAAAGGATCTGTTTCTTGCTCTGTGAGACTGCCATCAAAATTACTACAATACACCTCCGATAAAGCAAATTACAGACAGCATTCCATCCAAAAAGATTTTGTGAAAGACTCAAAGCTTGTACAATATAATTTTATTGTTAACTTTCTTCTATCTCAATCAGTTCTTTTTCTTTTCTCTACCAATTTCTGCGATGTCACCAGCTAATTCATGAAAAAATTCTTCTAGCTCTTTTCTATCTATCATATGATAATCATGCAATCAGTATTGTTATCCACGTATTTTTAAGCTCTATCTCATCCACCTAAGCTCTATGATATAAACCATATATCGGACATTGTGTTTTATCGTGCACAGTGCTAAGCTATCACTACTAAAATAAAGCATTTATCTTCATTTCTTTAATAAACGTTCAAATGAAATCTTACTGCACACATTCTTCATGAATATGCATACACTCTTGAGAGCAAACTGGTTTACTCTTCTTCCAGAAGCTAACAAGAAAAATGCCTTTTAGGGTCACCCAAGCTGCTGACTAATGTTTTACAGATCTATCTGAACCGAACATGCCTGTACCTCTCTGACCACCAAAAGGCTTGACAACACAAGCCCACGACAAAATCTTTGGGGAAACAATCTGAAAATAGAATCTGAAAATAATCACAGACAAATAACACCGATCATTTTTCTGTCACACAAACATCCCTCTCTGTACAGTGAGGTCAAACTACCTTTCAGAGGAAAACTAAAGGTTGGCCATTTTATGACATTTCATTTCATGTTGTTTAGAGCCCTACCGACCATGACAGCCATATCAGAGCTGTCACCTAGTTCGATTTCAGTGGTTCCAGTAACTTTCACTTCAAGGTTAAAACCAACACCTTCTGATACCTTCAAATATCCAACACCGTCAATCTGAAAAAAACACACCATTAAATGACACAATACCTAAATTATTTCATTCCTAAGGCTGACAAAACCAGGCTGTGCTGAAGATACTAGTCATTCTACTTAAGTTATCATCCCCAGGATATAAAAAAATTATAACAAATACTTAGAAGTAAAAATAATATGCATAACTATGCCATATGGACAAATAACACTGCAGAATGGACATCCTGTTCCCATTCCAGTGTTTAAACATCACTACTACCTGGTTGCCAGAACGAAACAAAAGAGGCAAAATGTCATAAAATGAAAAAAAGAACATTTCAATATTTGCACGAAAACAGGCAAGCGAGTGGACCAGAAGGGCAGAAAATAAACAAGAGAGCTGATAGAAAGATAAGGGGGAAAAAGAGAGAAACAAATAAAGCATAGAGAAGAGGGAATTTCTAGCACAAAATTTCCAGAAGGTGGGGATGCTACTCACACTGAAAGAGCCCCCAGGTGGCCATTTTATCACTGACACTTCTTTTTTTTACAACACACCATGTTATACATGCACTTGTACACACACACTTTCTGCTACTCCTCTCTCATTCTCTTTTTCATTGAGCAATACCGGGGTAAATGCATGCATACTCAAGCTTGTATTCATTACTGGTTTGAATTCAATTTTAGCTTTTGAAAGATGTTATTCCTCGTAACTGGCTGGAATTCAGTGTTTACTTTTTCCCCAAAGCGCGTTTCCATGCTGAATAACCTACACATACACACGCTGCACTACATGCACCAAAGAATCCACTCTACAGATGCCTTACCAACGACACAAAGCGCATGCTTAAGGAAAGCCCTGGGTGCTCTCTGGGTCTGAGTTCTTGATGTGTTTGCCTGCGTGGGCAAAACCAGCCAACAGCTCAGTAAGCCATGAACCTGAATTTATCAGCAAGTGCCATCAAGCACAATGCATAAGATGGTTTTCTTCACGTTCTCTTTATTTTTGGCACAACATACACGGTCACCTCTCATCATCACAATGAACTTCATTTATAACAAGGAAAGACAGGACGAAAAAATACATACATAAACTTAACCGTTTAACTGTTTTTGAAAAGCAAAACCAAAAATGTAAACACAAACATAAATGATAATGCAAAAGGATGATATTGCTTCAAGGGCAGACCAAAATGTTATCTAATAAGAACACCCTTACACACTGACATGCTGAAAAGAAACGATAGGCTTTTAAGTAGACAACAAGAACAAGTATTGAGAAGTGCTGAAATTTCATAGCTATTCAGAAGAAAGTCAAAGATGAGAAAAACAAAACTTTTTTTCTTTTTTTGGGGGGGAGAAACAAAAGAAAAACTTACAGAGCAGACGAGTCAGAAAGTAAGACGGTGAAAGAAACATTGAAGCCCTGTGCACGATACTGTTGATGTGCACATCCTGAGAAAGAGAGAGAAGAAAGGAAGAAAACCACAAATTCAGACGACCACATGAATAGAAGAAAGCAGGAGGGCTTGTCACATCACTCAAACTTAAGTGTTTTCTCTTCCCACAGAGCACGGACTCCCAGTCTCCCACCCTGGGCTGACAGGCTGGGTGAACTGTTCACTGTTCAGTCCAGGTCAATGAGTTTTTCTGGGCGGGTGCACTGTGAGTGGGAGGAGCTTGCGATGCTGGGGGTGGAGGGGGACGGGCTGTCATCGTCCTCCAAACCCTCACCCAGGATGTTCTGAAGGAAGTTCCCTGAAAACAGGTTTCCTGAAAACAATCATGTTTGTGCAAATCACTTCATATTGCCAAGATGAATTAAAAAACTGAAACATAAAAAAAGCACCACTATTGCACATACAGACATATAAAGTAATAACATTCCATAATTCCAAGCATTTCTATTTCAATACAATGCTGATTTATGATGGAGTAAAAGTGAATCACAAATACTAAAAAGCTTTTTTTTATTTAAAAAAAATATATATATATCATGATTCCATGATGCTTGAATACCAAAAAAACCCACTTTCAAGACAATCAAATTGAAATATATAAACCAAGCTATACCAACAGCTCACAAAACAAAACTGCTTGTAAAAAACCAAAAAAGAACAACAACACTACTCACCAAAGAAACCTTGGGCAGCAGGTGGAGGGGGTGGAAGACCAAAAAACAGCTGACCAATCTTATCCAAGTACTGGAACACACAGCAACACGAACTCTTTACCTTAGGGAACAGTCTAATGCATCATTCATTCATTCATTCCATCTTCATTTCTGTATACATCGTAATGTCGGGGCTTCTTCAGTACCAGTCATCGTTTCAGAGATGATGGCAGAGTGCCATGCAGGCAAAAACTAACCAGGATTTTTGTAAGACAACACATACACACACGATATAACTTGTCTGAAAACATGATTTTTCTTTCATTCTATAATGCTTTCAATCTAGCCAACTGTGGAGACCATAAATTACCCGTAAACAGACACACACACACAAACACACACTTTTCATAACACCACTTTAAAAAAAATTAGAGTGATGATGACATCAGACAGACGTGGTAGAAGAACAGAACGCCCACAGACTGAACTTTACATGATGAAGCAACTCTGACACCTGGAAACAAACTACTACACTGTCCATGTAAGATGGCAACAGTGCTAACAGACATTGCACTTTACAGATATTACACTGTACACTAACTGACCTCTTTGTAGCTGGGATCTCGTTCCAGAGATGGCTGGTACTTCTCACACAGGATTGTAAACACAGCTATTTTCCCTCTGAAACATACATAAAGAATTATATGCTCTACAATTTAGCTGGCAAGTGAAGCATCTTACAGGTTATTAAGTATACTGCCATGAAGGCCACACCAACTAACTTGTAAAAACAAAAAATCAAACAAAAAGCTTAAATTTATTTACACTCCACATTCTAAGTATAAGCCACATGATGACAAAACCAAACCAGGCTGCTGTTTCATCAATTCAGCTGCAACCATTGTTATCACACATGACTGGAAAGACGAAAACGACTGATGATGCTACCTTGCCATCACATCACACAACACTTCCACACAAGGCCATGAAACAATGTCCTCTCTTCTCCAACTCACCCTTCTATAGCAATGAGCAGGAACCATAGAAAGTTGAGGAGGGGTAACACATAGGGGGGTCCTGCTTTGATGGCTGGGTGACCAGATGTGTAGGCCTTGAAGCAGGTGGAGGCTGTTGTCTTGTTCTTAAGGCACAGGTACCTACGCACACATACAACACACGCTTCATAGCATATTTATATACGTTCCCAAAATAAAACTAGTAGTATTATTATCAAACTTATCTGCTGAACATCTATCATGAATATTCAGGATTTTTCCTTTTTTTCCCCTGTCATCTTCTCCCCCCCCCCCCCCCCCCCCCACTCTCTCACTCACTTTCTCAGTTTATAAAGAAAATCTCTGTGAAGAGAACATGTGTGAACAATTTCTAAATGCCTTCCAGATGATTGATGAGAACATTGATGAAGCTCTAGATTTGTTTAATGATCTCATAAAAACCAGTGCTGTATGTATGAAGAAACAGGTTCATATCAATAAAGGTCTATCAACTGATACATGGTTTGATAATGAATGTACAAGAATGAAATGTAGAGTCAGAAAACGTTTGAAGTCTTACTGTAAAACGTTAAAGAATGAAGACAAAAACTTGTACTGTATCACAGAAGGGAATATAAATACATGCTTGAAAGGAAAAAGAAAGAGTATAACAAGACTTTACTTGCAGATATGATGTCTTCCATCACTTCTCAAGTTCAGTTCTGGAAGAATATTAAGAAGGCTTCATTTAGAGTCAGCCAAAGAATAATATATCTGTCGACAGATGGTTGCAGCACTTCAAAACCCTGCTAGCGAAAGACTCAGTAGACAACTCCATGAACACTGATGTTGACCTAAAGAAACTGAGGAAGATTTTGATCGTCTCATATCTAGAGAATATTATTGGCACTTAGAAAACTTAAACGTGACAAAGCAGCTGATCCTGATCAAATAATTGGAGAATTACTAAAAAATTGAGGTGAAAATGTTGTACTTTTTCTGCTAAAATTATTCAACAAAATCTTTGATAATGGTCTTTTTCCTGATAAATGGACTGAATCTATCATTCTAACATTACCACAAAAAAGGCGATGTTGACAACCCTAATAACTACAGGGGAATCTCTCTTAGCGATATAAGTAGTAAGCTGTACAGTACCATCATTAATAATAGGTTACAGGAATGGGTTAAGAAAAACAACATTACAGGTGAACACCAAACTGGTTTTAAGAGAGGGTATTCCACTATAGATCATATGTTTACTCTACTTGCATTTGTCCAGAAACAGTTTGCTCATAACCGTAAGCTCTATGTAGCATTTATTGACTTTGAAAAGGCATTTGATTCTGTTAATAGAAACTTGTTATGGCCTATTCTGAAAAATGGTGTGACGGGTAAATTATTACGATTGTTTGAGAGCCATGCATCAGAATGTCAAAAGAAGAATAAGATATGGATCTAAGCTGACATAATATACTGCACCACAGAGGTCAAACAGGGTAATGTATGTAGCCCTCTTTTGTTTTCTGTTTTAATTAATGAGTTAGCCATTGAAGTCATTAATAAGGGTAAACATGGTGCCACTTTCCCCCAAAATTTCACAGAATTGTTTATTCTTCTGCTTGCTGATGATGTCATCTTGCTATCTGAAACTGTTGTAGGCTTACAACAGCAGTTGAATAGCTAGCAGTGCTGCAACAGCACTTGATCTTAAGGTTAATCTGAATTAGAGTAATATTGTTGTATTCAGAAAAGGTGGTTATTTAGCTGCTCACGAAAAATGGCTGTACAATGGAAAAGTCATGCCTGTGATTAATGTATATAAATATTTAGGAATCTGTTTTTCTACAAAGCTTAGTTTCACAACTGCATGTAAAGATCGGGCAAGTCAAGGCAAAAGAAGATTGTTAATTGTTTTGAAAAAATTATGATTATTGAATGATAATGCTTTGAACTTGTTCTTTAAGATATTTGATGCACAAATACAACCCACTGTGTTATATGACGCGGAAATTTGGGGACTGGATGCAGCTGTAACATAATGAGAATCAGTACACCTCATTGCTTTAAAGCAGTTTTTAGGCTTAGATAGACGTACACCTAATGATCTTGTTTATAGTGAAACCAATAGATATCCTCTCTCTGTTAATGCTGCTTAAGATGCATTAGATATTGGATTAAGATTCTGCATATGGAAGAGTGTAGGTTACCTTTTAAGTCTTACAAGACACTTTATGATCTAGATGTCAAGGGGAAAAGCACCTGGGCTTCACAAATACGTACCTGTTCATGTGAACTTGGCTTTGGATTTGTTTGGCTCAATCAAGGTGTCGGATATTGTAGAGAGTTTATCAACGTTTTCAGGCAAAGATTGATTGACTGCCGTTGGCAGCAGTGGAGTGGTCATATACAAAACAGTGAAAGATTTCAAATGTACAATTTATAGGTTCACATGATGTCAAACCTTATGTAAAGCTTGATATGGACATACATTTGAAAAGAATTATGTCTAAGTTTAGACTTGGTTTATCAGACTTAAATGTTCATAAATTTAGATATATAGAACATGATGATGATGACCTTAGGTTGCTATGCCCATCATGTAAGCAAACAGTGGAAGATGAAGTTCATTTTGTGCTGTGCTGTCCAGTATTAGAAGATGTAAGACAGAATTACATTCCGGTAAAGTATAGTAGACAGCCTAATTTATTTAGATTCTGTTTACTCATGGCATCTAGTCACCCTGAGATTGTGCGCAGCCTTGCTTTATATTTGTGTAAAGCCTTTAGAATAAGAGATACCTTGGTTTCTTAAGTCATATTTTTTGTAACCGATTTCTATTGTGGTGGTTGTTATACAATAACATTTTGGGTTTTTTGGTGCTTCCTTATTTTTCTCACTAAAATACTAAGCAGTTCGGCAACCCCCCTTCATGTATGGGCCAATGGCCTTTTTGTGAATAAATCCTTCGAGTTCGAGTTCACTTACTCACTCACTCACTCACTCACCACACACACACACACACACACACACACACACACACACACACACACAACACACACACACACACACACAAAGCAAATACATTGCTTATTCAATGTACCCTCTGGAAATAAAAATTTGACCTGACTTGACTTCACACACACACCAGACCTGCATATCCATCAAAATGCTTCTTCAGTTGTTTTCCATCCTGAAAATGCCAGCTCTCAGTAGTTTTGAAACTTCTCAGTAGAACACCTATCGAACTTTCTTTTTAAATCATATTAAAGAAATATTTCTCACCCTCCTCCCTTTTTTCTTGTTCTTTTTGCTTAAGTGCACAGACAAATTTACACCCAACATAGAGGCACACTATGGGTCATAATTTTTTTTTAAGCACTTAAAATAAAAGGAGACATACAGAAGAAGTATTACCCTTTTACCCCTGTTGTTGCACCATTTAGTGACAGGTTTTTTCTGTGAAACCTAGGCCACGTATTAAAGTACAACCATGGTTACCAACTTTTCAGACCGCTTTCAAAAAAAAATTATCATAAATGTAGTTTTTCCTTTTTTCCACATATTATAAATCTAAACTAAGGAGAATGAATGAATGCACTCTAACATATATCAACATTTAAAACAAACAAACAACTCTGAAACAATCAACCATGAACTTGTTCAGTTGGAACTACAAACTGCCGTCTGCCCACTTACTGTAGAACTGCCTGGGTGATGAACAGATCCACCTCAGACGGGTAGCCCCTGGCTGTGTGGTATTCCAGCAACATGGTCGCACACCCCTCTCCGTCTTCAGAGTGCAGGTAATGGTATTTAGCCTGGGAGAAGTTGTGTTCTGGACACACCACCATTCATGCTCAAATAAACTACAGTTCAGGTAGTACACTCGCAAACAAACACAATACACATGTATCATGAATATGAAAATCAGAATTTGATTACCTTTATCAGCAGATGTAATAGGTGCAGTTCTTACAATATCTACCTCCTATGCAAAATTCTGTAAACTAGGAGTTCAGAATTGCCTCCAACCCCTCCGATCCACACACACACAAACCATCAAAAGAAGATTTTGTTAAGTAGTTACCTGCCAAAGATAGGACCAACACGCCATACAGTACTACAGGGTTAATCTTTTCTTTATTCTTTTGAATCTGTTTAGTTACATGTAAACTTTTACATTCGCTTACAGGAAAGAATACATGTATGTGTGTATGACTAAAGAGTCAATGTTTGAAATCACCACCAAGTAAAATAAAAATATATACTTTTTTTAAACCTTCATTTTAATCTATCACTCAGTCACTCAGTTTCAAAACTAAAAGGAATAGAATAAAAAAAATAAAGCCAACTTCATTCATGAATCTCATTCATAATCCTCACCAGCTCAGTTGGCAAACATATATTACATGGCCTTTTTTTCCACTAGAACAATTTAATCCACAAAGTCATAACTTCACAGCTCAGATGACAAACATATATATATATATATATATATGGCCTTTTTTCCACTGGACCAATCTCATCCAAAAGTCACCACCCAATCATCACTGTGACAATCTCAGAATCTGCACCTTGCCAGAAGATGATGCCCAGTTTCTGGTGGAGGCTGGGGTGTCCCCTGTTGTGTGACTTGTCTACAGCTGTTGTCCACTTGATGGCGTGACTGACATACGGGAGACGCTCTGGGCAGTCAGGGTCCATCTTCTCAAAGAGCTGGGCCACGCGATCTATCACAGTGACAAAGAAACTATACATTAAATGCATGTAAATTAACCAACATTATTAATAGTGACAAAGAGAAATTACATGTATTCATGAATAAAATGGCCAGCTACAGAACATGCAACTACATTTCCTGCATGAAAAAGTAATCAAAACATTCTAAGATCAGATACTGTTTTCCTTTCTTTTCTTTTTTTTTCCTATTTTTAACTGAAGTGAATAACTGTTTGGATTTGCAGTACAGGGCACAAAGGCAGCAGAAAACTACTGGATTCAATAATAGTTCATTTTTTACAAGAGTGACAATGCACCCAGCAACAAAAGTTCTTGTTCCCATGGTTTACTTGCACTACTTGCAACAATATTACCAAAATGTTAATATAGCTACCATTGTTTAATTGAATCAAGTAGAAAGAAAGACACATTCTCTCTCTCTGTCTCTCTCTCTCTTGCTTGTTCGCACTCACCAAATAATCTAGTCATACATTACACAAGAACAACATTAACAAAGACAAAACGCCGAAGCATAAGTGATAAAGACCAGTCAGAGGTTTCCATACCACAAGAGCACATCAAACAAGCCAGCACATCAAACAATGACCTACCAATGTTTTCACTGGTGACTGGGCTGAACGATTTCTCCAAGGTATCCACCAGCAGTAAACTGAGGTCAGCTCCACTTCCATACTGCCCACACACACACACACAGAGCCAGGCTAATCAGTCTTTTGCCACTTCAGTTTCACCTGTCTCACAAGCTGGCATCACAGGGTACGGCATTAGACGTCACACCTAATGACACCGACATGATCCTCCTTCTCCATTCACTCCGTTTTTCACAGGCTCTGCTGACTTCATGGGTTCTCATGTGACAGGATTCGGTGATGTTGTCAATGAGAAAGCCGGTGTTCTGCCTTTTTTCCCCTTTTTTTGCCTTGCTCTTGCCTTGAAATCTTGACAGTTTTCATAAGATCTGTAGTTGCTTTCATAGCACATGACCTGCATATCTTAAATTTCCTTTCATTTATTGATATTAGGAGTTTTGTTGTTGTTCCCAGTTCATGAAATATGCTTTCATTTGTTCTTCTATTTGTCCAACTGACTCTGAGCAGCCTTTAAAAAAACAACAACACATTTCGACTGTTTCAATTCTTTCTTCATCATCTTTTCTTTGTGTTCAACTTCAAGATTCACAGCCATATAGCATAAAGCCAGTCTGGCCTTACTAAGCATTTATTTTCATTTTCAGTTGGTAAGGAATGCTGCAATCTATCCAGATGTTTAGTCAGATTTTTGTTTTTTTGGTAGTAGGATCATTCTATTTATAACCAGGCTCATTCTTGTTTTTCTGTCTTTGGTACATAATCCATCATTTGTTTTGACTGAGCCGAGATATTAAAGTCTTTGATATTTTCTAGAAGAGTTTTATCAATCTTTATTTCATGCTCTGTTTGGTAGCGGGTTCTGGCAACATGCAGCACTTTCATCTGTTCAGTGTTTGGCACTGAGCTTGAGAACGGCCCCTTTTTCCTGCTTCATCTACTCTGTGTAATAGTCTCTTCATACTGGTGACGCTGTCAGCTAGCAGTGCTGTATCATCAGAGCAGCACAGATCTGTTACATACTTCTGCCACCTATCAACTAATAAATAAAATTTCTCAGTTTCCACTCTATTGCAAAACCCACCAACAGCTGTGTCAATCACTAATCTAACACCACACTCACATATAAATATCACCTGTCTCCACTGCCACTGTCAATGGTAGGAGCTCCTAATAATGCCTGCTGAGTTCTACATCTCCTGTAGTCCTCCCAGACCACTGTAAGGTTGTTGGTGATATGCCCTCAACCTTGCCTTGGGTCATCAGATTTGTTTGTGTGTTTCTTTTTGCATGACTAACATATATCTCAGTCAGTGAGACTGCGCTTATCAATTTCAGCAAAGATTTCATACATAGCTCAGTCAAATAACATTGTTTCACAGCATCTATAACACACCTTTAATAGGGTTTATCTATCACTTTTTTTTATATCAATGTATCATTTTATCATGGCACTTGTGCAGGTTGCACCATTAATTATCATTTGAACTTGATGCCCTATGGGATGTCAAGAGAACTACTCACTCTGAAACACCACTACAAAGGAGCCCCTAAAAAATGAAAACAAAAAGATCAATCAATAAGCAAATAAATTACTATCTTATACTTAAAGATAAAAACAGGAATGCTGCCATACTTGTTTAAACTTTCACAATTGTCTTTATCTGAAACTGAAAGGTGATCATATTCATGTACATGTATACATTGTACTTCAAATAGTCTAATCTAATCAAAGGATAACTTCTTCACAACTGACCCTGTTTACTTGCAACAAATCAGATATCAATGCCATGAATTTTATGGAACAATGACACCAAACTAACCTGATTGTGCGCAAGAAGTGTCAGCGCTCCTCGATACAGCAAGTCAATGGCTTCCACATATTTTTGTTGACCATTATACCTGGTACAAAGCATAAACATTTTTTTTAATAAACCCTTTTTCACCAACTGAGGGCAAAATCACAAATCATACACTAACAAAACAAAACAAAAAACAACCAACCAAACAAAAACCAACAAAACCCTTTTTTTCATGCTCATTTGGCTTCTCAAAGTTGAAATTTTGTCATAACTGATGGTGGTGTTATCTGTACATCAAAATCTTGTACATGTATGCATGTATACACAAATCCAATTACAGAATTAACCATGTGGACCCAGTGAAGTGTGTAATTCCATTATGATGATTATCTATGATTTATAGTGAGTTATTTATTGGGGACGGTATTTTGAGAATTTGATGCTACCGAATGAAAGTTTGGGAAAATGATATGATTATGATCATCCAGGATAACTCTTTTTCTTGCCTTTTCAGCTTCTTGTCAGCAGATGGATACAGAATTAGGAATGCTGAATTTTTTTGGAATTTTTTTTAAATGATTTTTTTAATGATGAATATTTTTTTAAGTATTACTTTTTCTAATGACTGAATTTTTTTTTTTAAAGTATTCGTTTTCCTAATGACGTTTAATGGATCAAACAATTATATGACATTCTCAGACAATTCTCAATTTTTTGGCTTTTGGAGGGTTTTCTTTTCTTTGTTTTGTATTTATTTTGTTTGTTTTGTTTATTGAATAAGCTTATGATACACAAAAAGCTCAGAACACTTCCTCACTCTCAGTCTCAGTCTCTAAATAAAATCGAACAAAATGAACAAATCCTTACAATTCACAGATTTTTTTTATCATTATTCTTATTTCTTTTTTTTTTTAGCAAGAATATCAAACAATAAAACAAAAATCCCAGAACAAACCAAAAACACCAATAAAACAAAGCTCACAACACTTTCCATGTATGTAAAAATAAAATGTTAAAGTTAGGAGATTTTTTTTCACAGAAAATAAGTTTCAATAAGGAAGAAACACTGTGCTAATCTTTAATTAAATACTTTAGGCAGTACACAATTTAGTACAAATCAAAATAATGGTTTTATTCACACTGAACTTTGATCTCCTTCAATTATAAAACTAGTGGAAGATCTTTCTTTCAAAAGATGTTCACTACATTTGCCTGGTCTCAGTGGTCTGGCAGGTGTGATGTCTCACGAATACAACACTCCACACTGGAACATGTGGAAGATTGAATATTTAAAAGATTTTCACAGAAAGCTTTCATCTCAGTCACTTTTTCAATGAAAACATTACTACAGACAAAAACATTACCCCAGAGCACTCTCTAACCACTGACACAGACACCATCTGACTAGAAGTACACCACTCACTAATACTAGTATTGTACTTGTAATACTAATACAGTAATAGTAATAGTCACAGTACTAAGACTATCTTCACACCACTTTTGTCCTTCTGCTGACATCGTCTTTCGAAATGGTAACTAGACAAAGTTTATCTATAATAAATATCATGCTGAACAGTACCATGTGCTCTCAATTTACTTAACACCCCCAGAAGGCACACCTTCAATCAAAGGTCCAACTATCACGACTGAGTGCGAGAGTGATCAGTAACTTGAATAAGGTCAAGTTTAGTGCTGCATTATTTTTCATTAAACTCAGTACTCACTTAAATATCTGGTTTATACAGTATCTTTCAAAGTTTCATTGATAAGAAGGGTTTGAGCACCAACATGTGAAGTAGTCACTTTTTTTACAGTTACTGAGTTATACTGCAGGCTCAGGCCAGCACCGTGATAGAACTATATTTATTTGTCTGAAGCAGCTCCAGTGAGTAACAATAGAGTTCAATGACATTTTTTAGCTTCTTCACATCCCAGATTTGGATGTTGGGGAAGACAAACTCAAAGAAAACATTATGATGGAAAAGCTGATGGTAAATATCTCTTGTCTGATAGAGTTGCAATGCTAGAAAAATGTGTTTGACAATAAGCATGAAGGGGGCATAGAAAGTTATACTTACTACTTAGAGTTTTAAATTACCAAGAACATAATTGGAAATATGCTCCCAAATCCCAGCCGGGAAATGAGTTTGAGCATTTAAAAAGAGCGTTAACTGAAACTAGTGAAAGTGAGACTTTCATGATCTGCAATTTGTATCCTGATTTCTATTAACCACTAGACTGCCTTACCCCGGAAATTTTCCGGGGCTAAACGTGCACCCTATACTAATGAGGCTATACGCCTACAGCCCGGAAATTTTCCGGGGTGTCGAACCGAGGTAAACAAGCCTGCTTCCTTGACTACAGTTCAAGGGAAAGAACTCCAAAATCAATGGAGATCACTCTCCTGTTGCTTGGCAACATCGAGCTGCAAAAACCGTGGCAAAAACGATTGTTTTTTTAGCTCGTATTTTGTGTTTTTATGCATGATTGCTTGGGAAGTTCTTGTTCAAAATGGCTGACACTTCTTGTTGAAGGCATCAATAACTTTACACAGCTGTAAAAGTGGCAAATAAAACTGTAGACTTACCTAACACTGTGATGAAAATGATCGTGTATGATTCAGGAGATCGTGTATTTAAAAAACAATGAACGAGATTTGGCCTAGACTTATGTTTGACATTATTGAGATGGGGGGTACTCAGAATGACAGTGGTGATGAAGAAATCGTATATTTGGTTGATTTTTTACATTTTAAATATATTTTCGCAGTGAAATATCATGCACACTAATTTGAGCTTGCCTCGAAGTAATCTACAATATATATACTGTCATTGGGTAGACTATCAGGAATATTCATGTAGTAGTTTCTGAGTAAGAGGGATATGAACATAGCAGTGGTACATAAGAATTTTATTCCCCGGCATATAGGGTGCACTTGCACTGGGCAGTTAAGAGGTTGTTAAAATAGTATTACTATATCTGATGATTATGTGTAAATGAAAACTGTATTCTTATCAACAAAAAGACCAGTCTAGTACAAAGTACTAAGTAAGCCTAAGTTATGACATACATGAAGACTTCATCAGTTCATGAAGTTCATCACACAAGTTGAACAGAACTGGAGGAGAAGGGGGGGGGGGGGGGGGGGGGGGGGGAGGGGGGGGGGGGGGGGGGGGGGCTGATCTCCAAGCCTGTCATTCTCAACCATTCTAATCAGAAACAAATGTGCTCAGAAGCAAAGAAACACAAAACTTCTAACTGTCAACAATACAAAGACACAACCAACCTTGTCAGATCAAAACGGTTGTTTAACTAGTGCAAAATCCCTTGGTTCTTGTTCATTTACATTGACTTTGTGAAGAAAGAGGGTGTGACCCCTAACCCCAAGCCTGTCTTTCTCAACTATTCTAATAACAAAAGTGCGATGAAGCAAATAAATTCAAAACTGATAACTATCAACAATACAACTTAAAAGTAAATGAAACAACACACGAACAAGCTTATCAGATCGAATCAGTTGTTAAACAAGTGCAGAATCAGTTAGTTCATGTTCAGTTATTGACTGGCAGTGGCACGGAAGAAAATAATCATGACCGTTTGCATCGTGGTAGACAACACGACTTAAAATTGAAAGAGATACTGAAAGTGTTCTTACCTAAAGTATAAGGTCCTAATCATCTGATGAGCTTCATAGAAATTGCCAGCTCCTATACAATCTTCACATTTGGCGAGAACGCGTTCGATCCCTCTGGAAGAAGCCATGTTACACATCAGCACCACTTTCAGATATTCCTTTTTTAGTAGATGACTGTTTGAGAATCTATCTTTCTGCCAAAACTTCGCGAGATACAGCGGTACAGCGCGAGTGAATCTAAAAAGGATTATTAGTACATGAATCTTCTGAAATTCTACTTCGTTTTTTTCAAAATATCCAAAAAGGCTCTCCAAAAAATGTCTAAAGGCACAAAAATTCCTCTGTATTTCAGATGAATTTTGATAAAATACTACTACTTGGTTTTACCAGGGCCGAGGTTTGTAATGATACATAAAATCTTATAAAACATTATATGAATGTAGTCAAGACATACAGAACTTTGCCCCTTTCTGTAAGCAGGGACCATTCTTTTTGGACAATGACACAATGGATCATAATAATTATGTGCAGGGAGGGAAACACGATCACAGCATCATCTGTCAGGCATAATGAATTATATTTTTTCCCTTGGAGTTAACATCAGTGCCATCTCCACTCCTCTGAAAGTCTTTCAGATAAGACTTCAAAGCGAGATCCCGTATGCAAACACCTGCAGAACACTTTACACATACGTCAAATCCTGCTCCACCTCTCGCAAGTGTAGGCCATTTGTGCTTGTGGGAACAGATGACAAAAATTCACACAACTGCATGTAGCCTACATGGGAACTGGATATAAACAAACAAAACAAAACATGAGTGCTGTTTCTAATGTCCTTGAAATATAAGAGTAAATGAATAATCAAGACTTCAAGAATTTATTTCAAGAGAGAAAAAGGTGGGGGGTACATGACATTTAATAATACTAGGCCATCCCCATCCCCCTTCTTCTTCGACCCCCCCCCCCCCCCCCCCCCCCCCCCCCCCCCCCCTCTTATGGTATGATTTGCTTCCATTTCAGTCGTGACATTTTGGCACTGTCGGTGCCCCATAGTGATAGCCTCGATCTCTTTGGGTGGCTGTCAGGGTCAGCATTTCTATGTCCAGGGACCAGAAACCTGTCCTGTCAACGTGGCGTGCAGGGCACCACGTCTGGTGTGCATGGTCACATAAAACATGGTACCTTTCCTCTGTTGCGTTTTATCCATTTCTTCTTCTGTGTTAACGACATTTCAAAGGTGCAGCAAATACTGAATACCATAAAGATTTAATTTTCAACGAATATCAGCTTCGGGCAGGTCAGAATGATATGGTTTAAAACATACACCCAGCATGGTTTTACCCCCCCCCCCCCCCCCCCCCCCCCCCCCACCATCTTACTAATTTTAGCTTTACTAGGTATTGGAATTGAGGTGGGAGTTTGTTCTTGTTTGTTTTTCTTGGTGCATTTTTTTTTTTTTTTTTTTTTTTGCTCCTGGGCTAGAGCTCCAATGAAACGATTTTGTGTGTGAAACCATTTTTGCCCACCATTAAGGTAGCCGCATTCTGACTTCACTTCGGGGATGTAGTTGGGTTAAATCTGTTTGGTTTGTATGTGTATATGGATGGATGGATGGATGTGGGGACAGAATAGCCAAGCGGTCAGAGCATTGTACTCTACCGTCACTGAAAGTATGTTCTTTCGAGCCAGAAGGCCCATAGAGCCGGAGCTTATCCCGGTTTCTGTAGCGTTAAGCGAACTGATGGTTTTTCACCACCCCTGTGACAGGACGCCAGTCTGTCGCCAGATACTTCCCCAGCAGAGCTGGTACCCACTTGTACACCTGGGTGGAGTGAGGAAAATAGGAGTAAAGTGTCTTTCCCAAGGACACAACACCGAGCCGAGCGGGGATCGAACCCGCGACCTCTGGATCACGAGTTGACCGCCTAATCCACTCGACCACGGTGCCTCCTTTACCGTCACTGAAGACAGACTTTTGCATCTCCCCTGCTTAACTTGGCTGTTCATTAATTTTGGGAAATGGAGGGGGGTAGGGGTGGGAATTTCCACCTGGAGTTAACATTGGTACTGACTCCACTCTCTCAAACATCCTTCAGATGAGACTATCAACTGTTCCATGTAAAAGTACATACAGAGCATCATGTGCACTAGTTCAAAGCCCGGCCCTTCAACTTGCTGTTGTAGAAGAAAAGGTCAGCTATGTCGGGTGACATGAATGACTCAAAGCATGCACCGACTACGACTACATGTGTATGTCTTCGTTTTAACGTCTATTCACTAACAAGTCATTTTAGACAGGCTCCCTTGTGATCACGTGTCGTTGTTACAAGTCTCATTAGAAACGGCATGTGGTCACAGCAGTATGTGGTCATAATGATACATGGTCAAGAACGACGAGTGGTAATAATGATATGTTAACATATGATAACAGCATGTGGTCATAACGAAACGTGATCAGAACAACACATGGTCACTGCAACATGACCCCCACGCACCCTGCTACATGAAGAGGGATCGATTTGCCACCAGGCTCAACTGCCCACGCCAGTCTGAAAAGTTGAAGGTGATGCCCGAACGACTCCTGGAGGAGTTAAGGGAGAATTCGGTCGTTTCTGGGAGTGTAGAGAGAGACCTCTGCATTTTCGCGTCTTGCTGTGGCTGCAGTGCCCCCCTCCCCCCCCCCACACACAACCCTCCTAGTGTGCCTCCATGATTGAACTGGTCAGCCCCACATAGGTGCACGAGCAAAGACGGCACAACTGACGTTATGAGACATTTGTGGGCTTCCATCATATGTTTGCATACATAGATGAAAGAATGTATGTATGTATGTATGTATGGATGGATGTACGTATGTATGTATGTGTGTGTATGTATGGATGGAACAAGCACTCATGTTCTTTTTTTACAATCAGTCTCCGAGTGTATGCAGTTTTGCAATTGCCATCCGTTCCTACCAGCACACAATGGCCTACTCTTTCGAAAAAGCGGAACGGGTAAAAGGTCCACAGTGAAGTTATGAATGTCAGGCTGCTGTGAGGCCACTAACCATTACGGCCTGCCCTGCACTGATGCTGGGTCACTTCGGCGATGTTCAGTGTGCCTGCTCTGAGCGAACATGTACAAAACAATATCTACTAAGCTCTGGCAACACAACAGCCTAATAGCATGGTCACGGGAAGCAGATTGAGTGAGACACCAACATATGATTGTGACCACCGCAATATGCTTCCATCCTTTTCCCCACTGATGAACCTCCAGCTCCAAAGCTTCGACATCAACTCATCACAGGCACTGAGCTGAGGTGCTGGAGGGGGAGGGGGATGGGATAGCCTGGTTGGTTAGAGGGTTGCGCATTGCCTCATGATCTGCTGACCCGGGTTCGAATCTCAATCAAGGGGATATTTTCCCCTGGAGTTAACATCAGTGTCGACTCCACTCTTCCCAAAAGTATTTCGGATGAGACTACAAACCGAAGTCCCGTGTGCAAACGCATGCAGAACATCTTGCGCACGCGTTAAATCCTGTTCCGCTTTTTGAAAGAGTTGGCCATTGTGTGCGGGTGGGAACGGATGACAAAATTGGCAAAACTGCATACACATGGGGACTAGATGTAAAAAAGCACATGAGTGCTTATTCCATTATCCTCGAAATAAAAGAATGAATGAATAAAAAAAAATCAACATGGGGCGACCGAGGTCACCATGAAACCAGAGCAGTTGGTATCATGAATCACAATTGTTTAAAAATTTAAATGGTGATGAGGATAATGTAATGAGAAGGCAATGGAAGTCCACCTGCCTTGAGACTTTTGACGGGGCTCTTCACTTCGTATCAGAACATCTTGCCCACATGTTAAATCCTGTTCCCTTTTCGTAAGAGTAGGCCATTGTGTGTCGGTGGGAACGGATGACAAAACTGACAAAACCGCATACACACGGGGACTGGATGTAAAAAAGCACATAAGTGCTTATTCCATTATCCTCGATATATAGAAGAATAAATAAATAAATAAAGTATCATGATGTATCCTAGCTGCAATATCTAAAGGGACTGAGAGCTACAGACACCCAGAATGTTGGTGAATTACTTTGAGCAACACACAAAATCACACCAGTAAATAGGATGATGCTCAACTGTTCGGTACCAGTCTTCCCGATCAGCCCATAGCAAACCCACTCTGGGTAGGGGACAGCTAGAGTACCTCCCCCCAAAAAAAACACCAAACCCCAAACAACAACAAACAAAAACAACCCAAAACAACAACAACAACAAACACACACACAGCAACCCCCCCCAAAAAAAAAAAAAAACCCACAAAAAAACAACAAAAACAAAAAACCAAACCAACAACAAAAAACAAAAACAAACAAAAAAACAACAACAAAACACAACAAACCAACAACAAAAAACCCAAAACACATGAAAAAAGAACACCTATGACTAACAGTTTTGTTGTTAATCAGCAAGAGGTTCACAACCAGTGAGACTCTCTGTACAGGACTGTTTTTCCCACCACCAAGGTAGGAGGTACATTCTGACTGTGTGGATGATGTCTGAACACGAAACCATTGTTCATGCGGTTTAAAACAATTTTTCTTGTTTACAGTTTTGTCATCAATACCTAGCGATATACAATGGCCTACTCTTTCTAAAGGTGGAACGGGTTTTAGTGTGTGTGTGTGTGTGTGCAAGAAGTTCTGTGTGTGTTCTTGCATGGAACCACAGTTTTGTAGTCACATCTGAAGGACTTTCGGGGAGTGGAATTTGTACAGATGTTAACTTAAAGGGGGGATGGGATAGCTCAATGGTCAGAGCACACACTTTCCCCAAGCCAATGTTAAGCAGCATCGAACATGGTTACCAAATGGATGGGTGACCATTTGCACGCCTTGGCTTCTGTACAGTCACCTAGTTCACCCAGTTGTAAATGGGTACCAGCTTTCTTAAGGGTCAGGAAAGTAAAGCAGTGAGGGAGGAGACGGGTGATGCCCTCAATATGCTGGTCCCTAAAGAAGCTTAGATCTCTGATGCCTTGCTTCCCCTGAGTACACAGGTTATGGGACACCTTTTTTTTTTTTATAACTCTGAGGGACTCCTTGCAGGGGGGGGGGGGGGGGGGAGCCTTGATCCTGGGCTGTTAGATCAGGCTTCCCCACCCCCTTGTGGGGTTTGAACCTGTGTCCTTCCATCCAGGAACCCACTGTGGCTCAGCGTTTGGTGTTGTTACACTTTTTATCATTATAGGATGTGCACAAGAACTGCACTTTTCTGATTGTGGCACGATAGTTTGCATCATCATGCAAAACAGTAATAACGCCCAAATATACAGTTGTCAGCGTTTTATACCCCCCCCCCCCTCCCCCCACTATTTATTATTTTATTTTGAGGAAAATGAAATAAGCAGTCATGTATTCTTCTCTTTTACACCCTGTCCCTGTGTGGTGAGAAACTGCACAAACCTTTTTGAATTATTTATCTTGAACCTGGGGAAAATTGGGGTAATTTCTTGATTTTGTTGCTGTGGTTGTTGTAGTTGAGTTAGCTCAGCCTCTGATTGTGTGTTGATTTCTCCTCATGATGGGCTGGGGACGGGATAGCTCAGTGGTCGGAGCACTCGCTTTCCCCAGCCAAGTTAAGCAGCGTCGAGCGTGGTTACCAATTGGATGGGTGACCGTTTTCGCGCCTTGGCTTCAGTACAGTTCCCCCAGCTGTAAATGGGTACCTGCCCTCTTTAGGGTCAGGGAAGGTAAAGCAGCGAGGGAGAGGAGATGGGCGCCGCCCTCAATACCCTGGCCCTAGAGAAGTGAGGTCTCTGACGCCTCGATCCCCTACGACCTTAATATAGATTATGGGACACCTTTACCTTTTTTTTTTTACATGATGGGTGCCATTCATGAACTGTCTTTTCAGTAATCATGCAGATCTGCCCCAAGATAGCTATGGGTTGTAGCATTCTTGATGTAGTACTTGGGTGTTCCTCAGCTTCACACCCTGGAAACTATCAAGAATATGAACTGTGTCGAACTCTGGGCATCACTGGAGAGAGAGAGAGAGAGAGAGTGTGTGTGTGTACACGTGTGTGAGCAAACAAAAGAAAAAAAGAGAAAGACACAGAAAGATATTTGGTTGCACTGAGCAAGGATGTAATGAGTGTTATTATCTCCACATTTCTTACCAGTTAGAGAGTGCACATGACGGAAGAGAAAAATGGACAGACAGACAGACAGACAAGACAGACAGAGACAGACTGAGAATGATGATGCAAAAAGTGTGGTGAACTGTATTTTTTTTTTTTTTTTTACCAGCTATGATTATCACTTTTACTACAATCACTGACAAAAACAGTGAATTCAATCTCACCTAAAGATATTAATTTCACACCCATCACCTTCTCATTCTAACAGACATGCCTCTGTTGCGAATCACCCACAGGCAAGACACAGGTTTCAACAACATTTTTTTGTTTTCAATCTTCATGAGGAAAAAAACACTTCAATCCGGCCAGAATATCAGGTGAAAAAATAAGAAAGAGCACACGGGATACAATCTGAAAAGAAAATGGAGCTGTAACACGCAATGAAAAATATGACTGACTAGTAAACATATCCAAAACAAAGCTTTGTTGTAGGTGATCACTCTTTCCCTCTCTCTCTCTTTCTCCTAGCCAAACACATTGAAAAGAGAGATATTTATTCATTCTTCTATTCCAAGGACATTGGAATAAGCACAAGTGTGCTTTTTCAGTCCAGTCCTCCCATGTGCATGCCGTTTTGTGTGTGTGTGTGTGTGTGTTTGAGTGTGTGTGTGTGTGTGTTGATGTGTGTGTGTGTGTTGGTGTGTGTGTTGTGTGTGTGTGTGTGTGTGTGGAGGAGGTGAGAGAGAGAGAGAGAGAGAGAGAGAGAGAGAGAGAGAGAGAGAGAGAGAGAGAGAGAGAGAGAGAGAGAGAGAGAGAGAGAAGAATGGTAGGCTTAGGAATTGGCAGGAATGACTACGAAAATCACTGAATTTTCTGAACATAACATAACCTACATCAATTCATCTCAGGTGAAAACATATTAAATACATGATGCATTTTCGAAAGTATGTAAATGTGTATAAGAAGAAAACAGCTTAAAAGGTTATAAACTAAAAAAAAAGGGATCATTGGTCATAAAATTTTAGCATGAATTCAATGAACAACAACAGAAAAAAACATCAAGCCTTCTTTATTCGATATCATAACCAACAAGGTTTTTAGTTAGAGACCTAAACAAATTTTGTTTTATCCTTGTTACAAATAAATGCAGAATCTTGATTCGTCAGATGCTTCAAGACATTCAAGGTTGATGCAAGCAGTATCTTACTCCTACACACACACACACACACACACACACTTGGAGTTCCTTTCATCACAGCCTACCAACTACTCATACTGTTCATACTTTGATAAAAGTATATTTGAAAAGAGCCACAAATTCTACAGTTGACAAATTTGTGCTCGCTCTCTCTCTCTCATGCATGCATGTGCACAGCGCATGCACGCACACACACATGCGCGTGCACACACACACTCACACACACAGAAACTTGCTGTAGTCTGACCCTGATACGTCTCAGAGAGACAGAGAAAGTAAAGAGACAGGCAGAGAGAGAGAGATGATATGGAATAGCTTTCCCAGACTATTCATACTTCTTAATTCAATGATGTTGTCTACAGCCCAGACTATTCATACTTCTTAATTCAATGATGTCTTCTACAACCCAGACTATTCATACTTCTTAATTCAATGATGGTGTCTACAGCCCAGACTATTCATACTTATTAATTCAATACTGTTGTTTACATCCCAGATTATTTATACTAATTAATTCAATACTGTTGTTTACATCCCAGACTATTCATACTTATTAATTCAATACTGTTGTTTACATCCCAGATTATTTATACTAATTAATTCAATACTGTTGTTGACAGCCCCACTGACAATTTGGGCCATGTTCAGGCTGACACTGTGGCATTAGTAAATGACACATACACCCCCCAAAAAAAACCCAACAGCAACAAAACGAGAAATGGAAAGATAAACCCCTACTACAGTTAATACTGTTAGAAAAGACATGAATGATAAATGAATCCAAACTAAACCTTTTTTTGACCAAAGCAAAAATTAATCCAAATGAAAAAACAAATTGAAAGATAAAATAGAGCCCATCACTATAAATATTTGTTATGCACGTAAGCCTAAGCTATTTGTCTTGAAAAAAAAATCTTTTCCATCTTTTCCATACCCCAGGTGCAAAAATGATATACTTTTGTAAAAGTTCTTCAATTATTAGACCTACAGTACAGATGAATAGATTGCTGAGATAGAAGATATGCATAGAAACAAATCACAGAAAGAAAGAAAAAGAAGCCAGAAACCAGATTGACAGAAAAGTGGAAATTTCTAGCACAAAATTTCCATGAGAAACAGTTTTGCATCTTTCACTGACTATGACAAAACAGCTGTGCCTTATAACTGACATCTACATTTCTCACAACAAAGAAAACAAACAGCCGTGCTTTAGTCTGATTGTCAGTTAAGAATAGCAATGCACAAGTTACATAAGAAACTTTCAGATAAAGACTGCAATGTTCTACAGAAATTCCAAATTACCTCAGGAAATAACCAAACACAAAAAACACACAATTGGTTTGTTTATAATGATAACTTAACAATCATCCAACCAAAGTGATGAAAAGATGACAAAACGCAAACAATTAGAACAGACCAAAATATATCCAAGAAGTGCAAAATGGGTTTCACCAGTCCACCATACTTCCATTTCAAAGAATTAGTCCCTAAAGTGCATGTACATACAAATCAATGAAAGTAATCAAAAAAGAAACCCCAACCTTCCAAGCTTATAATTATGCAAGTCAAAACGATAAAAAGAATTCAAAACAAAGACACACACACAGAGAAAAAATATGATTCAAATCCAAATTATTACAGAACCTCTTGCGCCATTTGAACGCCATAACAGCGATGGTTTTTCAAGTATTTACAGATAAATCTTTGGAATACACATTTCCAGCACACATAACTTAATTTTGTCCCTGCTCTCCACAACCATGCACACACAAATATTCAAATTTAATATTTATTTAGCTAAATACATATTCTCTCCTACACACTCCCACCCACATTTGTAGTTGAACTAAATACATGACTATACTTACATACTATAGCATCTCATAAACAAAACATCTGTTACCTTGGAAATAAAGATTATCAATCAATCAATCAATCCATCAACACATGAAAGACAGATACACCCCAGGCTTGTTGTTCATTTGCAACACTGACACAGGAAGACTTAGTTTCTCTCTATATGTACACACTGGAGCATCTGTATGCACACACACGTGTATGTGCATGTCTGTATACTTGTGCATGCATGCATCTATGTATATCTGAGTTTTATTTTGTGAACATGGATAAAAGCACGTTCATGACTGCTATTCTTTCATGTTATTAGGAATGAAATTTTATATTTCAAATAATCTGGCAATCTTTTTGTGCTATTCAAAACTGGATTTCAAAATTGGTTGGTTTGTTTGTTTGGTTAGGTTTTTTGGTGTTTAGAATATTACTCAGATGACCAGATTATCCTTTTTTGTACTACAAAGAAATGGATTGTGCTTTTACACACTGTAAAGTGATGTAGAGATCATCATTTCATAGCTGATGCTGAAAGTACAAAGAGGGGCAAGCGGGACGACATTACAGGAGAGAATGATGAGGGAACAAGGGGTGGGGAGAGAGCTCATTAAAGAGAGAATAACACCAGCTGATAATTCTGATTAATTACTGCTTTGTCAGATTATGTTTATGACTAGTTTCTTTTCATCTATAAGATGTGTTTCTGAATGTTGTTACAAGCAGTAATTTGTGAATGAGCACAAGTACACAAAGTAATCACTGTTTAAACAGAATTGAAGCTTTTTTTGAATAACTGAACATCATAATTTTGCTTATTATGCAATATTAAACCCTTTCTTATTCTACTTTTTCAAGATGCACACTTGTCACAGGGAGTACACATACAACAATTGTCCCCCCCACCAACCTCTTAAGAAAATTCTTAAATGCTTAAAACTGAAAACAGTTCATAACAGAAAAGGGTGAAGCTATTTAAAGAAAACTCTGCATCTTGGTAGATACATCACACACACAAAAATAATCCCGAGTCCACACAAAATCACACATGCATGAGGGCTACACACATAAAATATGTTTCTTTGAAAAAAACTGACAAGACAAGCATAGCCAGGAAAGAATCAAACCAGTAAAATTGCTGAATACTTCTGATCATCACCACGAGTCACAACCAGCCACACAGCTGAGCACTGCTATCACAAAGGTTAAGTACACATCACAGACTAGACGTACCAGGCAGGAAACTAGCAGGATGAAAGTGCAGGGGTGGAAGAACATGTTTCTCTACAAGCCACAATCACACATTTCTATATTATGTATCATACTGTTTCTATGCATAGCACACCTACTTCAATTTGTGAGCATCATTATTTACGTTAGAATTTGAGTTTATGAAATGAATGGAAAGCAGGAAGTCACTATTGGACATCCACTTTGAGATCCATGGGGAAAGACATGGAGCAAACTTTTCAACTCTCACATTGATTCACAGGTGCAATGTATGAGTTATGTTCTAGTTGATTGTGCTCAGTTCCCCAAAATGAAAACAATCTGTAAGCCGATGAAGGCTCCATCAAGTTATATTTATAAATCTTAACGCAATATGAGATTTTTTGTTGAAAACTGTTTAAGTGATTAAATATATTGACAAGTAAATGATTATCTCTGCAATTGACATACCCCAAGACAAATTTGTTTTATTTCACAAGGATTAGAGACAATAGGAGACAGAGAAGATATATGTGTGGCTAGTTCCAACAATCTAACAACAGTCCCTGTGAATGAAGAGGACACTCTGACAACAAGACATATACTAATGAATAATACTGACAAACTCCAGAAGCCCAGTAACTTTGGCAAGGATGGGCAGTTTTGAGGATCGAAAAAAAAATGTTTGAAGATTTTGGAGTCTAAAGGGAAAAATGTATGTAATAATGCATGTCCTGATATTGCATTGCAGTTTACAGCTACTTTTGCTTTATGATAGTCGAGGGAGGGGACAGACACATACAACATCTCCTTTTATATTTTTTGTATTTCAGATTTGCGTTTTCCCCATGTACAATATGTTGTCACATTGATTGCAATTACCTACAAGCTTTTCACTCAGCTAATGGTCACTGCAAGTATTTATTTTAGGACTGTAATAAATTGTATGCCAATTTCAGTGATGGCAGATTTCTCTGTGGGAATTCAGACTGCTATCCCCAGGAAAGCATATTGCTGCAAGAGCAGAGCCTACCAATCATTAAAAAATTTTTATTTTGCTATCTGTAAGTGTGTGTGTTTTCCTGTGAGAATGTCTTTGTTCTGCAGACCTTTGCCAGTGACAACTCTCTTGTTTCCATCAGTTCTCTTAAGCACACTAGATATATGGGACCTTGGTATATCATTTTGTCTCAAATATTAGACTGCTACTCTTGTGGATGGGGGAAAAGCTCAGGTTCAAACACGGATCGAACCACAGACTTCTTGCTTTATACATGGCTATGTTACTGCTAGACCACCGATTCATCAAACTGCATGGCTTACTTGCAAACACTTCCTCATGGGTTGTTATGGTATTGTTTATTTTAAATGCAACCTTTTCTTTTAAAAGTTATTTCAAAGTAAATTTCAGTACCCAAAAGTCTGGCTGGCAAGTAAGCAGTTGAGTGTAGAGGGGGAATATGAATGGGACAAGACATGATTTAAGAACACACAAATTGAAAATAACATTTCATCTTGCTGAATTTTCTTTTCAAATCAAAGTATGCATAAACTATCAGTACGAAGGGCAACTTTCACACTGAAACAAGACAGGGGCACAAATCACTAAAAAAGACCAAAGCTTGGAATTTGCAGACAGCTCTTAGACTGGAACACAAAGCACGTATGAGGCATTCCTCAGGCAAAATGATACCCCAAGACCAGAGTTTCACACAGAGTAAATAATGTCAAGTAGAAAGTAATCCAACTCTCCAGAATCTCTCCAACGCTGGAAAGATATTGTCAATGCTTTCAGATGAATACTGCATTTCACCAGTATCTTATTTACATTTGAGAAAAAGGTAACTGCGTTGAAAACATTTTAAAATCATGATCTACATATCATCACAGAAGCAATTTCTCAGTTCGACAGAGAATTTCACTCACAGATCAAGAAAAGAGGAATGTCTACAACTAAAAGAGAACAAAGTACACAAAAGAGGAATAAAAATCACAGACTGGTTGAAGAATAAATAGGCCTTTAAATATGATGCATGTGCAACCCTGATAAAGCAAGAGATATATCTGCGTGTATGACATACACCTCTGAAATGCATACATATATATTTGCGTGCGTATGTAAAAAGTTATGTGTGTGTGTGTGTACGCAAAGTATGCACATATCTGTGTGAAATATGCAAAATTACAGATCACCTTGAAAAGATAATATTGCACACTGCCTGTCTGTCTCCCAGACAAAATGTCAAACGGCATCAAACAACATACAGAAAGATTAAACACCAGATTTGCAAAAATGATTACTGTTAATTATGGACTATTACAAAAAAGTATCTTTCTCTTTCTTGATCCATACATATCTTTGTACAAACTGCACATACTGTCAAAAATACTACCAAAACGACAGTTTAAAAAACATAGCATAACACCTACTATTTTTCTCTCTCTCACACACCCACTTACTCACTGACTGACTTACTCAATTCTAAGTCACTTCAAAGTAAATTACAACAACACAACACACCCTAAATTGTAAAGAACACTATCATCCATCCCTCCTATACAAGTTTTCCTGGCACAGCGTTTTTCACCAGAAGCGAAGGCAGAATCACACACACACGCACGCACGCACACACACACATGCACGCACACACACACACACACACACACGCACACACACATGCACACACACGAGTCACTGCCAGCAGACTGCCAGAAGACAAGGAGCAAGGGGCACAGTGGAAGAGCATGTCACAGGAAACACATGTGGTGACTGCACAGTGCTATAGGGCAAGACGGATTGCAGTGGTGGGATCAGGATCAAAGCACACACACACACACACACATCCACAACCAGGCATGCAGGAGGGTTGTTCACAGGCACCTGGTCCCTCACAGATACAGTGGCACATACCAAGTAGAGTCAACTCCATGCCAACATAAGCATGGATCAAGTGCAAGATAAATTCTTTAAAAAAAAACAACAACGACGCATGACTGGATCTGTCTATAACTCGAACTACAGATGATAGATGCCCTTGCTGTAAACAACACGATCACCAAAATGTAAAGTTGTGTAAGAGTCAAACGATCGATACAATACATGATATAACAAGGAAGAACCAGAGAACATGTCTGAAACAATGTCCACTATCAAAAGCATCCCACAGAAAACACAGCTGATACCTGGACTAACAACAAACAAGTATATAATTAGTCATTTCAATTCAGGAAAGACAAACTTGACGCAGACTTGAAAAGTACGTCCAATATGGACACGTTCACATGATGATAGAAAGCAGAATGATCATTGTATTTTTCTCAGCTGAAAACAGGTTCTGTTTACTGTGTTTTGCTATTGTTTCATTGCTCGCTTCTTTGAATCCATAAGCTTGCAAGCTCTGTTGTTTTCAATACTCAAGCAAGCTCTGTGCATGAGAGAGAGAGAGAGAGAGAGAGAGAGAGAAAAGAGAGAGAGAAGAGAGAGAGAGAGAGAGAGAGAGAGAGGGGAGGAGGAGGGAGGGGAGGGAGGGAGGGAGAAAGAGAGAGAGGAAGGGAGGGAGGGAGGGAGAAAGAGAGAGAGAGAGAGGGGGGGGGGGGAGAAAGGAATTAATCAGGGCATTCGATGATTCAGCACATAAAAAAGTTACAGAACTCAACAACAGATGATTTCCCCACACACTCCTATGAATGAGAATGAAATTTGTCATCTTCAGTGTGAACACTTGTAAAACAACACTGACCATCTTAACACTGCCTACTTCATCTTTCAGGAAACTTTGCCAACAAAAGCATGGTATACCAGAGTGCTCACCTCTCTCTGGCATCATTACTACTGTGAATTTATGGAAGATGTGTTTTAAAAGAAAGCGGTACAAACCCATACTCAGCCACCAAAGATTTGGTGCACATACATGGATGACGCACTAACCAAATGATATAAAGTTGAATAGCTCTTTTAATCATGTATACTCCCTTTTCAAAACTCATTGTAGACAGATGAGAACATTTTGAAAATTCAACACCAAGGTGCTGCTTGAAGATTTAAAATACTGACAATGGACTCTTGTTGATTCACAAGATGGACTTAAATCTAAACACAAAATGTATGGTGAGAATACATCTTGTGTGATGAGCAAAAACGATACTTGTATAAAGCTGCATTTCCATTACACTCAAGGCTAAATGAAAATCCTAGCACCAGAAGACCTATTTTAAGGGAAAGTTTACATATTCTGAACCCCAAAGCCTGAAAAAGAGCAAAAACCTTGACAGCTGCAGCAATCAACTCCAGGAGAGAGGCATTGCAGGTAATATGAAATGCAGTTTTTTTTTTCTACATAGAGGATTAGAGTTTCTAAATTGGACAACACTTCAATCACATGAAGCAGTATCTCATCTCAGTGAGGCAGTCTCAATCTCACCCCAAATGTGGCAGTATCTTACCTATCTCTTGACTGAGTGATCAATGGAGCATCCATCAATGATGTTGTAACCAGTTTTTTGACACTTCTCTTGGTCCTCTGTTGCCCTCTGTGTATTGATACGATTGAGGCAGTATACAGAGCTACAAAACCTAAGCATGTAAGACATTTCCACTCCAGCACTTGAAAGTTGTCCCAAGACTGGTATCAAACCTCATTCTCTGAGCTGTCAATCAAAACTGAAGGTGACAAACTTTATTTTCAAACATACTTTTGGAGAAGAGAGTGTACATGCTCATACCAGCACACCTTCATGTCCACATTCAAAATAACATTACTTACTGAGTATAATCAGGTACAAGTATTATCCAGCATTAAAAAAATGCAGCATATATTGACAGCAAAGAAAGACCAGTGCATTTAACACTAGAATACATGCACAGTAAACATTCATGTCTTGAAACAAGACGTCATTTCAATTCTGATCAACTGACGTTCACAGTTTCTAATAATCCATCTGTGTGTGTGCTTGCAATATGGGACTGAGAAATTTGGTAAATTTCCAGTACAATCAATTTGCTTTACTGATTAAAATATTAGATTAAAAAAAAAAGTTAAAAGACCAGAGATAATGTTCAAAGTTTTCTTCTTCCTGAACTAAAATACCTGACTAACACTAAAAACAAACAAAACCGTTTAGCATGCATACAGAAATTTGTCTGAACTTTACCGCTGATCTTACAGTGCACGGTATACAGTAAGCACTGAAATACAATCATAAAAAGCTACACAGCTTCTTGATTCTCAAGTTAAACATTAATTGTCACCGAAGTATACCATGTAGAAATTTGAACAAACAGAAATTCTATAACAGTATCCCGATATCTTAGGAGCAAAAGCAGTGCATGCAACAGTAGAGATAGAACCACATAAAAACAACAAGACTTTTTTTAGGAGGAAAAGTAGTTAATACCTGTGAAAGCAGAGACAATCACAATAAAACCTGATCCCCAAGGAGGGCAAAGCAGTACATGTAACAGTAGATGTATACAACTGCATGAAAAGAAAAAAGAGGAGGAAAAGCAGTTCACGAAACATGAGAGCCAACCCCATGAAAACAATGACAGGCAAACGTTTCCCTGAGCAGTGATCCTTCCACCCATCCCTATGTTGTTGATGGCACAAGATGTGGAGAATAATTTGTGACTGAACCATACACTTATCAACAATGATTACCCTGCCACTATGTCTTAAAAGATGAAATACTCAGTGACAAACACAAACAAGAAATTTTTTATAAACAAAAAAACAAAAACAAGGTTAGGATACAAGCAGATGAAAAACCATCTCTGGTAAGGTGTTACAAATAACCACAGCTCGAAGATGTCCTACATCAAAATTACAAAACAAAATGGAAAAAACACCAATCACAATTGTGGAGAAAGAGAAATACACACACTCAAGTGTGGCAACATCGATGAAGAAAACAACTGTATCGATCACATTTCTATCAAATACTTTAACAACGTGGAGTGAGTAACATGATGATAACTTCTAATTTCACCAGCATCCTTCTAGTTAACAACAGCAGTAAATATCAAACAAGAGCTTGCATGACCCTGCTCATGAAGACAAGCTCTCTGCACTTTGACACCACGACAAACTTGGAACAGTTTCTTAACATCTTGCAAACACAACAGCAAACACATTTGTCACATCACCACATCAGGAGACCAAAAAAACCCCGAAAGCCAACATTCAGTTTCTCAAGCATACAGTTTTGGCAGAGAGGAGCAGACACGATTACAAATTAAGTATCAGGCACACACGTTTCACACAAGCTTTTCACACAAGCTTTCCACATCGTTTCACCCTTGGCACTGAGATGGCGGAACATGTGACATGAACAACCTAACTGTGTGGTGGTGGTGTTTTTTTCACTTGAAAAGAAATTCCTCCCCAGATCATCACAACTCTCCACAGTGACGCAAATGAATGAAGGAGTGTTTCCATCGCTCTGTTCAATCAAGACTTTCTGAATTAAGGCATGTTTTGATTCTGTGAAAGTTTGATGAGCTCCAGGTTATGATATCAAGAGAAAAGAAAGAAAAAAAGAATGAATTAATGACATGTGCGCACACACACACAACTATAAGGATGAGCACACATGTTTATACATATATGTATACACGTAAGTTCAGACAGAAACACACACACACACATGCACTTGAACACAGTGCACATCATAAGCCCATATTCAAATCAGCATTAACTTAAAATCTCTGAATGAAAATACGGTGCGCAAATCTGTGCATACATCTTTGCTCATTTGCCACTCTGAATATTCATATAACATTTAAATGATTTAAAAACCAAAAAGACAGGTTCACACCTTCTTCTATCTGACAAAACCTTACTTTATATAGCCTTAATCACTTTAGCAGAACTGGCATTTACAGTTATCTGTGGACTATCTAAAAACAGGTCAGGAGAAGCATGAACAAAAATACCAAACCACAAACCTGTATCCTCTTTGATAATGACACCTCTGTCACAGTGTACTGACAACAACTTTTCAAAACTGTTCTATCGCTATGTCTGTCACTGGTCATCAGTTTTAGCAGCCATGCAGGCTGATTCATTCCTGACCCCACGTGAATGATAAAGGGTTCTACCAACAGAACTTGGAAGATTATAGCTCATGTTTCTGCACTCTCTTGAATGCTGTTATGAATTGCAGGATTGTGAATGTGCATACCTGACCTTCTGCATGCATGTACACACGAAAAGAGAGTAAAGCACTGGCAAATCTGCATGTTAGATTACCTGGAAAATCTATTAAAAAAACAACAACAACCAACCCCCCCCCACCAAAAAAAAAATCTGGTGCTACTCACATTCAAAATGACCTTCTGTAACTTCAGAACCAAAAGATTTGGAAGCAGAACCCCTAATTCATGTTACTACCGTGCTTGTATTAAAACAAAAATTGGAGACATCTCAGAGATCCTGCAAAAAAGGGCCCCTTTATTGAACAGAGAAATGTGACACAACCCACCAGCACTGACATCACATGAGAAAGAAGGCAGACCAGCCCTTGTGTGTGAGCAGCTCGTCCCACAGGGCAGATCCATGCATATGGGCAGGAACCAAACCTTGCCAAAGGCTTCAGCCTTAGCTTCCTGATGCTACCAACATTTCTGATATCTTGTTGCATTGTTCTGAAACACTTTATTTAACAGGGATTAATGATAACGGTGAACAGAATCTCTTCCTAAACATCAAGTAATCAGTTTTCATAGTGTCATCATTTTGACAGAATCTCCTCCTTAACATCATGTAATCAGTTTTCGTAATGTCATCATTTTAACAAACTGAAAAAGTTTCTTTTTTCAGCAATATTCGTTTCCCAACCCAATGTTCATAGGAAACACCACATGATGCAAAGAAAAAAGAATAAAGTTTTCTTCAGTTCAGATTCTTGTGCCACTCTTTCAAACATGCATCACTATCTTTGAATAAGCAGACAATAAAAGGTTTCTCTTGTTTTTTGTTCTCCACACTGTAACATTTCTCCACAACCTGTCCATGCTTGCAGCACCTTTGGCCTTTGTGTTTTTCTGAAATGACGCTCTCATAAGCTCACCACTCGTGGTTTTAGTCCCATTTGCACAGTGTGAGTCAGTCAGCAAAACCAGTCAGAAGTCACAATCACGTCTCCGTCTCTTGCCGAGAGTTTTTGCCCGATGCCTTCTTGCGTGGCCACAGCAGCGAGGCTTGCTGGGGTTGCTGGGGTTGCTGGGGTTGTTGGGGCTGCTGGGGTTTTTTGGTGGCGTCGTTGTAGCTGAATGGTTGGAAGCAGAACACCTGCGCAACACAGTCACAGGACACGCTGATGATAACCTTCTCCAGAAAGAGTTAATAAAAGTGTACATTTTAATTTACTGAATTTTTTAAAAATCAATATTTGACCTGTATCCATGTTTGTCATGTTTTCTGTTAGTGAAAGTCCATATCTGCAATATTCACACTCAATCAAACACTCAATCAACACTATGCCATGGCTAACTATACTTATATATAAATTTGTCTGGACTCTTTCAATTTCAAGGACTAAACCAAAAACCCTGAGTAGATGAAAACCTATAAAAAAAAAAGTCATTTGAGTATGTCTATGAAGTAAAAGTATAGTCTCTTACAGAGTCCATTACGAACTTTGAGAAGCCCACTATCTAAATCCTATTTTCTTTCATCACTCCACCTTCTTTCCACAAATGTGGAAAAAAAGAGAGAGATCAGTAAAATCTGAAGCTAATAACCGAATGATCTAAGATGAACAACTTATTTTGAATGCAGATATTCATTTGGTAAATAAGGAGCAATTTAATTAAAATGGAGTACCATGATTCTCCATACTGTCAATGCAAAAGCCGTAAATCATACCTAGTCAGGCTAATCTAAAAAATATCTTTTGGGGGGCATTTTTCAGCAGATTAGAGGAAACAAAATCCCAATGACTTACTTGATCTGTGGGTAACAGTTTGAAGTCTTCAGAAGGATTAGTTATGACATAACGTTTGGAAGACAAGTTTTTGGCAGTTCCACTGGTGTCTCGAAACCGGTAGAGACCAAAGCAGAGAATGCCAAAACTCCGTAATGCATAGACAAACAGGTCACCATATTTGCCCCCATCCTGAAAAAAGAAAACCACATGATAGGTCTCACACACATTTCAAAGGACATTTTCATTTTTCTCACTTATGTATATATTGTACATCAACAGTTATGATCTCAAAATTACCAAAAATGAATACTAAGGTTCCAAACTCTCACCTCATCCCCTACATCTCAATGCTGCTCATCCTAATCTCAGAATACACACCAATGCCCTGGCTTTTTCTCTGCACCAGTTGTATACAGACAGCTATCAAAGTTAGGCCATCCTCAGGTTACCAACCACAAGGGATCATGAGCCTTTGCTGGGTCATTTGATAGAGTTTAATGCTACCTATTCTGTTTAACCCTCTTGTTGTTGGATTCTACGGAGCTAAACTGCCTGTAGATTTTGAATTCTTTGAAGGTTTTCTACCTCCATCTGACTTACTTTACTCCTAAGACAATTGTGTGTGTGCATGAAAAGTTATCAAGCTGAAATTTTGTCACAAGCTAGGTATGTCTTCGTACTTGCATTTAGGTGCAAGTTTATGTGTCCGGTCACCAAATGTCTTGTCATTGTCACCTTATTTGTCACCAATCACAGGTAAAAATATGGTATATATGATAAAACAGCAAGTCCTGCATGGATTTGACAATAGTTCAAGCATGTTAGTGTCGAATAAGGAAGTGATACCCAGCTGATGTGTTTACCAATGGCTATGTGCAATAGTACTTCAAGGATGTGTCACACAATGTCCCCATAGCACCTGTTGTTTTATGGTATGTCTTGAGGAGACAGAAGTTTTGTTTAACTATTTTTTTCTTTTGAAAACAAGTCATATTCAATCAACATGTGACCTTTATACTGTACTTCATATCTGCGTGTGCTACCACATGTTTGTTAAGTGTACAGAAGTGTATTATTGTACATGACTGTCACACTGTCACCAGTGTCACAGCACAGGTGTGACAAATTCGAAACAACACAGAACTTCTCTGTAACCCTACAAAATTTTAATGTTGGTAGTCTCTAAAGTAGTCGTAGTGGTGGCACAGGGTCACATCACATCACAAAAAGCACAAATTATGGATGTGTGTGTGTGTGTGTGTGGGGGGGGGGGGGGTACCCCATTGCTCTCACCTGTCGAACCCTGGCAGACGGGAGACCTATTTTCTTTTCCTTCTTGCTATTTTCATTATCGGCATATCTGTTCGTTTCTGCCCTTGCAGTTTTAAAGCAAAAGTGTGGTAATAATGAGAAAACAGTCAAAAGACATCATTTTCAGGCGTCTATGCCGCGGACTGGCCAGGAGGTCAAATTTCTCCACAGTCGTGTGTGTAGCGCAGGTCAGGAATGTGCCCTGTAGCACATTATTTTCAGGCTCACTCTTCTCCCTAACTGCAGCATTTCCTTCCTCCTCTTCCTCGTAAGCGTTTAATATCGGACTCACTTAACAATTCTCGTTCAAATGTTTCTACTTCCAAGACAATAACATTCAATTTATCGTCTCGCTAATCAGATGAATCGTGTGCTACTAAAGAAAACGCGATTTTTTTCGCCACGCTGCACCATTGAAAAGCGTTCCGGTCGCTGACTGTTATTTCTTCCTTCCCTCCCCACTACACGCATGTTAGTGGTCTAAATTTATCACTGGCACCGTCTGACACCCTCCCTGCATCGCCCCACCAATTTTCAGACACACAGTGTGAAAACCACGAGGTCTGTGTGTGATGGAAAAGTACTGCCCACGTGGGCAGCACCAACTGTCGGCTGCGGTCGGATTGGAATCTAGCGACAGCCTCCGTTACTGTCGGCTGCGGCCGGATCGGGGACTAAAGGGTTAAAATAAGTATGCAAGCGATTGCAATAAAGCTATCTGCTGATGAAAATGATAGCACAGTCACAAAGCTAGACTGAAGGAGAAATCCATTCTACAATGATGACAGTCAAGTCTCATTCCTCCAGTGGCATGAACTGTCCTATGATTATAATACAGCTCCTGAGGGGTTTGACATGAACTCAGCACTACCACAGAAAGAGGTAACACTAAAAGTGAGGTACCGTAACCACGAAGCCAGGGTACAAAGGAATTTCAGACTTGTTTATAAATCTATTTTTCTGTATGACGAGCAATGTGACTACAAGCACTAAGGATGATTCACAGTAATATAGTAAAGTGCACATTTTATGATAGGACTGCATGCTATGCTTCCTTTTAAGATATTTTCTGGTGACAACCAGGCCTGAAAGAACCAGACTTCTAATGCATTGGTTTGATGATACAAACAAAACTCAAGTTCATATTAAATAATACTGGACTGAGCTATTCTAGTTATCCTAATCCCAAAGCATAAGTCAGCTACACCATCACCCTTTTCCATATACAGTCCACTTTGTTAACTGCTATGCCATGATTTCCTATGATCTATACCCATCTTTGCTTAACAGCATTTATTCCCTTGTACATACACATGCTCAAGAATATGACTCTTTGGTCATTATCTTATTTACAATTTGTGGACAGAATTTTCGTCTTCTCTCTCTCTCTCTCTCTCACACACACAAATACACACACACACACCTGCACACATCGACAGAGACAATGAATACCATCCAAAGGAGGCATAAACAAGCAAAGCCACAGGTTTTACAAAACCCCACATACCCCAAACTGGCTGAAGGCCCCTTCGAAGAGAGAGAGCTGGGCCACACGACACCGATCCCTATTGGCTAGAACAGCCGGCGTGCAGTAGCCTCCCCTCATTCCTGCCCCCTCTGCCAGGATCTGCTCAAGTTCTGGCGTGGCCCCGCCAGTGATTAGCGTACGAATCAACGTCAAGGCATTATCGTTGAAGTAGCTCTGCATGAGGAAAAATATATAATAGGCATTAAAGAACAGACACTGTGTATTCCAAAAGCTTGAAAAGCATACACATATATACTATAAAGAGAACAGTTGGAGTTTGACAAAATGGTAATGGTACCAATATGTGGTGACTCTGTAGCAAAACTCAGCACACAGAGACTCTGGAGCACAATTTAGTCCATGGAGACTCTGGAGCAAAATTTAGTGCATGGGGGGTCTGGAGACTCTCAAGCAGAATTCAGCCCATGGAGACTCTCAAGCAGAATTCAGCCCATGGAGACTCTCAAGCAGAATTTAGCACATGGACACTCTCAAGCAGAATTCAGCCCACAGAGGCTCTGGGACAAAAGCTAGCGCACAGAGGCTCTGGGACAAAAGCTAGCGCACAGAGGCTCTGGGACAAAAGCCAGCACACAGAGGCTCTGGGACAAAAGCCAGCACACAGAGGCTCTGGGACAAAAGCCAGCGCACAGAGGCTCTGGGACAAAAGCTAGCGCACAGAGGCTCTGGAGCAGAATTTAGCCCATAAAGGCACATACAAATTGTTGTGGAAAAACAAATTCAAACTCTGCCTGCCTTTGCTATACTATTACTCAGAGGATGGTGCTCCTTGCTTGAAACGGTATATCCCAATGCTGTGGTACCTACAAAGACAGTTTTCCTTAAAAAAAGATGCAGGGAGCATTCTGAACATCTGGAAGAGTTTTCAGTAGCATGTATAAATGCAAAAGAATTAAATATATATTCTTTTAATGAATACTCTTTTAAGAAAGCTCAACTGTACTTCTTAAAGCATGCCAATAACATGAATAAGAAAAATAACTACATGCTATAGCAAGGATTATAAACATGTAGTGATACCAAAAAAAGAAGTTATAATGACTCTACTCCCACTTTCATTTAAAAGAATGATTACTATGATGGAAAGGACAGACAAATGAGGCCAACATTTAAAAAAAACAAAAAAGTTATGGAAGGAATGGTAAAAGACATTCCACTATAAATTCATTATATACGATATATTTAATACAGATTTAACTTTGTAACTACTTTAGCTTTCTTTTTCTAACTTTCACAATGACTGAGGTTTTCAAATACATTCTACATAGACAAAACTCAGTCGACTTTTTTGTTATTTTTCTTTGTTCCTCAGCTAGAGCTTTGAGATTTTGCACATGCGGCTGTTTTTGCCCACCATTATAAGGTAGCCATATTTCAACTTCAGGGATATTCAGTTAACTAACTACGATACAAAGAATTAAAAAAACAACCCCAAAACAACCCTCCCCAAACTCACCGTACTCATGAGAGAGTCTAGCACACTGACAGCAAAAGCAGTGCCACAGGCAAAGGGCTGTGTCATGTATAACTCTGTCTCTGGGTCATCATCATCGTCCTGATCCAGAAACTGCACATTGGAGTCGTTGGCTGAAACATGCAAATACGCCTGGTTATTTCAGCTGCAGGCATGGCTGGCCTCTGATGAGGAATGCAGAAGGATATAGGCATTAAAAAAAAAAGAAGTTTCAAATGTACTGATAAGTGACTTAAAGAATATCACAGACATTCTTAACATTTTATGTATACTGAATGATTGAACTATTGATTAACTGATGGAGTGATCAATTTGATCTTTTCCACATTTCTTAATCCATAAACAGAGATAGATTTCATCAAATGATTTCTTTACTTTCTCATCTTTCTAAGACTATGACAATGTAAAATACTGTCATCTTTTACTTATGCTTTTAAAAAATGTGAAATAGATACTCCTATACATAAATAAGATGAAAAACATGCTTCCACCTTTTAGTATATTTACGAAGTCTACATTTATAATTGCAACAACTGATTATACAATAACTTGCTAATTTTTAAAAACCATTTGTACCATGCTGTAGATCTACAGTGCCTCGCTATTATTCATTCACACTGTTCTCAGTCATACCCAGCTCAGTGATGAGGGGGATATTGCAGCCAGAAGGAGAGTCCCGACGGCTCATGGACACACTGCTCCCCATAGAGAAGCCAGCAGGCATGAAAGCTGAAACACATCACCCTGCTTGTCAAAACTCCTTGCTGATACAACGAACCGCATTTTACATCCAGCAGGCACATAAACATTAAAACTTGTCACTCTTTTTTTTGGCCAAATCTTGTAGTGATAAAACAGGCTAATTTTACAAACCAGACACAGTCCTACTCACAAAATAGATAAAATGTTCAAACAAAAACTTAGGAATATGTAATAAATATGAAATGCACAAAATATCAAAAATGTGTGGGTATACGTGTGTGCATGTATGTGTTGTACCGGGGGCAGGAGCAGTGGAAGGCAGCAGTCCTAGACTGTCATCGAAGGTCATGGCCTTGATGTTGAGGGAGCACAAGATGGCCTCCTTGTCCACTAGATTGGGGTCATCCAGGTTTTTGTCCTTGGCGGAGACGATGACGCACATGTCACACAGATTGATGTTGACGGCTCTCAAATTGGCTCGGTTTAAAGGTGATCCCTGCAACAACAAGCACACTATGAGTTGATCAGTTGTATAAAGTAAAAAGTGGGCTTTGATGTTTTTTGTTTGACTGGTTAAGGTTTTCCTTTTTTTCTTTTATATGAAACCTCTGTTGTTACAAATGAATTTTTTGATCAGTTGTCCGATATGAAAAAAATTAGGAGACCCAGAGTGTTCTCCAGTTAAAGTACTCTGACAGTCACCCAGAATATATCTTCTGTCTCACTCACCACAGCTGAGAATCACCATGAGAATACAAACTGGATGAAAAGTTTGTATGTATGGCTGATTTCAATAACTTGCCAAAATAAACAGCCATACTCTGACTTCAGAGGATTTGCTACTTCTTTAATGATGGATAGAAGTTATTATGCCAAGAGTCTGCCATGGTTAAAGATGATACCCACCAAACAATCCAATGCATAACAACATTTTAAACTAGGACTTGGCAAAGATTAGGTTGTTCCCAAGTCTACTCTTCAGTCTTGTTCATGTCAGGAAGTCAACCTGGTTGGTGGTGTCATCAGCACTGTTTGCTGGGAAAAACAATAACTCGGCCATCAAGGCCAAGACATGTCTGGTCATATATCCCACAGCAAGTCTCTGTGTGTGTATGTATGTGTGTGTGTGTGCTTGCACGCTCATACATGCAAACAAACATGCATAAATACAAACACAAAGGGAATGTAATATCTCTAGGTTTTGTACTTCAGATTAAAAAAAATCTTCACTACATTCCAAGGTAAAGGTAAAGGAGTCCCATAACCTATAAGGTCGTAGGGGAGCGAGGCGTCAGAGACCTCACTTCTCTAGGGCCAGCATATTGAGGGCGGCGCCCATCTCCTCTCCCTCGCTGCTTTACCTTCCCTGACCCTAAAGAGGGCAGGTACCCATTTACAGCTGGGTGAACTGGGGGAACTGTACTGTAGCCAAGGCGCGCAAACGGTCACCCATCCAACTGGTAACCACGCTCGACGCTGCTTAACTTGGCTGGGGGAAAGCGAGTGCTCCGACCACTGAGCTATCCCGTCCCCTACATTCCAAAAATTAAACAAAAATAGTAAAACAACCATTTCTAACAGAAAAAAAAAGCTCAGCATAAAGAAAATGATAGACATTCCACACTGTTCAGCGTACCGGTAGAATGGACAGCTTGGGGAAGTTCTGCAAGGTTTTCCACTCTCTCTGCAGGTAGTCGAGGTTCCCCACTATGACACAGTGCTTCAGCTCGTGGTAGTGGAAGTTGCTGGCCCTTAACGGCATGACAAGATTGCGTAAGCCAATCAGAGGAGAGCTGGCATCAGCGAACAGACATACCACCACGTGATTGGCCAAACCTGTCAGCATGGCCTGGTTGCGGTCCTGAAACAGAAATTCATGATGAATGTAAATCTTTTTCACTCTGGATTTGCGGTATGGTTTTCAGGCACAAAAGTAAGGAAAAGTGTCTGAATGTTACTGGTCTTAAGGGTCAGTGGCCTGATATGGGGTGGGGATGATCATGGGAACAAAGCTCTTCTATTCTGACCAGATGCCATAGTGCAGTGGGTATGCTTTAGAATACTGGCTGAAGTGTTTAAGTCCTCCCCCCCTCCCCTCCCCCAAAACGCCTAATGGGCAGAAGAAGCAAACAACCAACCCTAACATCATTGCGATGTAAGTGGTAGAGGACAGACTGCTTACCATGATGACTTCATGGATGGGGTGATCAGCACACCAGTGGAACATGCCTGTGGAATCAAACTTCCTGGGCTCCTCTGAGGACTGTGTCTGTGGTGCATCAGACTGCTGTGCCTTTAATGCTGCCAGTGGAGAGAATTCTTTTGTGGTTTCCTGACGACCCAGAGCCGATGACCGGCCACTGGCAGGGCTGTCAGAGAGGAACAATCATACTTTGTTTACAGGTACAAGGCAATCAGAGTTAATAATACTCTGTGCACAAACACGGAGCAGTTGATGATACAGAGATGACACATTCCATGCTAAGACTACAATATATGTTTGTTGAGTAAACATAACCATTTTAAGAAGTACATGACATAGAGATCATCCAATAGATATCACAACTGCACCATCTGCTCAATATGATACTGACTGACAGCTGACCTTGAAACAAATACATATTTTGGACCAAAACTTCTCTTCTCTTCCCCCCCCCTTTTTTTTTTAGACGGCTAAAGTAGCCATGACAATGACATCATGATGAACTAGAAGCAAAGCACATTTCTGATTGGAAGGAACTGCATTAGGATAGCTCCATACAATTTAAGGTATCTTTTGACAAGGAATGCTTTCTATAGTTAGTCCTCAGCAGAAGAAACACAACCTGTTAGCAAAATCTTTTCATTCTTCAACATTGATTAAAAAACAAAATTCCCAGTTCTTTAGATTTTTTTCATATCACACATGGGAACATATTCTCTTACAAAACAACAAGTTAATGTCAGGTAATATGAAAAGCTTGTCTCTGTGGATTTGTTTGTTTGCTTACTTGTGATTTTAAATGTGTAACTTGAAGTACAGTCCATACTCACAGTATTGAAGAAGCAGCAGTAGCAAGAACAGCAGCTGCTCGAGGGCTGTCTGCTTTAGGATGAGAAGACTTCTCCTTCTTATCTGTGAATAACACACAAGCACAACATTGATAACCTAAGGGCCATTTCTTTCTTGGAACAGAACTACCATTAATCATTACTATATTCAGTATTTAATAAACATTTCAGGGGGGGAAAAAAAGTCACCAGTCTATGCCTGCAAACTGCATCTTGTGTGCATTTCTGTTTTCAGACTTGACTGAAGACCACTCTGACTCAGCATGACCAACATGAAGCACAGGACACTTATTACATGGCACTGCATTATGTTCATGCCATAAAATGCAAGTATGAATGTGTTTATCTGATTACGACCTTCATGTATCCCTGAAGTTGGAATGCAGCTACCTAAATGGTTTGGGGAGGGAATGAGGGGCAACAGTCACATAATGTTACGTAAAAGTCACCATTTGTAAACCTCAGAGCTCTAGTCAAGGAACAACAACAACTAAAAAAGGCCTGCATGGAAACTGTATTCACACTTTTTTTTTTTACACACTCCTCTCCTGTCCTTCCCTTCAGTAAGTCACAAACTCTAACAATCGACAACAACCTTGAAATGTAAAACAAGTAGAGGGCACACAACTCTGAGTCAACAATAATATGGAATGCTTATCTACTAGCCTGCAGTTACCCACAAAGTAATACCAAAAAAAAGACTATGAGGGACACATGCTATCACTGAAGTTCAAAGCTTTAATTTATGTTTGGTTTTTTGTTTTGGTTTTTGCTTAGATATGGTAACCTTTTTGTTTGATTTGACACATAACTGAAGTACAAGACTGAATAATATGAAGATTGAGAACAGAAGAGGGGTGTGGGGGAGGGAGGGGTGTGGCTATCTTAAACTGATTACTTACCATCTCCAGTTAATGGTTCAGTCCTCTGGAGTGCTAAAAAACCAAAACAAAATGGTTTTCTTAGCATTTCACTGACAAGACAGAGCATGGAATAAAGAGAAGGAAAGAGAGAGAGGGAGAGAGAGAGAGAGAGAGAAGAGAGAGAGAGAGAGAGAGAGAGAGAGAGGAGAGAGAGAGAGAGAGAGAGAGAGAGAGAGAGCATGTTATCCAAGTGTGCATGTATCTAGACAAAAGTGTGTGTGTGTGTGTGTGGTGGTGGTGTGTGTGGTGTGGCATGGTGTGTGTGTCTGTGTGTGTGTGTGCTTGTAAGTGTGCATGCATGTGTGTATGCATACACAAGAGGTGTGTATACAAACTTGCATGGTCATGCGGTGGTATGTGCATCATGTTTAAGTGGTAAATATTCAAAACATGGGTACCTTTATTTAAAAACCATAGCTAAAAACTGAAATGAACTTAACAAATAGATAAACATACACAAAGAAAAGAAAAGGACTTCTATAAGTGAAACTGTAATATAAAACACTCTTTCTTCATTCAAGAGCAGACTGTGTCATAAAACTGTGTTAGGTGAGTACATCCAAATAAACATGGTTTCACAAATGTTTTCAGGGAAAAAATGTATCATAGATATGTAAATGTTATAAAAACCATTACTGCACTGTTTGAACACCCCCCCCCCCCCCCTATTTTGTTAAGATAAAAGGTATTTTTGAGAGCAATCCCTTTCAAGACTTTTTGAGCAAAAGTAAATAAAATTTAAAGTGACAATGTTGCAGTTTTGAAAGAGTGCAAGCAAATACTCTATACAAGTAATGATATATATATATATATATATATATGATTTTTCCTTGCTGCATGTAGTTAGAAGTTTTGCCATACTTTGGTGGTGCTCTGATGATTGTGGTTTCTATGAAACTGATATGCATACTTCATGATTCTCTGTGTTCCATGACATAGCTGGAGACAGTGTACTAACTATATTCAACTTTCAAAATTTGACATATCACCATCATCATCTTCACACAAACACATGCGCACTTTCTCTATACCCCCTCCCCAACATTTGTTCAATTTGATCATGCCACCACTGCATATATCATTCCATGAACATTTACAGAGTTTCTGGTCACTACACACGCCAAAAAACCCATACCACCAAAATGGTCACATGCATTCTTGGTGCGTATTCATAAATATGTGCTCCACACGTATAAAAAATGTGCGTAACAATTATATATAACTGTGTACTCCATTAACAAAAAATGAAGTGCTCCACAACAGTTCATTGACAAAAACCACATTAATGACTACCACTTGAAAGAACATTTTCTATACAGCATTACAAAAGATATTCAACAGTACTATCACAGTACTACTTTATAACTAGCCATGCAAACATTGAACAAAAAATCCGCCGTGTATCTTGGAAATGATGATGTATATCTTAATGGCATATATATTTCACAGAAAATGTCTTTTAAATAATGGTCCCTACCACATGCAAGTACCAAGGATGATTTTGATCCAACTTACACAGAAAACCTATCCCTGAAGTCAGAATATGGCTATCTATATGATGGGGGAAACATGGTTGCATATGCAAAAGTCTCACCATTGGTACTCTAGTTGAGGAATGAACCCCCCCCCCCCCTCCTGCACCACCAAACAAACAAACAACCCCCAACCAACTACTTCTTATATATACTCAAAGGCAATCAAGCCAGAGCCTTAATTCTACTTCATATGCATACGTAAGAAATTTTCGAATTATGCATGTTAAAGATCCCAAAGTTCATGTTAAATTTTGGTGGATTGCAGCACATGTGAAAACACCCAACATAAAGCACTGAAGGCTACAAATATGCTTAGATTTTTGGGCCATGCGCTGAATTGGTGTAGTGAATATGCATTATTTTACAGCTATATTCAGTGGTCCTTGGAAAACCCCAAACTGTAGCCTGAAAACTCAAAACTGAAATCTACAATTTTTTTTCATTATTATTGACTGATTGATCAATCAATTAATCAATCAATTGTTAAACTGTTGAATCAATCGACTGATCAAACAGTCAATTAGTTATGAATTTTTTACACTGCTTAAATGTCTCCCATTTTCTGTATATGCAGTTTTCAACTTCTGCAAGTGGTCATAATAGTCCAAAAACATACACACACACACAAAATCACATCACAGTTACCTGTCTATATCAATTAGAGGCAGATAGTTGTGCACATACCTCCTCCCCCATCTCTTTTAGTATAATGTTTACATTTCGCCATAAAGACAATCTTTCCTGTGAAGTTTCACAGAAAAATTTGTGAGAAAAATGGCTGACGAATGGGGACTGGATGCGGAAATAGTAAAAAAGATACTTAAGAGAGAGAGGGAGATAGATAGAAAAGAGAGAGAGAGAGAGAGGCTCATAAGAATGAGTAACCTTGAAGAATTGATTACCGTGAGCTTGGCAACTGCTATAGTTCCGGAAATACAGAAGCTGCTAATTAATTCTACAGTCTGCACTTCCCCATAACAGCATTCTATATTTAGGACTGCACATCCACATTTCTCTGTGTGTGTGTGTGTGTGTGTGTGTGTGTGTGTGTGTGTGTGTGTGTGTGTGTGTGAGAGAGAGAGAGAGAGAGAGAGAGAGAGACAAACAGACAGACAGGAAGACAGACAGGCATACAGACAGGCAGGCAGACAGGGGAGAGAGACAGAGACAGAGATGCAGAGAGGTGTGGGAAAAGAATAGAGAAATACCTGTGAACATTTTTGTTTTAAACTCTTTAAAGTCTGTAAGAAAAGCATAATAAATAAACATTATATATATATATATATATCCTTTTTGTGTTCTTAACAAATACTATAGCTCTAATCATGCTACTACTGTGTAGAAGCACATGCAAAAAAATGAAGAAAAAAAAAGAAAGAAAGAAGAAAAAATGTGATGTTATCAAATGCACTATAAATGACACAGTCAAAAACAAAACTCCCCTTAACTTATGATTTTTTAAAAATCGATCCATTCAAAACGAAATGTCAGTGCAAGTACATGCACATGTACACACTTTAAAAAAAAGTCATCATTTCTTTCCTGATAAATAAAACTGAATTTAAGATTAACATATTAGTAAATGTACAGACCATCAGTCAAAATTTCAGAATATTACAGAAAACGAAACGTTAGTAGTGTTGTAGAAAATGTGGAGTTAGTAATAGTGTAAAAATGTAGAAAAGTTAGCGATACTGTACAAAAATGGAAAAGTTAGCAATATAGTAAGAAAAAAAAAGAAATGTTAATACAGACATGCAGGCTAAAGAGAGAGAACTGACGGGACTAGAGTTAACATTGGTTTATGAACGTTTCTAAAAGAGAGAAGATTACTTGTCTTGGCAACGCGCTGGCCAAAGGCAAACAACATTGTACCTGGATAGATCAGAATGTATTCGGACCATTTGACTTCATCAACAGGTAAGAAAGTTGCTGGTTGTTTCATATGTGTGTGTGTGTGAGTACACGTGTTTGTGTGTGTGTGTGTGTGTGAGTACACGTGTTTTGTGTGTGTGTGTGTGTGTGTGTGTGTGCATGCGTGTAGGTATGTTCTATGATATTTCATATATCGTAATTTTAGTCATGGCAGATTTCTCTGTATGAAACTTCATCTGCTATCCTTGAGAACAGCAGAATGCCACAGTGCAGTACCATCTTCTTTTGTCTTTTCTCCCTTATCTCTGTAAATTTGCTTTCCAATTAGACAGGCTTTTTTTTTCCTACTGAATTTTGCTGGGGAGGGAGGAGGGGGAGGGAGGAGTACAGTTTTGGGCAGGATTCAAAACAAGCATCTCTTACTTTCTGGAAAGGTGCAATAATCACGAGACCACTTATTCTCTGTATCGAGGTAAGAAAAAGATTCCCTTTCCATTGACTATCCTAGGAAGTCTATGAGATAACAAGCGTCTAAAGACTACAGTACCTTTTGACTGAGTAAATTACAAACATTATGAAACAACAAATCATCATATCAGTGAATCTTAAACATATCTCAGCTGACATCATTTTTTTGGTTTCATTCCCCTAATTTAGGGTAGCTTTTAATGGAGATAGCAGCAAGACAATATGACCATGAACAAACTTCAAAGAAGACTATCAATTCAAGGGAAAAGAGTGAACTGTACAGAAAATCAACTCATAAACAGACAAACAAACACTGAAGTTCATACTGTATGGTAAAAAAAACCCACCCAAAGTTTATACTTAAAACAGATATTTCTTATTACACACACTGAAAGAGAGAGAGGAGAGAGAGAGAGAGAGAGAGAGAGAGAGAGAGAGAGAGAGAGAGAGAGAGAGAGAGAGAGAGAGAGGAGAGAGAGAGAGTGAGAGAGAGAGAGAGAGAGAGAGAGAGGAGAGAGCCAGATACACATGAACACAGCATGGAGACAAGTGCACAATGTGTGTACATTGAGTGTGTGTAAGGATTCATGATGCTTAGAGCAGCATCTCTGTATGTGCAAGTGTTTGCACATGTGTAGGAGGGAGAAAGAGAAAGTATATAGTATGCAAGTGATATGGGTGAGTGTGAGTGTGTGTGTGTGTGTGTGCTCGTGCACTATGTGTGCAAATGCAAAAATAGAAATGAAAGAAGTATGTTTATGCATGCATTTTGTGAGTTCAAACGCAGTCGCATGATATCACCAAATACGCCATCAAGCATTAGATGAGCAACAATGAAAGAAATAAACTTTGCTTGTGCAGAGACCAAACCAGTGCCTGCAAGCCCCTTTGTAGTGATCACTAATATACATTACATAACTGGATCTAGAAAAAACACATTCTAGTGATAACTAGTATATATACACACCATATAACTAGATTGACAAAATATGTAAACTTCGAGAGATTCACTTCTGAAACCATCATAGATTTAGAAAATATGTAAAATTTAAAAAAACTTCTGATTCTTATTTATAAGAATTCTTCAATCTAAATTTAAAAAAAAAAAATCAACACTTGAACTGTTAATCAAAATATCATATTACAAAAAGTGATAGAAACTACCTTTTTCTATTCAGCTTTCCATGCCAGTATTCAGTAAAAAAAACAACAACAAAACAACAACAACAAAAAACCCTAACTTCTTTGAAATACAAATTTATGAATCTAAGAGATTCACAGTCACAGGAGACCAAACGATAACCCCCCCCCCCCAGTTATTGATTAAATGACAGAAAGTAAGTCAACTTGAAAAAGAAACCAACATAATAGTGGGTATGAGGGGGGGAAGGGGGTCTATATACTTGTCAAATAAGCAAAGATAGAAAAGCTATACTCTTAAAGTACCAAATAGCCTTTTAAACATCCATAAGCAAAAAATTCCGAAGAAAAAAATCGAAGAAACCCTTACACCATAACATTTACATAGTCATAATCTAAAAATAAAAATCTAAAAGAAGAAACAGGATGAAGAGAACAAGGTAATGGAAAAGACAGAATGAGAGAAATATTTTCTGTGTGTATGTGTGTGTGTGTGTGTGCGCGCTTTAATTTTTTTAATTTCTTTTATTTTGAGGATAAAGGGATAAGCACTCATGTGTCTTTTTTATTTTATTTTTTACATCCAGTTCCCAAGTGTATATGGTTTAATAAATTTTGTCGTCCTTTCCCACCAGCACACAATGGTCTACTCTTCTGAAAAGTGGAACAGGTTTTAATATGTGTGCAAGATATTTTCAGTATGTTTGTTCGCACATGGGACCTCAGTTTATAGTCTCATCCTAAGGACATTTTGGGGGGGGGGGGGGGGTGTTAATTCCAGGGGGAAAAAAATCCCCTTGAATAGGATATGTACCCAGTCTGCAGATCACAAGTGCAATGTGCAACACTCTAACCACTAGGCTATCCCGTCCCATGTGTGTGTGTATGTGTGTGTGTGCGCGTGCGCATATGTGTGTGTGTGTGTGTGGTGTCTATGTGGTGTGTGTGTGTGTGCACACGAGTGAGCGTGTGCGTGCATGTATGGGTGTGTGAAACAGAGAGAGATGGAGAGAAAAGCACAGAATAAAAGACAAGCAAAAGGATTGAGAGACAGAGACAAAAGCATGCATGGCATTACGAAAAAATACTGGAGAAGGAAAGAGAGAGAGAGAGAGAGAGAGAGAGAGAGAGAGAGAGAGAGAGAGAGAGAGAGAGAGAGAGAGAGAGAGAGAGAGAGAATACAATAAGTACTCCTGCATACACTGAAAACAAAAAAAGTTAAAACAAAACAAAAACTGACCAAAAATAATGTCATGAAAATCAAATAAACATAAATAAAGCTAGTGAGATAATCACAAGAAATAAATGAAAGAGAGATAATTACAAAAAAAAAACCAAACTGAAAACTGCAAGTGACGAAAACTAGAACTGAGAAACTCCAATGATCTGATACATACAGTGATGTCAACGAAAAGATCGGAGCACACACACACACAAGAGGAACATAAATGATGAAAGAGACGTAAAAGACGACTGGTATACCTAGCACGGCAGCGGCGCCCTTTTTGAACATTGCCACTTGGGAGACAAAAAGTCAAACACAATAAATATACACAACCCATCAGGTCGGCAATTAATCACAAATACTGTTAAGACACACAGGCACCAACACACACACACACACACCCAAACACAAGGTTTACTTGTGTATACCTAATATGGCTGCAGCTCCCCTTCTGAACAAAGCCACTTGGGAAGAGAATAATCAGATATTAATAAGGTAGAGAGGGGAAGGTGGGAGGGGGGGGTAGGGGGAAGGAAGGAAGAAAACAAAGATCAGTATATGTCACTTGCATGAATAAACAGCAACAAAATTTAAAAAAACCGTAACAAAACTTTAAACAAACAAACAAAAAAAGGCAATCAGTGTATTTTTTGCAATTTGTGTAACTCAAACAAAATGATTCATCTAAGAAAAGAAAGCCACTTTTGTGATTTCGATAAGATGCACTGACAAATTATATTTTACACACGTACGCACACACACGCACACATGCACATATGCACACAGGCGCACATGCACACAGGCGTGCACACACACACACACCCTGACAAAATACATAGAAAAACAAAGACCAACCACACCTTTGCTTTCATTCATAGTCAGTCACCCATAAAGTATTAACACAAAAATCCATATTTTTTCCACACTCCACTTCTTTCAAAATCTAATTTGGTAAACAAAATTAACCCTTGGAAAAGAAAACTTCAAAGAAAGGCAAAGAAAAAATGAAATCAAAGTAATAATAACTAAAATAAAAACAATATTGTCCTTAACAAAACCACAAGAACTTGTAAAACCTGAACAATCAACTAAAACGAAACACCAACCATCACCAATTTATTCAAGCGCAGACTCAGAATACCAAAACTGAAGAAGTATAGAGTCTTTTCGAATATTCAAAGACCCTCATGAATAATAAATAGAAACAAAACAGAACATAGACTGACCCACGATATACAAAGTCAATGACGCACAAGCATACCATAAAGTAAAATCTCAACTATATAAATGATGCCCAAAATTCTTATAATCATGAACCCCCAAGCCCTGCAGAAACCGCACAATGAGCGCAGTGTAAAACTTCCCAAATCCTTCAGGCTTTTCCCCTTGTTTTTTTTCTCGTGCCATGCTCCTCCTTTTACCTGAGCAGTCGCTAACACTAACACAAGAACGGGTGACACCAGGTCGCCTGAAGGAAAAACTCCCTGAAAATCCCGCTACAGAGACAAGGAAACAAAGGGATTGCCCGAACAGTTGAGATAGCTAGACTGAAGAATTCGTGTATGTGATTACAAGTCAAAGAGAGACACATTGTAAGACTAACAGAAGAAACATTTTGCAAAAGAATGGACAGAAACTAGCTGCCATGAAGTTCTCTGGTTTGAGATGATTAAGCAATCATATTCATTCGATTCCTTCATTTCTCACGCCTCAGGTTTTTGTCTACAAAATCAAGTAGTTGACAGCTGCCATTTCCTCAACAGAATACTGAAGGACGTGATATTTTAGTCCTCAAACAGGCATAACTAACTGATTCTGACATTCACTCACTTTTTCATTACTTATCTTCAAACCTCAAAACACTGCATAATGAATATCTAATCCTTTGCCAATTTGCTTACAACTGTACAATGGCTGTTAAATAAAACTGATTTCAACCAAACAATATTCATCATGACCAACTTTGAATTTTCTGTAAGAAATTATAACATCCTTGATCAGATTAATTGAATTGATGCACTCTTTGGATCCTATACAAAATAAGTTAACTTGACTTTTCTTGACAGGGGACTGACCAAAATATCAACTAACTTGTGTTAGTTCAAAAAGTGATCTAAATATCCAACACTTCATACTGTTTCACTGCTGTACAATTTCCTACTGAAATGTTGAAAATGCAACTTAGTAGTTACCAGGTCAAGTGGATAGTGTTTGGTGTCTTTCTTAAGTCAGTATAATTAAGTCATTATTTCTCTTTTGCTCTGCATGTAACTCATATACACACAGATGTACACAGACATGAACACATACACATTTGCACACAAACATACATATGTATGTGCATGTATGCAAATACACACACATACACATTACATAACTTTTTAAAAATGGACACTCTATCCTTTCTAATTGTTTCCCCATCATTTTCAGCAACAGAGAATACGTTTAAAGGAAAAAATAGTACAAAATTCTAATGAATCTGTGTTTTGTTTAGGTTTTCTAGTATATCAAATTTAGGAATGGCTGGTTTTTGAATGGCAAGGATTTTTTGCCCCTACATACACTATTTTATCAACCAAATTGTATTCAAACGGACTGACACAAGTCTATGTCATGATAAAACTATGACATTTTATGATCAAATGTAAAACGAGGGATCTTCCAAGCAGCATTCTGCCTTAAGGTAGCAAGGAAGGGACAAATTTCATTCCAGATTTTCACAATCACACTCACACACTTTCTCAGGTATGTCTGGGAAAACACATGCACAGTTTTAGTCAATTAATATGGTGCAGATTGATGCAAGACTTCTAGGTCATTCAGAATTCTTCATCATGTGCATATTTACATCTGTAAACTACCAAAAAAAAAAAATCATGTCACTCTACATTTCTCTTTCTCTACTTTTCAGCTAAGTTGCAAGCAATCCAGGAGAAAAGATGTCATAAACCAAAGACTAATTTTTTATTTTGTTTTCGATAACTCGTCAACAAGCTTACAAAGCCAGGCTGGATGAATACATGAAATGAGAGAAAGAAAAGCGCTTACATGGCCTGCATCGACATTTCTTTATGGCGCGCACATCTGTCACATCCCGGTGACAGTTCTTGCAATAGTAGAATGCCCTGCAACATATCATACCCCAGCCTTTTCAGAAACAAAGCACCAGGAAACCATTCTTTAATGGACCCCCCCCCCCCACCTCCATGACATTAATCCTTGTTTATACCATGAAATCAAACCACTCTACAGCCAAACCACATATCTGTTAACAAATCTTCATAATAAAACTGAACATTTGCCGTAACACTATTCATCAACTTTCATCAAAATACTGCACATTACCATAAAAAATCATGAGTTTTCTTTTTCATATGAAGGAAATTGCTCACATGTTATGCTGACATGTACAAAGTATAAAAGCACAAATCACAGACAAATTCAGGCCTTAGGTTCCACTTTTTATTTTATTTCACATAGCCCCACCAACCGTTAAGTTCATGTCTGAGCTGTCCCCTCCTTCAGTTAGATAAAATTCACATAAACAATCATTTCAAGTTCAAAACCATCAACACCAATCTTCTCAAAATATCCAACACTATCAACCTCACACACACACAAAATCAAATGACACAGTAATTTAACTAGTTCATTACTTAAGGCAAATAACTGCAGGCTACGCTGAAGACACCAGGATAGAAAGACAAACGAAAGAGACATGACTAAAGAGAGCAACAGAAGCAATCCTACACTGATCAAAGGGAAACTGCAAAGGAAAATCTACTTTCAAACTCCACGTGAACCCCGCCCACCTTTTGACTTCTTCAGCAGACTCGGCCAGAAAGAAGCCCTGGGTGGCGTTTTCGATGCGGACCTTGTTGCCCGGGTTGATGGCCAGGGTGCTCTCCTTGGTGTCCTCCTGCCGCACTTCTATTGCTCCCAACAGCAGTTTTAGCTTGGTGAAACACAGCCTGCACATCAGCAGAGGCATCGACATACGCTATAGCCCAGAGGTTAAAACTGTTCAACTTCAATCCCATGAGTCTATGAAATCCTGGGTTCGAATCTCGGTAGCATCTGGTGAATTAAAAGTGGGAATGTTTACGATCTCCCAGGTCAACTCCAAGTACAGACCTACCTGCACCTTAATTCCCATTATGTATAAACACATGCAGAAGATCAAATATGCATGTCAAAGATCCAGTAATTCATGTCAGCGTTCGATGGGTTACGGAAACATGAAAATACCCAACATACATCCCTGAAGTCAGAATGTGGGCATATGCAAAATCTCACCTCTGGTGAACTGTGGAGCTCTAGCCCTGGAACAAAAATAAAAGAAAGAAAAAAAGCACAGGAAAAGACTGGGCACTATGCCTCCCACCCAACATGGTGATGTGATGGCCAGAGAATGCAGAAGAAGAAGAGTATGCATGCCTGACATTCACATGTATCAGAAACTCACCAACATTGCTATGAATTATGACATCTATATGTTCAATCTTCTGAAGGAAGCTATGCACACAGTATTTTGGCACTGGCAGGCCTGCACATAACTGGAGCTAGAAAACTGCATAAATCTTCCTTCATCCACAAAGCTCTGTGTGTGTGTGCGTGTGTGAGAACATGCATACATAAGTGCTGGGGTGTGTGTGTGTGCATGTACATACCTGTGCCTGTATGTAGGCAAATATGCATACACATAACATGCATCTTCATACATTTGAGATCAATCTTAATCAACGTGCTTACAGTAAAAAAAATTATTAAAAAAAATAAAATCTCCAACAAACTGGAGTTGGCAGACTTTCAAATTGAAAACATAACTGTAAAATCGGAAAGAGGAGAAGAGAGATGGGGGAGGGAGGAGGGGGAAGGGGGAGGGAGGGAGACAATAAATTTAGATCTCAAATGTTCAGACCGCCTGTTGCAGTGCAGAAATCCAATAAATTATATGTCATGACGTGTTTATGTTTCTATGCTCTGTTGCTTGGCTGCATAAGCTGCTACAAGGCAAGTATACGTGTGTACATTACACACGTCATGTACCTACAATACACAGACACATTCATAGCTCACCCCCAACTTCTTTCACAATACAAACACACACAACACAAGAATAAACATCACAGAGACTTACACGCATGTGTGTATGTAAACAAGAACATACTTATGAAAAAGTGTAAGAGGATGCACACATGCACGCACACACACACACGCACGCACACACATAAACACACACATACACAACACAGACACACACATAAGCACACACACACACATGTGTGTGTGTGTGTGCATATATGTATACACACACATACACGAATACAAGTGCATTAGAACAAACACATACACAACACACATCAAACAACCAACCATCCCCACCAACACCCACAACCACCACCATAACAAAACACAATGACTTACTCAGCGGCTTCAGGAAAAGTCAGGCCATTAAAAGCACTGGACAGATACTCTGTGTACATTTCCATGGCTGTTCCTCGCATGTAGTCTGCCTGCCATTGAGGCATGTCTGGGGTCTGCACACACACACACCCTGATGATGATGATGATGATGATGATGATGACATTGTTGTTGGTGCTGCTACAGTTATTGTTGCTGCTGTTGTTGCACACTCACCAGCTTAACACCCTGAGGGTCATCCAGAATATGCTCTCTGCCTCACTCATCACAACTGGGAATCAACTGTGAGACTGAAAGTACCCCCTGAATCAGAAGTTTACGTGTGTGACTGTTATCAAGTGTCTCGCCATACAGGCAGTAGTGAGTACTTACTCTGACTGAAGAGGACTTTTTTTCTCCTTTTAACCCTTTTGTTGTTGAATTCTACAGAGCTAAACTGCCTGCAGATTTTGAATTCTTTTAACTGACATACTTGATTCAAACAACAATTGTATGGGTTCATCATCATAAGCTATCGAGGTGAAATTTTGTCACGAGCTACATAAATCTTTGTACTTACAGACAGACCAAAACTCAGAAAATGGACAGACAAACCATCTCACAGGCAAACCAACAGACAGACAGACAGACAAACAGACAGAAGATGGGACTCACCGGTTTGTAGGACCTCATGGTGAAGAGGTTGGCCATGAGTGTGGAGAAGCCTGGAGCCAGACAGCTCTGGGCGATGAAGCCCAGCTTGAGCTCTGCCACACACACCGCGTCATCGCCACGCTTCCATCCCAGCTGGGGATGTTCAACAGGTACGCCTGCAACCCACCAAGCCATATAAATCATCATTCAACTGTGGTATGTACACGTGTAGTTATTGCTGGCTGGTACTCTCTCATAAGTAAGCAGACGCATCATAGGTGTGTGTGGAGGTGTATTGTGTCACTTTAGGAGCATAGAAATTATTATGGTTTCAGATTTTCAGTTTTCTCAACAAGGTGAGACCACAAGTGGAATATTTCATAAATGCCATACCACATATACACATGCAAGCACACAAGAGATATTTTATTTCCTCAGCTAGAACTCAAGAGTTTCAACGATGGTGAGATTTTTGCATATTTGACAGTTTTTGAACACCATAAAGGTAGCCGCATTCTGTCTTTGGGGGTACACACATGATTAAATACAAACACTCACAAAACTGGATGAAAATGTTTACATATTGCTTGGCTTTACTTCTGGTGACCTACTTAAGGAGTCACTGGGGCACCATATAGAAACACTGAACATGCCTAGTGGAGCCCATCCCTCATCAGAAGGCAGACTGCATGCTAGGCATGTCCATGGTATCTATGCCACTAGTCTCAGCTGGTCATTTCTGTCATGTAAGGTGCATGAGGTTTTTGAAGTGAGTACACAAGAGGGTATGCTTGTGTTTGCACATGGGATCTCAGTTCATAATCTCATGTGAAGGACTCCTATCCAATCCTGTTGTTTATAGCCAGCCGACCACAGAGGCCATATCAGGGCTGTCACCTCATTAACTTTTAAATCTCAGATTAAAACTTCGCAGCTATATACAGATTAAAACAGAGTATACAACCAACTCTACTGTCATTCCTTATAGACATGCCTTGGCCAACCATAAGGGTCAACCTAGGACTCCCATGGAAAAAGAAACAATATTGACTCCAGAGGACAAATTCCCTCAAACCAGTCCATACCCTCAGATAACAACCAGCTCACTCTTCCCATGTTCTAGGCTTTAGTACTTCACCCCTCTAGATACAGAAATAAAGAAGTTATTAAAATTTCTTTTTTTAAAGGATGGTGTTGTGGGGGCGGAGGAGGAGATACATAAGATGCAAATGTCACACACGCGCACACACACACACACGCACACTACATAATTATATACCTTGTTGTGGTACTGCAGCAGTTGTACAATGACTTTGATGTCAGAGAAGAAGTTTTTGACAGAGATGACCCGCATGATGTTGGCAGCATCCTCCTGATCAGGATCCTGACAGTATTTGTTGGCCAGAACCAAACAGGCATCGGCATGCCGGATCTGGTGACAGACAAAAACAAAATCATCACAGATGAAACAATTTTCGCAATGAAGAGATCATTTCACTAACTAAGGACAGCTGATTTCTTTGCTTGTTGTTACAGATGATGACCAGCATAAATGGGCAATGAAAGTTAGACCCTCAGAACAAAATATATATATATATTCGTTCTTTAAAATACATATCTTGCATTCATGTCCCAGTAATCAGACGAGTGACAAGATTTTCCTCAGTTCATAAAACCCTCTGTCCTTTGAAGATGAACCATGGCTGCCTGTATGGTGAAGTTACTTGAAAACAGCCATACACACAGGCTTCTTATTCAGAGCGAACTTATGGCTTTACTGTGATTCACAGGTGTTGGTGTTGTTTCCCAATCCCCAGTTTAACAACCTGCATATGCATTGTCTTATCCACCCCACTCAGAATCTCTGTGATATTGTATAGATCTATACACTGGATGAGAAGTTACTGTGAGTATTCACAAGTGTGATGAGTGAGATAGAGTGCATATGAGACAGAGCACACATTCTGGATGGCCCCCAAGGTTTTAAGGTGGGGAATGCTTGAAAGCTATGTAAAAAACGTCCTGCTTATCCTTCCTCTCTTAACAAATTCTTTTTCTTCCCCTCTAAAATATAATTCTCCTGACTCTAACACTAACACACACAAAAACACAGATGTTGCTTATACACAAAAGCATACAATGAACACACATACAACACACACACACGCCCACACATACAAACACACACACACATTTGGCAATCTCGTCAGTGCTGAGAGAAAGGAGGAGGATAAAAGCTGCACTTACTCGCACTCTCTCCAGATCATTGGCATCCATGACGGAGCCCTGGAAATACTCCACTTGAGTGAAGTGTCTCTTCAGCAGTCCCTCCAGCTCCAGGTCTGGTAATCCCCTGCAACAACCGTAGGATGAATACAGTCATAATAACCCATCTGAGAGAGAAAGCTATGCCAAGACATATCTGACAGAAGCAACAGTTTGGGTTGATATGTTTAACAAAATGAAAATGATGACAATAACATTTTAAAAATCTGTTTCACTCACACCCACCTGCACGCACACACCCACGCATGCATGCACACACACACAAGACTACTAGTCCTTTATCATCTCAAATGAGAAATTTCAAGTGGAAAAAGTAAGATTGTACAACACACAAGGTACACACATATTCTCTCTTTCTCTCTCTCTCTCTCATACACACACACACCCACTTATTCATCCACATGCGCGCACACACACACACGCACGCATGTATGAATGCACACACATCTATCTATCTATCTGTCCCATAGTCTGACGACCGTGGGGGCACCCTCAAAGACTCAGCAACCAGTTCCCTCCATTCCTCTCTCTGTTCTGCCTTTCTCAGGGTTTTGTTGAGTTCTAGGCCTGTCCATTCACTGATGTTATCCTCCCAGCTCTTCCTTGGTCTGCCTCTTCTTCTTCCTCCTTGGACAGTGCCTTGTAAAACTGTCTTTGTAATTCCTTGGGACCTTGTGACATGCCCATACCACTTAAGTTTACGCTTTTTCACGATCGTTAGAAGGTTCTCATAGGGTCCAATGGTTTGCTGGATTCTGTTATGCACGCTTTCGTTGCTTATGTGGTCTTTGTAGGAGATGCCAAGGAGTCTCCGAAAGCATCTCATCTCCACTGCCTGTACTCTTCTCTCCAAATCTGCAGTCAGGGTCCATGATTCACAGGCATACAGAAATATGGATATGACAAGGGAGCGCATTAGTCTGATCTTGGAGATAAGTGAGATATTCTTGTCTCTTCAGATGGTGTTTAGTTTTGACAAAGCTGTTATTGTCTGTGCAGTCCTGCATACTACTTCTGGCTTGGATCCCTGGTCGGATACAATGGCTCCCAGGTACTTGAAGCTTTGAACTGTTTCCAGCTTCTGGTCATTAACCCTGATATCAGTGCTAATGCCGTTGGTGTTATTAGTCATCAGTTTGGTCTTCTCTGCACTGATTTCCATGCCGTATGTTTTGGAGGCCTTATCCAAGTGTTCTGTTAGGCTGACAAGCTCTTTTTCTGATCCTGCTATTCCATCAATGTCATCTGCGAAGCGGAGGTTTGTGATCGTTCTGCCACCAATGCTGACTGATCCTTCATGATGTTCCAGTGCATCAGCCATGATTCTCTCAAGGAAGATGTTGAAAAGAGTGGGTGAGAGTAGACAGCCCTGCCTTACTCCAACTGTTGTTCGAAACCATTCTCCAATGTTGTTGTTGTAGTACACTGCACTGGTGGCCTCGCTGTACAGCTGTTTGATGACTCTGATCAGGTTTGCATTGATGCTGTACAAATTCATGGTTGCCCACAAAGCTGCATGCCACACCCTGTCAAATGCCTTCTTAAAATCGATAAATACGTGGTAAAGGTCTTGTTGATGTTGAAGGTACCGCTCACATAGTATTCTGAGGTTGAATATCTGTTCTGTTGTGCTGCGCCCTGCTCTGAAACCTGCTTGTTCCTCAGCAATGATGGTCTCTGCTTGTGGCTTCAGTCTATTCAATCTGCAGCATGACCTTGCTTGGGTGACATATGAGGCTGATTGTGCGGTAATTATGGCATTGTTGTAGATTTCCTTTCTTGGGGAGGGTGATGATGAGTGACTGCGTCCATGGTGTTGGCCATTTTCCTGTCTGCCAGATCTTGTTGCAGATTCTTAGTAGGGCGCTGATCATGGCTTCCCCTCCAGCTTGGACCAACTCAGCTGGAATGTTGTCAGCCCCTGCTGACTTCCCCTTTTTCAGCGATCTGACTGCTGTTTCCACTTCTTCTCGGAGGATAGGGTGACTGTCTGTGTCTTTGCTTTCGGGTACATTAAGGACTTCTGGATCTCCTGCGGTTCTATAGTTATACAGGTCGGAGCAGTATTCTGTCCATCTGTTCAGAATATCCTGGTCGTCAGTGAGACACTTCCCATTTTTGTCTTGGATTGTTAAACCTTTTCTCTGTTTCGTGCTAGTCAGGTCTTTCACCAGCTGATATGCTTTCTTGCTACTGTTTTTCTTGATGTTCTCTTCAATGTCTTGGCACTGTTCACCGATCCAATTCTCTTTTGCCTCCGTCATGGACTTCCTGATTCTTTTGTTGACTGCCCTATATTGTTCTGCTCTTTCTTTTGTTTCATTTTTCTTTTTCTTCAGCTCTCTACGCTTGTCGCATAGTTGTAGGATGTTAGGTGTGACCCATGGTTTTTTGACTGGTCGGCGTTTGCCAAGAAGCTCGTTTGCTGTTTCAGTCACCGCTGTATTGAAACTATTCGTCAGTGTATCTATGTCTGAGTCTATCACAGTGAGTGCTGCAAACTTTCCACCTATCCTTGCTTGAAAAATTTCTAATACCTCTGGGTCCTTCAGCTTCTCGAGGTAAAATTTGATCCTGATGTTGTTCCGCTTGTGGATTTTCTTTAGACGTAGTCGGAAAGTCATCATCACAAGATCATGATCACTCCCTATGTCTGCTCCTGGAAAACTTCGTGTCTGTGCGATGTTAACGCTAGACTGACACACACATACACGCAAGAAATCCCAGCAGAAACACAAACTTACTTGTGCAGGAAAACAATCTCCACATCCACATCCTCTCTGTCTTTGTGAAGAAAGTCCTTGAGAAAATTCAGGACTGATTCATAGGTAATGTGGCCGCATACCACCACATGCCTGTAAACCAACCAGCACATCACATTACCACATGAGGAAAGTTACAGAAAAGTACAGAATCATTATGAAAATCATGGCTATATTTTCTGCTTTATTCCGCATACACACGTACACTACTCTACATCAGTTTGTTTGTGTGGTCTTTGAAGTAAACCCAAATCTATGTGTCATCTTTGACACTTAAATTTCTAATTAATTGTTAAGATTAAACAAACATTTTTTTTATGCAATCCAACTCATGTAACTGTCTGTGCCAGTTTAGAGATAAAATCAACATTTCTGTATGATCCTTTAGCAATTTGATAATTTGATGGATTTTTTTTAAAGATAAAATTATTTTTACAACAAATCATGGACACACATACACACACACAACCACATATACATACACAATTCCTGTTCTTTTCCATGTAACCCTTTTTCCCCCGCACGACTTGAAGTTTATTTATTACACAAAATGATTGCATTTTCTTTTTTTTTTTAAATCAGTTTTGGAATGAACTTATTAAAGAAAATGTTATGTAATGAAAATGTAATTAAAAGAATGAAAGAACATTTTTTTCACATTTCAGCAACATATATGGTGAAAGCTCTTCCTAAACTTCAGCCCACAACATCATACCTTTAAGACAACACAGCAGCATAATTGACAATGCATCTCAGAGAGTCAGAGGAAGTGAGACACCGCATACCTTTTCCCTCTCTCTTTCTTGTAGGAACCCCATATTTCTGCCTCCTTCCCAGGATCTCCGCAATTTCTGGGATGCAGCTTGTGAATGAGACCTACAACACACACTGCTTACACAGGCACTGACAGCTGGGCATCACTTCAGTATAGAAACAGCACTCATTCTTTCATATAAAGGACCAATAATAATAACAGCTGAGATTCACTTTTTCATAGAAACATCCCTCATTCTTTCATATGATGGACAAATAATAAGAATTTCCAGCTATACAAACTGAAACATCAGATTTAAACAGAAAGTATAGTTAGGGAGAAGACCTTTTCTGACCAAAGTACAAGTAAAAGGACAGGTGACATTCAATCGCTTTTTATATCAAAACTTGATGTTTAATTTCCTATCCAGTTTGGGGTTTTTCTAACTCACTCACTAAGTCTCTCTCTCTCTTTCTTGCCCACCTGCCCCCTCCCCTCCTCATCTCTACTCTCTCCTCCTTGCATACCACACACACACACACATGCAATCCCCCCCTCCCCCCCTCATGCGTGCACCTCCCTTCCCATGTTCATAAAGACCCACTCACACACACACACACACAATCTTCCACCATCACCACCCCTCATGCATGCACACACACACACACACCAAAATCCTTCTATGCTTACGATGCTGATGAGGATGAAGAGGATGATGAAGATTCTGCCCAGCACGGTGGTGGCGTAGATGTCCCCATAGCCCACAGTGGACATGGTCACCATCAGGAAGTACAGGCACTCCCAGTACGTCAGCTTCTGGGGGTTGCTGAAGTTGAAGAAGGGGTCACCTGAATTCTCTATCTGAAAATCGTAATACATAATACCATGATACATAGCTTCTTCAATTGTACACAAGCGGTTTTTGTACGACTGTCAGTTTGTTTAATTGCTGATATATATTCTTGCACCATAAAGTACAGACAGTATGTCAACTTTTGTGGGACACACACACACACACACACACACACACACACACACACACACACACACACACACACACACACACACAGAGAGAGAGAGAGAGAGAGAGAGAGGAGAGAGAGAGAGAGAGAGAGAGAGAGAGAACACTCTCACTCTCTCTCTTGTCCTTTGGATGAAACTATAAATGGAGGTCCCATGTGCAAATGCACGCAAAACATCTTGCGCTCATGTTAAAACCCGTTCCACCTTTTAGTAGAGTAGGCCATTGTGTGCCGGTGGGAATGGATAACAAACTTTACAAAACCACATGCATAGAGGTACTGGATGTAAAAAAGAAGCAAATGTGCTTATTCCATTACCCTTGAAATAAAAGAGTCATTTAAAAGAAAAAGGCAGTTACCAGGTGGAGGAATCCAGCAGCCGCCAGCCAGAGGGAGACGAAGTAAGCCACCAGCTGCACCAGTCGGATCAGGGTGCTGGTCTTCAGCACGTTCAGGTAAGTCAGGATGTCAGGTATGGACATCAGCCTCAACGCTCTCAGAAACCTCAGACCTGGTTGAACACACATACAAATGTACGTATACATGTATGTATTCATTTAGCACCCATGCTGATTTGAGCAATCAAACAAATGTAAGGGATGATCTGAAAGTCTGTATAACCCTCACTCCTGGTATTATGACTTGTCATAAAAATCAAACTGGCATATGTATATGTCTGGCTTTCGAAGAATAAAGTGTAACAGTTGATGTCATTGACAAATTCCAGTTCCAAGGAATGTGTTC
>CM054135.1:73271062-73338562 GCA_028751875.1 Rapana venosa
ACACACACACACACACACACACACACACACACACACACACACACACACAGTCAGACAGACAGACAGGCAGAGAGGCAACACACACACACACACACACACACACACACACACACACACAAAACACACACACAGAGAAAACATCACCATCACCCAACATTCAAACAAATATCACCGAAGTCAGAACATGGCTACCTAAATGGTGGTGGTGGTGGTGGTTGGGGGTAGGGTGGTGGTGGTGGTGGTGGTTGGGGGTAGGGTGGTGGTGGTGGTGGTTGGGGGTAGGGTGGTGGTGGTGGTGGTGGAATGGTTGCATATGCAAAAGTCTCACCACTCGTGAACCTATGCAAATGCACACACATACATCCCCCCCCCCCCCCCCCCCACACACACACACACACTGCCCCAATCACCCAACACTGCAAACACATAAACACTCACAGACAGAGACAGACAGACAAACACACACACACACACATACACAACACATTACCCTCCCTCCAACACACACACAATCACCCTCCCACCCATCACCCCCCCCCCCCCCCCCCCCCCCCACACACACACACACTCTCTCTCTTTCCACAGACAGACAGCATAGCGGCCAGAGCAGCAGCAGCAGTAGCCCTGGACAGAATGAATGAAAGGTGTGAGCACAAATCCCTGTCAAGTGCTCGACCCTTTGTCTTCTTCATGGAAAATCGATAGACAGCAGGCAGCCACGCACCTCCCCCCCCTCCCTCCCTCATCCAATGCCTGGGGGCCTCAGCCCAGGAATGCTGCGACATCAAACTGGAGACAGCCTTGACCAGCGATGAATGGCAGACATAAACTTCAGTTATGGACACAGCAGATAAGGGGGCAGAGCAGCAGTGATGCTGACAATGTTGATTGAAACTTGGGCCATTTGGCTCTCCTGTCGAATGGCTTCCTTCCAAAGTGTGCCAATGTCTCTTGAGTATGATGTGAAGGAGGAGGAGGAGGAGAGAGAGAGAGAGTGAGTTTGGGGGGAATATGTTGTTTTGCTTGCGTGTGTTTTGTTGTTTTGTTTTGTTTGTTTTGTTTGTGTGTTTGTTAATAAAGACTGCACTCATTTACCCCTTTCTGGCTCGTGAATGTATTTTTGTGAATAACTGAATGGGTAGGAGTTTGCTCAAGTATGGTGCTTGTGTTTCACAGATGCTCTGTGTGTGTGTGTGTGTGTGTGCATGCATGTGTGTGTGTGAGTGAGTAAGTCAGTGAGAGAGAAAGAGAGAGAGAGAGGGAATGAATATGTGTATGAATGATCTATAAGGAGAGAGAGAGAGAGAGAGAGAGATAGAGAGAGAGAGAGAGAGAGAGAGAGAGAGAGAGAGAGAGAGAGAGACAGACAGACAGAGAGGGAGACAGAGATAGAGATAGAGAGAGAGGGGCTTCCCTTGGCATCTCAGAAAAAGAAAGAGAGCAACTTTATTTGTTTGTTTATTCTTTCATCCAGAGGATAATGGAATAAGCACTTGTGTGCTTTTTCACATCCATTTCCTGTGTGTATACGACCTTGTAAATTTTGTCATTCGTTCCCACTGGCACAAATGGTCTACTCTTCTAAGAGGAGATGGATCAGCTTATAGGGAGTACATTTCCCACGAACTGAGAACAAAATTGTAGTAATGCACTTTAGTGCATGTAAGATCTACTCTTTTCTTTTTTCATTTTGATGCTTTTGTCTGCATAATAAATTAGCAATACTTTATGTCCTACTACATACTTGCCATGAATCGCACAAACACACACAAACACCACACACACAACACAAACACACACACAAAACGCACGCACAACACACACAAACACCACACACACACACAAAACACACACACCATTTCATCAAACAGATGGGGAAAATACAAAAACAAACAAACAACAAACAAACAAAACCATTCTTTAAAGAAGATACACTTCCTTTGTTTGGTTTTTACCGTATCAACTAGGTCAATGAGGAGGAGAGAGTCAATACCACCTGTACCCTGTCAGCGCTTTGTACCATAAAACTCCACATCAAATCTCAAGGCATTCAGCGGCAGCATCGATTTCTTTCTCTCTCTCTCTCTCTCTCTCTCGTCCACAGGAAGCGGCAATGCCAGGCTAACAATGTCAAACCATAGCCTAGCCTAGCCGACGCCTCTTCCGCACTGGCTTCAATGTACGTAGTACAGTCAGCAGAATTATTGAAGTGTGTAAAGTCTGTTGATAGAAGAATCTGGTTACAGTGGAAAAGAAAATTTTTGGGGGGTCTTTTTTGTTGTTATATACTGTCTGTCTTATACTGTCTGTCTGTCAGACAGACAGCCTCTGTGTGTGTGTGTGTGTGTGTGTGTGTGTGTGTGATTGAGTGAGATTTTGATATCCATAATGTTTATCATAAGAGAGAGAGAGAGTGTGTGTGTGTAGGTGTATATGCGCATGAATATGTGTGTGTGTGCGCATGTGCATGCGTGTGTGTGTGGAAGGTATTTCCTCATTTTGTTCTTTTTACTACAATGGTTTTAGAACTGGTTAATATCTAACAATATCAACAGCCAAATGACTTAACATAACAATGACGAGAAAAGAATTCTAAGTTTGCACATTATCACTATAAAACAAGTTAAAAAGAATTGCTTTATTCTTCTCTTGCAGTTCACTGCATACTTCAAAGGACACTTTACACATAAATTTTGATACTAATTTGTCTGTTGAAACTTACTTTGTAAAACATTTTAAGGAGCAACCATTCTATCTACTGGATTTAACTTTGCTTTACAAGGCTGTATACGAGCCAATCGCAAAGTCCGTACCATCTCAGAAAACTTGAATTTTACTACATCACTTTCTCAAAGTATTCCCCTGAGCTGCAACGTACTTCAGCAATCAATCAAACCATGACAGGAAAACATCAGCCAGCATGTTTGTATCAATACCCCTAACAGCCCTCATGAAAGTTCCAACAGCCTCATCTGGACTCTCAGAATGGTTTCTACATATCTGTGGGTTTTTTTTCTTTACACGTAAAAGCAGCAAGAAATCACGTGATGCCAGATCTGGTGAGTGGAGAGGATGGGACAACAGGTGTACACCATCGGTGTCTGTGAAGGTCACTGTTTTGACAGTAGTGTGCACCAAAACTGAGTCAACAAGCAGCCAGATCCCCAGATCCCAATGCTTAGGTAGCAATGGAGCCAAGCTTCAGAAACCAGCAGGAAGCATTGGCTGATGTGTCACTGAGGCAACTGAGTTTTACCTCCTCATGTGGAATGAGGCAATGTGGCCTGTTTTTCTGTTCAAGAAAAGCACTACTATTTTCTTCCCAGAACTCATGGATCTTTGACTATGGGGTTTGGTAGGGGTGGAGTAATCTGGAACACCTGCACAGACCATTGTTGCTTTGTGAGGGGGCTGGACTGAAGCACCCAGGCTTCATTCCCTGCATGATTTCCCAGATAATTTTGCTGTTTCCATGTTGAAATCTGGACAGCATTTCCATGCACCAGTCAACATGTGTAGCCTGTTTAGGTCATAAGAAAGATAACGCAGGTACCAACGAGCACAATGTTTGGTTACCCAAAAATGGTTGTGCAAGGTCACATCCACAGCTGCCAATCCGATTCACAAATGTGTTTTGTATATATCCCTACTAAACATTTGTGTATCATCTTTCATAAGATTCTCAATGGTACTAACATTTTCTTGAGGAACAGCACTCGTCATCTTAGGCAGATGCCCTCTTCTAACAACTTTTTATTACCAAAGTAGCTAATTTTTGCATTTGAAGGAACACTTTTCCTGAAAATTCCAATCACAGTTCTGACACTCTACATACATACTTAATTTTGAAGTCATTGAACATCATCTAAAAATCCTTTTCTGACAGCTCCGGCACTCACAAGGAAACAGTCTAAAACATAGATCTCCAAAAATGACTTTCACAAGCAGATATCTTGGAAGCAGTATCTGTCAGCAACATCAACTCTTCTGCCATAATCTTCAGAAAACAGAACTCGGCACATGTCATGTAAGTTTCTATAATATAGCCAGGTGGCAGGATTTCAGACCATCCCTCATATTATGTTACAATTTTCTGACACATTTCAAAGCTAATAGGTACTGAATTAGCTATGATCCTTCAAAAGGGTTATCATTTTAATCTTCACTCCTATCTTATTCAGTGTGTTCCACTCTTCAACTACTCTGCCCTTTGAACATATATCAACACTCTCAGTTGAAAACATTTTTTTTCTTTCTTTTCTTTTTTAGGTCTACTTTGTTTGAAAGTTGCAAACATATTGCACAAAACTACTCTGATTTCAAAAGCCTCCCAGAAAAGACTGGTTTGTTCAGATTATCTAGTACTGCATACAGAGTAGTATTTGCAATCTAAAAGCCATTTTTAAGAGCGATAAAGTCTAACAGTTATGTAGGATTTTTGTCCCTTGAACCCCATCCTTTCTCCCACTTCCACCCCCCCCCCCCCCCCCGACCCCAATCCTTGATCCCTCTTCCTCCCCCCTACTACCCTCCCCAACAAAACTGAAAACAACAGCAAATGACTCCGCTGTCTCCACTACCACTTTCCTCTCAAATCTCGATCAACAGCACTCCCCTGATAGAAAAACGATTTCCCTGCTAGGAGCATTCTGCACAGGATGGCACAAACCCCATTAGCACACAATGCACAGAACACTATAAAGCAATTCCAGATAAATAATTCAGGTGACTTTGCCCTCTGGGACAGTAAAACGCAAGCATGCTGATCAATGGACCCCAGGCTTCCAAACACCCCTGCCCTGAGGCTGCTGGAGTATGGATGATCGAAATTTCTTTTTGCCAAGCTCTTTTTGGCAATGCGGTGTGGAATCTTTATTGCCCGAAACGGGAAAGTTTAATGTCAGGCAAGTTTGACATACCTCTTCTGACAACAGATAAAAAAAACAGCCTACACTGTACAGTGCTTGAAATCATCTGTCCTGCTCACCCCCATCCCCAAACATGACAAACAACATTATTAAATGTTACTTGCAAGAGGACTTTTTTTTACCTGCTTAACTAGTTTTCCCCTTTGTGCTGCTCTTGAAATATGTATATAAATTCTTCTTCTTCCTCTTCATCATTGAATGCTCTGACAGCAAATATGGTTGTCTGTCTTATGAGAAAAATGTGTTGCACTGTTGTTAGGCACCTGATAAGTCAGGCCCCGCGCATCTAACTTTGGCAAGGGGAAGTATTGTAATATTTTAGTATTTTTATATTTTAAATCTGACAAAAGGCAAGAGAATGGATAAGAAGGCAGAAATACACAAGAAGAAGAAGACAGGGAAAAAAAGAACAAGGCAGAAACAAAGACAGCGATAGAAAAGGTAGAATTTCTTGCACAGAATTTCCCGAAGGTGAGGATGCTATTAATACTAAAAGGCCCCCGGTATCCCCATGGGGGAGTAAATATCAAACACACACACACACACAGAGGCACGCATGCACGCACGCACACACACAAACACAATGTTCCTTTTTTGATTGTCCTACAATATGCTGAATTGTACTTGTATAAAAAACCAATTTATTTTGATTAACACATAAAAATATCAATTCCTCATTACAAAATGTGTTAAGAGTCACAACGCTTATATCAGCATTTTTTTTTTAGCTAACAAGGCTATCCATGTATTTCTTTTGTCATTCTGGCTTTTAAAAAGGTGTGACCAGCAAACATAATCGCTACTGCTATCAGAGCTGAACATGAACTTTTCCCATATTTGTACACTGGCTGAATATTCAATGGTTTCCTTCACATATATTTAAGGCAGACAATATTTCACAGGCCTGAAAATAATAACATAGTTTTCAAATGTTATGTCTCAAATTACAAGTGCTACAGAGACTGCCTGTGACCTAACTCCCTCATAATGCATCCCCACCCCACAATAAAAAAAAGTTTTACAGCTTCAGTTGTTGCTTTTTAAATGGAGGTGTTACACATACAGAGAGAGGAATATTGCATGCATGTTGCGTTACATCTGCCACTTGTCTTCTGCTTCATCAACAACTGCATAACAGCTATACATCAGTGAAGCATGAGTTTTACTCTGGTGGGGTCGGTTTTTTTTCATTCATAAATACTTTTCCATGAGAGATGGGTGGGCTTTCTGGTCTTTTTTTGTACGTTTGGGTTTTTTGTGGACATGTATGCAAGATTTGTATGCTTGCGTTCACACAAAGAACCTTGGCAAATAACCGTGACTAAGAGATTTGCAGAGGAATAAAGTCATACCTGATGTAAATTACAAGGCTAGAAAATCTCCCTGACAACAAACCTCAGCATACAGTGGCTTTTAAAACCCCACCCTTCAGATAATGAGTCTGATGCTCTAAGCAGTGATATAGAGCTGGTCTACACCCAAGGCATTTAATTTTTCATCTTTGCAAAAGCTTAAATTTTAAAAAGTCCACAGACTAGTCATTTTTCTACCTTAAAAGTTAAATGCCCCTGTGTTTCATCTTGATCATGGCTGAGAACAAATATGGTCAGTGTCTAGAAAACAGGAATATTTCACAGTATATATATCCAACGTAATAAACAACGTTGTAAAAGACAAAACCAAGGAATTTTTAACCATTTAAAAATTCCTGACAAAGGTACACATGCAGGCAAGCCATACTAATGATAAAAGTAAATACTGTGCTTTGGACTGTGTGTTTGTGCTGTAATCAATATGTCACATGCATGCACACGTGCACAAACGGTGGTACAAAATATTCAGCGAAACATTAAACAAACTGGGTTCCAGATAAAAAGAGCAAAACGGAAACAAACACCCAACCTAAACTAAACAACAACAAAAACCCACCCTAACCTTACAAAGTAGTTGTACTGTAAAATAGAAACTTGGACTTCAGAAAAATCTGTTTACAGCACAGAAGTATAACACATGACAGTGTTTATATCCAGAAGGCTCTCCCTGATGCCACAATGTGGCTACCCCAATGGTAGGCAAACATGGTTGCATATAATATGTGAAATCTCTCCATGAGTAAACCTTGGACCTCTAGTCGAGGAACAGCCCCCCAAAATTAGAAGAATCAATGATAAGACAGCAATACTGTTTTTGCAGCTGATTCTTTTCTCCACTGAAAGCCAGTGAAAACAATTACACAGAAGGGCAAAATCAACACTGCCATCTGATCAAACCAGATAGCGTTGGATAAAAACAAACAACAGATGAGCAATATTATCCTTCTAAATTATCAGTTTCTCATGAAACAGTTAACATCATGGCTGAGGTATATCAAATATGAAAAAAATAAATGTTTCTGTTGTTCTGGTTTTGGTGTATATGTGTGTTCGTGTGAGTGTATTATGTATGCGTGTGTGTACTTTGTGTTTGAGTGTGTGAGCAAGTGTGTGAGTGTGCTTATTTATTTTCTTTTCTTTTCTTTTATTCTTTTTAAATTGAGGATAATGGAATAAGCAAGTATGTGCTTTTTACATCCAGTCCCTGGGTGTATGTGATTTTGTAAATTCTGTCATCTGTTCCCACCAGCACACAATGGCCTACTCTTATGAAAAACAGAACAGGATTTAATGTGTGCACTAGATGTTCTGCGTGCGTTTGCACATGGGGCCTCGGTTTATAGTCTCATCCGAAGGACTTTTGGGAAGAGTGGAGTCTGCACTGATGTTAACTCCAGGGGAAAATATCCCCTTGAACGGGAATCGAACCGGGTCATCAGATTGCGAGCGCAATGTTCTAACCACTAGGCTATCCTTGTGTGTGTGTGTGTGTGTGTGTGTTGTGTGTGTGTGTGTGTGTGTGTGTGTGTGTGTGTGTGTGGTGTGTGTGTGACAGAAAGTGAGAGGGTCTTTATAAAAAGAGCAGTGGATGGATACACTAACCTTTACCAAAGGGTAATACTAATGCAAGATGGACACAATGCTTTTTTTCTTCTGACCCTAACACTACAAAAAGGGAACTTCTCTGGAACTAATTAGCTGTCAATGATTGGTGATGAAAAAACCCCCTCACAAAGAACCCAACTCAATAAATGACTAGAATAGACAAAAAATAGAAAAAGGGAAGAAAAAAGATCAAACACACACACACATACACACACAAACACACTCACTCACACACACAAACACACACTCACTCACAAACACACTCACTACACACACACACACACACACACACACACACACACACACACACACACCACACACACACCACACACACACACAACTCCACCACTCCAACACTATATATACAACACATGACTCCCTTCACACTACCTTTAGACAGACAGACAAACCAGATGACAAAAACCAAAAAGAAAAGGTAAATGATGTGGAGGACAAAACAGTGACACATACAGCACAGTAACAATTGCCTTCTCAACTCAAAACAGCAGCTGGGGTTTCAAAGTGGACAGAATCCGGTGCAAAAATCAATACAGCCCACGATATGCTCATGGAGATAACATGCTTCAGTCTGACCTAAATACACACACTACTTTCCCATTTCAAATGGTTCACAGCCCTAGAAATAATCTACGTGAAAAGATGTAAAAGTAAAAATCCTTTCTGCTGAAAATAGAGATGATGTACCTTAACCTAACTTTGATGTAGTCTAAACAGTCTAAGCGATGGGCTCAGATATCTTTCAGGTATAGCTTTAAAAAATATTTATTATTATTATTTTCCCCTTTTTTTCCTTCTAAAAAAGTGTTATTTTGTATCCTGTGATGCTGGTAATCCCACACTATCCATCCCATATCTACTATAAATACAAGCAACATCAATATGCTTTTTCTTACATTCTAGATGACATGAGGTTGCAATGAAACTACCTACAGTATAGGAGGAAACCCTGCATTACTGCAAGATACTTGTGTCGTGTTCACTTATAGTATAGAATAATGCCTGTTTTGATTGAATACATACACATGGAATACCACAATTTGTGCTATAGACACTAGCTTACAAATGGTCAGTCAAGGAGCCAGACTAAGTGAGGAGCCTTTATGCTCCACAATAGAAATCATCATGGTCACCAAGATTCTATCAAACCTCAAAGACACTGCCTAAAGACTTAATTAATATATGAACTCTAAGTCATGAGCATGGAGAAAAAAAAAAGAAATACAAACTAGTCAGTAAAACACAAGGACACACACATGATAAAATTTTACATTATCATGCTTTATTTATTTACTGAGCTGATGTGAGCAATAAATATCTTAATGACATCTATTTTGGTTTGGGGACTGTGTTTGGTGGGGGATGTAGTCTATCTATGCAGTATCTACGCTTTCTCTTCCATGGATGTAGTTTCCAAAATCTGAAACCATTTGGGTGGAGAAAGCAGGTTAAAAATAAAAGTGAGTGAGTAAGTGAGTGAGTGTGTGTGTGCATGTGTGTGAGTGTGTGTGTGTGCATGTGCACATGTGTGTGTGCATGTGTGTGTGAGTATGTGTGTGTGTGCATACGTGCGTGTGTGTGTGTGTGTATGAGCGCATACATTTATGCTTTTTACTTACCTACACATAAAAAAACAGACAACCGTACACAATCAGCAAAATAAAAGTTTCCATAATTAGAAGTCAAATTACCTGTACATCTTTCTTTAGCTCTCGGCAATAGTTTTTTGGTCTCTGCATGCACTCAGTACGTAATGGATCATTATCGAACACAACACATTCTCCGCACCACACAGTACTGATTGCTGACATTTCCAGTTTCATCTACCCACTGTTGCTACAGTTGCTGTTTTTCTTTTCTATTTTAATTTTCTTTCTTTTTCTTTTCCCCTCCTTTGCTTAGTTCTGGTGGACAGACGCATCACAGTTGCCCTCTGTCAAAGAGACGAAATTGATTTTCTTTTGCATGCTTGCCAGCCTTGCACTAAGAGTTTCTAGAAAAATCAATTTTGTGTTTACTCTGAATGTGCTGTACAACTGCACATGAAAGGGAACTTCCATTAGGTGATAGAAAACTTGGGCCAAACCAAACAGCAGAGGCAGTTTTTCTGGTTCTGCGTTTGCAAAGGACGTGTAACTTCTGACAAGAATGAACATTTGATTCACAGATTTCCATCTATGGACTGGAAAAATGTGCATGATAATAGTCGTGAACACAACAGGCCTAAGAGATAAGGACACCTGCAGTGTTGGTTAGATGATTTGAGAATAAATGAAATAGGTGAAGCTAAACTGTTTAGTTCTAGTCTTTTCACTAAGCCCAGAGCACTTAGCTCTCAACTGAAACTGACAGAAGCTTGAAAATTGAACTGCAAAAAGATGATACGCTTTTAACAAAGACCAAACCCTTCTCCTGTCAGTGAAAGTCTGCCTCTTCTTTCAAATTACTTACTCAACAGACTGGTTGCACCAGATATTGTTTACAATGCAACATGTGCTCTGTTGTTGAATATATCATTGTCTATTGCCTCTTAAACCTGTATTGAATACAGTATTACTGGCTAACAGGAGGTGCTAAGTACCCATTCTATAACAATATGCTCCATACAAAAGTGACACATCAACTATGCCTGCTGCTGTCATAACTTATTGTTACTGAAATGCTGTAGTTGCCACAAATGAAATGACAGAGAAATGGTAAACAGAGTTTTATGAGCTTTGTTAACAAAGCAGGGCAGTTCTAGTGACCATTCAAAAAGGAATAACACCATGTGGCGGAAGGGATAGCCTAGTGCCATAGTGGTCAGAGCATTGCGCTTGCGATTTGATGGCCCGTGATCAAACCCTGGTTTGAGCCACCACTGAGACACCCATTCAAGGAGATATAACTCCTTGGAGTTTATTGACTTTATTTTTGTTTAATTTATCATTTTATTTTGAGGATAATAGAATAAGCACTTGTGTGTTTTTACATCCAGTCCCCCTGTGTATGCAGTTTTGTCACTTTTGTCATCCGTTCCCACCGGCACACAATGGCCTACTCTTCTGAAAAGCGGAACGGGTTTTAACGTGTGTGCAAGATGTTAACATCAGTATTGACTCCATTCCCTTAAAGTCTTTCAGATGAGGCTACAAACCGAGGTCCTGTGTGCCATTGCGCACATGATAAAACCTGTTCCACCTTTCAGAAGAGTAGGCCAGTCGTGCTGTTAAGAACAGATGGAAAAAAAAAAGAAAAAAAAAGAATCCACACTGGTGTCATATTTAGACATCATCCCCAAAGCTAGAATACAGCTACCTCAATGATGGCCAAAACAGAACGAGTATGCAAAAATCTCATGATTGGTGAACCTTGGTGCTCAAGATGAGGAACCAAAAAAACAAAAAAAAAAGTTCTATACTCAAAGGATGCTACCACATAGAACAGGGGTGAAGTACAGTTCAACTGGCTTAAGCCCCCCTCTGACAAAAGGCTGTCACCATGGTAGTTAAGGGGCTCATCTCCTCACTCCTCTCTGAAGCTGTATCAGTCGACCTGTGATAATTAATTTTTTTTTTTTTTCTTGTTGAGAGAGAGAGAGAGCGACTTTTAGTATCTGTGCTTGGAGCAGTCTAGGGAATCAAAATCATTGTTAAATTACTTAGTAATTTTGTTTTGATCTATTCAACTCAGCAGATGTTTGACTAAATGCTTATATGTTATATGCCCTAATGTGTGTGTTCTATTCTATTATTTTATATTTTGAGGATAATGGAATAAGTACTCATGTGATTTTTTCATCCAGTCCCCATGTGTATGCAGTTTTGTAAATTTAGTCATCTATTCCCACCAGCACACAATGGCCTACTATTCCGAAAAGTGGAACAAGTTTTAATGTGTGCACAAGATGTTCTGCAAGCGTTCGCACAAGGGTCCTCGGTTTATAGTCTCATCCGAAGGACTTTGGGGAGAGTGGAGTCTGCACTGAGGTTAACTCCACAGGAAAAATCCTCTTGAACGAGATTTGAACCCAGGTCAGCAGATCATGAATGCATCACTCTAACCACCAAGCTATTCCATGAGCATTTGTGTGTGTATGTGTGTAACTGCATATATTTGTGTCCCTGAATCCACATGAAAAAGCATGTATACCTAACTGGTTCATTGAATGCAAAAAGCACGCACATGTATGCAAATGTCTGTACATGTATGTGTGCATTTGTTTGTATATACCCCCTCCCTCCCCACCACCGCCACCACCAATACCACTATCAACAACAACTCAGATGAAATAAGAGTGAAAGACAAGAAAATAGGTTCTGAAATAAGAAATCGCTGTATAATATTATTCATCATGATTTATAAACTAACAGTACAGAGACTTACACACACAAAAGCTCGCTCTCTCTTTCTCTCTCTAACTTCTTAGGCTGTCAGATCCCAAGTGCAACACTCTAACCACATGGTTATCCATGTGGATATTTTAGTTTATCCTTGACATAAAAAAATGATTTGATTTGATTTATTTGATTTAATCTCCTCCTCTCTCTCTCTCTCTCTCTCTCTCTTTGTCTGTCTGTCTGTCTGTCTGTCTGTGCATTTTCTGTCAGTTGTGACTTACCCAGCCAGTTTCTGTCCAGGTAGATGGCCACAAAGGACGGGGGAATGGTGAAATAATCCACAAAGGAAAACAACTCCAACCAGAACCACAGTTTGTCGTTAGCGGCAACAAACTGTTTGGAAAACAAGAACAAGATGTCAACTTCATTTCTCAGAATCATTCCAAACAAAAAACAAACAAAAAGCAGTAGAATGAAACATAGTATTTAAGCCTGCAGCTGAAACACGTTCCAGACATTTTTATGAAATAATATGATTGAATGATTTTCCTCATAACCAAAAGAAAAACCCAAACAAACTAGAAATCATTCTGCTGACAAAGTGGCAGATTTGCTTTAAGTCATAAGCTCTTTCTATAAAAATAATAGGGACTGAATCATTAGTCTACATTCAGCTCATAGCCTGACACAAAATTTTAATAAAAATGTTACAGTTATAAACTAGTAAACATACATCAAATGAATATCAAAACTAAAATTTTTTTTATCAAACACATGAACTGGCACATGCCAGTAACAGAGAAAAGAATCACATTCAGTTCTAATAATTTTGATGAAGTTGGAGCCGACTCTGATACAATCAGTTTAATACGCAAACATGAAGCAATGTGAGCAATGCAACCAGCTACATTGGTCAAGTAGTTTGTACAACACAGTTGGCTGGGAGGTTGAGGGATTAATTTCTATCAAAGGCTTGTTTGCTTTGTGGAAGTCACAGATCTCAGTTCATGTCCAACTTTCGTAAAAAGTGCTATAGGATTCATGAGAAGACTAGAACCACAAAGTCAAACATCATCAATATATGGATGCAAATCTGAGAATAAACCAGTTTACACACTTCTTCTATGTGACAGGCCACATCAATATTCTGATCAATCTGTTATTTTACTTGAGGCTGATGTTGTCGTGTCGCCTGCTGATCTCATGATAACAGAGAACACCCAGTAGATGAAAATACCATTTATGGAGTGTAATGCCCACCCCAGAATGGTGACCACTGCCACATCCTAATGAATCTCCCATGAGTTAACCTGCTGACTCTGAAGGCTGAGACTAAGACTCATCACTAAAGAGGTGAAGAAATCAAATCTGTCACCAAGAAACCAGGCTACAACGACCTACAGAATCTGGGACAGTTTCGTTTCATTGCCTGTTGATGATGCTAAATGAAAATAAAAACTACAAGATGTTTTAGTAGGCCTGAGACAATATGGCAGGCTGTACTTTATGTTTCTCTTCATATGATATCCAAGGGTCTGGCGCAAGACACTGACACCTGTAATGCCAGTCTGTAGTCTAATGAACATTCTCAAACTGTCAAAAAGTGTCACCTGAAAAATGGATCATATTTAACTAGCAATCACTGGATTCAACATAAAAAAAAGCTACAAAGCAGACAAGTCTGTGGTGGGAATTGAACCCTGTCCTCCCAGCCAAAACTTCACTGCACTAAGGGGCTGGTTAGCAATTTTGCCCAAAGCTTCTCATCATAGTTCATAGCACATAGGCTTAAAATAACTCACTGATCCATATCTGACACACCCGAAGTTACTTCTGCCTCTGATGACAAGCAAATGACAGGCCACTAGATAACTTGTATTCAGCACTTTTCTGCTTGTTTTGAATAATTTCACTTATAGGTAGGTGTTGTACACTTATAACTATTGTACACTTCATTCACTTTCATAAAGTATTGTCGTATGTTGCGTTTACAGTTAAAATGACAGACACTGACAATAAACTGCCTGGAATATAAGCAATATTCAGTAAAAAAAAAAAAAAATACTCCTGTCCCATGTGAGTGCTTCAGTGTAGACTCATCTGTTACCAAAATATGTCAATAGATGTTTTAACCCTATCATTCCCTGGTTATCAATCTGAGACTTCACCATTATATCACAGCACCCAGCAATTTTTTTTTTTTTACAAAGAAGAAAAAGAATCTTGATTATTTTATTTAATTTCACCAACCTTGCTATGTTCAAGACATAAGCAAGAACAGCACAGTAATGCACACTTTTAGTTGTGCACCAGTAAGTGGAACTAAAAACTCTCTACGAACAGACCACAATGGAGAGGCTAAGTATGCACAATGTTGGAGCCAATACACTAACCCAAATATTTGGCAAACCTTGAAATGGCACAGAACATTTCAGTTTCATTCCATTACCTCAATCTTCCTCTCTTCCATGAAATTAGTTTGTAGCTCAGGAATAAGACAATGGCATTTGGCGCTGCCCAAAAGCTTTGTCAGTCACTGTTGTAAGCTAAATGCCAAGACCTACATTACAATGTTGTAAAGCTTTTAAATGTTCTGTTGAGATTGTCTTCCGTCATGATAAGCATTTAGCATAACAACCTGCACTCTCCATTACAGGGGAAAAAGAGCCTCCAAATTCACCCTATATGGGGAGGTGAAGACAGTTACAGATGCAAAATTCTCATCCAGTGTGTACTTATGGTCACACAATGATTCCCAGGTACAGTGGGATGAGTAAGACATTTTGCATATTTTTGGTGACCCCCCAAATGTTTAAGCTGGCGAACCAGCAGCCATAAAACCACAACAGTGTCACACAAACTCACCCTGATGAAGAAGTAGATCATGAAGAAGACATTGAAGGCCAGGTCCACCTGTTGTGTGGTACTGGACGACCACGGGTGGCAGGTCTCCACCTCAGAATTCATTCTGAAACAACCATTAAGCACCAACCATAAGTTCAGTCTCACTGCTTGTAATCAATCATGATGGAATAAGTAGCTGATGCAGAATGAAAGCTGGCATATAATCATCATATTGCCAAATCTTTGGCCTAAATAAAAACAGCTTGCACATAGCAATGTGTCAAGCAGCTGACGAGACAGTGTGAAGAAGATATTTGTGTCAAGTCAAGTCAAGTCAAAACACTTTAATCATCCCATGAAGGGCAATTACAATACTGACAGGCAGATTGATACACATAAAAAATATCAAAGACACAAAAGCTATATTTCATATTGGTTTTCAAATGACTTCAAATAAAATGTCACGAACACACACACACACACACCAACACACACGCGCGCATGCGCACACACACACAAACACACGCACGCACGCACACACATCAGTTGTGAACACAATTTTAAACCCATTGACTAGAAGACATAAAAACTTATTTTTACGTATGCATATACGCAGCACGTACACACGCACGTACGTGTGTGTGCGAACACGCCCACACACACCCACACCATACACCAATATATAAATTCAATGTTTTAAGACCGTTGACTAGAAGACAGACTTATTTTACACACCCACGCACACACCCACACACACATAATTATGTATTGACTACACTCATAACAATGACAATCAGGCAAGTAATTCAGAGAAATGTAAAAACTAGGTAGTCAACATCATTGTGAATTCAGAATTCGAATGCTTACTGGCACAAAAGAATTTCTTTTTCTGTTAGTTTTGCTGATGGGACACTGAAAACGGCGTTCCGAAAGCAACATTTGAAATTCTGGAAACAAAGCATGGGAAGGATCAGCCAAAATGGCTGTGGCTTTGCGTACAAGCTGCTGATTGCAGAACGACATGAGATCTCTTTGTTCTTTTCCAATCATTTTTGAGCAGATTCTTATAATTCTCTGAAGGCCATTCTTGTTTTTAACACTAAGGTTATTGTACCAACAAATGAAAGCAAAACTTAAAACACTCTCTATGTAAGACTTGTAAAACAAGGAAAGAATCTTTTTGTCTACAAAAAATGAGTTCAGTTTCCTCAGAAAATACACACGTTGTTGTCCCTTTTTGACAATAGCGTCAGTGTTAACGTCCCAGTTTAACTTGTGGTCAAAAACAGTTCCCAGATACTTATAGTTCAAAACGTTTTCAACTTCTTGATTATGGATAATAATATTCTTAGGAGTATGCCCTGATCTTCTGAAGTTGATAGGCAGGTCTTTAGTTTTTAGAAACATTTAGCTCTAGATAGGCCTCGTCACACCAGTGTACGAACTCGGTGAGGGCTGGACCGTGGTCTAAGACTGATCCAGATAGGAGAGATAACAGCGCACTATCGTCTGCGAACTTTACCAGAAAGGAATTTCCATAGTTGCTTCTGCAATCATCTGTGTATAGAATGTACAGAAGTGGTGAGATGACACAACCCTGCGGAGAACCAGTGCAGGTAAATCTAACCGAAAGAAGATATTTTGTTGGCCAAAACACGCTGTGGTCTGTTGGTTAAAAATTCAATCAGCCAACGAACAAGTTGATTGTCTACGTCAAATTTTGAAATTATTTTGTTAACCAGAACTGGAGCCACAGATGACAGAGTATTGCCAAAAACATTCAGTGGAAGGAGAGCTCTTCAAACACTGAAGAGTCATCAGACTGAATTGGTCATTGGACTTCTAGACCAGACTTCTCCCTTGCCTCCATCAGGAGTTACTGGTTACTGGGATACTGCAGTGCATTGGAACTGGCATACTCTGTGTCTTGGGCAAGTTGAACCAGCCTGGCACAGCCTGCAGCCGTCTCCCAAGCTGCATGTTGGATGTGTTTGTGTCATGCCATCAGCCATAGCTGGGCTACTCTTCTGTGAACATCAGATATTTTAAGTGTGCGGGAAAGCCTAGTGGTTTAGAGACCTGATGGCCTGGGATTGAATCACCACCAAGGCACCTATTCCATAGGATTTTTTTTCTATGGAGTTAAGTATCAGTACATCCTTAAGTTGCATTGCCAGTACCTTAAGTGGTTAGGGAGGGGGGTGGGGGTGGGGCGAAGGTCGTATATACAGGAAAAAATCTTACCATTGGTGAACCTCAGAGCACTAGCAAAATACTTTGCACACACATAAAAACCGGTTACGCCTTTAAGAAGAGTAGGCCATTGCATGCCAGTAGGAACAATGACCTTTTAGAAAAAAACAACAAAAACCTCATGCACACAAATGTTGTGATGAAATATCATCCCATAAGTAAGAATACAGGTACCTTAGTGGTGGGCAAACATTGGTCACATATATGCAAAAAATCTCACTATTTGTGGACCTCAGAATTCTAGCCGAGGAACAAAACAAAAAAAGAAGAAAAAGATTATATTTAACATCTTTGTAGATTGTCATGTGCACATCTGCACCAGGCTTTTGATAAAGCCTTCTCCAAAAGACTTGTAGATAAGAAAGTCAGAATTAATGTTACCTCCAGAGAGAAAAATAAAATCCCCTCAAGTAGAACCTTCAGCAGGGACCACACACTAAAAAACCAAAAACAACCCACCACGCCAGAAAGTCTAAGCTCTAACCACTAGCCTGCAGGTTCCACATCAGAAGTCATTCCAAAAGCCTCACAGCTAGCTACTCACTGAAAAACTGTAATTTAAAACAAATCTAATTCTTTCCTTCCCTCCCCCTACTTAACCAGCAAGGAAGAGCAGACAAGGAAAGCCGTCATCAGTAACCTTTTGCAGTCTATGTTCAAAGGAAAGAGATACAATTGTTCATTGTCGCCGAGATTGTGAACACAGCAAATCTTTTCACTGAGAACTTAAAATAGGTTCCTTCCTGCATCTCACACTATACAGCTAACCTGCAGCTTTGTAAAGATTTAGTGGGTTGGGATTTTTTATATGTACATCAGTTAAAAATTGTGTGTGTGTGTGTACCGCTTAAACAGAAATGAGTGTAAAGATTAAATCTTTACTGACTTTCTTGAGGAGAAAACTTACAAATATCCAACCAAAAAAAAACCAAAAGTGAAAAAAAAAATTATACAGCTAAATTCTTTAACTGGACCCTGAATGAATAATTTACTTTGTTTACCAAATACATATACCCTGAAGTTGGAATGTGGCTAGCTTAATGGTGGGCAAAAATGGCTCATATATACACAAATCTCACTATTGATAAATCTCTGAGCTCCCATCAAGGAACAAAAAGACCCCCCCCCCCCCCCCCCAATATAGGACTTAATACCTATAACAACACATATAAAATTCTGAATATTTAATTTCAAACAAACACTGAGCAAAACGAAAGTAAACGAAAAGAAAGCAAATTGTAGTGTGACATAAAAAAAGAAGAGAAACAAAATATATGAATAATTATGCTATTGAATTTGTAAATGTGAGTGATAGTTTTCTTCTGCCGTTTCATGAATGAAAAGATGTATTTAGCAGGAATAATGCCCACAGACACAGGCATACAGAAAAAGCCACACCATAATATCGCAGTTCATGACAACAGCAGATTAACAAAAAAGGGAGGGACAGGCAGGTGGACAGACAGAGAGACAAAAAGAACCATCACCAACTGGACTCCCTCAGACAAACAACAGGTCACAAAGTGGGTAGAGGGTCACTAGAGTGCATTATCGATGGCCGACGCTGTCTCCAGCACACTGCATCATCACCCAGATTGTGCAGTCACCCATTTCCCACAACTGCCCTCAGTGCCGCACTTGTCATATTTCTCTCTCTCTCTCTCTCTCTCTCTCTCTCTCTCTCTCTCTCTCTCTCCTCTCTCTCTCTCTCTCTCTCTCTCTGTCATAACACACAGTACAGCTAGCTATTCTGGGAGAGACACACCCAGCCCTCAGATCAATGGGACTCGGGTGATGATGATAAAGCAGAAAATTTGTATCTAAATGAAAAATGGCTTATCAAAGTAAAAAAGTTAGGAAAACGTGTGTGTGTATGTGTGTGTGTGTACACACACGCATACACACAGAGATTGATCTATTTATCTCTCTCTCTCTCTCTCTCTATATATATATAATATAATATATATATATATATATTATATATATATATATATAATAATATAGCCATTAAGTTTGTCTGGCGTGTTTGACGATGACCTCCAAAACAGCAGAGGAGGCAGCTGCTGTTTTGGAAACTGGGCAGCAATTTGATTATAGTGGAGATGCCCTGCCCACAGTACATCCCCAAGTGAAAACATGAGACTGGAAGTGTAAAATATACTACACCTAAGAATTGATAATGAAACTAACTTGCTTAGTTCTAGTAAAATATTCTTTAAAAAGCAAAGCAAAAAAACCCAAACCAGCATTCATTGCTCTCAACTAAACTGTCTTCATTTGGCGATAGGAGCTCCACCAGGGCCTGCCATCTTTCTTTGTCTCTCCTGAGTTCTATGATCTCCTGTAGACCTCCCAGACCACTGACCTCAGTGTTGCTGGAAATCACTCATACAGTGCAAAAAATAGTCACCAGAAGGCCACAAGCACCACAGACTTTGCATTTCCATGAAGGACAAGATTTCAGCTCTAACTCCATGATACTGTATTCTATGATGTATGACCTACATGGTTACAGTGGACTTTTTTCCTTTCTTTTTTTTTGCAGGACAATTGGACTGCACTTCCCACAGAACATGTATGTGTCACGTCAGCAAAGTACTATCTTTTTTCACTTTGGTGTTTGACTACATTGTAGAGGACCCTAGTTTTCTTTGACCTAAGGAAGATTAGGATTCAACTGCTTGTCAGGGAAGGAGTGATGACAAGGGATGGGAAGAAGATAAAAGGAAAAAACAAAAGAAATACAAAGAAAGACGTGAAATTAAACAACTTAACTCACTCAGCAGTCACACTGAATAAAGTATTTAATGTGATGAACAACAACATTCATTCAATGAAACACTCCAAACTGAGAACATTCAAGTAACAAATTTCACTTCTTTCTTTTTTGTTTGTTCCTCAGCTTGATCTCCAGAGTTCACTAATGGTGGGATATGTAACAGTTTTTATCCTTCATGAAGGTAGCCCCATTCTGACTCTGGGGATGGTGTCTAACCCTGACATCTGTGAGCATGCATTTTTAACAAAATGTTGTCATCCATTCCTACTAGCCAAAGTGGCCTATTCTTCCGAAAGGTAGGACAGGTTCTTAATGTATGCACAAATGATCTGTGTACATTCTGCACAGAGTTGGCACAGATTTTTAACTCCAGGGGGAAAATCCCCTTGAGTGGGAGTCTTGGTGGTAGCTTGAACCTGGGCTCAAACTCAGGCCATCAGATCGTGAGCGCATGCTCTAACCACCAGGCTATCCCGCCTACTCTCTAAAACAGGTTTTTTTTTAAACCTTTAGACTACTAAATGACCTGGAGGATGACACATTGTGACTAAAAAGTGTTGAATAAGACGACAAAAAAAGAACCAAAGCAAATTCCCAATGGTACTGATTACATTATCACAAACCAAATGAACTCTGGCAACAGCATACTGACACATCAGCCAACACCAGGTGGTGTCCAGTAGTCAGCAGAGGGAGGCAGACACAGGGGTCTGCCTGCCTTCAGCTAATAAATCAATAACACCCTGTTATCCAGACAGGCAGAGAACCAGTGGCAACAACACCTTCACACATCTTCCTTCATCATTGGCCACGGCATTCAGCTTCACCTGGGTCAGTTCTTCTGACATGAATGGAGGAAGCCATCTATGATTACATACCATATAGCCATTCAAAGATTAACAATAATAAGAAGAAAACCATGGATGACTTTGGTCAGTGTTAACATGAATGGCAGCTATCTATGATAATTAATAATAATAATAATAATAAAAAATAATGGAACTTATATAGTGCTATATCTTGCAAAGACAAATCAAAGCGCATGCATTCAACCTAATCTTAAACAGTCATGCAATCAATGATAAACAATCAATAGTTTAAACAAACAGATATTACAAACATGGTGCGCTGCAGACAAAATCTAGTAAATAAAATTTCAATAGTCAAATGTTTTTCAAAAGCACATACACACACTCGCAAAGGTCGAATACTTTAGCAGGGTGATAGGACATGGGTTAGTGAAGGTAGCACAGTTCTGATATGAAGCAAGAAGGGGGAAATCTTAATATTAATGACTTTATGTACAGCCATTGCCAGGTAAAACCCATTATAAACAAGATGGGGAGAGGAGAGAGAGAGAGAGAGAGAGAGAGAGAGAGAGAGAGAGAGAGAGAGAGAGAAGGCTTTCTTATGAGCAGGCATTTTTATGAGCAGCAAAATCAGACTTCAACAAAGTACACAGCATCTTTTCTCAGCTCAAGTTGTATTCATGAGCACATAAATATCAATCACTGCAATCTTTAAAAAAAAATTTTTTTTAATACAAAATTCACTTAGTCACTCTGGTGTAATTTAGTGTAGCTTTGAATATCAATGAGTCTATACATCACAATTCCATGTGCAAATGCATGCATATCACTTTCTACACATGTTTAAAAACTTCTCTGCTTTCTTGTGTGTAGAAGAGTAGGTCTGCTATGGCTGAAGTATGGATGACATGAACAGGCCCAGCATGCAATCTGTCTGCTAGTAATATTGTAAATGAAGCTGCTGCTGAGCACTGGTGCAGAACATATGCACCACCTGCCAAGGCCAAAACCAGGCCCAGAGCAGGTTTTTAAGTTTATCCTGCCTAACTAGGCTGGTTCTTTGGGGAAAGGAGAGGTTTTGATTTTTGACATACTGCGACAACTTCAGTGAGATTCACCAATATGCCTATAACAAAAAGCACCCTCCCCCCCCCCCACCCACACCCCACATGCTAATTGTCTTTAACATCACAGCTTCTGTAACCTGGTAATTCAAATCTTTTAAAGTCAGTCTGTACTATCTGCATTTAGTTTTACTTTATGCATCGAAATAGTGAAAAATGTTATGTATATGCTCCACAGTGATATTTCAAATTGAGTTAGAAAAAAAAATGTTGGTAAGTCAGAACCACTCCTACACAAGATCTGGGAGCAAGAGTGTGTACCAGAAGACTGGAAGAAAGGCCATCTCGTAAAGCTGCTAAAGAAAGGGGACCTGTCCTCCTGCAACAACTGGAGAGGAATCATGCTACTGTCCATCCCAGGGAAAGTGCTGACAAGGATTATGCTAGACAGACTGAAGACAGCACTGGACAAGACACTTCAGGATGAACAGGCAGGCTTTAGGCAAGACAGATCATGCACAGATCAAATCGCCACAATGTGCATCATCATTGAGCAGTCCCTGGAATGGCAGACCCCCCTATATTCAGTCTTTGTTGACTTCCAGAAGGCATTTGACAGTGTCGACAGAGATGTCATTTGGAAACTGATGCATCACTATGGCTTTCCACCAAAGTTCATCACCATCATCCAGCAGCTATATGAAGATGCCACCTGTCAAGTCATCCATGAAGAGAAACTGACGGAACCCTTCTCCGTACAGACCGGTGTTCGTCAGGGCTGTCTGTTGTCGCCAACCATCTTCCTGTTGGTGGTTGACTGGATAATGCGGCAGGCCACAGCAGGCAGGAGAACCGGCATACAGTGGACCCTCATGAGGCAGCTGGAAGACCTGGACTTTGCAGACGACATCAGCCTTCTCTCCCACAGGCAACAAGTCGCACAAGAGAAGCTCTGTCGTGTTGCTGAAGAAGCTGAAAAGACTGGCCTCCAAATCAACATCGGGAAGACGGAGGTCATGAGGGTGAACAACAAAACACATGACCCAGTGCGACTGCAGCAAGAAACCATCAAGGAAGTCAGCAAGTTTATTTACCTGGGCAGTGTCGTCAGTAAAGATGGGGGAACAGATGAAGACATCAAGTGCCGAATCAACAAAGCCTGTCACGCCTTCAACACCCTTTGGCCAATTTGGAGGTCAACAGCCCTCTCATTTCAAAACAAGATTCGGATCTACAACACCAATGTCAAATCAGTCCTACTTTATGGCTCAGAAACCTGACGGGTAACAAAGACCAACACCCACAAACTCCAGTCTTTTACCAACAAATGCCTCAGGAACATCTTCAACATCAGGTGGCCGGAAGTCATATCCAACAAACAACTGTGGGACAGGACCAGACAAACCCCAATTGAGTCCATTATTAAGCAAAGGAAGTGGGGATGGATCGGCCATACACTCCGCAAGCCTGCATCAAGTGTCACCAGGCAGGCCCTTGACTGGAATCCACAAGGGAAGCGGAAAGTTGGTCGACCAAAACAGACCTGGCACAGAAGTGTTGACGAAGAAACGAAGGCAGCCGGAATGACATGAGCCGAGCTGAAGAGGATCTCCCAAAACCGAGTTTGTTGGAGGGGTGTTGTTGCAGCCCTATGTTCCCCAACGAACCAAGAGGCATAAGTCAAGTAAGTCAAGTCAAATCAGAACAAGTGTAAGTGTCCTTGGGAGATTAACTAAGCACAGAACTTTCAATGCGTATGTGTGTCTGTGTGTGAGGGCGCACGTGGACGTAAGTATGTATTAATGGCCCGCATGTTTTTCATCCTCTCTGTCTTTTGTTATTTTCTGGACACAATTATCACCCACATAACCATACTCTTTCAATTCTTTCTTTCAAACATATTTCACATTAAAAAAAAACCCTCTGTGGTCAAAAGAGCAGAGCCCACAGACTTGCACTTTAAAAACCTTAGCACCCTCATGCTCTGACAGTGAATCATCACACAGTAATGTACAGGATGGACCATGGACCCAGCACTAAAAGTCATGGGCTTACTGTCCACTGATTGATTTGAGCATGTGCCAACACCTACAAACTGGCATGTGCTTTAAAATACCATCAGCAATAAAAACTAAACCAGGCCTGGAAAACTGTAAAAGCCAGTTCTACACCAGTTATTAATATCAGCTAGTCCAAACTGTTGCCCAAGATTTTTTTGTTTTTTGTTTTTGATTGTTGTTGTTTTTGTTTGATGTTGTTACCTTTATTGCTTATTACCTTGGGTGGTTGTTTTTTTGTAGAGCTTTTGTTTCTTTGGTTGGTTCTTGTTGTTTGCTTTTTGTTGTTGTTGGAGGGGTTTTTTTTGTTAGGTTTTTTTTTTTTTTTTTTTTTTTTTTTTGGGGGGGGGATACTTATTGTCATGGTGTTGTTTCTTTCTCTCTTTCTTGTGCCTTTTGCTTTTCTTATCCTTAATCTATTCATTTTTCTGTATGTGGAGCAACTTTCAATGGCAAAGTACAAAATAGTTCTGAAAAAAATGTCCAGGATAGGTAACAGGTTACTACTATAAAACAAGAAAAACAATCATAAAAAAACCAACAAGTTTTGGCACTTTGTTTTCATTGTTGCTTGGGATTTTTTTCTTTGGTTTTGGTTAGTGTGTGTGAGTATTTCTGTGTGTGTGTGTGTGTGTGTGTGTGTTTTCTCTGTGTGTATGAATGTGTGCGTGTGAGTGTGTGTGTGTGAAGAGAGAGTGTGTGTGTGTGTGGTGTGTGGTGTGTGTGTGTGTGAGTGTGTGTGTGTGGAGCTGTCACAGTGTATGCAAGTCTTCATATATGTTTCATTGTTAGTGTCTCGATGCTTGATGTCTGGGTCGATGTCACTTGTGAGTGTACCTAATGACTTGACTAAATAAATCATCAGATGACGTTTTCACACACAATTTGCAGTCACAAGCGCGTGCGTGCACACACACACACACAAACAACCATCACTAAATGTGAATAGACGTGAAACTGAAGATATCACACACAAGCATGCACACAAACACACACACAAAAACACACATGCATGCAGGCAAACACACACATACTCTCTGTTTTCTCTGTGTTTGTCTCTGCTCTCTCTCTCCATCTCTCTCTCTCATATTACACTGTACTATTTTTGTTCTCAATATGATTTTGTCAGGTAATTCTATTCAGTTTTAAAGTTGTTACCCCTCTTTGTTCAAGTTTTTGTTGTTATTTTTTATGGCTCTCTCTGTGTGTTTGGAAACATTATATATCTTTACAAAGACAGGCTGTGAGACTAGGCTTGGCCCAAAATCTTTATTCTTGCTTGTGAATTCATTCATATTCTCTCTCTCTCTGTGAGTCTCTCTCTCTCTCTGTGAGTCTCTCTCTCTCTCTCTCTCTGAGTCTCTCTCTCTCTCTCTCTCTCTCTCTCTCTCTGTAACTCTCTCTCTCTCTCTCTCTCTCTCTCCCTCTCCGTTTTTCTTTTCTTTTCTTTTCTTATAATGTTACATATGTAAGTATAACATTTTAATATTCTGATACCAATCTCTAATAAGGGTGGAGATTAGGTTTTTAAAAAAAGTGCTTATCTTTTATTCTTGAATCTTTGTTTTTCAATTGCCTTGCCTTGTCTTCCTCTCTCTCTTTCTCTCTCTCTCTTCCTCTTTTAATGAGTGTCAAACTGTCAACACACACATGCACATGCACGAAAGCACGAACGCGCACGTGCACACACACAGTCTCTCTCTCTCTCTCTCCTCTCCTCTCTCTCCTCTCTCTCTCTCTCTCTCTCTCTCTCTCTCTCTCTCTCTCTTTTCTCCCTTTCGCATCACAATCTCTTTTCCCATCCTACATTTTTCTCCAAAGTGATCCCACCACTAACATCACATTTTCCCTACCCCACCCCCACCACTCTCCCTCTCCCCCCAATCCCTCCTCTGCCAAGAACAGACCTGCTGGCCTAGTGACAGAAACTAAGGCACCAGAACAAAGCCTTCAGGAACTGCACAATACGAGGCAATATGTTGTCAACACTGAACAAAACAACAACAAAAGAAAAACAATTATATCACGTCAGTACTCTAATGGCCTACCAGTGGAACTATAGCTTGACATCTAGGTCACACAACATGCAACCAATCTTCATTGGCGGCCATGGAAAATTCTGAAGAGGAACAAAATTGATTTCTAAATAAATCTTAAACGTTTAAGTCTGTCAAGATAAGAAGCAAAATTAATTACTTAAAAAAGTTCTGAGAGGGATGGGGGTTGGTGGGGGGGGGGGGGGGGGGGGGGGGGGGGGGGGGGCAGGAGACAGGAGATGAATGAGATGAAAAAGATAGTTTGATGGAAAAAAAAGAACATGAGATAAACGTACACATGTATGAAGATTTTAAACTTGACATTGAGCAAACCAGCAACAGAAGAGAGAGAGAGAGAGAGAGAGAGAGAGAGAGAGAGAGAGAGAGAGAGAGAGAGAGAGAGAGAGACAAAGAGAGACAGAGCCAGAGAGAGAGAGAGAGAGACAGAGAGAGGGGGGGGGGGTAAGGCAAGGCACAGCAAGGTAAGGCAAGGCAAGGCAAAGGAAATTCTTTTATTTCAATTCAAGGATGATGACATGACTGCACTTTTCTTTTTTTAAAAATCTGGTCCCCGCCCTTATCATATGGCGGCTGTGTGTGTGTGTGTGTGTGTGTGTGTGTGTTAAGAACAGAATCCTGTTTCTCTTCCTCCCCGTTTCATGATTTTATGCATTGGTATATAGCTACCTTTTAAGTGACTGTTTGGTGTGGAAAATGCGTACATGAAATCTACAATACAGAAGACATTAGCTAAATACACTGTACTGGTATATGTAGAACTGTAATTCTAGTCCATTGTTATAAACAGACCTTCACAGACATCTATTCTTGCTAAGTTGATTTGTTTGGGTTTTTGTTGTTGTTTTTATTATGTGTGTTTGTTTGGTTTTTTAAACTACAAATTGTCCGTTGGTTAATATGTAGACATACAGTGGATCATACCTCAATTTTTGCAACAACAACAACAAAAAACACACCCCAACATAAAACATAACAAAACAACCACCCCCTTCCTTCCCAAAATGTAGCTATTTGTGCCCAATGGCCTAATGTTGTCAGTATATGAAGGCACCCTTATTTTATTGACTGTCTCCTTTACAAATAGTTTATGGCTTTCTATGTGCATGTTTTTTCATGTTTTGGGGGTTTTTTTTGGTTCCAAGTTGTTTCCTAGTATTTCTTAAACACAGAAATATTATATGATCTCTCTCTCTAAACACACACACACACAAGCATCCCTCCCCCCCCCCCCCCCCACAAACACACAATTATCCATCCCCCCCCCCCCCCCCCCCCAACACACAACACCACACAATCTCCTTCCCCCCCCCCCCCCCCCCCCCCCCCCAACAACACACAAACATTCCCACCACCACCACTCACACACTAAAAGACATCCTCTCCCCCTCTCCACACACCCAAGCATCCCCCCTTCCACACACCCAAGCATCCCCCCCCCCCCCCCCCCCCCCCCCCCCCACAGATGCACATATACCATCACCTCATCTTCTTCCCTCACACTCTCTCCTTCCCTCACACTCCCCCCCCCCCCCCCCCCCCCCCCTCCACCTCTCCCACAGACAAAAGGAAAAAGCCCTCCAACCCCACAAAAAACTAAGGCACTGGAATAAGCACGAAACCTCCAGAAAATCTGCCTTAGTAATAACACCACCACCAATTCTGAAGACATAAGCAACACTAAAAAGGAAGAAAGAGAGAGAGAGGGAGACAAAAGACACAGCTCAATCAATACTCTTATGGCCTAGCGGTAAACACTGCCTGGCAACATCTAGGTCATATACATACATACCCAGTGCAACCCATCCAATTTTCTCTCCCAAGGAAAACTTCTCAGAAGAAAAGTAAATTGATTTTGAAATTCTAAAGGGTCAGAACTGTCAAGTTAGGGAGATTTGAAATAGGATAGGGGGAAAGAAGGAGGTGAGAAGTGGGAGTAGGGGAAGGGTGAAGAAGGAGGAGGAAGGGGAGGGGAGAACATAAATACAGCTAGAGCTAGAAGACTGACAGATGATATATGACAAGATGGTACATTGGTAGGAATGAATGAACAGAGGTAGATTTTGAGAGGAAAATGAAAAAAGCTGGGAAGGGAAGGGAAGGGAAAAGGGGGCAGGGGAGGGGGGATAGAATGAGACAGATTCATGCAGAGAGAAATGCAGACAGACACAGTAAGCAATATTTACACAGACACACAGAGACATAGTGAGATGCAGGCACACACCTGCATGTGTGCGCACTCACACACACACACATATATACAGAGAGTCACAGATAGACGACAGACAGACAGACAGACAGAAGAAGACAGACAGAGAGAGACACACACACACAGACACAGAGAGAGAGGCAGACAGACAGACAGAGGCAAGGACAGACATAGACAAAAACTGACATACTGAAGTGAAAGAAAGAACTTTTTAAGAAGAAGAAAAGAAAAACCAGCAAAGCATGAAGATGAGAAAGAAAGAAAAAAAAAACAAGGAAAAGAGAACAAAACAGAAAGAGAACAAAATAAAGAAATAGAAGAAGCAGAAGACGATGAAGGAGAAGAAGAATAAAATAGCACCAAAAAAACCAAAAAAAACCCAAGCCACAAACAAAATCTCCAACCACACACAAACAAGAAAATACAAAAAAGAAAGCAGAACAGACAGATAAAAGAAGAAAAAACAAACAAACAAAAAATCAAAAGGAAAAAGACTTTCATGTACAAGAAGAATTAACAATTTTGCTGTTTCGGTGCCTCCCTTTCCTGATATAGTTGCCAGCCTCTCCAAGAGTTACGTAAGCAAGCAAAACAGATCATTAGGGATATCAAGAAAATTTAAAAACAACAAAATGTTACCAACGATTTCCTATACAATATGACAAGAAACAGACATTAGAGAGAGAGAGAGAGAGGGGGGGGGGGGGGGGGGTGGAGAGAGAGAGAGGGAGGGAGAGACAGACAGACAGACAGACAGACAGGCAGGCAGGCAGACAGACAGACATATCAACAAATTCAGACAGAAGAAGGAAGAGGGTGGCATGGTGGGGGTATATAAAGTATACTTGAATATTTCACATAGATATATATATCAAAGGCCAAGTCCTTTATTAAAGGTGATGTGAATGCCCAAGTAGAGAATCTAACTTTTGAAATGCATAAGAAAATGTCAAACTAAATAGCTCCGCGCCACAAAATAGACTAACGTTCTTCTCTGTAACTTTATAAATAAAATATTGAAGCCTCTGGCATCTTCATACTTACAAGTACGTCATATATGCGAACAGAGAGCTAAAAAGAGAAGGATGTTGATCACGCTCTAAGATTTGAAAAGTAAAGGTGCTTTCGTGTACATGTATAAAATGTGTGTGTGTGTTTGTGTGTGTGTGCATGTGTGTGTGACAGAGGTGTTGATTCTTTCAGTCACACCGTCTCTCAATTAAAGTGGTCAATTCAAATAATTATTCAAGAATAGCAGTTCCTTTTTTCTTTCTTTTTTTTCTTCTTTTGTTCGTCAGCTTGAGTTCTGCTCTTCACCAACGGTGCCATTTTGCATATGCGGCCATTTTTGCCCACCATGTAGGTAGCCACAGCCAAGTTTCAGGATGAATAAATTTCAACTACAGTCAATCTGCATGGGATAATGCTTGTTGAAAGGTAAGGAAAGCTATTGCTGAAACTCACAAGTCAAGTAGGAAAACACAGAGCTCTGCTGATTTCTGCTTGTTTTGAAAAATGTTTGTTTGACAAATTGTAATGTAAGTGAAAACTTACCTACAGCTTTACCTTATAGAAGCCCATAGCCCTAAGACACAATCACAGTCATACAGATGAGTATAATAAAATATATGATACAGGAATAAAAAAAGACAAAGATAAGGAAAACTGTAACAGCAACCCTGATAAAAAAAAGGATAAACTATCATTCAAAATGACATCTAATTAATTTATACACAAGTGGGAGGGCAGGATAGTCTAATGATCAGAGCCTTCTACATGTGATTTGACAACCTGGGGTTGAGCCTGGTTTGAGCCACCACTGTATGCCTATATAAGGGGATTTTCCCCTGGAGTTAACATTAGAACTGACTCCACTCCCCTGAAAGTCCTTCACATAAGATTATAAACTGAGGTCCAGTGTGCAGATGTATACAAAACATCTTGTGCACACATTAAAACCCATTTTGTCTTTCAGAAGAGCAGGCTATTTGTGCCTGTAAGAACGGATGACAAAAGATATAAAAACAAAAATCCCCAAACACAAGCACACTCGTGTTGTGTGTGGACATCATCCCCAAAGTTGAAATGCAACTGACAGGATGGTGGGCAGAAATGGTCACTAAGGCCTAACGCAGAAATCTCCCATTTGGTGAACCGCACAGCTCTAGCCAAGGAACAACCCCCCCCCCCCCCCCCCCCCCCCCCCAATTTTAAACAAAAAACCCCCACAAGCAACCAGCGACTCTCACACACTCACTCAGACTCACATCATATGACATGACACACATATGCACACACATGCACAGCATCACAGATGTGTGTGTGTGCACACACCCACCCAAACACACACACTGACATTCGCACTAAAGTAAAAATTCCTAGAACTACTGACTATTGCATGGCTACAAACAGAAGAAAGAGGTCAGTTTCAGAAACTCTTTCAAAGGCCGAGACAAACCAAGCAAGAGTTCTAATATATTGCACAACAGTCAACTTGACATTTCGTTAAAGCTGAACAACAAATTATTGATCTGAAATCTGTCTGTGAACTGAACAATTCTCTATCAACACACACCATCTCTCAGCCTTCAACTATGGGCGTAAACCTACAAGCAACTGTCAGCAGATGCTCAAAAATTAAAATCCCTGACTGACAGACAGATATGCAACAGGCAGGCAGGCAGATAGACAGACAGCCAAACAGACAAGTTGACAGAAAGAATGAGACAGGCAGGAAAACAATGAGAGAGAAACACATAAATTTACAGACATGCACAGGTGCGCGCGCACACACACACACACACACACACAATTCATACACACACACAAACTCATACACACAAATACAGAGAAATGCAGCACAGAAACACAGAAAACCACACACAGAAAAAAAATACAAAGAAATAAATAACCTTGATTTATAACAAAACAAGGATAGCTTGTAACTGATTCTCTAGTGAATAGGGAACCAGAGTGTGTTTTGTTCTATCATGTTATTTCAATTTGATTGAAAAAGTGAAATTAAATGAGTGCATGTCACTAGTGTATACACACACACACACACACACACACACACACACACACACACACACACACATGGCAGAAAACAAACTGAAACATTATAACATGAAAAGCAAGGAAACCTGTTTGGCTTAGATCTATATCAATACCTGCATATCTGGGCAGCATGGAAAAACAGAACAAGTCAACAAAAACTGCATTGGACTTGGGTAACATTTCCAGGCTGTCAAAGATATATATTTTTTTATGGCACAGAATTCTCAACCGCAAATCACATGTGCAGAGGCAGGCAGGCAGGTCCATGACCCAGTTTGTCGGGCCTTGAGAATCGATCCAACCTTCACCCTCCATCCAGGATCAGCCACCTTTGCTTTTTAACTGCTCCCAAGAAGTTTTGTGTATTACATGTATGCATACACACTTTATACAAAACTCTATATAAATATATTTACTATCATTTCAAACGCTCTTGACATGGGTGTTTGTGAATTATGAGGGGATGTATGCATGGAAAAGGTATGTGTTGCATGCATGTGTGCAAGCAAGTACATGCATGCTTGCACATACATTTATGCATGTGCACACACACATGAACACACACATACACACATGCATGCACTCACAGGCACTCACGCAAACACACACACTTCAATTATAGCCATATCAATACTTTCATTGTTTGAATGCACATGTAAGTACATGTGCATATCTGAGTGTGTGCATGTGTGCATGTCACTGTGTGTGTGAGAGAGAGAGAGTGTGTATGTGTGTGTGTTTATGTGTGTGTGTGTGTGTGTGCACGCAAATGCATGCATGCATGCATGCATTCACGCACACATGCATGTATCATGTGTGCATGTGTATCTGTCTGTCTGTCTGTCTGTCTGTCTGTGCACATGCGCTAACACATGGGCATATCTCAGTTATCTGCTTGCCTGCTTGCTTGCAAGCATACTTCACTAGTACATTCATGCATGAGTACTTGCTCATGCACACACACACACACACACACACACACACACACACACACACACACACACACACACACACACACACACTATACATACTACATACTCTTTAAAACCATGATCCAAAAGACTCAAATCCACAGATCCCACTCACTCACTCACCACAGACTCTCCACCCTAAAAAGTACTGATAGGGAAATAAGTACAGAGTAGTACTGAGAACATCAAAGCACACACACACACACCCACACTGGCAGCTTCCTCCTCTCCCCTTATTTTATGTGTACACACACACCTGGTATTTCTCACTAAGGCTCCCCATGTGCATACCACACAGACAAAGGGGCCAGGCTCCCACCCCCCACTCCCTCTGTCTACCCACAGCTTGTGGTGGTGGTGGTGGTGGTAGTAGTAGTGGTGGTGTGCATACATGTGATACCTCAGCTTAAGACCTGCAGCATCCCTGACACTCTGCCAGACCTACCTACTTCACTTTACACAGGCACAGTTCTTCTCCGAGTGCGTAGAGAGAGACATGCACAGACTCACAAACAAAGACAGTCATCTTGATATATATATATATATATATATAATATATATATATATATATATATATATATATATATATATATATATATATATATATGCATGTATACATAATATATGTATACAGTGTTACATCTGCCCACATGCACAGACACAGACACCCACAGCCACACTCACAAAAAGAGACAGTCATCTTGATATATGTATCACACATGTATACATAATATAGTGTTACATGTGCAATGGTGCATTCATCTGCACGCATGCACAGACACAGGCAGACAGACAGACACACACACACAAACACACAAGGGGGACGGGATAGCCTAGTGGTCAGAACATTGCCCTCGCAATCTGATGACCCAGGTTCGATTCCCGTTCAAGGGGATATTTTCCTCTGGAGTTAACATCAGTGCAGACTCCACTCTCCCCAAAAGTCCTTCGGATGAGACTATAAACCGAGGCCCCGTGTGCGAACGCACGCAGAACATCTTGCGCACACGTTAAATCCTGTTCCGCTTTTCGTAAGAGTAGGCCATTGTGTGCCGGTGGGAACAGATGACAGAATTCACAAATCCGCATACACACGGGGACTGGATGTAAAAAAGCACATTCGTGCTTATTCTATTATCCTCGATATAACAGAATTTTAAAAAAACAAAACAAACAACCCCCCCCAAAAAAAACCATGTAATTTTCCTCTGGAGTTTACATCAGTGCCCACTCCACTCCCTCAAAAGTCCTTTGAATGAGACTATAAACTGACTGAGTCTTGTGTGCGAACGCACGCAGAACATTTTACAGACACATTAAAACATGTTCTGTCTTTCAGAGGAGCAGACCGTTTATGCCTGTGGGAACAGATGACAAAACTGACAAAACCACACACACACAGGGGCAGGGTGCACATAAATGTTTATTCATTATCCCAATGATAAAATAATTTGAATTTTTAAAAAAGTGCACAAACACACACATGCACGCACACAAACCACACATACATGCACACTCCAGTCAATTGCAGACATTCTCACATATATTAATGTGTACACATAAACATGTATGTATACTAGTATAGTTGTGTACACACACACACCACACACACACACACACACACACACACATTGCTTTTTCTCAGCAGTGAAAACTACACATGGGATTAATTATTTTTTGATCACACACAGATTTCACATCTGAAACTTACAGAATTCTTTTTTCTTATGTGCGTTTATTTATTTACAGTCTTTCAAATTACTTTGATTCTATCTAAACACTGAAATCAAAGTGACAATTCATTAAAAAAAACAACAACCAAAACCAAACAAACCCATAACAGCCAGCATCAAAGTCATTATTACTATTAGCTTGCATCTTGATGATTGTCAACAGAGCACTGATGCTGTTTACGTTTGCAAAAGACAACAAACACATACACTGATAGTGATAGTGATACAATGTCAAAACTGCTTAACAATACTTTTTCTAACAAATGGGAGCATCACACTCTTAAAGTGACAAACTTAGTTTGTGCCAGTATTTTTGGGAAAATCACAATCACATCATAATTTTTTTTATATAACAAACAGCAACATCACACTCACAGGCTGATTCATACAAACATAAGCTCAGTGCTTGTGTGGATTTAAAAAAAAACAAATATAAACCATCACACTCAGAATAATTCATATAATTTAAATACAAACTGTTTCTTTGTGAAGTGAAAATCACAAAGCAACAAAGTTGTGTGATTTAAAAAATAAAAAAAGGGAAACCGTCACACTCACAGACTGATTATTAACACATGCTCAGTATCAACTTTGTGCTTGAAAACAACGTGTGTGGAAGTACTCAACATGCATAGCTGTACCGAAGCCAACATCTTCAGGACTATGGTGCTACCAGAATCATGGCACTGAGAACCATTGGCATTGAGGCCATATCCCGTTCTTCACATTCTGGCAGTCTGCTGATGGCTCTGGCTGGCCATATAACCCACCACAAGTCCACTAACTTACTCTTTTGCTGTTAACACAACTACTACCACCACTCTACTAACCTATTCTTTTCCTATCAGCAGAAAGTTCTACTACTCCTCGTCTATTTACCTATTCTTTTCCCATCAGCAGAACTGCTTCGTCTAGTCTACTAACCTAATCTTTTCCCATCAACAGAACTAGTTCCTCTTGCATACTAATATAGATTCTTTTCCCATCAACAGAGCTACTACTTCTAGTCTACTAACCTATTATTTTCCCATCAACAGAAATACATGTATGTACATAGATATCATATTGTGTTCACATTCTTATTTCATTTGCCATCGTTTTGAGATTATTTTATTATTTGCAGAAATGAAAATAACCCCCAACATTAATACATATCAAAGCGTAATCAACATTTTAACATAGGTCTTGGCACTGTGCTTATATTGATTGATCAAGAACTGACAAAGCTTTTGAAATGGGCTATAAACAGCACTGAAGAGGAGACAGTCAAACTACTTGCCAGTCATCAATAACTTTGCAAACTCCAAATACTCTTTCTTCTTTGTGGATCTTCTTCTTCTTCTCCGAACACTCAAACAGCAATTATTCTGTCATGTGAGTGAAAATGCGCTGCACTGCCGTTAAGCACTTGACAACTCAGGCCCAGCACATCCGACTTCAACATGGGTGAGAATTGTTATCCTTTAACTTTAAGACTTTCTGAAAAAAGGCCAGGATTATGGACCAACAAGGCAGAAAAGATACAAGAAAGAGGTGACAGGAAAAAAAGGAACAAGGCAGAAACAAAGTGAGGGATAGAAAAGAGGAACTTTTTTTTTAGCACATAATTTCCAGAAGGTGGGGATATTATGTATACTGACAGGCTCTCAGCATCCCCACGCAGGAACTTTGTGGATATATATTATAAGTACAACCAGAACAGTGAGCAAAGTAGCCTTGGTAATAACTAAGACTTTCAAGAACTTAAAAATAAATTTAGAAGGTGCGTGCATTTATATAATGTCAAGAGCAAATAAGGGAAACTAAAAGTCATTACAAAGCAATGATGCCTTGCATTCACAACACACAACTGTGCACCAAAGAAACATATGCAACATTGTTTGCTTGAGAGTCACCAGGTGGCAGATACTAATAGTATACATTAAAAAACCCACCCCAAAACAGGATCAAAACTTCTCAAATTAATCACCTTGCTATAGATGTGTAATTTATGTGTAAAAACTACATACCATTGAAGATCTCTATCTAGCATGAATTACAGAAAGACCATGACTAATATAATGACAGGAGGAAATGATTCATGAACAAACCCCCCCAGTAAATATACATGATTTTATATGTACCACAAGTTGGAATTTCCTCCAAAACATTGTTCCATATCTTTTCAGACTACAGTCAGCACCACAGATCACTGGTCAAGTCCACACAAGTTTACACACACATACATGTGTGTATGCACATGAGAGTGCGCACGCATGTATGCATGCATGCACGCACGCACCGTTATTATTGAATTGATCATTGAAACTAAGAAACCAAACTATTCCTGCCTCATGTCATAACTAAGAACAGTTATGCTTCCATCTATGAAATGATATGATATTTTATGTTTAAAGTATACTTATACTCAACTAAAAAGCCTTTTATGTAATCTTAACTGCTCACCACATATCATACAACATAATGCATAATAATTAATATACGTATATGGGACAGATGGCCTGCAAAAACTGAATAAACCATTATCATTATTGTTACACAGACACACACAGATATATACACACAGACAGACAGACAGACACACACAAACAAACACACACACACAATCACTTACTCTCTCTCTCTCTCTCTCTCTCTCTCTCTCTCTCTCTCTCTCTCTCTCTCTCTCACTCACTCACACACGTGTTCAAAATTTTGTTTTTTATTATTCTTGCCAGCTAGGTTCATTCAATGTTCTCTGACTTGTCTGAGATTAATGCTAAATTAATCTGAAGTCTTGAGGTAAGATAAACTGAAGGAGGAGCATAGGGCGCTAGTGGTGATAAAAACTTATGATAACATTTCCCCCACAGGGATGCCAGGGGCCTGTAAGGATAAACAGCATCCCCACCTTCTGGAAATCCTGTGCAAGACATGCCCTCTTTTCTATCCCTCTCTTTGTTTCTGCCTTGTTGCTTTTCTTCCTGTCACATTCTTCTTGTCTATTTTCTGCCTTCTTGGTACATTCTCCTGCCTTTATTCTGAAAGACTTAAAAGATACAGGTCTCTCCTACAATGAAGTCAGATGTGCCGGGCTTGACTTGTCAGGCGCTTATATCAGCAGCACGGCACATTTTCGCTCATGTTACAATATACAACACTAGTTGGTGTCTGAGCTTTTGATGAAGAAGAAGAATATCATAACATCATTATTCTTCAGAAAATTTTACTTTCTCCTATTCCTAATTGAAACTGTCTCAATGGCATTTTGATCACAGTTTTTCTTCGTTTCTTTGACATTTCTTCTTTCTTTATTCTTGTTTTGTTGTTGTTGTGTTTTTTGGTGGGGAAGTGGGGTTGTTGGGGTTCTTGTTGTTGCTTTTTCTGTGAAGGGTGTTCCTTTCTATTTATCTTTTTGTTGTTGTTTTTTTGTTTTTTGTGGAGGGTTTAGGGGGGGTGTAGCTAAAGTTACAGTACAAATCTGTCATAAGTCTGCAGAGAGTGATTTTAAGAGCAAACAAGATATGTACATGTAGCACACAGGACATATGTTTGTAAAAGTGTGTGTGTGAGTGTGTGAGTCTATAAACGAGTGTGTCTGTGTCTATAGCCTGTGTGTCTGAATCGTGAATGAGGATACGTATGTGTGTGTAATGACTTGTACAAGTATGCATTTTCTGCAAACTCCATCCATGCATTTACCTCATATATTGCTGTTTCTCTATGTGTATATTTTCTCCATTATATTTCATGTCCATAGCAGTTTTATTCATAAAATATGTGTTAAAAATGTGTTGCATTATGAACAGATGAATTAAATCTGGCACACAATCCCGGGACAAAATCCTGGGAGGAGGGTGGAGGTGGGAGTAGCTCTCCTGGAGAGCTTAGTGTTTCTGACTGTAAACTCTACCACAGCTATAAACTCCACAGCAGCTGTAAACTCTATCTCAGCTATAAATTCCATCTCAGATGTAAACTCCATCTCAACTGTAATTCTAAATTCCATCTCAGCTGTAAACTCTATCTCAGCTGTAAATTCCATATCAACTCCATCTCAGCAGCGAACCCCTCATAAACTCCATGTCAACTGCAAACTTCATGTCAACAGCAAACTCCATGTCAACTGCAAACTCCATGTCAACTGCAAACTCCATGTCAACTGTAAACTTCATGTCAACAGCAAACTCCATGTCAACTGCAAACTCCATGTCAACTGTAAACTCCATGTCAACTGTAAACTCCATGTCAACTGTAAACTCCATGTCAACTGCAAACTCCATGTCAACTGTAAACTTCATGTCAACTGTAAACTCCATGTCAACTGTTAACTCCATGTCAACTGTAAACTTCATGTCAACTGCAAACTCCATGTCAACTGTAAACTTCATGTCAACTGCGAACTCCATGTCAACAGTAAACTCCATGTCAACTGTAAACTCCATGTCAACTGTAAACTCCATGTCAATTGTAAACTTCATGTCAACTGTAACCTCCATGTCAACTGTAAACTCCATGTCAACTCCATGTCAACTCCATGTCAGCTGTAAACTTCATGTCAACTGTAAACTTCATGTCAACTGTAACCTCCATGTCAACTCCATCTCAACTGTCAACTCCATGTCAACTGCAAACTCCATGTCAACTGTAACCTTCATGTCAACTGTAAACTCCATGTCAACTGTAACCTTCTGTCAACTGTAAACTCCATGTCAACTCAATGTCAACTGTAAACTCCATGTCAACTGTAACCTTCATGTCAACTGTAAACTCCATGTCAACTCAATGTCAACTGTAAACACCATCTCAGCTGTAAATTCTGTATCAACTCCATATCAGCTGTAAACTCCATCTCAGCTGTAAACTCCATCTTAGTCTTCTCAGTCAGTTTATAACTGAGAATGAAACCAAATGCACACTTTACATCTGAACTGAGAAAGTTGTTAGTTAGTTTTGCCTGTTTCCCCATTAGACTTAACATATTTTCAGCAAGCATCCAGCTTCATCTTCAAGAGTATTTCATTTCACTCCCACAGTGAAAGTTGATGACAAAAGTAAAAGTAAATATGACAACAGTGTATCACGAGACCTGCACCCTAGCTGCATCAAATGCGATGGAAACTTCCCAGATAAAATGACTTTTGTTGTCAAGTCAAGTCAAAATGATCTTTATTGAGGGTAAAAGATTATCTTTATTGAGGGTAAAAGATTAAGTTTACCACAACTTTTTTTCATCCTGCCCTGCCCTTGTTGATGATGTTGTTGCTGCTGTTGTTGTTATTGCTGTTGTGGCTGAAGCTGTCGCTGTTCTTGTTGTTTACACCCTGATTCAATCTGGCTGAGCAGACTCTGTGATGGTGTTGCCAGATGATAATGACCACAGCAGATGGTGCATATGACATTACTTAAATTGCAATTTTTCAAATTCTACTTCTTTAGATGTCAACAGACCCATAGAGAGAACTTTCTATGTTTAGGAGCATGGACTACCTCAATACCAGAGACAAGATCCAGATCAGCTGTGTACACATGAATGCATATAATATACTAAAATGATAAGAGTCTGAATGGATGCTCAAGGAAAGAAGAGTGTGACCAGTTGATGACATGTACAAATTAACAAAGGAAATGAATAAAAAAAATACTCACGAGGCATCAATAAAGTAGATGATGAGTGACGCAATGCTCAGCAAGAACACTAACCCCACCTGCAAACAACATAAAACATGAAGGATGAAATGAAAATTGTACATAAATATTTTCAGATTTCAGAGGCATTTAAGGCTTTTGTTTCAAGGCATTAATCAAAATCAATACATTGATCAAATTTAAATTATCTCAGTCTTTCACTTTTGCTTTTTTTTCAACTTTCAGCAAATCATGCTGAAAGAGTCAATTGCATTTTGTTGACATGTAATGACTACTTGTTTCAAAACAGAACAAAAAAAAAAAATCATGAATGCAATTAAACCTAACTAGTAACTACTGTTTTAAAAGCCCTGGATGATCTGTTACACAGTTTATTTACACAGACTCCTCACGGAACTGTTTTCCTACAAAACTGTAACCATACTTATCAAGTTTTTAAAATACAAAATCAGGGGGGTAGGGTAGCCTAGTGGCTACAGCATTACACTCATGATCTGATGGCCCGACATTGAGCCACAACCAATGCACCCATTCAGGGGGATTTTTCTGATCAGAACTGACTCCACTCCCCTGGAACTCCTTAAAATGAGACTGTAAACTGAGGTCTCATGTGCAAACATATGCAGAACATCTTGTGCACACCTTAAAATAATTCTGCATTTCAGAAGAGAGGGCCTTTGTGTGCTGGTAGGAATGGGTTCAAATTATTTTTTAAATGACTACACTGCATGGTGTCATGCTTGTATACACATCACCCCGAAGTATGATTCTGGCACCATGCCTGGTGGACAAATAATGTTGCATAAAAAATCTCATCACTGGTGAACCTAGTAGCTGAGGAATACAAAAATAACAAAACAACAAAAATAAGATTTGATTATCTAATATCTACACAAGTATTCTGCGACAAAAACAAAGGAAACTAGCATTTAACTGACACAATTTGTATAATAAAATGAAATAGATAAAATACTACTGTGTATGCTCTATTTCTATGAATTCAAATAATTTATATTTTTTAAAAAGTGTGCATGTAAATGATGAGAGAGAGAGACAGTGTGTGTGTGTGTGTGTGTGTGTGCGTGTGCGTGCATGCATGTGCATGTGTATGTGTGTGTGCGTGCTGATATTAAAACAGATATTATTATAGTCCTTCCTACAGTAAGAGAGAGAGTCAAATCAAGTCAAATTCTTTTATTTTGAAAATAATGAATAAGTTAATACTCGGCGCTCGAGTGGTTTTTTTTTTTTACATCCAGTCCCTGCCCTTATCAGGGATAATATTAAAAAAGAATAAAGAGAGAGGGGGAAGAGAGGGAGGGAGGAGGAGTGAGAGAGAGAGAGAGAGAGAGAGAGAGGGGAGAGGAGGGAGGGAGGAAAGACAGAGAAGAGAGAGAGGGACTCAGGAGGGAGGGAGGGAGGGGGGAAAGAGAGTGGAGGGAGGGAGGGAGAGAGAGAGAGATAGAGAGAGAGGAGAGAGAGAGAGAGAGAGAGAGAGAGAGAGAGAGAGAGAGAGACAGACAGACAGACAGACAGACAGACAGACAGACAGACAGCTAGACAGGCTATTCAGTATAGTGTTACTTTGTGCAGATTTGGGCTTGACTGTCAATCTTGCTGTTTTACAGATTAACTGAAAGTTTGTGTAGACAGACTGGTGGGTGTATTCTTACACACTGAAAAACCAGCTGACATACAGCTTTATTGATCCAGCAGTCACTCTCACACTGTACAGTCTTTGAAAGCAAAGCAGTTAATGTGAGATAGTTTTGCTGGTAAAGAAAATGACTGACTCAGTTTTGCATGAAATGCCAAACACTTGGACTTTTGTTTTGTCTATCATGGGCGTACATTTGTTTGCACTTCTCATCTTGAAAACTTGTTAATAAAGCTTAAAAGCTCTGTTTTCTAATTCTATACTAGAGCAACAATCTCTCAAAGAAATGATTAGGCCTATATATATATATATATATATATATATATATATATATATATATATATATATATATATATACATTGATGTATGGTTTGTATACTACATTAGGCAAGAAAGATCATTGAATTGACCACTCTGATTATTCCACATGCTCTGAAAGCATTCTTTTCTTCTATTCTTATTTGAGATAAGGGAAAAGCACTCTTAATTTTTACATTTGGTCACTGTTCATGTGTGTAAGCAAGTTGTAAATTTTGTCATCGTCACCAGCACACAAGCCACTCTTCGAAAGCAGAAGGCTTTTAGGTGTCCGCATAATGCGATGGGCCACAATCGTGGCTTCCTGGTAACTATGAAGCACGATTGTGCTCATAAGTCGTTCAACATCAGTTCATATTTTGTAACTTTAGGAAAGTGCTCTCCTTTTCACTTGTAGGCCTAGTGTCTAACTTCAGTCTTGGGTGTGATTAGGTTACAGAATGAAGATCTGAAAGATGTGGACATCACCCTAAAGATCATTGTGAGTGATAGGCATGACCACATAAACTGATAATGGTCTTATCTCACACTTTTTAATGCCTTTAACACATGATTTTTGCCTTGTTGTTCATTCTGTTCTGTGTCTCGCCATGAAAGGGTGAGTTGATGAAATAGGGTGAGTGGCTTACCTTCAGGGATTTCATACAATTGTGGATCTCTCTCATAACTAGAATGTCTTTTTGGTTTTTGTATCACATCTATTGCTCTACTTCCAAAAATGTATAGTTTACTTCTTGTTAATCATACTGTAAAACCTAGAACAGAAAAAGGGAGCCACTGCTAAACATTCTTGGTTTTAAGTGCAATTCCTGTGAGCGCCAATAATTATATCCAGCAGTGGAAGGGTTAATAAGATCAGCATAAAATCTGTGACATTTATTTGTTCATTTAGAAAGCACAATCAGTGAAGCAGCATCTGAAATGAGATTGCACCTTTAAAAAAAGTGCTGGTGATTTTAATGTCAGCACAAAATCTGTGAATATTCTATTTTTGTTAATGCTTGGCAATACTCAGTTCTGAGTCATTGTGGAATTCAAATGGGAGTTCATCCATTTTCAGATGGGAGTTAATCCATTTTCAGATGGGAGTTAATTAACTACCCACATGTTGAAAATGAGTCTGTGCACAAACTGTCTAAAATGTATTGCCAGTGTCTGATTTTCAAGACCAGACAATTGTTCTGTTGATTTGGATAAACTAAAAGAAGTCTGGCCTTTTGGACAAGTAAAAAAGTGTTCACCACAGCTTTTCAGAGTTTTGCACAGTCTTGACACAAGACACCACCTTTTTAATTTTGTTGTGATTGTAATTTACATGTAGAGGCGAATTTCATTTAAAAAAAAAATAATGGAAAAAAATGATAAAATTGACAAGTACTATAAATAATACACTTTTTCTTTCAAAGATTTGTCCCTGTTTTTTGGTTGGAGTTTGCTTTCATTCTTTGGACCGCAGTTCATTGTACATACTTAACAACAATATAAGACTACTTCCAAAATATTTTGAATCTCGATCTAAACCTTTCAGCTAGAATTTGAGTGTGTTTGCCACTAGGCCTATGCCCCAGCAATTGATTTATTCAACTTCCAAACCATAATTTAAATAATATAACAAACAATATGGAAAACAAGAGCTGACAACTGAAGGTATCACTTGTCTCTGATTATAATGATGAGATTGTTCTGATTATAAATCACCTCCCTTTTATACATTGCTTTAAGAAATATTTCTCTTTGTTAACTGACAGTTGTTGAAGTTATTTCCTACCATTAATCTATTGTTTTCCTGGACTTTTTGACTGTAGAAAATAATTGTTGTTACAGATAGCAGTATTCATAAAGAGTCTTTCCAACTAGTGTATCAGAAAAAAATAATTTCTGAAAAATCATAATGTTGACCACATACATACATGACATACATCATACATGATACTCAACTACATGCACACAAATAAATAGAAACATGATGTCCAATAGTCCATGAACACAAATAAGAATAAAGAATTGAACATTATCTATTGGAAAAATAAATAAGCACATCACTTTTTATAGTTTTTCCTCTTTTTCATCTGTTTTACTTTAACAACCATTTGTATGACCTGGCCAATCAGAGATAGAGATCTGGCCAAGGCAGCTGGGGAATGGAAGAGGGACATAGTGGGCTACTATACTTGCCACTAAAAAGTCGCTAGATAAGCAACACATTGCAACTTTTACATTAAAAAAACCCAATGAACCCCCCCCCACACACACACACACACAACTTTACAAACGAGTTACCATGAAATAGATACATACAGTAAAAGAACTGAAATTCAGAGACCTATATATAGCATTATAGTTTGAAATTTTAAAAAAACCAACTGTATTGTTTCCTGTTAAAATCAAGTGGGTTTATATCATAAATTATAAATCTTGGAAGAAAAAAGTGTCCATGGTGACCAAGGTTTACAGGATTAACTCACAAAGAATGGCTAGACTACATCTGGACTTGTTTATTTATAAACAAAAGTCTTCCTATCAAAAAGTATGGAAAGAAAATAAACTTTTACCCCCCTCCCCCCCAACCCCCCCCCAAAAAAAAACAAAAAAACAACAACACCCAACCAACCAAAGAAACCTCTTTTTTTTTAAAAACCGTACCAATATTCGGCCAGTGGTGGTCTGCCCTGAGATGAGCTCTCCAGCCCAGTCCTTGGCCTCTGTCATCCAGCCGATCTCAGGGTCTGGGGTCTTGTTGAGGATGGAGGACCCTGGCCGACCGGGAGGGCCGCCCCCTGTGGCTGCTGCCGCTGCCGCCTGGTCTGGAGAGCCCTGCTTTGAAGTGGAGGTCTTGAAGGCCACCTGTACATTCTTCCTCTTCCGACAGCAGAACCAGGCGATGAGGCGGTAGATGAGGATAACCACCAGCCCTGATCCGAAGAAAATGAGGCTGGAGGCCAAAAAGGCGTACCAGTGCCTCTCCTGGATGCACTCTGAGAACGTGTTGTTCTTCGTCGCCATCACGGACAAGTTAGTGTATGGAGTAGCCCAAGTCTACTTTCTTTCCCCCCACAAATCTCACGCTCCTGGCAATCGCAGACTCCGGCGCCAGGAATCTACTCCTGTTAGACTCTGTAGACTGATGCCTAGGCCTAGCACACACCTTTCTTTCTCTCTTGCGTACCCGGTGTCCTCAGCTCCTGGATTTTTACCGTGCTGTTGTTCTAGGTCTGTGACCTGCATGCCACAGACGGCTTGAGAAATGACCGCCTCTGAATCTCTCCTCTGTGTCATTAGACAAGAATCTAGACAGATACATATCTACATCCTAACAGGGGTTAGTTCGCACGGGGAGGAGGAAATATGGGTGCAGTAGCACAGTTTAAACAGACAATCCTCCAACACACACTCGATCTGTAAAGCACACGAGCGGTCGATCTTTCATCAAGATCCATTCATCACGTGCGAGAATCTCAGATTCCCCCATGCAGCGTAGAAGACAAGGGAAGAACAGCAGCAGTAGCAACTTTCCATCACATTACGAGGCGCTTAGCGAAACAACAAATCTCCGGATCTCCTTCACGTGTGTCAAGCCCGGGATTCTTCGCGGTTACAGGATACACACCACGATCGCTAGATGTAGTACACATTTCACTGCAGGTGTGTACCCCATAGGCTGGGGAGTCGGAAAGCACCAGCAGTAAAGCCAACAGGAGAAGGCCTACACAAACCAGTTTCATAACACAGCATCTGACCGTCACCGTTGCCAGCTGCCGTATTGTGCTACAGTGCTTAGGCGTGCTGCACAATCGCTTGGCACTGCCAAGGTTTCCTTCGATGTTGTGTTTCGTACTCCGACAGAGAAGGCCAACCCTCTCTAGCCCACGCTACCTCTTCTTCTAATGATGCTGAGCCACCACACATACATACACATGGGGACTGGATGTAAAAAAGCACATAAGTGCTTATTTCATTATCCTCGATATAAAGAAGAATAAAATAAAACACACATACACTTTTGTCTAATATCACTTAATGTGAAAAGACGTTAAATTAAAGAAGAAACACACAGACACACACATACACACTTGTACTGTCGTCTACTATCACTTAGAGTGAACAGACATTAAACTGAAGACAACAACTTGTATTGTCAAAAGCTCCGTATTTTCTTACCAAAACATAAGTGCTTCTGAAGAAAATTTAGACACAATTCTGATAGATTCTATCTCTAAATATTTATTTTGGTGTCCCTAAATCCCTTATAGTCTACACAGTCTAGGTTTAGCTTTCCTATTAAGTTCGATTGTTGCCTATGTTACTTTTTAAAAATGTGTTTCATCCGTGGTTTATTGCCAAATTGTTAAACGACCTCTCTTTTCGTTGCCTTTTGTTTTCCATTTCTGCTATCAATTATTTATTTCCGACTAATATCACTAATAGTGAACAGACGTTTCTATGATAGAGTGCTGGTATTAGTATTGGTACAGGTGTTATCTCGTGATGTGTGCGAGGTGATGGATGTGTACTGTGCTGCGTTATTCTTTAGTGATAAATGTTTTTCCTATTCACTGTTTTATGTACGGTTGTAGCCCTCATGAATTTCTCTGTTTGTGAGACAATAAAGTGACTGAATTGTATATTGTTAAATACAAGAACGAACAAACACACACGCAACACACACACACACCACACACACACACACGCGCGCGCGCGCGCGCGCGCGCGCGCGTGCGCTATTGTTTATCACAGTTTCGGCGATTCTTTGTGTGTTTTGCAGGCGCGTCTGTTAATTTAGAGAGTCTCAGAGTTTCTAGGTTGGGCTGTTTTGTTTGCTTTAAGGTGTTGGCTCTTTTTCAGCTTCTCTTGTTCATTTTTTTGTCCTCCAGATCTCATAATCCAGATTCAGTTCCCAAAGTCACAGGGAAGCAAAGTGGCTTTGATGACTTTACATTATTATAACAAATATTATGACTCCACTCAGTTAAACATATGACTTGATAACGAGATTGTTGTCAACTTTCCTTTTCTCTCTTTTCCCCATACGTAATTATAAGGGAAGGTTCATTGCCATTATCTTATCATAAAGAGGCCTAATTTGGACTTTTTTGGGTGGTCATTTTACCAATACAAATTTTCTTATTCAATTGTGTTAACTTTTCAAACAAGACTTGTTTTCTTTCGTCCTAAAAAAAAAATGTCCTTATATTGATACAATGCAAACTGATGTTCAATACTTCAAATGATGTTCTATAACCTACACGTTCGTTTCTTTGAGTCGTTTTTATCAAATCAAGAAGAAAAGTACAATAAGTTTTATAATTATGGGTGGGTGTTTTTTTTCGTAAACTGGATCATATCCTGTTTTCTTTTTTTTTTTTTGTTAGAGAAAAACCTTTTCATGTTGCTGCGATATGATTAGATTTTTTTTATATATGACTCAGTTCTACTTTCTAGTTTGTCGTTGAATGCATTTGATGAATTCAAGGTTTCAGTCTGGTTTCAAACACACAAACAAAAGCAAACATGAAAACTGACCATTTTCGACCGCTGGAAAACAATGTTGTGGCTTAGTAAGGCTGGCACTGAACTCACTGCAACTGATGAAATACTGGACTGCGAGTTTTACTATAGGTTGACCTTCCCTTACCAACTATCATACCTCTGTGACAAACCTACGACTGAATGACTAGCAGGTGTTTTGTAACAAAAACTGAGTTCAACATTAAAAGTACTCTCTCTCTCTCTCTCTCTCTCTCCCTCTCTCTCTCTGAAATTTTGCACAAATTCGTTGTATACACGCACATACACTCCCCCACCCACTTTGTTTTGAATTGTGGCCCAAGGCTGATGTTCAATAAAAACATTTCATTTAATTAAATTTCATATCATTTCTCTCTCTCTCTCTCTCTCTCTCTCTCTCTCTCTCTCTCTCTCTCTCTCTCTCTCTCCTGCCGTTCTTCCATGGCAAATCCACAAAATGACACTGGCCAGACTATTCGGGTTGTGAATTGTTCATCACTAATCACGCAGTTGACATTTGAAAGAATAACTCTAACCAAGAGCAGATACAATTTTGACACCAAATCTAGCAATGCATAATTACATAATTATGTAAGTAGACAGCCAGTTGGACTTGATTAGCGTCTATCCATATACTATTATCTATCTGTTAGAATAGCTGCCTGAATCTTCATTTCCCAGCTGCCTGAATCTTCATTTCCCTCCCTATCAAACCAGTATGTACCGAAACATTCCTAAAAAAAAAAAAAATGTTCGCGCGCACACACACACACGCGCGGCCAGTAGTTTGCTATGTGAAAAACATTCAAATGTTTTAAGGCTGTACAAAAACATACAATGAGAGACTCTCTCAGTGAATTTTGTACTGTCACACACTGGTTCTAAGACTGACACTCAGGAATCTATATTTACCGAACACCTAACATGGAAGACAGAATGATTCAGTCGGGCATGACAAGCATATAATTATATTCAGTAACTACCGCCAGTGTGAATCATTATACTGGCCGTCACTTACTGGTGACTGGATTTCCCAAAATTGGTTTTCTATTTGTTCTTTTTTTTAGTTGTTTTGTTGTTGTTGTTCATCAGATGGACAGCTCAAACTCTTACGTTGAAGGCAGCACAGCAGTAGCCTATGCTGCAGGCCCTACAAGTTGCCTTAGCGCTTCTTGGCCACGGGGGTCAGTTCAGGTCAGATCCTCTTTCGGAGGTCATCGGGATCTTGATAGTATAGAGTTTATTTGACTATGTTTGAACACTTTCTCTTTTTTACTTGAAACAATCTTTAGAATTAGCAAGTGTTTTATGACTAAACTGATAATTATTATCAACTTGAATTGAATTTTGGTTAGAACCGGTTTTTTCCCTCTGTTATATGGCTCAAAATAAGCTCTGACCCCAGATTCAATAATAGCTATAGGTGGAGCATTGCAATATGGCAGTGATGCTGGTTGGATCAAACTGATGCTGTGTCAGTTCAACTTGGCTTCCTCAATATATATAAGCACCCTTCTCTCGTTCCTCAGATATAAGCCTTTTGACGACATCACTGAAATGTGAAAGTTGTCAACATCTATCGGCATGATCGGCTAAACTGAGCAATAACAAACTTGCTTACAGTTATGTCAGGTTTTCGACTCAAGCAAATCAATTCCATTCGCTGCCATCTTCTTTAACTTTAGATAACAAGCAGTCAGTCTTATTTGTGTATTCTCCCTTCACTATAAAAAGTTTTCTTTTTGCTTTGTTTTTGTTTTCAATGGCCTCCAAATGTATCATAGAGGACAAACAGAGCGTAGTACCCTATTCCGTATGAAGCTGGATTACCGTCAACGCAAAAAGTTCTAAACCACATTCATCTCTTCCTGCAACCTATCCCCTGTTGTGCCGGATTACAAGTCAACGCCAAAAACTTCATAAACTTTCTGTAACTTTCTGTATCGTATTTTTTCAACGACTCTCCCCCGTATTTTCCTGGAAGCATCAATGCCATGTAGAGACTCTGAGCTTTGTCTGACTCTCTGCTACACTGCTCAGTTCATCGAACAACTTTGCTTCCGCACTGCATTCGTCATCAGTCTTCATTTCTCTTACATTCTTTCACCCTGCACTTAAAACCCATTATTTTTACTTTTTCTTTTTTAATTGAGGGAAAAGAATAAGCACAACAGTGGCCGTTTTCATCCAGCCCTTTATCAAAATAGGTAGATCAATCAACCAATCATTCAATCAAGTAATCAACCAATCATATGTATAAACAATTTTGAAAAAACCCGACTAATATAGATAAACAATCAGATTTAAACCCCCCCCCCCCCAAAAAAAAAAAAAAAAGAAAAAAGAGAGAAAAGAAAAAGAAAAAAAGAGATAGTCACATACACATGAAAGATACCTGAGAGAGAGCGAGAGAGAGAGAGAGAGAGAGAGAGAGAGAGAGAGAGAGAGAGAGAGAGAGAGAGAGAGAGACAGACAGACAGACACAGACAGACAGACAGACAGAGACAGACAGACAAGGACAGACTTAACAGAGACATACACACACAGATAGCGACAGAAGCAGCACCCCAACACAACTACTTTGATCCTCTGTAGCCTATGCAGGAAAAAAACATCCATTGCTCACCACTAAACCACCACGAGTCTCGAGCAGGCGTGCGCCTCGCCAGCCAAATGACATGCGCGAATACATCGGCGTTGCCCGCCTATCGATCCTCAGGGAAAGCCGATGAGCCTGAGTGCTCGCACCTCCGGCCGATTTTCCTGGAGAGCTGTCTGTGAGTGGAGAAATACCATCGATGTTCCCTGGCATGCACATTCCTGACCGGTAAAGCCAGACTGTTTTTCTCTCTTTTTTTTTCTGACCGAAACTCAGTGGTCAGTATCCTCCTATCCCTCTCTCCATCCTCCAGCAACCCCCCCCCCCCCCCCCCCCCCCCCCTCCCATCCCTATCCCTCCTTTCCCTACTGCTAGGCTAGCAAGCGAAAGCAGCTTTGTGAAACTTGCCTCCACTAATGCAAAGATTACTTACTATTGCTCTGTGGTATGCTGCACCAAAACTTTACATTTTCTTCGACAGAAATTTGTTTTCTATAGCTGTTGAATGCGGGGTCTGCTTGGTTGGTTGGAGAGAGAGGGAGAGAGGACTTGCCGTTGTTGTTTTTGTTGTTGTTGCCTTCATCTTCATGTGCGTTTGAAATGGCGAACAGGACAGAATCTACATGTGGTCGACACTGCACGGGTATTCCCTGTCTGTCTGTCTGACTGTCGCCGTCTGTCTGATTGTCTCTGTCTATCTTTTGACTTCAGTGTTTCCGTTTGTTCGTTTGATGCTTTGATACCTCATTCTTTTATACACCCTTTGTGTGACTGAAAAGGCTACGAACACAAAGGAAGTAAAGTAAACAACAACAACCCCCCTCCACCACGACCACCAGCACCAACAACAACACAGCAAGGGTTCATCTACAAACAAATTCAGTAAAAGAACAAAACACTGACGAAGGCAGAAGAAGAAGAGAAAAGCCGGATCTCGAAACAATGATACACTATCACAGGCACTCAGGCAAAAAGTTAAACAAAACAGCAGAAAGAACAAACATAAAACCCCACTAATAAAATTCATTACACAGTGCTAAATAAGTATTGATGTAGAGCAACAGCTTTAGTGGCTCCAACTTCAGTTTTATATATATATAGAGTCTAAGCAAAAAACAAAAAACAAAACACCCCCCCAAAAAAACAACAACAACAACAACACCCACCCTCACAAAACCCCAACAACAAAAAATAACACAAAACGGGGAAAAAACATCAAGAAACAACCCCCAAGCGTCCAGGAAGAAAATATCTCAGTATGTGAATGATACACATAACAGCTATATAAATCTATAGTTTATCGACCAAAACTGACATTCCAAATTAACGATGATTAGGGTGGTTTGCTAGAAGCAAAAATCCATAATTACCCACCAGCCACCATGGTTCAGGGGTTAGCGCCTTGGGTTATGGGCTGGAAGGTCGCGTGTTCGAATCCCATGAGAGGCATATGAATTTTGTTGGACTCTGACCAGCTCCTACCCAGAAGGAGTTTAGCTGTGGGCTCACTGGGAAGACAGGGACCAAGTAGTAAAGCTTAATTCACTTTACGGATGCGGTTTTGGGAGTGTTGCTCAAATTACCTGACCAACATGCAGTTGTTTGTATCTTTCGGGTCCGGTTGACACAGGGATATATCAAAACAGGAAGCGCAGAGTACAGCCCTGTTAAACAGGTTCGAAACACATGCACTTCCATAGAAGCCTCATGACATTATCCTATTATCCCCATTGATCATCATGCAGTAAAAGAAATTGTCTCCAATCAGTGGCCCTGTTTGCTCTGATCTCATAGTGACCTCAGTTTTGGTTTCCCCATATACACTTCTGTGTAAGTGGTGAGTTTGTTTGTGTCAAAGCCTTTGGGGTTGGAGGTTCATGGGAGAAGGTCGTTAGAGCGACGCTGTGGTGGTGGTCACCCCGGATGGACATCTCAGTCTGGCTCCACAACTGAACTAATACTGTCATCATAAGGGGCCTTGGTAGGTGATCTCCTGCGCGTGTCAGATTTGCAGGTATTTTTTGAAATTTCAATTGTCTTTCACAAGTGTAGATTATGTCTTTTAAAGAAAAGTGTATACTTAAAAATTGTATTGAGTCATTAATACTTTTTGCTTATCATTATGCGATGAACTTTTGCTTTTCAGTTACTGTTAGTATTCATATTATTTTTGGGTGTGTTGCTGTTAGGTTTATTCTCCTGTTCAATTTGTTTGTAATCCTCCATACCCCCAAAGGGGTGAAAGGAAATAAATCTTGAATCTTAAGCGCAGAACAGGCCCACTGACCAAAGTGACCCAGCAGCAGTGCAGGGCCCCCCTGGCTGGTGACCGCACTGGGGCCTGGCACTGACAGGCTCTATGTGGACTTCTGACTCTGAGGATGCGACTCGAGGAATCAGGGTATGGCTGTGGCGGAGAGATTGAAATGAGCGGCGTGTGAACAGCAGGACAAGAACGTCATAGAAGGTGAGGCAGCATGCATACACACAAAATCCATATTACCTACTTCCCAATGTCTGGAAGTAAAAAGTATACTGAACAGTACCAAAAACTGTTACAAAACATCACGTGCGATCTTTTTAAGTTGCTAAGTATATTCCCTTTTAAACTAATTCGGTTATTAATGGTATGTCAATCAGAGGCTAGACTATTGATAGAGTTGGTTCCAAAATAGTCAGGCACTGAATGAACAAAAGCAATTACTGTCGTCTTACACAATCTCGTTTCAATGGATTGTGTCAATTAATCTATCTATACCCATTTAACTTACAGGATACAACAGAAAGTGTGTGTGTGTGTGTGTGTGTGTGTGTGTGTGTGTGTGTGTGTGTGTGTGTGTGTGTGTGTGTGTGTTTTGTGTGTGTGTGTTGTGTGTGTGTGTGTGTGTGTGTGTGTGTGTGTGTGTGTGTGTGTGTGTGTGTGGACGGGGAGGGAGGGAATGTGTGTGTGTGTCGATCTTCAGTTCCAAGTTTGTTAACAGATTTCATATGACAGTTAAGTAATTAAAACATACTCGGACGTGTTCAATCCTCCAGTATCTGTTCTTCATGTATATTCTCTCTCTCTCATGACACACACATGCTTGGGCGCACGCGCAAACACACACGCACACACAACACACACACACACACACACACACACACACACACACACACACACACACACACACACACACACACACACACACACACACGTGTGCGTGTGGAAACAGAAGGGAGTGAGGGATCCAGTTACCATCAATTATTGTCTTCAATCTAGGCTTCTGTATCGGTGGGAATGGTCTAAGTCAATTCTTTATTGTTCATATCGGTTGACAACATTATCAATTCTGATATTACTGAAAACTTTACAGGTAAAACACGTCACACACACACACACACACACACACACACACACACACACACACACACACACACACACACACACACACACACATCAAAGAGTTTCCATGTTTACATACACGTCAATACAGGCCCACACAGTCGTACACACACGTCCACGCTCTCTCACGTGCACTTAACGTCATACATCCCCAAGCACACCATACAATACCATCCAGTACCATCTACCAACAAAAGGCAATCGAACCCGTGTATTTACCAGCGTGCATACGCTCTACTAAATGATGCACTGCGGCTTTTCCCTGGTGCCACAGGAGCAGGGTACTCTGACAGCAGTATAGATTTTCCAGTCCCACCCTTGGCCACAGTCGTGCTCATCTTCCTCTGTCATGCTGTTTACCCGTACTGGTTCAACCACGCATTTCATAATCCTGAAGATGCTTTGCATTTGATCAGAGACTGAAAATTGGGCAATCTCCTTCGCCCATTTTTCTTCCTTAAATGAAAAAAAAAGGAAGAAGAAAAAAAAAAGAGAAACGCTGATGTTTCAGTACCAGTCTTTTAGGCCAGATAAAGAAAATGTTTACAAATTGTAATGTTCGCTCAAAAATACGGATGTACCATTACTACTGCTCTTAGCCAAAGTCTACAAACTGATAGTCACTCCCGTTCATCCATACACTGTGGAACAAGTGGAAGGTCATCGAGTGAGAGAGAGAGAGAGGAGAGAGAGAGAGAGAGAGAGAGAGAGAGAGAGAGAGAGAGAGAGAGAGAGAGAGAGAGAGAGAGAGAGAGAGTTCTGATAAAAATATTCCGAAAGAGGCCATTGGCCCATACAGGAAGGGGGTTGCTGATGAAATCAATGATTAACGGTTAAGTGCAGCTTTGACAAACAAATGCAAACAAAATTAATACACAGTGAATGGAAACCCTTATGACACCATGATATCTCTTATTCTAAAGGCTTTACATAAAATTAATGCAAAGCTCAATTGCTAATGATATTAGGACTACTACATCATAAGAGCAAACAAAGCCTTAAATGCATTAGGCTGGCTGACCAGTATATTTGACTGAGATATATTGTTGCCTAGTGTCATTAAAGGCGGGACAACACAAAACAAAGCGTGTTTCATCTTCTGTTGCTTCATTGCATAAACGGCATGTTGTATCAGATTTATTATTTGTATCTAAGCCTATGAATATTTTTCTCTGACACACCCAGTCTGAATCTAGCCATTATTCTTTTAAAAATTCATATCCATTTCAAGCTTTAAATAATGTCTGACGTCATGGAATCTTACGAATTGTGGCTAAGTTCTATATCTATCGCTAGATTGTATATAATCGTTTGCTTTGAGCATGGTGACTTCATCCTTATGTCTTTATCCTGCTGTTTCATTCCATATCTGTTTCCTACCTTTCACCAGCCAGAATCTCCATCACTCCACCAGGGTGGATTATCTTCACACCCTCACCTTGAGTTTACCATGGGAATGACACATTCAGCTCCCCCCCCCCCCCCCCCCTTCTTCCCCCAAAAGAAAGAGAGAGGAGAGAGAGAGAGAGAGAGAGAGAGAGAGAGAGAGAGAGGGGAGAGAGAGAGAGAGAGAGAAGAGACAGAGACAGAGACAGAGAGACAGACAGACAGACAGACAGACACAGACAGAGAGGCAGTAGGACAAGCATCCCGACAAGCAGCCGTACGTACCGAAATGCCCGACATAGTTATTATATTCAGGCTACGGTCAGCTACTTCTTACTTCTATCTCAACTTCTTCCTCTTGCCCCTTTTTGTAGTTGTTGTCAATATAGAGCGGCTGAAAACGCAGTTTGACATTTTCATGTTACAAAACTGGGTTAGTTTGGCTCAGTAAGTAGGACGGAGTGATCTTGCTGTGATGTTAATGTTACACCACCAACAGTTTAATCACTGAGAATGCTCACCAGGCTTATTTGTTGGTTTGTTGTTAATTGTTTTGGCGTGACTGAAGACAAGCCAGTACTAAGTAGATGTGCTTGGCATACTACGCTATACTAGTCTGCTCATTACACTGGCTGACCCTGAGGCAAAACAGCTTCTTACTTTTGTCACGTTAGGGGTGCAAGGAGCAGCGCGATCCCCTGTTGACTGATCCTCGTTAACAAAGACCACTGCTATACAAACGTGCTATACAGACGCTATCATCAACTATTTATTGTCGGACTAATTAGACGTTGTACTGACAACACACACACAAACACACACACACTCACAGATATAATATATATATATATATATATATATATATATATATATATATATATATATATAAAAAAAAGGAGAGAGAGAGAGAGAGGAGAGGAGAGGAAGAGAGAGAGAGAGAGAGAGAGAGAGAGAGAGAGAGCAATACATAACATCCACAGATTTCAAACTGGTCACCGTACCCAACTACTAAATGATACAAGAAATAAATACAGTTCTAGCAATAAATCCAGTTTCTGAAGGTTCATGCTTTCTAATAGCCGCAGCAACGCCATTACCACGAGTGAAAGGTCTGCATCCCAATGGTGTGGTGGGGTACAAGCTTTTTTTCCATTCCCCCACTGAAAGTTGTGCAAGTCTCACATTTCCTGCGAAAGAGATCGGGGAGCCAGCTTGACGCCAGTAAACCTACTGTCTTCCGCTTTGCTCACTGTACAACTCGTCAAGCTCGCTAGTATAGGTACTGACGGGTGGCTGCCAGATGAAGAGGTATTCTCACACAAAGAAACCATGCTCTACAACTGGGAAGTATGCAGCCTGCACGTCTAGATACATGCAGGGCAAAGAGAAGAGACAAAAAGCTAATCCCTCCTAAAGGCTGATAGTTATTCGTCTGCCTCCAGTAACTAAGTCTCACAGCCCATTAGATCTTGGCACCGTTACGCCTTTCATGTATGCTTACGGAAGGCAGGTTTTTGTTTGCTCTGCTACTCATAGGATCATCTGTATGCAGATATACACAATGATTATGCCGCTGAACGAGCCCGCAGGCCAGAAAACGTTTGGGTGGTAGGTAATCAGGCTCTACAAAAAAAAAGGAAAGCATCTTCCGTGCTGATGCCTGCATGAGCTGATAGAATGACTGTTGGATGTTGTGGGTTTGTCACTGCCGACAGGTGAGACATGTTATCGTGTTTTGCCTAACTCTTGACTCCAAAATGAATGCCTGACAGATGTGATGGACTTGACACTTCCCCAACTTCTTGCGGAGTTGTTGGAGCGGTTCACTGATTTTTTTCTGGCAGTGTGTTGAAAGCAAACTGAATCTAGCGAAGCCCATTCTTCTCCTGATCGTAGGATATAAGTATGCTGGCTTGATATGTTCATATCGTCAATGCCGCACAGCCCACTGCTGGCCTACTTTTACCAAAGTGGGATGTGTTTATAATGTATATGCAAAACGTTCTTCGTGCATCCACTCACGCGTCTTTAATTTACAGTATCATCCTCAGGACCTGCAGGAAAATCCAGTCAGAGCCAATGCTAACTCCAGGGAAAAATGGCCTCAAACAGGCAGCTCAGTGGAGCCTAAGGTGAACCCGCACCATCAGTTGTGATTATGTACAGATATTTCGAGGCTCTAATTTTGGCTTGATTTGATTTTTTAAAGCTCACCGGGCGGGGTCTTTATTTCCTAATAAAACACGCCGGTCTGAACTCACGTCTAATTCAGCGCCGGGTAGTTCTGGACATTTGTAGGTACTGGTCATATCAACAGACTCCCTTAAACCTGACATCCCAGATCAGACAAGTTGCTAACAAACACTGCAATATTCGCAAGCACTTGATGAAGCAAAGGCTGTTGGACACTGAAGGGAATGTTCCAGTCAGTCAGCATCTGAACGTGGTTGTGACAATACTCCCTGAACGCGTTCTTCCTACCAGAATTGAACTATTATACGATCGTCTTTCGTTCCAACTATACAGCCTAGCCTGCTGATACGGGAAACTGATGTTTGTTATTTGTGGGCGTTGCAGGCTGACAAGCAATGGCCAGTAGTTTGGCCTGAAACGCAAAAGTGTAGGGCTGCCTGCTTTCATTACTAGGAGCATCTGACACGGTCTGTGGTTACCATTGATACAGAGAGAGTCACGCGAGTTTGTGGTCATATAGAGAGCGTGTCTCTTCCAGTTATCCCTTAACTGCAGGCCTGTGTAGTGCAGTCTGCATTCAGTAGCGGACGGGGATGAGGGTAACGAGAAACCATAAATACACACATCCACAATACCCCCATCCCCTCCCTCCGCCAGTCCCTCCTATCTAGTTACCTTACTCTCTTGTTCCCATGTACGTGCATATGGCCCGGATGAACTCATGAAAAGGGTATTGTGCACTTTTACAGCCGCAGCAGCAGCTGCCACAGCAGCAGAGGCAGAAGTGGAAGAAGAAGAAGCATCAGCAGCAGCGAACAACAACAGCAAACCACACACACACCACAACACCAGTCCTTCGGATGAGACTATAAACCGAGGTCCCGTGTGCGAACGCAAGCAGAACATCTTGCGCACACGTTAAAACCCGTTCCGCTTTTCGGAAGAGTAGGCCATTGTGTTCCGGTGGGAACGGATGACAAAATTTACAAAACTGCATACACACGGGGACTGGACGAAAAAAGCACATGAGTGCTTATTCCATTATCCTCGAAATAAAAGAATAAAAATAAATAAAGAACACAAACAACACACACACACACACACACACACACACACACACACACACACACACACACACACACACACACACACACACACCACAACACACAATTGGCCTACCAGTGCAACAAGCCTTTGAAACATAACAAAGACAACACATGATTTGTAAGGACACCATTAAATGCATATATTATGTACAACTGAATTCAATAAAAAAACCAAAACCAAACCAAAGCATTATTGCTTTAGAATCAGTAACACCAACATTTTTGCAGGATTTTTGTTTACAGCTTGATCGTTTTAAGTGTAACTCAGTATGCCGAGCGCCAAGCTGAATTGTCCAGTGTTTTTTTTGTTGTTGGTTTGTTTTTTTTAAAGCTGGTAGCAAAAGCCCTGAACATCTGGCGGAGTTACCTTTTGTTTTGTGTTGCAAAGTGCCAGCTGTTTCTCTTCTGCGCAAGACAAAAAAAAAATGTTTTCATGTTCCAGCCTGGGCAACGGCAAAGCTGAAATAGTTTGAAAAGAGGAACACTTACGTTTTCAGTTCATTCTGTAAGGAGTCTGATCTTTTGTTTCACATAATCAACGCAACTTGAAAAAAAAAAGAAGACACATACATAGGGATGAGGGAGTCCCCATTGGCAATGACTCACTTCACAGTATCATAATAATCATCTTAGAGTGTTCGGGTAATGGCTCAGGCTGTGCAAGAACCCCCCTCCCCCTAACAAGATGGCTCGCTATCATTGCTACAAGAAACATGAGAGTGACTCTTCAAAACGGTCAACATTTTCAGACCAAGGAAGGCATCACAATGCGTGTGTTGCAGTGCAGTACTATAAGCCTAAGATGGTGGTGGTGCCATAGTGTGACTTTTCAAGTAAATAGGACTAACTACAGGGAACAAGACTACGACTGAATACATGAATAGTAGCCATAGAGTCAATGATCCATACACATTATCCTATGATGAAAAACAGCCTACACAAACACGTAATTACACGAGTATACCCAACACAGCATACAATTGCAAACAGTTTTGACGATAGTGTCAAGTCCGAGACCACGTCGCGCCCTTTTAAACCATAACGCAGTCGGTCATTCAGTCCTTTTGTTTTTCTTGTGCTAACGATCGTCTCACCGAGCATAGCACAGGCCCAGTTAAACTTAAAACAATAAACCTCTCATGAGAAATGATGGTTTAGTGAATTAATAACCTAACTATCACCATTACCACAGTCATTCAGCTTCGGTGTTTTTCTTTGCCATCTGCTGCTGACCGAAGGCAACCATCATGGACCTTTGACAACTATGGACACTATGACAGCCGCCACCACTGAATCCTATATAATCAATATACGTAATCTCTCTCTCTCTCTCTGAACCATGATGGATTGGGACGAGGTGACAGCTGTGAACACAAATGGTGCTCATACATGTCACTTATTTGACATTAACACCATCTGCTTCGTTTTTTCAGTCAATAAGTAAGGGACTGGCCTCAGAAGTCTGATGGCACAGTGGTTAACTCTCGTCTGCATGCTTCCCATTGATTGTTGTGGGGTTATGCATAATTCAAAACCCATGGGAGAAAATGGGTGATGGAGGGTTCAGAATCTGATTTTTATCACGAAAAAGGAATATCTCAATGCAAATAAACATTTTCATCGTGGAATAAAAGCAACTGTGTTTCAGCTTCTATATTTTTCTCACGTCAAAATTACAGGCGTGAAGGGTTTGGGGATTAATTAACATAGTCTGCCGTTTGTTGAATAAAGTACAACAATTTTTTTTTTTCAATAGTAATTGTCAACATTATAGTTTCAAAGCGAAAAGAATACACCATCTGTACCAAAAATTAATTAAGATCACACTCACAGGAACAGATTAAACCATGGACATAATCATGCGCTCTACAGGTTGAGCACAGAGAGGAATATAGGCTACTTCGACTATGCTATACAATACCCTATATTTACAGTACAATTTACCCAGTCCAATATAGTACAGTGCAGAACAAATGCAATACTATGCAACTAATAAATCTGCTATAACACAGTACAATAAATGGTAAGGAGCACAGCTGTTTCCTTCTTAGCCACACCAGCTGCAACTAAACGACAACAACAATAATACAGATTTTTTTATGACGCCTAATCTGATAGACTTTGTGTGTGGCTTCTGTCTTCGACATTCTTAAACTTTATCCCAGGAAGGCTATTTTTTAAATTGACTGATGCGTATCCCAAATTCCTTGCTGGTAAGGAAACTCGGTAAAAGTGTTTTCTTGCTGCTTTCAGGCAAGTTGGAATCGCTGCTGGAGTCGTATCGTTGCGTGCTAGTGTAATGAATTCTGAGCGTTACTCTTGACATTGCTTGTGGTTAGTTACGCTTGCCTCTTGGATCGGGGAAGACGTCATTTGCCATTCATATTAATTACATTCACAAGTGGTCAGAATTGCGCCAGGGGTAAAAGGTCGGTGGGCAGGAGGTGTACGTGCGTGATCACATGCAAGCATGATGTGTGTTTGCGACAGTGTACGCTCTGGTAAAAGCTGTTGTCCTGCACTGAGGTGATCCGTGAATTATGCTGCTAGACTGCATGTGGAGGATCGCACATCACACACACATACACACATATTCACACACACGCGCGCGCGTGCACACACACACACGCACGTACACACACACGCAGGCACACACACGCATTCACGCACACGCAATCGTCTGGAATTTTCCCTCTAATATGACTGCTATTTTGGTGCAATCTAATAGTAGCAGATGTAGTCTACTTTGTCAGATAGTCTCTCTCAAACTGAAAAACAACAACAAAAGAATAAAAACAAACAAACAAACAGACAAACCACAGAACATTTTGATTTTAGAATATCTGTTTCATCTGCTATATAACAGTTGGTATAAACAAAACAAAACTAGAATAAGTTTTATCAGACCAACTATTATGAAGAAAAGTGGTCCATTCTGAGAGATTAAATTAAAAGCCCTTGCCAATTATTTGTTGAAACTTAAATGTTGAAAATGGGCCTAGATAATCTTGGTTTAAAAAAAAAGTCAAACCGGTGCTTCACGTGTGTCAGAAGATCCTTCAATGTTTGTTGTTTAATATTGTTTTGAAGTCATGATGATATATATACAAGACACACAAAACAGTTAAGGATCATTTTTGATACCATGCATCCCCAAAGTCGGAATACAGCTTCCTTAATTAACGATTGGTAAAAATGGTCACATAGGTAAACTCCCCCTCCCCTATGGGTAAACCTCGGAGCTCTAGCCGAGGAATGAAAGAAAAGCAAAAAACAAAAAGATAGCGTGTGTCAGGAGGAACCAACGGAAAGCGGGCAGCGTACCGGTGTTGTGGAAGTGTACTTCATTCCTCCCGTCGCAACAGTCACCACCCACCAAGCTGCCAAAGTTGGACAAGCCCCCATTAAAGATGTAACAGATTCTGTCTGGCACTGTTTCTTTGTCTGAGTTGTTGTTGTTGTTATGGGTTGTTTTTGTGTGTAGAGCTTGTCCTCTCAGGTGTTCACAATAAAATGCATTTTCCCTTTAATTTATGTTTGTTAAAAAAAAGAAAATGTAAGAGAAATTAGAATGACAAGAGTTAAAAATAAAAACGAACTAAAAATTAAGTGTATTTTGGTTTGCCCATTTTGTTTGCAGCACGTGCTACCTTAAGTGCTATGTGCTGCTTTGTCTTATATACTTGCAAAGATAAGTGCGTACATCTGTAATGATGCTATTCAGTGTGTGTGTGTGTGTGTGTGTGTGTGTGTGTGTGTGTGTGTGTGTGTGTGTGTGTGTGTGTGTGTGTGTGTGTGTGTGTGTGGGGTTGTGCCCGCGCACGCGCGCTAGTGCGAGCGTGCAGGGTTTTTTTGGTTTTTTTTTGCAACGTGTACAAAAGTATAATTCTGAGCATTTCAACTGGCTTCAAAACAACATCTGGATCTTGTGCTGACTTCGTCATTTTAAGAGTTTCTGTATCTGGCGTGCACGTATGCAACCCACTCTTAAAGGCACATAGCCAAGCTCTTGCATAAACTCCTTAAACCACATGGTATAAGGTAGGTAAAGTCCTTTTTGTCAAAAGGTTAACATTACATTTCTCCCTTTTTAAAAATAATAAATGAGGCGGGGGGGGGGGGGGGGGGGGGGGGGCATAAGGAGAGAGAGAGAGACAGACAGAGAGACAGACACAGAGACAGACAGACAGAGACAGAGGGAAACAGAGAGAAACAGAGATAGAGACAAAGACAGGCTGACACTGAAGAGAGTTGCTATATATTAAAATTACAATATTCTTACAATAGCGTGGTACGAATTATCGATGTATTAGCAACTGGTGGTTCTGAACTTATAGATATTAAAATAGACATCTTTAAGCAGCCACGCAGTATGGTAAAAGAAAGTATAAAAACATTAGGCCAAACGTATGCTTTTGATCCTGCTTCTATATTCTTGTGGACATGATTAACTAGGAACGGTGTAGCCTAGATGTGTGATGTGCCACTCAATATGCCTAAGAGGAGAATTTCCTGAATGATATTTTTTATTCGCCATGGCTAGCCAGTTATACGCCAGTTACAAAGAAGAATAATCATAACTGTTTATTTGTTTGTTTGTCAGTACATATTTGCAAATATCATGGAACCAAGCACCGAAAATAAATAAACAACTGAATAGGAAAGAATAAAGAAAGGTAAACAATCCATTCATGAAACAAGGAATGAACGGTTTGAAATCACAGTCAAGACTCATTTTTGGTGTGGTGATGAAAACAATATCTGCTGTCACTAAGAAAGTCATGATGCTAACCTTTAGACACAACTTATTTCCGTACAAGTGCCATTACAAATCAACACACACACGTATGCACGCGTGCACATGCACACACATACACACGTGTACCAGACGGACACACTCTCTCTCTCTCTCTCTCTCTCTTGTCTCTGTGTCTCCACACACACACACACAGACACACACACACTGTACTTGCACCAGCCAGCCTTTACATACACCACACAAACACAATCACACACACACTCACACTCACACACACAACACACACACACACACACATACAACCCTCTAATTAAAAACCCTTTACACTGACTGTGAAATGATCGTTTTCAAAGGCCGATGATGCTACAGATGAGTTCAGAATCAGTGCCCCCCCCCCCCCCTACCCCCTCTCTCTCTCTCCCTTGCCCTACACGCTAGCTCTGTGATGATGCCAGCCTCAGTCAGTCATTACCTGCTCCTTTCATCCGGAAACTCTGCAGGCACTGAGAGATAAAAGATTATCGTTTGGATTCCTCACAGTGGAAAACATTTTTTTTTTCTGGAAAAAACATAGAACCGGGTCAGGCATTATGGAAGTGGGAAGAAGAGGAAGACTGACCGATGATGGAGAGTTGATTGATCGATCAACTTTCTTGCTCAAGGGTTAACCAACAGGGGGGGGGGGGGGGGGGGGGGGGGGGGGGTTGTAGAGAGAGAGAGAGAGACCGAGACAGAAGTAGAGAAAGACCGAGACAGACAGACATGGATTAGAGACAGATTCTGAATTGTTAGAATTATAATATTTTCGAAAGATCATCATATGCGTTCTTCACGTTCGACTATCAACATAATCTAAAAATCATCAAAATACCATACTAACTGTCCGGTTCGCTAAGTAATAAACCTCAGTGTCGCTGATCAGTTTCTCACCACTCTCGCTGAGGGGTATTGGGTGGGGAGGGGGGGGGGGGGGGCGGAAAGTCGCCATAATCCCCCCCCCCAAAAAAAAAAAATGCAAACCAAACCAAACCAAACCAAGCCAACAAACAAAACCCCAGAAAATCCAAACTATATGTTCATTTATATTTGTGGCTGCGTGCATCTGTTGTTAGTACATACAATCAGTGCAGACAAAACAATGATTTAAGATACAAAAAAAACATTGAAAATCCCGAAAACAAAGTAGAACAAAGCGAATCTAATCGCATTAACACCCACACCCCTTCCAGAAAGTACTCAAATAAATGTATAAGTACATTTGAAATGTAAAAACAGATTCAGAACAATACTAACAATACCGACGACAACAAAAACAACAACAACAACAGCAACAACAACAGCGTAGTACTGAACGACTACACAAAAAGGTTTTGGAAGTGGAGGAAAAAGAGAACGGTTATGCAAGTGCTTTTAACCTCCCCCAAAACTGAGAATGGTTCTAATGTGTGGGGCATTGAGAGAAGGAACTGGGCAGAGGTGAAGGAGGAAAGATGGAGCGATGAAAAATGAGAGAGAGAGAGAGAGAGAGAGAGAGAGAGAGGAGAGAGAGAGGAGAGAGAGAGAGAGAGAGAGAGAGAGAGCCTTCACTTTATAGGAAATAAAGCTGCCAAACAGTCCTGCCTGCCTTTTCTTTCATTGTCTGACAGTACCTTCTCTGTTTCCCCATGCAAAACGCATGGGGAAACAGAGAAGGTACTGTGGGTCTTGTAGTTCTTCGGCATCAGTCGTTTACTTTTCTCTCACAGTTTACTAATAACCCGCCCGCCCACACTTCTCTCCTTAGCAGGGGCTCTCAACCTGACTAACCCAGGCGTGCAGCAATCAGGGAGCTGTATATACATACTAATTATAAGCATGCACCCTTAGCCTTAAACCAACACCACAGCCGCTTATGTAGCAAAATCCTCTGCAGCCATGAAACGAAGTTGGAACCCTTCCAACACGCACGCGCACACACACATACATGCATGGCCGGCTACGACCTATGCGCCCTCATCCGCTCACACATATACACAGCAACCCCCCTCCCCCCCCTCTCTCTCTCTCTCTCAATGCGATTAGTTGAAGTATCACACCTTTGCTCAGACTGAAGGAGGGGGGGGGGGGGGGGGGGGTAAGGGAGGGGGGCAAAACAAAACAAAACCGGACCACAGAGAGGTTGCCAGAATACATAGGCACCCGAAGACCAGGGTTTTTAACTTCGTGTATATTTTTTTTAATGAAGGATCGTTTGCGTAACAGTTTGCAGCGAAACGTAAGGTAATACACAGGCACCTGATTAAGATAGTAAGTTTCGTGGTTGTGTTTGTGTCGGATCGCTGCACAGGGTTTAGCAACAAAAATATCAGTGATGCCAATGCAAGCCTGGATCGGTGGTTTTAAAAGTAACGCACCTGCTTAGAGAGCGGAAAGTGCGGGTTAATTCCTGTTTGTGCCACGACTTTTCCCCCCATTCACTAGACCTTGAGTGGTGGCCTGGGTGCTAGTCTTTCGGATGAGACGATAAACCGAGATCCCGTGTGCAACACACATTCAGCCGCACGTAAAAAGAACTCTACGACAACGAGAGAGTTGTCCCTAGCAAAACTTTGTAGTAAAAAACCACTGACAGAGAAACAAGTGCACTTGCACACAGACAAATAAAACAAAATATCAGTGGTGCTGCTCTTGTGGCAACGCGCTCTACCTGGGGAAAGCAGCCTACATTTCATGCAGAGAAATCTGCCGTGACTGAAAGTGGTATTCAATTCAAAATTATGAGGGTCGATGGAGATGGCTCACCTTAAATCAGTAACTGCTACAACCATTATGATGGCAGTTGATATCTACGTGCGTATCTACTCTACGATGAACTGTGTGGCGCAAACGCAAGCACACACGCACACAGAGAGAGAGAGAGAAGAGAGAAGAGAGAGAGAGAGAGAGAGAGAGAGAGAGAGAGAGAGAGAGAGAGAGAGAGAGAGAGAGACAGACAGACAGACAGACAGACAGACAGACAGAGAGACAAAGAGAGAGAGACAGAGAGAGCGAGAGAGAGTCTTCTGGGGGAAAAAATGGAATCTACTCCCCCTCCTTCTTAAAAGCGGCTTTTCCCCATTTTAATGTATAAATTGCATTCCTTTAGTGTAGTAATAAAGTCAAACTGCAACTGCTTCCTAGCGCCCAAGACACTGGGAGAAAGAATTATGTCTATCCATCAAATCTTTTATAAGAATGTCAACATGAAACATGATGGATGGAGGGCTTAAATCATCAGCAGTAAAATCACGTATCGCCTTGTTATTGCCACTTTATCAGAAGGGTTCAGTTATTTTGATTGTAAAAAACAAATAGGGTGTGTGTGTGTGTGTGTGTCTGTGTGTGTGTGTGTGTGTGTGTGTGTGTGTGTGTGTGTGTGTGTATGCGCGCGCGTGTGTGTGTTGGAGGGGGGTGGGGGGGCAGATAGCCCAGTGGTTAGAGTATTTAGCGGCATGCACTCTGACGGCCTGGGTTCGAGCCACCACTGAGGCACCTGTTTGGGGGAAATTTTCCTCTGGTGTTAACATCAATTCTGACTTCACTCTCCTGAAGGTCCTTCAAATGAAGCTATAAACCGGGTCCCTGAGTGAATACACATAAAACATTTTGCACGCACAGTAGAAGATACACTGACATAGTGATTGACTTGAAACTGCTTGCACTGAAAAATCGCCATCTATAGAGAAACACAAATTATTTCCCCTATGACCTTGAACTTCGGCCAAGGCCGACAGATGACCATATGTTCTTGCATGTTTTGAGGTCTTATACTATTTGCTTGACCAGCTATTTTTCACATTCTAGGATGTGAAATATTATACATCACGAATTGAAGTTTATATTATGCCATAGTGATTTGTTTTACTCCATGACCGTGCAACAAAATGACCTTGAACCCCAAATCCAGCTTGAGACAGCTGATCTCAACATTTTTCCCTCGCCAATACAATTCAGGCAAAAAATCCATTGACCCAAATGACAACCAGTGTGGGCAAAATGATCCTCCTGAACTTCGTACCTAGTCACGATTCAAATACTTTTTTCTTTAATCTTACAAATAGAGAAACTGCTATAATAAACGCCATTCTTTAAAAAAAATTCTATAAGAGACTGAGCTCTGAAAATGTTTGCTGGGAGTCTTCCTGCATGTATATGTTTATTATCAAGGAAACCTTCCTCCCATCTCTCTCCCCGTAGATGTTTATTATCAAGGAAACCTTCCTCCCATCTCTCTCCCCGTAGATGTTTATTATCAAGGAAACCTTCCTCCCATCTCTCTCCCCGTAGATGTTTATTATCAAGGAAACCTTCCTCCCATCTCTCTCTCCGTAGATGTTTATTATCAAGGAAACCTTCCTCCCATCTCTCTCCCCGTAGATGTTTATTATCAAGGAAACCTTCCTCCCATCTCTCTCCCCGTAGATGTTTATTATCAAGGAAACCTTCCTCCCATCTCTCTCCCCGTAGATGTTTATTATCAAGGAAACCTTCCTCCCATCTCTCTCCCCGTAGATGTTTATTATCAAGGAAACCTTCCTCCCATCTCTCTCCCCGTAGATGTTTATTATCAAGGAAACCTTCCTCCCATCTCTCTCTCCGTAGATGTTTATTATCAAGGAAACCTTCCTCCCATCTCTCTCCCCGTAGATGTTTATTATCAAGGAAACCTTCCTCCCATCTCTCTCCCCGTAGATGTTTATTATCAAGGAAACCTTCCTCCCATCTCTCTCCCCGTAGATGTTTATTATCAAGAAACCTTCCTCCCATCTCTCTCCCCGTAGATGTCTATTATCAAGAAACCTTACTCCCATCTCTATCTATCCCTGTTGATGTTTATTATCAAGAAAACCTTCCTCCCATCTCTATACCCACAGAT
>CM054135.1:73343562-73347024 GCA_028751875.1 Rapana venosa
GCCTGCCAATCTGGCAACATGCTCGGTTTTCTTTCACATCTGCTTGTCCAGCGCAACGTACTCAAGACAGGTATTTATGGTTGGAGAGGCGCCACATTTCCGTATGCCCGAATTGACTTCCCATACCACTTCCTATTATTGTAGTAAGAATGATATTCTTGGACGTGAACCATGGGTATATGTAGTATTGTTATTTTGGGCAATAACTTTCTGGAGGCGTGATAATAGTAGTAGTAACTGTTTGCAATTGGTATCCGCCGGTTTTACCTTGCTTTGTCAATAAATTGTGTATAGACCATGATGTTGTGCATAGGGAAGAATGGAATTTTTTCCTCAGGTTGGTGATGGAACCTAGAAAATGAGCCAAAGCCACACTGTCCTGAAGCGCAATGTGGCAGGATCAAACTGGCTAAGCTGCAGTAAAGACTCTGTACTCCTGCAGGAATGACGGAGAATAAGTCAAGCAGGCCAAAGTCATGAGCTTTTTGGTCATTTTCGAGTCTTTGCTCTTACTTTGAGGTACCACAGCCTAAGGTTTTTCTAGTAACATACTCCGAGATGTTGAAAGCCAAGAGTATTTTCCCCATACTTTAGACTGTTGGGTTTGACGTGACTTCTCCCGTATCTCCTTGAGGAGTTTTTGGTCATTGCACTGACTTTCTCAGGCATGGGCTAGTATGTTTTGCGCAAGTTGGACGTAGCGGAACTCATCCCACTCCAGGTAGCATGCTGCGTATGTTCATGATGCCAAGCCACCCGCTGTAACTGGCTGGTCTTCTACAAAAGACAGATGGGTTTGGAACGAGTGCGCAGGATGTTATGGGTGCGCTCGCGAATGGGACGTCGATTCATAGTCTCATCCAGGGGACGGGTAGCCTAGTGATTAGAGGGTTGTGCTCGCAATTTGACGACCTAGGATCAAGCCTGGGTTCGAACCACCACCAAGACGCCCGTTCAAAGGGACTTTTCCTCTGGAGTTAACATCAGTTCTGACTCCATTACCCCGAAAGTCCTTCTGATGAGACTATAAAACAAGGTCCCGTGTGCGACCCCACGCAGAACATCTTGTGCACACGTCAAAACCCGTTCTGCTTTTGGGAAGAACCAGTGGCCTAACTCGTGCCGGTGAGAACGGATGACGTTTTTAAAAAATACATGCACAGTGGTGTCGTGTTTAGTCATGAATTCCGAAGTTGACATACGGCTACCTTCTTAATGGTGGGCAAAAATGGTCGCATACGTAAAATCTCTCCATTGGTGAACATTGGAGGTCTAGCCGCGGAATGAAAAAAAAAAGGTCTGATCCAAAGGACTTGCAGGAAAATAGGGTTGAACTAATGTGAGGTTCCGATAATAATCAGTCCTCCCAAAACGGACACATCAGCAGCAACTCAATGGAATGTATGTATGTGTATGTATGTATACATACCTTCAGATTACTCAGATCACATGCAGCCCGCCCAAACGGAATCACTATGTTATTAGACTGCGAAGTGCAAAGTGGCACACCCTCAGATTAGTCAGGTCTCATTGCCAAACTCAAACTGAATCACTGTGCTACCAGGCTCCGACGTGCAAACATAACTGGCACACTCAAGCTTAGATAAGTTACATGGTGTTTGTTTACCTTTTATGTGAAAATGGTTAGTCACAACTTTTGGGGAACTCTTAGTCTTAGGGGGGAGGGAGGGAGGGAGGGAGGGAGAGAGAGAGATGAGAAGAGAGAGGAGAGAGAGAGAGAGGAGAGAGAGAGAGAGAGATAGAGAGATAGAGAAGAGAGAATTTCAAATTGAAAATGATGTTTACTCAGAATAGGCCATAGCCCCTTCTGAATGGGGTACATAACCGCCATAAAATGTAAAATAAAAAGATTTTACAAGCATCACTTCCTATTCACTATAAAGAAACAGTAGATGGAACAAGTATTAATCATTCCTAAAGAGAGAGAGAGAGAGAGAGAGAGAGAGAGAGAGAGAGGAGAGAGAGAGAGAGAGAGAGAGAGAGAGAGAGAGAGAGACAAAAAGAGCCAGAAATATACATACATACATACACATACATACATACACACATACATATGACATACATGCATACATACGTACAGAGAGACATGCATCTTGTGGACAGAGAGAGAGAGAGAAGAGAGGGAGAGGAAGAGAGAGAGAGGAGAGGAGCCATCCGGCCCACACTAGAAAAGGAGAGAGACAGAGAACTACATACACAATACACGCAGACAATAAGACATCCGGCCCTAATGTAAAAGAGAAGGCAAGACTGTGACGAATACAGAGATAGAAGAGGGAAGAAATGTCTGGGAAAGCAGATGATATAAATATCCATGCCGTGCGGTTCTCAACGACACACCCCAGATTCCACACAGATTGGCTCCATGCACAATACCTCACAGTCACTGCCAATGACAGACACTATACCTAACATACACGTTCTTGGCACACACACGCGCGCCGCGCGCACACACACACACAGACAAAACCCACACGGACAAAACCCACACACACTCACTCACTCACTTACAAACACGCACGCACGCACGCAGGAGAGAGAGTGTGTGTGTGTGTGTGTGTGTGTGTGTGTGTGTGTGTGTGTGTGTGTGAGAGAGAGAGAGAGAGAGAGAGGAGAGAGAGCGAGAGAGAGAGAGGAGAGAGAGAGAGAGAGACAGACAGACAGACAGACAAACAGACAGACAAACAGGCAGACAGACAGAGACAGGAGACACAGAGCTAGAGAGAACCTGGTGTAGAGGTACTTAGTCATGAGTCGGGCAACGAAATCGAGGAACCAAACGGCAAACTGATTTGGCATATGGCATACCTGTACCTTTCGCTGAAAAGAAAAGTACATAAACTTGCAGAAACGGAGACCCTGCCTGAAGACGGATCTCTTTGTCTGCCTGCCTGTCTGTCTGTCTGTCTGTCTGTCTGTCTCTCTCTCTCTCTTATATTGTTATCCTGAGTCATATTTTTGTAGCTGACTTTTTGTTATACAGTAACATTTTGTCGTTACTATTGCAGTTCGGCAACCCCCTTCATGTATGGGCCAATGGCCTTTTTGTGAATAAATCATTCGAGTTCTCTCTCTCTCTCTCTCTCCGTATCCCGTTTGTCCTCTGGACAAGACGCATTCAAGAGGAGCTCCAGTGTGCGCTCAAGCGGAACGACCAGGGTTTCAGTGACCAGTGGTGTATTCTTCTGTGAAAGTGACCAGTGGTGTACTCTACTATGTTAAAGTGTTCAATTCAAGTGGTGTTGTGGTGAAGTGTGTGATGATGTGAAGTGGCTGTCTCCATCAAGCATGTGAGTGCCAACAACGGCTTACATATAGATATATTAATCTGTACGTGTGTGTTTCCTCAACTATGTGAGGGCCACATCAAACCCTTTCCCCCCAAATGAGGGCTGGTGGGGGCTTTTCCACTTGTCTTTTGGGTGTGACTTTTTATTTTTT
>CM054135.1:73347524-73352524 GCA_028751875.1 Rapana venosa
ATAGTTATTTTTTTCAAAAAGGGGTTTTTTTCATACTTCTATTTTCAATATTAATTTTGGCTTGTTGACTGTACTTGAGCTCCAGTAAATGTCATTTCAATATCTTATTATTACTGTAACAACTATGTGACTATTCGCAATATGAAGGTTTTTAAATTTTTATGATCATTATCATGACATATAATTTGAAACGAGTATAACTAAAATGAGTGTTGATGGATCGCATACGTTTTGTGATTTAACATTGGATATTATCTCTGAAATACACACACACACACTCTCGTCACTGTCTCTCTCTCACCTTTTATCGTCCTGCTTATAGTCATAGTAAATCCGATGAAGGATTCTATTTTTATATTTTCAATACTTTATTGGACTTGCCTCTGTACTTAAGTTTAATGAATGCCCAATTTCAATATCTTATAATTATTGTAACAAGTATGTGTACCATTTACAATGTGTAGATTTTTATCTTTATGACTTATTAAGTTTGGTTTGTTATTTTTCTTGGCTTTGTTGTTCCTTGTTCTTGTTGTTTTTGGGTTTGTCTGTTTTTCTCTTTTTTATCATCTTTTTTTTGGTTTGGTTTTTCCTTCTCTTTTGTTTGTTTGTTTGTTTTGGTTAGGGTTTTTTGGGGGTGGGGTAGGGGTGGGTATTCTTAGGATTTTCTTTTAATTGCTTGCTTTGGGGGGGGGGGGGGGGAGGGGGGGGTGTGGGGGGAGCTGTTTTGAAAGGGTTTATTTCCCCTTGTTTTTATTGTGAGACTGTAAAGTATTGGGTTATTATTATTAAGATGTATCCCTAACGGGCGGGGACTGGATGTAAAAAAGCACATGTGTGCTTATTCATTATCCTCGAAATAAAAGAATTTGTCATTGTCTCTCTCTCTCTCTCTCTATCTCTATCTATATATATATAATATCTCTCTCTCTCTCTCTCCCCTATATAACCCTCAAGGGACGCACAGACAGAGGGAGACAGAAAGACAGAAAGACAAACACACACACACACACACTCCAGAGAGATTTTAAAAAAAAGTTGTAATGTTATTTTATCGAGGATAATGGAATAAGCACTTATGTGCATTTTTACATCCAATCCCCGTGTGAATGCGGTTTTTGTTAATTCTGTCATATGTTCCCACGGTACATAATGGCCTACTCTTACGAAAAGAGGAACAGGATTAAACGTGTGGGCAAGATGTTCTGCGTACGTTCGCACACAGGGCCTCGGTTTATAGTATCATCCCAAGGAAGGAAGGGAAAGGGAAAGGGAAGGAAGAGAAGAGAGAGAGAGAGAGAGAGAGAGAGAGAGAGAGAGAGAGAGGGGAAAAGAGAGAGAAGAGAGAGAGAGAGGAGAAGAGAGAGAGAGAGAGAGAGAGAGAACTTGAAGGATTTATTCAAAAAAAAGGCCATTGGCCCCATGCATGAAGGGTTTGCCGAACTGCTTAGTATTTTGGTGGGGTAAAAGCAATAGATAAACGACATGTTACTGAAATAACAAAAAGTCAGCAAACAAAAATATGACTTAGGATAATAATATCCCCTCTTTATTTCTGAAAACTTTACACAAATATAAAGTGAGGGTTGCGCACAAAACCCAGGATGACTTGATGCCCGGAGTAAAGGGGTCTAAATAAATTAGGCTGCTACTATATTTTAACAGGGATGTAGTTCTGCCTAACATCCTCTAATACTGGACAGCACAACACAAAATGTACTTTTATCCTCCTCTCCGCTTACATAATGGGCATAGCAAACCTGAGGTCGTCAATATCATGTGTGTGTGTGTTGTGGTGGGGGTGTGTGTGTGTGTGTGTGTGTGTGTGTGTGAGAGAGAGAGAAGAGAGAAAAGAGAGAGAGAGAGGAGAGAGAGAAGAGAGAGAGAGAGAGAGGAAGGAGAGAGAGAGAGAGAGAGAGAGAGAAACTAGGGCATGGTTGAATCAATCATCGGAGAATTTGTTCCGACACTCAACTCCATTCCGTGTTTTTTTCTGCACAGTATTCTCATTTTTTGCGTCATTCTTTGTCTTACACACTCACGCTTACTTTCTCTTCCCCAGCTGCCAAATAAGTGACAGGCTTTGTGTGCTACAACACTTGAAGCTGGTAACAAATTTTTTTTTTAAAAGGATGAAAAAGGAACACAATAGGAAAAAAAAGCACCAAAAAAATTGGCCTGACATCATACGTGTAGATGTGTAAGTTTTTAAAAGCAAACACAAACAACAATTCAAACCGAACATCTATCAATAAATGGGTAAAACACACACACACACACACACACACACTCTCTCTCTCTCCTCTCTGTTCGTCAAGCCCACGTGCCAGAAAGGGCTCGCCAATGTGTGTGTGTATGTATGTATGTATGTATGTATGTATGTATGTATGTAATGTATGTGTGTGTGTGTGTGTGTGTGTGTGTGTGTGCGCGCGCGCGCGCGCGCGCGTGCGTGCTTGCTTGCACAGGTGTGGTGGGGTGTGGTCTGCGCGCCCGTGACCGCGATTTGGTTCAGTTCATTTCCTGGCAGGGTCTTGAAAACAGTATTGTTCTTCTTTCTTGTGTGTGTAAATTTTACCTCTGTTGTTGTTTCGGAGGCAGCTTGGGTTATATAGGTATATATCTATCTGTATACGTTTTGTATTGTCTTTGACCGGAGGAGAACGATTCAGCACGAGTGCTGAATGCTATCCTTCACCTGGTAGTGTTGGTTCCCCGGTTCCCGGCAATACGTGTTCAATGTGTGTCCACTAGCTTGTGACACGCCGTGAAACACTCTGCCGAAGAACCTTTACCACTTGACTACTCTTTATTATTAATATCTTGTTTTTAAAAACAAGATTCGTCATTTTGATTCCGTTATTCTGATTTCCAGATGTGGGGTGCGTATGTCAAAATTGGATTGCTCTTTTCATTGTTTAATGTCTACTTAGACAATTGTTTTCAAAATGATGGAAAGGATGCTGATGATGACGACGACGGCGGCGATAATAATAATAATAATAATGGTAATAATAATAATGATAATACTAATAACAGTAATAATGTCGATTATAATGATAATGGCAGATTCACATGAAGTTCTAGCATACGTTTAAATCTGTTGTACTGAACGTTTCCGGTGTAACTCCCACCCCCCCCCCCCCCCCCCCCCCCCCCCCCCCCCCCCCCACACACACACAATACTGTCTTTGTCCTGGAAGGCTCTGACAAAAGCTGTGAAGAAAAGGGGTGGGACCTCTCACTTTTATTCAGTATTACAACTACACAAAATGCTTACAATGTCGGGAATGAACGAACATCAGCTGGTGTTGGTCTTGTGCTTTTTAATCAGGGGAAAACAGTGAGACAGAGACAGACATCTTGCCGTCTAAAACAGCAAGACCCTGAGGACGTATTTTCACCTCTGTGCCAGCACACTTTGTCATTCTCAAACCGCTAATGATGTGCTGAGGAACAGGTGAAAAATGCCCCCCCCAAAAATGCTTGGTGCCATTTTCAGGTATTTTCCAGCCGTAAGGATGCTGCATTGATCTCGTGATTGTTCACGTTATGCAACCCCAAACTGTTAGTCACTGTGGATTACAAACTTGCCAGCTCATTCTCTCTCTTCTCTCTCTCTCTCTCTCTCCCCCCCTCTCTCTCTCTTCTCTCTCTCTCCCCCCTCCTTACTCTCTCTCTCTCTCTTTTCTTGCTTAAGTAGATTCCTAACCAAATTTTCCCTTTGCATTTTTGTCCCTTTGAAATATATTCTATTAAACGAGTAAAGAAAAGAAAAAAAAAAAAAAAGCATTAAATCATGGGTCCCTTTATCCGTTTTTCCATTAAGGGCACGATTTCCCCATTTCTTTCCCCGTGCTGTCTTTATTTTGTAATAAACGTGACCGCTGTTTGGGGCCAGGATAGTCAAGCCATATCTATTTCTACAGTTGACAGTGACATGAATAAACATGAACTGCAGGAATGATGTCTCTGTCTCACTGTTTTCTCAATGAACTGTGTGTAAGGGTGAGTTTTCATGTGTAATTTTGACTGGAACACTTATTTCTTCAGCATCGTCGCCATATTTTCTTACCTGCCCCAGATGTGTGTCATAATTAATGTTCCTGCATTTTTTCCACTGCCACTTTCTTTGTACGAAATTTGGAATGTTTGTTCTGCAAAGAGCATATGTGCGGCCACAGGATGGTGCTACCCATTCTGGTTTACCCCCCCCCCCCCCTCTTCCTGTTATCACCTGCATGTATTTGATTTGTCTGGAAGGGTGAGCTTTCATGTGTAATTCTGATAGGAACAGTTATTTGTTCAGCATCGTCGCCATATTTTCTTACATGCCCCAGATATGTGTAATAAATGTAAAACCAGTTTAAAATTTCGTCTGAAGGACTAGCACCAAGAACACCATTTGGATATGGTGAGATGGGGAGAAGAGCAGGGAGGGGAACAGGGGGAAGGGGAATCCCCAGAATCGAAGACTCGAACCATCGGTCTCTTCCACTTAGATTAATGTGTGTAACCTGAAGATTATCAACTATGCTTCCTTGTTGTGTAGAAACCTTTATAGCCATGGGTATGGTCACGCTTATGAGTGGAAATCAGGCTACCACTCAAGACTAAACAATCTTATCAAGCCCCAGCGTAAACAAGTAGACAAATACTCAAACAAGAAACAACAAAATTCAAAGAAAGGGGGAGGGAGGGGGGAGGGGGAAGAGATTATACCTATTAAAACTCAGAATATTTCTCTAGCATATGATTACCCGTTTGTGACCCATTTTTTCTCAGAGGCTCAAGAAAACAAACTTCAGCAAAAATTTAAGGAAAAATTAAAAAACAACAACAAGAAAACCACCACCCAAGACAGAAGGAAATAAGATTTTATAAAAAAGAGAAAGAAATATATAATACAGAGAAAAAGGCGCACGTTCACCGCCCAAAGCTGCCACTAGGCAACACGCATTTGCCAGGTGCCAAAATACACAACAGCTGAAACCCCCAAT
>CM054135.1:73355024-73367524 GCA_028751875.1 Rapana venosa
CTGTTTGTTTATACACCTAACATCCAGGTCATCAGCACACAGTGGAAGCAGTCTGTGAACCGGAAAGGATGGGAAACGGAAATGGCACTGAGTGATGTCATGTCAGATGGCCAAACCCTGATAACTCTCTCCCTGCCTCACCCTTTTATTCCCCTCACCTACATGCCAGTAGGTTCTGCAAGGTGTGTGTGTGTGTGTGTGTGTGTGTGTGTGTGTGTGTGTGTGTGTGTGTACGTACGTGCGTGCGTGCGTGCGTGTGAGTGAGTGTGTGTGTGCGTGTGTACACATGCATATGAGAGTGCCTGTATATTTTTCCCCTGTGGCGCCTCTGTTCTCAATAAGCCTTTGTCGCCTAGGTTTACTGTTTAGGCTGTCTTTGTTTTTTGGAGAAAGGTTTAAGCCACACGTTATCACTCTGAGAGCATCCCAAGAATCACCAGGCATTTCAGGAAAGAAGACAAAATGAATCAGAACTAAAAGAAAGCAAAATAAACAAAAACAACCCCCAAAATGTTAACCCCTCCGTGAAAGTCAGCTCAAAAGTATTCCATTTGTCATTCACGCTTGTTAAACTTATAACAACATAGGTGCAGCTCTGCCTACAGACGGCACTGGCTACACACAAACACACACAGACACACACTCACTCACACATACACACGCACATACACACACTCACTCACACGCAGGCACGCACGTATACACACACACACACACACACACACACACACACACAGAGAAAACTGGCTAGAGATGTAAAAAATGCATCCACGTGAAATTCCATACCCGTGTGCCCAAAGTCTCTGTACAGAAAGTGTTTGTTCCTCCCGCACTCCCTTTCAGATTGTTTTTGGGTGGAGGGGTAAATGACTAGGCTACTTATCTTTTTATTGCAAAGAAGTTCGTGCTACAGCAACCGCAAGACGCAGGCTTATTCGGGCCTGTAGCAGAGCAGTAGGGTACCCACCTAATTTTGCTCAGGTCACATCTCTCCTATTCATCCCACCCCCACACATACCCATCTACACACACACAGTATATATATATATATATTTACGAAAAATGTTTTCTGGCTTAAAAGAAAGAAATTAAATAAAGACAAATCCCGGAAGTCGGAATACGGCTAACGTAATGTGAAAAAACGGTCTCATAACCAAAAATCTCACCATTGGTAAACCTCAGAGCACTAATCGAGGAACGAAAAACATAACGACAAACATTAATTTTAATGCTACCCTTCTAATCTAAACGCAAATAAGTGTTCAGACAGGCACGGAGAAAACCAGCTTACGGCAGAACAGATGTACATCTTGAACCAAGCAGGCACTTACAGCAAGCTACGACAGCAAGCTCCTTCTGTCAGACCCATTTTCTCACCACTGCCCAATATGCCTTTAAAATGTGCTGGAAGCAAAAGAAGTAAAGCAAAACAATCATGTTCAAAACTGCAAAAATCCGTGGATCTGTGGTCTAGGGGGTAAAGCACCTGCCTAGAAAATGAACTGGTTTGATCCCCGTTTGGGGGGGTGTTGTTTTTGTGGGGGGCTTGGTTAGTTGTTGTTTTGCTTTTTCGTTTCTCTGCTAGAGCTCCGAGGTTCATCAATGCGACCGTTTGTGCCCTCCATTAAGGTAGCACTATTCTGACTTCGAGGATGGTCACCATTTGAACCCACACTTTCCCCCCATTCATTAATCCTTGAGTGTTTGTCTGGGTGCTAGTCTTTCTGATGGGACGATAAACCGTATCCCAAGTGCAACACATGTTCAGCGCACGTAAAAAAATAAAACCCATGGCAACAAAGGAGTTGTTCCTAGCAAACAATTTGTAAAAAATAAAGTAATAAAAAAGACCACTCTCATAGGGGAAACACATGCAAAAGCAAACAGTAACAGAAAAAAGGGTGGCGCTGCTCTTGTGGCGACTTGCTCTCTCCAGGAAGAGCAACCTAAATTTCATGCAGAGAAATCTGCAGCGACTGAAGGCGGTAAATCAAATAAATCATGTCAAATTAGAAAGAAAATGGAAAAAAAACAACCACCCCCCCCCCCCCCCCCCCACCCCCCCCCCCCCCCCCCCCCCCCCCAACCAAACCGTACACCAAAATATAAGCAAAGGAAACTGCAAACAAATACAACACAATAAAACCGAGAGAGAGAGAGAGAGAGAGAGAGAGGAGAGAGAGAGAGAGAGAGAGAGAGGAGAGAGAGAGAGAGGAGAGAGAGAGGAGAGAGAGAGAGAGAGAGAGATTCAGAGTTTACAATCAGATGGCACCAGATCTTACAAATATTTGATCGTAGTGCAAGTTAGAGCTTCCCTAGTCTAAACACAATCTCTCTCTCTCTCTCTCTCTCTCTCTCTCTCTCTCTCTCTCTCTCTCACACACACACACACACACACACACACACACACACACACACACACACACACACACACACACACACACTATAATTCATAAGTAGAACAGAAAATAAACTATACTTTGATATTTAGATTTAGGCGGTCAACTCGTGATCCAGAGGTCGCGGGTTCGATCCCCGCTCGGCTCGGTGTTGTGTCCTTGGGAAAGACACTTTACTCCTATTTTCCTCACTCCACCCAGGTGTACAAGTGGGTACCAGCTCTGCTGGGGAAGTATCTGGCGACAGACTAGCGTCCTGTCACAGGGGTGGTGAAAAACCATCAGTTCGCTTAACGCTTCAGAAACCGGGATAAGCTCCGGCTCTATGGGCCTTCTGGCTCGAAAAAACATACTACTACTTTTTGATATTTAGATATATTTAATATTTCTTGTTAAAAGCAATCAAACAAACAAAAGGTATGAACAATAACTTTAAAAAACAACAACACACACACGCGAGAGAGAGACAATGACAATGAAAGAGAGAGAGAGAGAGAGAGATAAAGAAAGAAAGAGAGAGAGAGAGAGAGAGAGAGAGAGAGAGAGAGAGAGAGAGAGAGAGAGAGAGAGGAGAGAGAGAGAGAGAGAGAGAGAGAGAGAGAGAGAGAGTAAACTCGTGTGTTTATGTGAGTGGTCTGAAAGTTTTCATTGTCTGGCTGCTGACCCTTCCTACGTGGAAAACGATATAACTAGAGGTTTTATTTTATTAAAAAAACCCACCTCGAAAACTATATTGCACAATAAACAAATACATAACAACCTTCAAACGTCAGTCTCCCGCCAGTTCTTGTTTTCTGAAATAAAAGGGGTGGGGGTAGGGCGCTGAGAAAATAAAACTACAACCCAAGGCGAGGAAAGGTTTGGGTTTGTTGGGTTTTTTGGTGAGGGGGGGGGGGGGGGGGGGTGTTTTTTTTTTAAATCCGAAGACCAGAAAAAAGTAAGCTGAAAGAAACTTGCTTATCTTGTGTTTCTAGTATGTATAAACTCTCTGACAAGTTTGTGCAACACTGTGCAGGATGACATGAGGAGCGAGCAAGCGAACAGGAAGAGGGTGGATGGAGGGGGTGGGGGCAGGGGATAACAGATGGGGTAAGCAGATGGGCAGACACCGAGACAAGAGATTAAACTATTTACATTCCACAGGAACCTCCAAAAATAAACAGACGATAACGTGAAACGAAACACCAGCTCCCACAAAACGATAAATCAAACTATCATTTTACGGTCTGCCAAGTACAGGAAGCAGGTTTCCTAGTCCTAAAGCCCACGGCGGGTCAAGTGCACTAACACTACCCGTCAATGCAAACCGGTCAGCGCACAGCATTGATGCACGGTTATAGACAAGACAAACAAGATACGTCCCAAATCGTTTCAACCTGACCTGCCACAAGCGTTTAAGTGCCGCGGGTGTTTGTTTTCAGTTCAAAGATCGAAGCAGATGCTGATGCATAGAGGCACATTTACGCTTTCACACATGCAGAGGACAACTCTTAAAGATAAACGACTGTGCGATTGCGCGCGCACGCACATACACACACACACACACTCTCACACACACAAGTCACTAGCGAGCACGTATGCACATGTGAGGTCAGTAGATCACACACATGATGTATACACAGGAATGGTACCAACACAAACAGGAAAAGCTCAGCTTGCCAAACTGATGCTGTACCAGGCAGACAGACACACAGACATAAAAACGCGCATCTTCTGGCCTGAGACCATCTCCAACCAAGAACTTTTTGCCCGTTGCAACCAGGAAAGCATGGACACCATCATCATGCATAGGCGATGGGGATGGATAGGGAATATCTACCGTCGGGAACAGGGAAACATCGCCCGAACAGCCCTCCACTGGACACCAGAGGGAAAACGCAAACGAGGACGACCCAAGAACACTTGGCGTCGGACTGTCGAAACAGAGCTGAAGACCTTCCAACATACCTGGGGAACCATTCGGAAGCTGGCCCAGGACAGACAGGAGTGGAGAACATTTGTTGCTGCCCTACGTGCCAATAAGGCACAAAGGCATTGATGATGATGATGATGATGAATGGAAAGACACATACAGAAAGAAACACAGAGAACAAAATGTGTATCTTTGTTTCGGTTTTGTTGTTGTAGTTGTTGATGAAACTATCTTTAATGTTTCAAATCTACCCTTTCTAACGCAAAACATTCAACATATTTCATACTCGAATAAATCTACGTCTGAAATAAACACTCTGTGTCTGATTCATAGCAAGTTACTTAATTCTGTCATAGTATTGACATAACTGACAAATTCAATTGCTGCGGTGATGTCACTGAGGCTCTTACACCATCCCTGACTCACCCAGTGAATACAGGTTAAATTTCGATCACTAAGCTTCATGAAAGTGGAAAGGCGGTGGTTGTGGTTGTGGTGGTGGTGGTGGTGGTTGCCATAGCTACAATAAATCCTGAGTGCATTTTCTTAGATTCTAAACACTGCTGGCATGGCTTTTATCTAGTCGAGACTATAATATTCTCGGGTACGCTGCTGCCACAACTGCCACAAACTGCTTTTGCATCTATTCTGGGATCTAACTATGTCGTCAACCTATTGGTAATTGTTGTGAGTGTGTCTTCTCTGGGTAAAAACGTTTTCACAACCAATGAGACTTAGGCAAATTTCACACACACACACCACACACACACACACACACACACGGCGCGAACGCGAAGGAATCAGGTTGAAAACACTGGCATGCACGCACACAAACGTACATACACTTCACATATACACACCACTCACACAACTTAACGATCCAGCTGGAATAAATAACTCATGTTAGATATATATGCTCTACAAACCAACACTGTTTTGGCTTGCTTCTTATTTTTTTGGATACTCTCGATAATTATGTTTATGCCCTGACGTCGCCTTTTAATGTTACCTGCCCAAACACCTTGAAATGAAGCAGATGTTTAACACTATTGTGTCTCCCATAATAAACAAAGTAATGAGGGCCAAGATGGTTAGATAATATAGTCATCAATGATGCCAAACTCAGATTGGATTACTTAAAACATTTCTTAATTAATGGATGACAACATTTACAAAACTGCATACACACGGGACTGGATGTAAAAAAAGCACACGAGCGCTTATTCCATTATCATCGAAATAACAGAATAAATAAAATAAAATAACATAAAAGACCACAAAAAAGTAGACCAAACTTTAGTATGGATTGATCAAACATTTCTTAACTATAAAACAAATGAGACAACTTGAGCTTCACAGAAGCACAACTTACATAAAAGGCATTAAGCTACGGTTAGTTTAGCTCTGCCCTTGTTTGATTGATGCTAGAATATTCTCCCGGTCAACAATGGCTTCAATAACACCATTTCCTGAACGAGGTCATAATGGCCTTCGTTTTCATTTACAAATGTTCCATCGTTAGATGTTACAGACACTGACGGACTACAGCCAGCACAAGAGCAAAGGCAGAGAGAAACATTGGCCGTATAGCCCCTTTCCCCTCTGGGACGTACATGCTATGGTCAGGGAATGGAGTAGTCAACGCATTGTATGCAAATACGGTTATTCCTGATGTACCCTATGGTATAATGCGAATCCATCAAACAGACTGGGTCAGGAAACGGTCACACTAGCGTTCCACACTGTTTGATCACTAGCCCCACTGTCCACTCACACTATGTGGACTGTGTTAAAGAGCTGGAGGAGACTGTAAAACTGCAAGAGTATGTTTTCTTGCTTGCTTGCTTGCTTGCTTGCTTGAGTGAGAGAGAGAGAGAGAGAGAGAGAGAGAGAGAGAGAGAGAAGAGAGAGAAGAGAGAGAGAAAAAAGAGAGAGAGAGAGCGAGAGAGAGAGAGAGAGAGCGCACGCACACACACACACGCACGCACGCACACACAAACACACAGAGTTGTATCTTTTAAGTTGAAATATAAAGAAAATACAATACAAAAAGCTGTCAATTTGTACAGATGTCACCAAATATGAAGTCGACACTACTTTAAAAAAAAAAAAAAGAAAGTTATACTCAAGTTTCTCTTGAGTCTGGATGAACACTGAGTTATCACATCCAATTAAGGTGAACTACAACAACATTAAAATATAAACTATGTTTGGAATACTATTCAGGTATTAATGAGGGTTTAAAAAAATATTTTAAAAAAATAAGTTTCCACATAAGTTTCGAAGTCTGTAAAGAATATACTGAGAGAGAGAGAGAGAGAGAGAGGAGAGAGAGAGAGAGAGAGAGAGAGAGAGAGAGAGAGAGAGAGAGAGAGAGAGAGAGAGAGAGAGAGAGAGAGAGAGAGAGAGAGAGAGAGAGAGAGAGAGAGAGAGAGAGAATGTACGCTGGAAACAGGTGAAATGAAGGTGCTGCACACACACACACATGCACGCACGCACGCGCGGCGCGCACACACACACACACACAAAACACATGCAGCTCATGGACAAATGACCTATAGGTGGTCTTGACAAAAGTGTGGACATGCCTGATAAGCGTCTTCAAATAAACTTCCTTCGAAGTCTAAAAGCCGGTGTATCGTTGTCAAGAAGTTAGCAAGAAAGCTGAAAGAAGAAGAAAAAACACCCTAAGAACTTTACAGACGTGCTGCAGCATCCATCTTGATGCCTAGCAGACAAGGAAGTTTGATCGGTGCTCTACCCTCGTGGGAATGTTGGAGGTTTTTTTCGTATAATAGCATCCCCACCTGCTGGAAATTGCCTGCTGGAAATTTCCCCTTTTCTATCACTCTATCCTCTCTCTTTCTCTGTCTCTCAGACACACACACACACACACACACACACACACACACACACACACACACACACACACACACACACAGTGTATTGACCATAAACCCATTCACACTGTGTTTAATGAGATTATGAAACTACACAGAGCATCCTGAAGTGGAACATGCGACTGAGCCACAGACCCTGTTCTATCAGAGTATACAGCTTCTGTATAATGACAGGCAACTTTGATACTCACGACAGTCATGGGCCAGACTGCCTGCTCGGTGCACAATACCAGGCCTTATCCACCTATGGTTTTTTCTTTTCAGCATAAAGAGACGAGCAGGTTGCAGATAGATGTAGGAATGGAAGGGACTGAAAGGCAAACAGTACTTTCCTAACTGATCAGTCTTCGGCATTTCTAACTGTCTAGCTCGAATCCGCTGCAATCAGCACTTCAGGGTGAGAGTAAGGCGTCTTTGCGAACACAGCTGCACCAGTCACATCGGAGATCATGGCAGACTAAACTTGCTGATGTCAAGCAATGTACGGTCTGTTTATCCACATAATTATGCCTCTAACACTAGGAAATGATTACATTACGTAGACTCCGGTCACAACCGCGCTGACCTCACGACCATCACGATTGTCCGATTGTGAAAACATGACAGTATTGCAGTTAAGCTGTCATGTGCATTTACAACAAACGTCTCTTCCCTCCCTGACCAACCTCTCCTGCACTCTCATTTCTAAGATTGTCCAGACTTTTAACTGCGCATCGGTGGTAGTTTCATATTATCGCCGTAGGCAGCCATGAATCCCTCTATTTAACAGGGTATAGGGAAGGAATTATTTCTACATATATTTTTTGGTAGTTAGTTTACAGCCAAACGCTGGCACATGCTAAAGGATCTTTATTACACATGCTAGGTTTTCTATCAGAATATGAATACACAATAAAGTGACCTAAATCGACCTGAAAAAGCCTAAAAAAACAACACCTAATTGCAACCTAGATTTTAAATACACACTATGGCGCGTGAGTCTCTAGAAGATCTGAAAATAAATCGACATGAGAAAACATGGGCAAAAAATATTGCGTTCCCCACACACAGTGGGATTGAATGCGCTGGATTTTGCCATTCTTGTTATAAAATGACTTGAAACACAACGCTTCAACAACTGTCCTTCTGTGAGGTGTCCAATAAATTCGACTGTCTTAGAGTATGTGTATCTGTCTGTTTCTCACTTTCAATGTAAACAACATTATTCCTGTTGAATGCTGATGACCATTTCAGTCCATGGAGCAAACTTTTTTTTTTGGGGGGGGGGAGGGGGGGGGAGGGGGTAAGCGTGCTGCAAAGACGTGTACTATATGACCCAGGGTACTGGCGTGTATAATTTGACTAAGACTGTTAAATGCCAGCACTTAGCGTGAGCACAGGTGGTTAACCCCTTAGTGTGTGTGGTCCCAGGTGACTACTTCATCAATAATGTACAGTCCTTTTCGGCCGCACAATTTTGGAACCGGACAGCGACATGTGAACCAGATAAACGGGCTGTCACTGAACGCGTGGCTCTTCTGCCAGAGTTGATTGGTATTAATGTGAGTCTACTTTACAGTATCCCATTTGAGTAAACTTCGATCCATTTACGTAATCTCTGATAGCTCTGAGAGAGAATGATCTACTCTCTCTCTCTCTCTCTCTCTCTCTCTCTCTCTCTCTTGCGCGCGCAAGCGCACGTGCACACGTTAGCTATCTCAATCAAGTCAAACACTTTAATCATCATGAAGTTTGTAATTGCCCTTCATGGGAAGATTAAAGTGTTTTTGACTTTGACTTGACTTTGACTTGACTTAGTCACGGCACGGCAGTCGCGGGAGACACTCTCATGAGAATAATATCAACAATGCGAAAAAATCGTTAAAAATGTTGAGGTTATGCTAGATGGAATATTTCAGTGCCATCTGGCTGTCATCACTGAATGACACATGATGAATCATTCACTTCCTTAGTTTTCCCCCCTTATACATGCATCAATATGGATGCTGGTAAATGCCATTTCATGTCATTCATTTTTTACTCACAACACATGTGCAAATGATGCAATTTCTGTGGCGCTTACTGCTATCAACAAACGCATAATCTAGCACCAGCTGCTAAGTCCACGACACTATCCTTTTCAACCTTGCAGTTTAGGCAGACCTTTAAAACTTGTTTATTCGGAACTTTCAGAATGAAAAGGACAAACTGCTACAAGAAACTGTTTTGAAAGGTGTTTAAAGTCAAAGTCACTGCGTGCCCAAGGCTTCAGTCATAGTCACTAATCACACAGGCTTGGATGCACTACGAAACCTAATGTTGATTGACTGGAGAATGCAGGCTGGCCGTCTGAAAAGAACAAGATCTATTTTAATCAGTATGGGTGAACTTGATGCCACAAGCCGCTTGAGGTGTACGTTTAGACTGACAGATCTATTCGCGATCCCTTTCACGCTGGCCATCCCAGCCTTATGCTTCGGTATGCTAGTCTGTCGCCTCATTAAGACCCGTCCATCCACTGTCAATAAATAATATGTGAGTTACAAATGTAGACTGAGTGAGGCACGTAAAGGTATGGTTGTCATCACATCCCTCTAAAAAGAGGAAAAATCCACCACTGAACATTTAACACGAACGCACCAAACTGCAAATGTATGGAAGTAAGTCTACATGAGGGAATGAAACAGCTCACAGCAGTATTAGACTAAGCACCATGGCTGAAGACTATGGCATGCTGTCCTTTAATGCAGGAACTGATGACAATACGGATCAAGATAATAACTTGAATGGCGATTCCCTTAGGTCTGCAACCTCATCACACCAGTATACGCTTTTCTTTCATATCCCGGCAAGACATAATGACATCTGCAGTGTTGATCAAATACAGCTCATATTCGCATCCTTAAAGGGAATGATGCTCGGCTTATTATCCCTGTTTTCCTATTGAGCCCATTGTACACTCTACTCTGCCGGCAGCCTGATCCCTGAACCTGCAAAAATAACAGGCCTTGAGAGCTGACATTTCGTTGATTTAACTACTGCATGAAAGAAGCTGGCGAAATTTGTTTCCCACAGCTCACCAAGACAATGCATGAGAGTGGGTGGACTTATAGGAGCAAGACATGGAAGCATGTATCCATACAATAACATAATTTTTCGGTTTATCCTACTAAAGATGTGACAAACAAATCGATGACTTCAATGCAGTCAATTCGTTCAGCATCAGCAGGTTGAACAAGTGACACCTCTCTCTCTCTCTCAGCGTGCAAAGGACGCAACAAAACATTTACAAAATTAAAGTGATAAACAACATAGTTTTTGCCCTATGGCGAATGTGACATCAGCAGGTTTAACAAGTGACACCCCCCCCCCCCTCTCTCTCTCTCTCTCTCTCAGCGTGCAAAGGACGCAACAAAACATTTACAAAATTAAAGTGATAAACAACATGGTTTTTGCCCTATGGCGAATGTGACGCACGAATCGACAAAGCCAATTGATCTCTTCATTGCAGCTGAAGCTACCTCCATGGATGTCCCCCCCCCCCCCCCTCCCTTCCTGTATCTCCTCTTGTTACTAACCCCCCCCCCCTCCCCACTCCCCCGCAACATACACCCTGCCATGACCCTAGGAGTGGACGGTCACGGGCTAATTATAGGCAGCTAGATCTGGTTTTCTGCGGACTGTATCCACCATTATAGAGCGAGATCGGTATTGCTTAGAGACCTGTTACAAAATGAGACACCTACAAGAGGATTATGGTTAAATTTGGCTCCTGCTATGACTCGTGGGATGGGGGTTAGAATATAGGTAATCATACCCAAGCTTGACTGTAAATTGACCCTAGCCCCTCTTCTGTACATCATTTGGTTAAAAGTTGCCTTCAGCTGTCTGCACGATGTCTGTAAAACAGGTTAACTACCCAACGCTTTCTATGCCTTAAAGCTGCACGGAGGGAGAACATGTGTGTACATATTGTAATAATGACGATGATGATGATAAAACTGTGTGGAATTTATACAGCGGTGAATCTTCTAAAGCAACAAATCAAAGCGCTTACATTCAAATCATTTACAGGCGTTCAACCTTCCTCAAATAGGATTAACAGATATTACATTTACACATAAATACACAGACACGCACGCACACACATACACACACAGATTGGATATACAAAAAATTGACTTCACACGCACACATACACAAAGCAGCACACATAGGCAGGGAGAAGGAGATGAGGATATTGTAATTGTATCGGTATTCAAAGGCTATGAGAAAGGTCGTGGGTGCGTGCGTGCGTGCGTGGTAGTGTGTGTGTGTGTGCGTGCGTTGGTGCGTGCATGTGTGTGTTTTGTGTGCGTGCGTGTGCTTGTAAGGGGAAGCTAACGTGCAATCAAACTGCTAACTACAGACGATAACATCTTCAAAGACTGGAATGCTACATAAAATAGCTTACGATTATAGGCAAACTGCTTCTGGACAATTAATGCAAGGAGAGCAATCATATAGTTTGTTGTAAAATATCCTTTCTCAAAAGCTGCTTGACGAGAGGGTACACACATCACCAGTAATATAATTTGCCTTAACTCATTCATAATTGAAGGGTACAGCTTCCTGCATATGTAAGTTAATGAAATTCAGAGATACATACATACATACACACACACACACACATGCATGCATACAGACAGACAGACAGAGAGAGAGAGAGAGAGAACGTACGCTGGGACTGTGTTGGATCTGCCTTGTATGAATTTAAAAAAAAAGAAAAAAAAGAAAAAGAAGTAGCTCCCAGAGTAAGTTTGACAACTAAAAATCCTTCAGATGACAAAACAATGTGGCCTACATGCGAATGGCAAAAGATTTGGGGATAATTAACAGAAACATATATATAACGCAAAGATCCATGAAAAAAAACCCACCCTACAAAATGCGTTATGTTAAATCGTCTAATGACAAAAATAATGTAAATAGGCTGCTGCAGATCTAGATCTAGAGCTGGGATATAGGATAGTAGTAGTTTGCCATTTCAAGTTAAAATCTTCTTCAGTAGAGAGGAAGAGCGATGTAAATCATTAAATAAATAGATAACACATCCAAACATATATGCATCCCCTTTTCTCTTTGAAATATTCTCCTCTTTCTCAGGAGCAAAGTTACTTTTGAGTAGATCTAGAGGTTTACAGTACTTAAGCATTCACCCGCCCCTTCCCCAAGCAACCAACCCAGCACCTACACTGCTCAATTTTAGGACAGTGCTCAGTGTTGGACTAGATGGGATAGTAAAAATACCCTCCTCTCCAAAAAATAAGA
>CM054135.1:73372524-73387524 GCA_028751875.1 Rapana venosa
TGGTCTGAATCTCTTTCTGTCAACATAGTATCAAGAATACAACATGAATTATCATTCAAGGCATGTTCAAGTCTTCGAAACCTTGTCATCACCACTATGACATCACGCCTGTTGTGAGGAAAACCATGGGGACTTGGGGGTGACTAGAAATCAGTGGCCCCTTCTTCAAAATGGTGTACTGGGGCACTGGCAGTGTAGCTGTTCATGGAATTCCCGTTCTGCTGAGGTTCTGTGGACAAAGGAAAAGAAGTTTTGGAACTTATATTTTATTAAGTAATGTTATTGCAAATACAAAATAGGCCATAACCAGACCCCAAAATACGAACCAAACACAAAACAACCAAACAAATACAGGATAAAGGCAAACAAAATATGTCGACAAATTCACAACATAAACACTATAAAAAAAGAATAAAATAAATTAAAAGATAAATTAAAACAAAATAAATGAAAAAGAAGAAGAAAAGAATCCTCCATGTTCCTTCAACTTTTATGCACATTTGTTAAACATTTTCTAACGCCATTGTGACAACAGATGTAATCAACAAGAAAACTCAGGAGCGGAACCCGGAGAACGAAGGTATGCACCTGTACAGGGTATATCCGATCCCCTCATACTTGCATTTGTATATGAAAAATTTTGCATTAATATATATAAATATATATATAATATATTATTATATATATATATATATATATATATATATATATATATATATATATATATATATATATATATTATATATTATATATAGACACACACTCACACACACACACACACCACACCACCACACACACACACACACACACACAGATTTTGGTAACATCTTTCATAAAAGACTGATTTCTAATCGACCTGCAGCGAGAAACTGTGCTAACCTTTACTGTTGGTATTGTGTGTCAGTGATGACGTTCTTCCTTTGCTATCTATCCAACCTATGGCTATGCTGGTAAGGTGAGGAGGTTGAAACTTTACACTCAGCAGATAGAATTACATCTGATGCTCTCTCTGTCTCTCTCTGTCTCTGTCTCTGTCTGTCTCTCTCTCTCTCTCTCTCTCTCTCTCTCTTTTCTCTCTCTCTCTCTCTCTCTCTCTCTGTGTTTCCGAAGGCCTTTTTTTTTTTGCGCCTGGTGGTTCAATATTTGAGTCTTTGTTTTTGTTCTGTTTATCGTTTTCTTGCAATGGACTGGCTGTCTCATTCTATGTATGTATGTATGTATGTATGTATGTATGTATGTATGTATGTATGTATGTATGTATGTATGTATGTATTGTATGTATGTATGTGTGTGTGTATGTATGTATGTATGTATGTGTGTATGTATGTATGTGTGTATGTATGTATGTATCTCTGTATCTATGTGTGTATGTGTGTGTATGTGATGTATATGTGATGTGTATGTGTGTGTATGTATGTGTGTGTGTATGTATGTTTGTATGTGTGTGTGTGTGCAGTAATATATATATATTCCATACATTATTACTATTATGATTATGTATGTGTATGTGTGTATGTATGTATGTATGTATGTATGAATGTATGTATGTATGTATGCATGTATGTATGTATGTATGTGGTGTGTGTATGTATGTATGTCTGTGTGTATGTATGTATGTATGTATGTGTGTGTATGTATGCATGTATGTTGTTTGTATGTCTGCATGTCTGTCTGTATGTATGGTATGTCTGTCTGTATGTCTGTCTGTCTGTATATATGTATGTATGCATGCATGCATGCATGATGGACACGTAGCCTACATCTTTTATGATATATTATCAATAAATATAACCTCCTGAGTGTGAAAAACAACCAAAAGACAAAAGCAGTAGTCTGAACAAGGCACTGACCACAGGGAGGGGGTGTGTTGCTGCTGCTGCTGCTGCCAACAGCCCGCTGCAGGGTATGAAAGATCTTGGAGGGGATGTGCCCTCCTCTGTACCTCACGTCACTCTCCTCCTCCTCTTCCTCCTGCAGCCCCGTCATCATCATCATCATCGTCGCCCCCTCCCCTGTTCTGTCCTGCTGTCCGTGGCCTGAGAGCGTGCGTGGACACAGAAATAACCAACAATGGGTTGATAAAACTGGACACCAGAGGGAAAACGCAAACGAGGACGACCCAAGAACACTTGGCGTTGGACTGTCGAAACAGAGATGAAGACCTTCCAACATACCTGGGGAACCATTCGAAGCTGGCCCAGGACAGACAGGAGTGGAGAACATTTGTTGCTGCCCTATGTGCCAATAAGGCACAAAGGCATTGATGATGATGATGGGTTAATAAAAAAAAAGCTTCCTCTGGATTTTAGATTGGTAAGAATGGAGAGAGTGTGAACAATGTGTCAATGAATTTAAGGTTTGAGTTTGAATTTAAGATTGACACGACGAACGATTTTTCACAAACATCACACTTTTTATTCTCTATCTCTGCGTTCCATTAGTGGGTAGGCTACGTAGGTGCCTGGTCTTTTCATAAGATTGGTACTCTGCTTGAGGTCTGCCTGCTGACGTAATACAACGCAATGCAGTGCAATATATTGCAACACAACAACACAATACAGTATGATGTCACGCAACAAAAAGCAAGGCAGTATTATACAATACAAATTCCCCGCTTACATCGGCGGGGATGCCGAGTGTTTTTTGTTGTTGTTTTTTTCCAAGTTTAAGCAGCATACCCACCTTCTGGAAATTCTGTGCTAGAAAGATTCCCTTTTGTAGTACTTTATCTGTTTCTTTTTCCGTTACTTTCTATCCTCTCTCTCTTTTGTTAATTTCTTCCTTCCAAACACATTCTCCTACAATTTTCGAGCAAATGTAACAAATTTCTGGCGTTTCTTATTTGGATTTTTTTAAAGAACTGCAAAGAAGTCGGAATGTGTCAGCTGAGGCTAGCAGGCAGACCTCCTGCAGAATGACAAGCGCAGGAGAAGACCAGGCACTGTGCATCCCACCCAATTTAGTCATACAATGTAACGTCAACCTAATCCAAATTTCTGCAAAACAACATTACACACGCACGCACGCACGCACGCACGCACGCGCGCGCACACACACACACATATACAACACACAACACACACACACACTTTTCGGAAGAGTAGACCATTGTGTGCCGGTCGGAATGGATGACAAAATTTACAAAACTGCATACATACGGGAACTGGATGTAAAAAAACAACACATGAGTGCTTATTCCATTATTCTCAAAATAAAGAATTTAAAAAAAGATAAATAAACCAAACTAAAGACACACGCACGCACACATAAACACACACACTACACCCCCCCCCACCCCCACACACCACACAACATTCCCTCCCCCCTCCCCCCCCACACACACCACACCACACCACACCCACCACACCACACACACACCATACCCACCACACCACACACACACCACACACACCACACCACACCACACACACACCATACCACACCACAAGCATGAAAAAAACACACAGGCCGCCAAGTCAAAGTCAGTCAGTCAGTCAGTCAGACAGTCAGTCAGACAGTCAGACAGTCAGTCAGTCACTCAGTCAGTCAGTCAGTCATTCAGACAGTCAGTCAGTCAGTCACTCAGTCAGTCAGACAGTCAGTCACTCAGTCAGTCACTCAGTCAGACAGTCAGTCAGTCAGTCATCACTCACTCAGTCAGACAGTCAGTAAGTCACTCACACTCAGTCATGTCACAGCAGTCAGTCAGTCAGTCATCACTCACTCATCAGTCAGTCAGTCAGTCAGTCACAGTCAGTCAGTCAGTCAGTCAGTCAGTCAGTCAGTCACTCAGTCAGACAGCCAGTCAGTCAGTCAGTCACTCATCACTCACTCAGTCAGACAGTCAGTCAGTCAGTCACTCACTCACTCAGTCAGACAGTCAGTCAGTCAGTCAGTCAGTCAGTCAGACAGTCAGTCAGTCACTCAGTCAGTCAGTCAGTCAGTCAGTCACTCAGTCAGTCAGTCAGTCAGTCAGTCAGTCAGTCACTCAGTCACTCACTCAGTCACTCAGTCAGTCAGTCAGTCAGTCAGTCAGTCAGCTAGCCCAGTCACCTACCTGCGTGGTTGAGGGGGACGGGGCAGGGGGACCTCATGTCGGCCTGGGGGTGCCTGAAGGAGCGGGCCGGGGTGGCCCCGCCAGCTGGGGGGTGGAGCCCAGAGAACCTCATCTCGTCATCCTCCGCGTTGTGGACAGTGGGGTCACGGGCCGAACGCTTGGTCTTCGGCGTCGGTGCTGGCATCGGCTCTGCCAACCACCGCCGTTGCTTATTTTCATCTTTGCGTTCATCGATCGTTATTATTTATATGTAATTTATTATTTATATTTAATTTTTTAATATTCTTTTTTTTATTTTTTATTGATACCACTTGAAGTCACGGCAGATTTCTCTGCGTGAAATTCGGGCTTGCTCTCTCCCTAGGGAGAGCGCGTCGCCGCAAGAGCAGCGCCGCCTATTGTTTTTTTTTTCTTTTTCTTGTCTGCGATTGTATTTGTTTCCCTAATCAGAGTGGCTTTTTTTTTCTTCTACAGAATTTTGCCAGGGATAACTCTCTCGTTGCCGTGGTTTTTTTTATGTGCGTTAGATATTTTTTTTATTGTTATCCTCGTTGCAGTTATACCTTTGTGTTCACTGATCGTTATCATCCTTGTTGCAGTTATACCTTTGTGTTCACTGATCGTTATAATCGTTGCTGCTTTTATCTGTGTGCTCACTGATCGTTATCATCGTTGTTATTATCTTTGTGTTAATTGATAGTTATCATCCTTGATACTGTTGGTTTTGCGTTCATTGATAGTTATCATCATTGTTGCTGTCATCTGTGTTTATTGATAGTTATCATCGCTGTTATTGTTATCTGTGTGTTCATTGATCGTTATCACCGTTGTTACTGTTATCTTTGTGTTCACTAATTGTTACCATCGTTGCTGTCATAATTTGTGTTCATTGATAGTTATCAACGTTGTTATTATCTGTGTGTTCATTGATAGTTACCATCGTTGTTATTATCTGTGTGTTCATTGATAGCTATCATCGTTGTTACTGTCATACTGTGCGTTCATTAATAGTTATCATCGTTGTTGTTACTGTCATCTTTGTGTTCTTCATTGATCATTAGTGTCAACTGTAATCATCTGTTTGGTCATCGTCATCATTACTGGTAAAGCTATATGTTACTGTTGTTGTGTTAGGCACTCCCAAACCTAACACCTTGGGAGTCATCCACACTCAAAAAACCCCAAACTCTCTGACTCCCTCATCTCACCTAGGTATCACTGTGAGATTGGCAGCACACTGGATACAGAGGGCACTACACACCTACTTTCCTGAACTAAGCCATCCAGTCCACGAGGTCACTGAGAGGGACGGGATAGCCTAGTCGTTAGAACATTGCACTCGCAATCTGACGACCCGGGTTCGATACCCGTTCAAGGGGGATATTTTCCCCTAGAGTTAACATCAGTGCAGACTCCACTCTCCCCAAAAGTCCTTCGGATGAGACTATAAACCGAGGCCCCGCGTGCGAACGCACGCAGAACATCTTGCGCACACTTTAAATCCTGTTCCGCTTTTCGTAAGAGTAGGCCATTGTGTGCCTGTGGGAACAGATGACAGAATTTACAAAACCGCAAACACACAGGGACTGGATGTAAAAAAAAGTACATAAGAGCTTATTCCATTATCCTCGATGTAAAAGAATAAATAAAATGAAATAAGTAAAATAAAATAAATAATAAATAAATAAAGACACTATACCTGGTTCATCAGGAAAGTTGTCCGTGTCGGTCATCCACTGCAGCACCTTGAAAGACAAGGACTGCTTGTTGGGGTTGGTGCCCATCTGCACCTGGAGGGAGGAGGTGTCCACCTCGGCCCTGGGCCCCTCGTCCGCCTTCCGCCTGTAGTCTGGCTGCTGGTAGCCGGGTGACGCTTTCCTGCACACGGGACAAGCCAGCTTTAAGTGTGAAGGAAGGCGGCAGGATGGTTAAGACGTTTGCCTGCCAACAAGTAAACCGTGAGGTTCTGGGTTCGATTCCCAGCCTCCTCGCCCTTTCTTCCCAGTTTGACCAAAATATCGAACTGAATGTCAATGCCCGTCGGATGAGACTATAAACGGAGGCCCCGTGTGCAAACGCATGCAGAACATCTTGCGCACTCGTTAAATCCTGTTCCACTTTTCGAAAGAGGAGGCCATTGTGTGCTGGTGGGAACAGGTGACAAAATTTAAAAATCCGCATACACACGCATAAAAAAAGTCACCTGAGCGCTTTGATTTGTTGCTTTACAAGATTCAGCGCTATATAAATTCCATACATTATTATTATTATAAAGGCTAAGAACACAGCTTAGCTATGACCCGTGCATCCTTGACTTTGCTTATGCAAAACTGAAATATCATCAGCAAGTGACAAGGTCTAAATTCATTTATAGTGAACAGAAATTTAAATAATTATAGGAGCGAGCGAACGAAGAAGGTTATGTTTTGAGCTAAAAGCTTAGAAAGGACTGTACTCCATCGATGAAAAACTTACAATTTTCGTAATGAGTTACACCAATAGAAACAGAACACGAATTACAAGGGGGTAATCACTATGACGATTTAGGGGTATAGACTGTCGATAGTTTTGGAAAAGTATCATTTCTGGACAATTTTTTCCAAAACAAACACCTACACACGAAACTTAATTCTTTAAACACGTCTGTTTTGAGCTGTATATATTTCTACGAAACTAGTTTTCAAAAAGGTGTTTAATCACTGCAATGACTTCTCAGTACGTCTGTCGTGAACTGTAGGTACTTCACTATTGTCCAGAATAACTTGACACACAAACTTAATAATGTCCAGGATAACGTGACACACAAACTTCACAGATGTCCAGGATAACGTGACACACAAACTTCACAGATGTCCAGGATAACGTGACACAAACTTCACAGATGTCCAGGACAACTTGACACACAAACTTCACTATTGTCCAGGATAGCTTGACACACAAACTTCACAGATGTCCAGGATAACTTGACACACAAACTTCACAGATGTCCAGGATAACGTGACACACAAACTTCACAGATGTCCAGGATAACGTGACACACAAACTTCACAGATGTCCAGGATAACGTGACACACAAACTTCACAGATGTCCAGGATAACGTGACACACAAACTTCACAGATGTCCAGGACAACTTGACACACAAACTTCACAGATGTCCAGGACAACTTGACACACAAACTTCACAGATGTCCAGGATAACTTGACACAAACTTCACTAATGTCCAGGATAACTTGACACACAAACTTCTCTAATGTCCAGAATAATTCGACACACAAACTTCACTAATGTCCAGGATAACTTGACACACAAACTTCACAGATGTCGAGGATAACGTGACACACAAACTTCAATAATGTCCAGAATAATTCGACACACAAACTTCACAGATGTCCAGGATAACTTGACACACAAACTTCACAGATGTCCAGGATAACGTGACACACAAACTTCAATAATGTCCAGGATAACGTGACACACAAACTTCACAGATGTCCAGGATAACGTGACACACAAACTTCACAGATGTCCAGGATAACGTGACACACAAACTTCACAAATGTCCAGGATAACGTGACACACAAACTTCACAGATGTCCAGGATAACGTGACACACAAACTTCACTAATGTCCAGGATAACGTGACACACAAACTTCACTAATGTCCAGGATAACGTGACACACAAACTTCACAATGTCCAGGATAACGTGACACACAAACTTCACAGATGTCCAGGATAACATGACACACAAACTTCACTGATGTCCAGGATAACATGACACACAAACTTCACAGATGTGCCAGGATAACATGACACACAAACTGCAGCTCCGTATAACTTGACACACGAATTTCAGGGTAATTTGACATACAAAACTCACTGTTGTTTTGTAACTGACGCACACACTTTACTGTTGTCCTGGGTAACTGATATGCAAACTCCCATTGTTGTCCCGATACCTTGACACATATTTTTCCACAGGTGACTAGACACCCTGAAACGCTCTGTAGCAAGCATCCCTACCTAATCCAAATCCCTGAAACTATAACTGAATCTTACCGTAGGTTCGAGGCTGAATTGTCAGTGTGGTCAAAGCCCTGGGATGCCTCCTTGGCTTTGTTGGCCTTTGCTGCGTTTGGTGAACATATCTTCCTGCAGACACAGTTTTTACAGACACATGAGATTCCATCTGACTTTAGATGAATTCACGGGCGTGTAATTGCATACACAGAATGATGAAAATGTTGAAAGAAGAAAGAATGCGAGCCAGTGAAAGTTTTAAAAGAAAAACTTTGATGAAACATAATAAGGTCGAGACTGCTATAAAAAAACAACAAAAAACAACAACAAGCAACTACAAATAAACTAAAAGCAAGCAAGCAAACACAAAACCAAGCAAAAAAACAAACAACACCAACAACAGCAAAACTGAAAAGACTTGTAACCAGTTATAAAAACTTATACCTAAACACCTCGCTCACAGGTGGGCATAATATTCTTTGTTTACTCCCATCAGCAATCATTGTTACCAATTCATGGAAGTCAAAGAACCCAGGAAGGCCTGTACACCATTCATTGCCCTGGTTATGGCACTCCAAACAAGAAGGTGAAACAATGCAAACTTTTGACAGTAAACAGACAAGACCAGCAGAGAGAGACAAGGGACATATAACTCACTGCTTGAGTTCCCCGGCATCCACCCCGTAAGAGAAGGGTTTGGGGCCTCCTTTAGACATCAGCACCGCGGACAGCAGTTCGTCTGGCATTCTCGGCCCTTCCTCTTCCTTCTGCATCTGCAATGGAAATCACTTACAGGAATCAGGGCAACTCTCACGTTTTTAAATGCCTCACTGGCTTCTTGTACGCTTGAGCATGCAGTCTTATATTCAGAAAAAAAACCCTGAGTAAAGTTTTCTGCAGGTGACAAAGGAACGAAGTTTGCTTTTAGGGATTTTTCCAAAACTCGCCACCTTTTTTCCAGTATCTCGTTTTGCCCACAACAGCTTTACGACGGCAAACAGCTAGCTTTTAACCTGCAAAGACCAAAACAAAAACAAAAACCAGACACAAAATAACGTTTAAGCACACCAAAAGTAGAAATTGAATATATTTGTCTGAACGTGCACGCGCGCGTGCATACGCGTGCAGCTTGATACAGAGCGTATCTACACTACACAGAGTGTGGGAGACAGACGGCGCCGAGAGAAGCTGATGAGAGCAGCGCGTTGAAAGGCGGATCACGTAGTGTGTGGTTCACAGCTCCTCTTACCGCGTAAAGGTCAGACCAAACCACTCCGCCACAGGGCAATCCCTCACTCAATGGTCTTCTCGCTCTTTCCCTCACCTTTGACAGGACAAACTGGTGACGGTTAGGTAAACAGACATGACCTGGCAGACATCTGTCATCAAACCCTGCTGGTTAGTATAGTCACGCGGAAATAAGGGCTGTCTTTTTTTCTTTCTTTTTTTCTTTTTAATGATATCATCATTGCTCAGAATGCTCACCACATTATTTTAATACTGCGACAATCAAAATTCTACAATACCTAAGATGTATCAAAACCCTTTACCTTTCCTTTAAATTTTTTATTTTATTTTTTAGATCAGATTTCAGTTGTTCCTGTCAGCATCTACGATGTGATATAATCACACGCATAGTCTCAGGGATACTGAATAGGGACCCTTTTCCTTTCCACTTTCAATGCGAAACACTCATCAAACATACAAATACTACATCTGGAATGTATATTGTGTTAATTAAACAATCGACACTTTCAACACTTCATGTTTTCATTTTTAGGATGAACCTTTACTCTTTGACTGCGCATTTTCAAACACAGTCATAAACATTTTCTTCTTGCCGTTAGTCTTTGATATGACAGGAACGTAGGTTCTCTGTGTGTGTGTTTTATTTTTTAAAATTTATTTTACTCTTTTATTTCGAGGATAATGGAATAAGCACTTATGTGCTTTTTTTCCATCCAGTCCCCGTGTGTATGCAGTTTTGTAAATTTTGTCATCCGTTCCCACCGGCACACAATGGCCTACTCTTCCGAAAAGCGGAACGGGTTTTAACGTGTGCGCAAGATGTTCTGCGTGCGTTCGCACACGGGACTTCGGTTTATAGTCTCATTCGAAAGACTTTTGGGGGTAGTGGTGTCGGCACTGAAGTGAACTCCAGAGGAAAAATCCTCTCGAACGAGAATCGAACTCAGGTCAGCAGATCACAAATACATCACTGTAACCACCAGGCTATCCCGTCCCTGTGTGTGTGTGTGTGTGTGTGTGTGTGTGTGTGTGTGTGTGTGCATGTTCCATCGCGCACACCGTTTTGTGCCGGCCTGTGCGTGTGGACACACCGTGCTCAAATTCCGGGCTATCCCCCCATTGCCCCTATTATTTGTATGACCTTTTAAAAAACTGGGTTAGAAAAGTGACACAAAACATTGGTTGATGAGTCTAACAAGTTTCCAACTATAAGCCACTTTAACTAGTTTTTAACTATGAATAACTTTAACTAGTTTTCAACTATAAGCCACTGTAACTAGTTTTTAACTATGAATCACTTTAACTAGTTTTCAACTATAAGCCACTTTAACTAGTTTTTAACTATGAATCACTTTAGATAGTTTTTAGCTTTGAACCACTTTAACTAGTTTTTAACTATGAATCACTTTAACTAGTTTTCAACTATAAGCCACTTTAACTAGTTTTTAACTATGAATCACTTTAGATAGTTTTTAGCTTTGAACCACTTTAGTATTTAACTATGAACCAGTTTAATTAGTTTTCAACCATGAGTCACTTTAACTAGTTATGATTCACTTTAACTAGTTTCCAACGATAAGTCACTTAAACTAGTTTTTAACTATGGACCACTTTAATTAGTTATAAACTATGAACCCCTTTAACTAGTATTCAACTTAGTCATAAACATTTTCCTATGAACCACACAGTTTCTGCTGAGCTTATCAGAACGCTTAGCAGTGCAACGCATATTCGCCATGAATGCAAGGCAACAAGAGTCTGTCTGAGCGTTCCATGAAGAAGAAGAAGAAGAAGAAGAAAGAAAGTTTTCAACTAGCGGTTAAGCGCACAAACTTGTTGTTGAAGCACACATTTTCCGAAGTTGTTCTCAAAGCATCGTCACTGTTAAAGCTTGGCACCGTCCTATAAACATAGATGTGGACCTTAGCACCATGATCAATCAACCAGCACTGAAGTAGGCTATCCCCCCTCCCCTCCCTCTCCTCTACCACCTGTACCTACCTGTTGAGGAGCTTTGTTCAGGCGCGCCTCACACAATGCGACAAACAAAGGAAATATGAAGGGAAACAACTCCTCCCGGCGCTTTCAACAGGCTCCTCACAGGCAACTCTACTCTACTGGCAACATCGCCGAGACATTTAAGTCTGTGTGTTTCTCTGCCGGGGGCTGGCAAACAGACCCTCTGTTTGTGGACAAACACCCGCGACTCATGGGACATTTCATCAAAAGTTCGCCCATTCTCTCCCTCTTCCTTCTCCAGCCTGGTTTTTGTGTGTGTCCGTTCCATCCTCCTTCCCTCCCTCCCCCTCTCTCCATCCGTCCAGCCCACCTGTTTGTTTCCTCCTTCTTTCTCCTACTTGTTTCTCCTTCTCTCCCCTACTGGTTTCTTCCTTTTCTTCCTTACTCCTATCTTCAGTTAGATAGATAGACAGTCAAATAGACACAGATAGGTTAATATGATCAACACGAAATCATCCTACCCTCCATTCACATTTCCATTTTCACACATCATGTGGTAAACGTTCAGACAGACAATCAGACAGGACAGACATACAGACAGACAGACACACACACACACAGACAGACAGACAGACAGACAGACAGACACACACACACACACACATACACACACACACACACTGAGGATGCTAGCAGTGTCAAAGGGATGGAAAACTTTAATTCTAGGGTATATTTCTCTCTACCCGAGCCGGCCTATTTATGAGACCACTACCCCTTTTTAGAAACAGCCACAGTCTCCTACACGGCAAAGAGGACGGTACCTTAATCAGCATCTGACGGTCAACTGGCGATGAACAACACTGCCGAGCACAGTTCATTCATACACTGCAGTTTATTTCCAGCTACTACTTTCTCCACCAGAGTCTTTTGATCTACATTAGTTCAGACTATTTTCAAATACTTCACCATTAGTTTAGGTAGCCATGCTCCGACTTCAGGGGATGTTTTGCTCTTCTTCTGTTAAGGAGAGTGCAGGTTGTTATGCTAAGAGCTTGTCATGGCCCAAGACAGTCCAGTTTTTCTATGACCCCACCGCCCCTCTCCCACTCCCGTCACACCTCTATTCTCTCTCTGCTCTCTCTGTCCTTTACATGAGGATCTGAACAAATATTACATGTACTTACGTTGGAGAGAGAGAGAGAGAGAGAGGAGGAGGAGAGAGAGAGAGAGAGAGAGGGAGAGGAGGAGAGAGGAGAGAGAGAGAGAGGGAGGGGAGAGAGAGAGGAGAGAGAGAGAGAGAGAAAGAGAGAGAGAGAGAGGAGAAGAGGAAGAGAGAGAGAGAGACAGAGAGGACGGGTGAGAATAGAGAGCAGAGAGAGGAGGAGGAGAGGAGAGAGAGAGAGGGGAGAGAGAGGGAGAGGAGAGAGGAGAGAGGAGAGAGGAGAGAGAGGGGAGAGAGAGAAGGGAGAGAGAGGGAGCATGCGTTACCTGTAATCTTTGCGAGAAGACATTCTCCAGCTACCGTCGACTGGTTGTGAAGAAATAGAAGCAGCAGGAGGAGGAGGAGGAGGTGGGGGGAGGTGGAGGAGGTGGGGTAGTTGTGAAGGAGGGGGAGGAGGAGGAGGGGGAGCTAAAGAGACAGGCGGGAAGGGAGGAAGCTGTTCCGAAGCCGGGAAGTGAGGACACTCAGACGGGCCAAATCCTCGTCCAGATCGGCCACAGGGAACTGCGCGGAAGGAATGTGGTCCCGACGAGACGGAGTCCATGGGGATCCGGGAGAAACTGTGAGGAGACTGGAAGAGGAGAGACAGAAGACCTCTCACGCGTCTTGATGGTTGCCGGCTTCTTCAAAAAGCCTGGGAGACTTTCGCGCAGAAGGGGCTGGGGATGCGGCGGGAGAGGACAAGTTGTGCTGCTGACCGGTTCCGTTGCTGGCAGAACCTGCTGGGAATTCTGCTGGGAGGGAGTGAAGTAAAACACCGGCTTGGCTTTGAACACGCCGGCTGCTGCAGACGGGGACTCTTGATTCTGCTTTGCCGTGACAGGCTGGATTTCGATCTGCTTGCTTTGCTTCGCTGTCTTCATAGGCTGGATTTCAACGGATCTGTAGACTGAGGTTCTGCCGGCTTGGTGTTGGATGGGGGTTCTGTGTAGGGTTCTGCGAATCTGCTGGGTTGTGTACCCGCTGTGTCACTGCAGTTGATTTCTGTGGGTTGAAGGGCTTGGGTGCTGCAGGCACGATGGTCTGAGAGTCCGCTGATTTGTACGATTGGATTTCTGGGGACCTGACGGGCTCTGGGTCTATGGGTCTGAAAGGCTGGGGTTCTGTGTGTCCGTAAGGCTCTGCTGGTCTGTAAGGTTGGGGTTCTGGCTCTGAGGGTCTGAAAAGCTGGGGTTCTGTGTGTCCATGAGGCTCTGGCTCTGTTGGCCTGTAAGGTTGGGGTTCTTTGATCCTGACAGAGTCTGGTTCTGTCGCCCTGTAAAGCTGGGGCTCTGGAGTGTGTAAGAAGACTGAGGTTCTTTAAAACTGTACGACATGCGGCCTGCAGGGCTGTATGACCGAGTTTCTGCAGACGTGTACATCTGCGGCTCCAGTGACCGGGGAGACAGAGCTTTCGGAGATCTGTGTAGTTCCAGATGTGCCGACCTTGAAGAATTCTTTCTGTTGATCGCAGCCAGCTCATCATACCCAAAATCTGACACGCCAGCCTGCTCGTCAGCAGACCAGCTGGACACAGGACCGTTACCGCGCTGGTTTCCGTCCAATTCAGACTCTCCTCCAAGCTTTGGCGGAGTTGGATATGCAGGCGACAGATTCCTGTCGTTTGTGGCCTGACGATCGTGACCTGCCTGTCTTCTGGGGAAGGTCTGGGAGTAGGAGGGTGGGTTTTCGGGTCTGGGCATGCTGTAGGGTCTGACAGGAAGATCCTGGCTTCTGTAGGAGATGGGAACGATGTTGCAGCTGGGCTGCTGAGTCTGGTACTGCTGTCTCTGACCGTTGGGTGACTCAGGTGAATTGACATTGTTTTGTGGACGTTGGGAGAACTGTTGGTTACTGTTTACACTTGGTGAAAATTGTTGTTGCTTCGGTTGTTGGGGATACTGCTGCTGCGGTTGTTGTTGCTGCTGCCATTGTTGCGGTTGTTGTTTCTGCTTTGTGGATGGAGAGATGGGTGAAGCCGATCTGTAAACTGTTGTGGGTAAGGGGAAGCTATCCCGTGTGTTTGCAGGCTCTACCTTTTGTTGTTGTGAGTGGGTAGGGCTGAAGGTGGAACTACTGGAGCTGATGGTCGACTTCTCTGGATCTCTGCGCGTGCTGGATATCTGCACATGGATAATTATTCTGCTGTTTTATTGTCTCCTTCTCCAAATAAACATACATGATTATTTTACCAGAACAACAAAAAGCCAGTGTAACAAGTGAATTCATGCATGCTATGCACAGTACGCTTTTTCCCTTCCTTGCATTCTTTCTTGAATATTTTTTCTTATAGGTATTAGCTAATGGGACGGGGTTACTCAGTGGTGACTCCTTTCCACCACCAAGATAGTCATAGCGTCGGCGTGATTACCACTTGATGGTGACCGTTTGCGCGCCTTGGCTTAAGTATAGTCCACCATTCAACCAAGAAAAGAAATGGATACCTGCCACTTTAGGTCAGAAGGTAAAGCACGAGGGAGAAGGTCGCTGCCAAATAAGCTGGCCCTTAAGAA
>CM054135.1:73395024-73400024 GCA_028751875.1 Rapana venosa
CCACCACCATCCATCATCATCATCATCATCGCCATCGCCGCCATCATCACCACCACCACCACCACCACCACACCACCACCACCACCACCACCACCATCATCATCATCATCATCAATCGTCGTCGCCATCATCATCGCCATCATCATCGCCATCATCATCACCATCATCACACCACACCATCATCATCATCATCATCACCATCGCCATCATCCTCATCCACCACCACCACCATCCACCATCCACCATCCCACCACCACCACCACCACCACACTCACTACTACTACTACTACTACTACTACTACAAAACATCGACGATTCACCACCACCACCACCCCACCCACCCACCACCACCCCCCACCACCACCCACCACCCCCCACCACCACCACCACCCACCACCACCACCCCCCACCATCCCCCCCCCATCCCCGCCCCCATCCCCCCCCACCCATCCCCCCCCCCCCCCCACCACCACCACCACCAGCTGACCTCTTGACGGTGAGCTGCAGGAGGTGACCAGCTCTCTTGATGAGGTCCTGGCCCTCCATGTGGGTCAGCTCTGAGGTCAGCAGGTTGCCGATCTTCAGGATCACGTCCCCCTCGTTCAGGTTCCGGGAGGCCACGCTGCTCTCCGTCAGCTGTATGGACACGTGTGGGTGTGGGTGAGAGGGTGTGAGTGTGGGTGCACAGCGCAGCGTAGGACAGGACAGCACAGCACAGCGCAGGGCAAGGCAGGACAGGGCAGCGCAGGACAGGACAGGACAGGACAGCGCAGGACAGGACAGGACAGGACAGGGCAGCGCAGCACAGGACAGGACAGGACAGGACAGGGCAGGACAGGACAGGGCAGGACAGGACAGGGCAGGACAGGGCAGGACAGGACAGCGCAGCACAGGGCAGGGCAGGACAGGACAGGGCAGGGCAGGACAGTGCAGCACAGGACAGGGCAGGGCAGGACAGGACAGGGCAGGACAGGGCAGGACAGGACAGGGCAGGACAGGGCAGGACAGGACAGCACAGCACAGGACAGCACAGGACAGGACAGCACAGGACAGGACAGGACAAGGGTGGAGCCAGGGGTTAGTTAGGGTCTGAGTGATGTGGCTTTACTTTAATTGTAAGACAGTTGGGAAGCTAATGTGTTAACATCAGCTGTGTATATACACAAAAATACACACACACAAATATGCACACACATACAAATATACACACACGCGTGCGCGCGCACACACACACACCACATACAGAGAGAACACAAACACAAAGAGAGAGTGTGAGAGAGAGCGAGCGAGAGAGAGAGAGAGAGAGAGAGAGAGAGAGAGAGGATGAGAGAGAGAGAGAGAGGGGAGAGAGAGAGAGAGAGGAGAGAGAGAGAGAGAGAGAGAGAGGAGGAGAGAGACAATGACATGACAAATTCTTTTATTTCGAGGATAATGAATAAGCACCCATGTGCTTTTTTACATCCAGTCCCCGCCCCTAAGGATATATATGATAATAAAATAAAATAAAGCCCATAGCAATACACTTACACAGCTTACGGAAAAAAATATCTACAAAAAATCCCCACAAAATCACCGAAGAGAGAGAGAAAGAAAAAAAAGAAGAAAAAAAAGAAGAGAGAGAGAGAGAGAGAGAGAGAGAGAGAGAGAGAGAGAGAGAGAGAGAGAGAGAGAGAGAGACAGACCGACAGGCAGACAGAGGGAGAGAACAATCAAGAGGTCAGTTATAAAGCTGGCGGTGGTTTGCCGTGAACAGCAGCACGGAAATAAAAACAGTAATCCTCGCTAAGAAGCACGTTCATAGGCCAGATGATACACCTCCCACATCTTCCGCCCATACCTCACAGCCCACGAATATACGCTATAGTTACCAAATTCCTTTAACTAAGACCCCCAGGAGAGGCAGGAATCACATTAGGCCTATAGCTAGCTAGCTATACAAACACACTGCAAAATATTCGTGACTCATTCATACACGGGGAGAGGCCCACGACTGTGAACATAACTGCGGTAGTGTGAACAGACAAGTTCGTTCAGATCTCCTACGACTGTGAACATAACTGCGATGGTGTGAACAGACAAGTTAGCTCAGATGTTAGCAGGAGGGTACCAGATGACCCCCAAGGTCAGCTCACCCCGGGTACAGCTCAGCACACGGGGCTAGGGGCGGGCAGGGTACGGACTGTTGACAGTATGTAGCCACACCGCTGACAACTGAATGAAGGGGAATAATCACCAGTCTTACTGCCTGACCCTTGTCGCTGAGAGGCGAACAGGGGCAACGGAGAAAGAGGATGGTAGATGGAAAGAAAGGAGACAGCTGAGACTGTGGTAGGGAGACTGAGAGAGGAGAGAGAGAGAGAGAGAGAGAGAGGAGAGAGAGAGAGAGAGAGAGAGAGAGAGAGGAGAAAAGAGAGAGGGGAGAGAGAGAGAAAGAAGAAAGGGAGGAGAGAGAGAGAGAGAGAGAGGGGAGAGAGAGAGAGAGAGAGAGAGAGAGAGAGGAGAGAGAGAGAGAGAGAGAGAGAAAACTCGAACATTTTAATGAGGGTAATTGGATAAGCCAGAGGCTTCTTTACACCAGGCCCTCATGGAGAAAAAGTGAAAAGAAACATGAATAAATAAATGAATTACAATACAAGATAATGTCAAATAGCAATGAAAGAGATGAGGAGAGAGAGAGAGAGAGAGAGAGAGAGAGAGAGAGAGAGATGAGGAGAGAGAGAGAGAGAGACAGATGATGGTGGTGAGAAGGTGGTGACGGAAGGAAGCAGGGGAGGACAACACTGTCTTCTTCCCCTACCACAATGAGCACAGGGCAGGACGTGGGTGGGGCAATGTTTTATGTACACAGGCGAGGAACAAACCGAGGACAAGGGTAGGATGTTTAGAGAGATCCACCCCGATAAGCGGACGTTCAACTAGCCTAAAGGCGTACAGCCATCACTTAGAGAAATACCTTCTTTGAGAATGAGAGATCCAATTTAAAAGCAACATGTCGCCCTCGTAACCCGAGCCATCAAAGAAACTGAACTGTACATGGATATGTATTTAACTTTCAAAAAAGGGTAAGAAAAACAACAACAGACTGAGGTGTAATCTTAAAGTTTGAAAAGAAAAAAACCCAGAATGAAAGATCGCGACTGTTTCTCAGAAAACGAAACAAAGATCCAAACTATTCGTGACCATTTCAAACACAACACGTCCCCAATTTTCGCTGGCACGCAATTAATGAAGTCGCACAGCAGGGATGTACAGACAGCACTGAATGCGGTAAATACTTCTCGCCTCCTCGTCAGCATCTCTCTCTATTTCTGGCAAGACACCGGGCAAAGACAGGAAAAAGAAAAGAGAGAAAAAAAGAAGCAGCAGTACAGTGCCTATCAATTAAGCATTCAGACCACGGCCAGCTTGCAGACTTTCCATCCACCAGGGCAGTGTGTGTGTGTGTGTGTGTGTGTGTTGTGTGTGTGTGTGTGTGTATGTGTGTGTATGTATGTGAGTGTTGTGTGTATGTGTGTGTGTATGTGTGTATGTGTGTGTGTGTGTGTGTATGTGTGTGTGTGTATGTGTGATGTATGTATGTGTGTTGTGTGTTGTGTGTGTTGTGTGTATGTGGGGGTGTGTGTGTGTGTATGTGGGTGTTGTGTTGTGTGTGTTTGTGTGTGTGTGTGTGTATGTGTGTGTGTGTGTGTGTATGTGTGTGTGTGTATGTGTGTGTGTGTATGTGTGTGTATGTATGTGTGTGTTGTGTGTGTGTGTAAGTGTGTGTGTGTGTACCCAGTTTAGCTCTTTCTAGCCTTTTGTCTTATCTCAGGTCTCCTCGCAAATCCTCCCCCCCCCCCTACCCCGCATGACAACTGTTTGCTCGTGCCTTCCACAGAGAAAGAGGGAAGTGTAAGGTAAAGGAAAGGGAGAGGGTGGTGGTTGGTGGTGGTGGTGGTGGAGGAACTTCAGCATTCCATCTGGTTAGGTACAAGTTAAATCCGTCGAGCGAGCTTATCAACTGTGGACAAATTGACATCCTTTAATTGCTTCCAGCTAAGAGCTACCTTGTTTCTTTCCCTTGTACCGCAGCTGCTGCTGCTGCTATTTTTATCAGTTCCCCTCCCTACCTTCCTCCCAGTGTCGTCGATCTGAAGTTTTGCTGCTGTCAAGTGATGTTGAAAAAGTAACAGGAAGGTGTTCACTTACTTGTACTATGTATGCGATTTGTAGCTTTCATGGGAAACTACAATCGTTGATTTGGGGAAATGACAAAAAAAAAAGAAATAATGAAATAAAGAAATAAACTTCGTAGCTTTCATGACAAACTACAGCAGTTAATTTGGAGAAATACCAGGAAAATGCTGAAATAAACAAAATGACCACCAGGAAACCAAAATACAGCAGAAAACCAGGAACAGAGGAAAACAAACAAAGAAAAAACGATGACAATGTGGATCTGAGGTTAAGCAGCAGCCACAGACATCAAGTTCAAATCCCGTTCAAAGTATTCACCCACCCTCATTTACCCGCTCTCCTCTTTCCCCCTCCCCCTCCCCAGCCCCATCCATTAGATCTAGAATGGTGAACTTTACACTATCATTTAGATAAAACAATCACAGGAATATCCCATGAACAGAAAAAGATGGGTAGTGCTGCGTTGCCCGCGGCACACGCTCCACAGAGAAAGCAGCTCGAATTGTACTGCTGTGACTCTAATATTATTATTATTATCATTCTCTCTCTCTCTCTCTCTCTCTCTCTCTCTCTCTCTCTCTCTCTCTCTCTCTCTCTCTCTCTCTCTCTCTCTCTCTCTCCTCTCTCTCTTCTCTCTCTCACACACACACACACACACAACACACACACACACACACACACACACACACACACACACACACACACACACACACACACCCCACACACAGAGGAAGGTGGCAGGATGGTTAAGACGTTCGCCTGCCAACAAGTTAACCGTGAGGTTGTGGGTTCGATTCCCAGCCTCGCCCTTTCTTCCCAGTTTG
>CM054135.1:73405024-73427524 GCA_028751875.1 Rapana venosa
ACACATACACACACACACACACACACACACACACACACACCACACCCTCCAACCCCCCCACCCACCCCCCCCCCCCCCCCACCAAACCCACACAGACGCACACCCACCAACCCTCCAACACACACACACTCACACACAAACACACACACACAATACATACCCACCCACCCACCCACCCAACATACACACAGAGATACACACCCACCCTCCAACACACACACACACACACACACACACACACACACAACACATACACACAACACACACACACCACACACACACACACACACACACACACACACAGATACACACACAGATACACCTACCACCCACGCACCCACATTCCCCCTCCTCATCCCCCCCCCCACTTCCCCCATCCCCCCTCCTCCCCCCCCCCCCCCCCCCCCCCACACACACACACATACCACAGAGACACTGCTCTAATAACTTTTCCAAGTCACGATGTGAATAGCTTGCACCTCAGAGCCCTGCAATAATCGGTCAGTGTGATCTGGCCACCGTTCAGAGACCAGGGTCTCAGTCAACACAGTCCCGACTCTTCGTCTGTCTTCCACTTACAGTGATTAAGGACACACTGCTCCCTTGATCTGTGCCCCCATTACCCAGATCAAAAGATGAAATAGGGATGACTAACAGGCTGAACCTAACATTTATGCAGCCACGTGTGTGTACGTATGGTTTTAATTAAGCCTTGTAAACTCCATTTGTGTGTCTGTGTGGTGTGTGTGTGGTTTAGTGTGTGTGTGGGGGGGGGGGCCAACGCATGTACATAGCACTAAAAACAAAAAATAAATGAATTTATATAGCGCGAATCTTGTAAAGCAACAAATCAAAGCACATCACACACAGTGTCGCTCATACAGATTGACAGACTACAACGCCGCATGCACACATTTTATGTCACTACAACACACACACACACACACACACACACACACACACACACACACACACACACACACACACACACACACACACACAACACATACACGCACACACCCACAACCACAGGCGCAAACATCACACTCAATATTATGTGGAGTGCACACATGCACCCGTTCGCATATACAAGCTTGCAGCACACACACTGCACACACACACAAGCACACACAGTCTCTCTCTCACACACACATACACGCACACGCACAGCACGCAGACGCACACATGCACCACGAAGCATGAGCTGCATACACACATCACATCATGCATATCGCATGCATTGGCCTTCACCAAGGCGCACGTCCATATATTTAGCGATCTACACAACCATAAGAAGAGAAGGAAGATAGGAAGAAAGAGAGAAAGAAGAAGAAGAAGAAGAAGACACATAATCAGAAAGAAGAAGGAGAAGAGGAGTCAGAGTCAAGTGGTGTGGGAAGAGGAATGTGGAGATAAGGATGATGAGGGAGAATCAGGGGCAGTTAATCAGGGTGAGGAGCCATGTGGCAGACACAGCTGGGCAGTGATGAGCACTGGCCTCCCTTCACCCACTCCCCCCCCCACCCCCACTGACACACTGGTTCCCTCCACTCCACTCCTCCCCCCCCCCTCACTGACGCACTGGCCACATGTCACAGCTAGCCACTTGTCTCCCCTGCCTGAGAGGGATACTGCACACTAAGCATTCTGCTTGTCACAAGATTAGGTTCATTGACTTCGATATTCAGCCTGTTGAAAGAATGTGGCCATGGAAAATGCTTCTAAATCAACAAATGCACTGTTAAAATCTGAGAGAGAGCTAATCGGAGGAAAATGATGTCATGTTGAAAGCCCTGTTTCTCTTGGTTTGTAATGTGCTGACAATTTTGCAAGTTTTCTTCAGGTTTTTAAAAATTATTTTTAGCTTGTTTCATTATCATAGTTATCTTTTGCGACCTAAAATAGTTATCTTATGTGACCTATATAAGTACATTGCAAACATAATTGACTGCGCTGCATGGGAGTATTTCAAGAGGTGATGCTTTTTGATAGGGCCCTGATAACAGTGGTAGACTTTACACAATGACAACACTTCAGATGTCAGATTTCCATCACCATCAGAGAGAGAGAGAAGAGAGGAGAGAGAAGAGAGAGAGAGAGAGAGAGAGAGAGGAGAGAGAGAGAGAGAGAGAGAGAGAAGAGAGAGAGAGAGAGAGAGAGAGAGAGGGAGCTAAATGAGATAAAGGACAATTTAAATTATGAAAAAAAATTGGAAAAAGCCAAGATCTTGAACTGGCAACACTTGTTTGGCAAAATGCTGGAGGTTAATATGGCCACATCTGCACACAACCACCCTCTCCCCTCCCCCCCCTCCCTCCGCCCCAACTGATCAAGCAAGAAATAGGAAATGAAAATCACAACCTACAATAATGGGAACCCCAAGGGCAGAGCCAAAATTTTTAGATTGCAACGTTAAAACATGATGATGCAGGATATTTTCCACACTTAATTTTGTAAATATACTTGTATTTCGTTGTTCCTATCTGTGTTTATCCACTACTTTTGGAGTTGAACTCATAGCAACCTTTAAAATATCAAATATGCATGCCTCCTTTGTTCACACCTTAATAGTAGATGGAAACTCATGACATGACGAAAACACATTTTCTTGTTAATTATCGAATTGCTGACAATGATCAATTATTCATCGCAAAATCTCCAGTGGTGCCCCAATGGTCTACTAGATTACGGGATAGGTGAGGTGAGTGAAGCATTAATGAACATATTGCTTACAGTAACAGCTATAAATGCATGCATAACACCACCTCCATCAAAGGTAGGAATTTACATAAGCAAACAGAAGCCAGAAAGCAGGTAGAGTAAGTGCAGGTAATACAGCACAGAGGATGGATGCTAAAGGCTACATACAAGATCAAAGCACGGATAAAAACCAGCACAAGTGGAGTTTTGCCTCCGCTCCACTCCTGAAGCCATTAGGGCAAACGTCCTGCGCTTACAGTGTCTGTCTGTGGAGATGAAAACAGAGGCGATAAAGAGGGATCTGCGGAGATACAGTATAACACCAGGGTAAAAAAGCAACAGGTGGAGAGATTACAGGAGAAGAGTTTAGGGGATCGCTTTCTCCCACTCAGAAAACACTGAGGTTCAGCCATGACCTGCACTGTCATAGAAGTAATACGATGTAAACCTAAGAGTAGCATGTACAATGCCCCTTTTTCTGACACTGGCAATTTACTGAAACGTTTATAGTGAGGGGAGAAAAAGAGGACTGCAGTGTACATATATACTTCCCCCCCCCCCCCCCCCCCCCCTCCACCCAAAGCACACACGCGGGCGCACGCACGCACGCACACATACACTCACGCACGCAAGCACACACGCACAGAGAGAGAGAGCGAGCGAGCGAGCGAGAGAGAGAGAGAGAGACAGAGACAGAGACAGAGATACAGTGAGAGAGAGAGAGAGAGAGAAGAGAAGAGAGAGAGAGGGTGGGGGGGGGGGGGGTGGGAGACAGACAGACAGAGACAGACAGAGAGGGATGTAATGAATCAGATAGACTATGACAAGCCAGGCTGCAAAATCAGTTGTGGTATTCTCAGTACAGCTTTAAAAAAACCCACGATGAAATATTCAGCATTATCACTATCATAGCATTCATCCATCATCTGTAGAGATACACTGAGGGCTCATTATTTATTTCTGTTTTTTCTTCCTGAGCAGAGAAAAGCGATAACAGCAGCACACAAACTGGGCCAGGTAGCGATATCGCGTTACAAATCATTTCCATCCTCGCCAATTCATAGGACAAAGAGTAAACACACACATACATGCGTGCGCGCGCACACACACGCACGCACGCACGCACGAACGTACACACACACTCAGACTCAGACAGACACACACACACACAGACGCAGACACACACAGACAGACACATGCACAGACACATGCACACATACATACACGCACGCACACACACAACACACACACACACAAACTCAAATACACAGACATACAGACATACAGACACACACAGAGGCATATAGACACACACACACACACACACACACACACACACACACACACACTGGCACGTATATGTATATACACACACATGCATGCACAAATGCAGTGTATCTTCACGTACAGTGCACACATCCTCACGTTTAGCGATCTACATAACTATAAAAGAAGATGGATGGGGCAGAGAAGAAGAAGAAAAAGACACATCATCAGAAAGAAGGAGAAGAAGAGGAGTCAGAGTCAGAAGCAGTGGTGGAGGAGGAATGTGGAGATAAGGATGATGAGGGAGAACCAGGGGCAGTTAATCAGGGTGAGGAGCCATGTGGCAGACACAGCTGGGCAGTGATGAGCACTAGCCCCCTCTACACCCCCCCCCACCCCCCCCCCCCCCCCCCCACTGACACACTGGCCTCCCCTCCACTCCCCACACACAGATACATGGCCTCCCTCCACTCGCCCCCCCCCCCCCCCCCCCCCCCCACCCCCACCCCTCCGCCCCTCTCCCCAATTGACACACTGGCAACAGTTCGCAGCTAGCCACTTGTCTCCCCTGACTGATAGGGATGGCGCACACTAAGCATTCTGCTTGTCACAAGATAACGTTTCGTTGACAGAGATCTTCAGCCTGCCAGATGAATAATTATAAGCATGGACATTGCTTTAGAATCTGCCAGAAAAAGTTAACTAAAAGGAAGATGATTTCTGTCTTGCGAAAATGTTATTTTGTTACGCAGGCATTTAAGAAGTTTTCTCGAGTATTTTTTTCTTACTCGGCCTGTTTCATAGATGATGTTTGTGTTCATTGAGCTTTTTAAATGCTTTCTTTCGCATATGGTTTCCCTCTTCTCTCAATGCCGTTCACCTTGATGCTTTTAACAAAGTCTCATTGCCACTCTCCCCCCATTTATCCTCTTTGATCTGCTACTGATTGCTTTCTGCTTTTTTTCTTCTTTTCATTCTCTCCCCCCCCCCCCCCCCCCACCCCCTTAATAAATTCTCGGTCTGTCTGTTTGTCTGCCTGTCTGTCTGTCTGTCTCTCTGTCTGTGTTTGTCTATCTCCCCCCCTCTCTATTTCTACTTCCCTCCCTCCCCCTCCCTCCCTTCCCCCTCTCTGTCTGTCTGTCTGTCTATCTGTCTGTCTGTCTGTCTGTCCCTCCTCTCTCTCTCTCTCTCTCTCTCTCTCTCTCTCTCTCTCTCTCTCTCTCTCTCCTCCTCTCTCTCTCTCTCTCATAAAGCATTTTAACGTAAGAATGTCTTCTTTTCTTAAGGTGATTTTTAAAATTAAAAAAAAATCCAGTTTATATGAGAAGACATTGAAGTAAACATTCATCATTGTTTATAAGCCTGCTTCTCTTGACTTATAGTCTTGTGCCAATCTTTCGTTCATTTAGTTTATCAGTTAGATATTTGTTACGTTATTATCGTTACTTATGCAGCCTATATCCTGCACTGTAACTTATCAGACGGCGCTGCATGGGGCATTTCAAGAGCTAATGCCTTTCTGATACACCTGATAAAACAGCTGGACTTTAGACAACTGCTTAGTTTAGCTGTCACTGTTTGTTTGTGTGTGTGTGTGTGTGTGTGTGTGTGTGTGTGTGTGTGTGTGAGATTTGATAAAATGATGAATAGGGGAGAAAATGTTTCCATTCTCCGGATATTCCACCATCGGTTTAACAATACTGGCCGTTTTGTGGCCACTGGTTTATCCATTACTGGAAAACTGAAAGGCTCTAATTATATAACTCCAGAACTACCCCCCCCCCCCCCCCTCCTTTTTAAAAATAATACATTGAGTGGCGGCATGGGAGTTATAATTTTACCCAACACAGTATATCAAGATTCAACGCTCATCGTGCTTCAAGCATTCAGAAAGGAACCCTCGAGAATAAAGAAGACAATGGTAAAATTCTATTTTATCAAACCGATTTTAAAGGTAAGCACATACGCAGGCAGACACATGCTTATATACTGATCACAGAATGATGTCTGATGATAACTATTGGAGGACAAAATGAAGTCGGAAGGCACATAGTAATAATAATAATAATAATAATATATGGAATTTATATAGCGCTGAATCTTGTAAAAACAAACAAATCGAAGCGCTTGCACTCAAATCATTTACACGCATGCAACTCTCCTTAAACATAATGAACAACATATTTCAAATCCATGCGAGCGCACGCACGTACGCACGCAAGCACACACACACACACACACACACACACACACACACACACACACACACACACACACACACACACACACACACACACACACACACACACACACACACACACACACACACTCGCGAACACACTTAGGAGGTGAAGGATGCTGTTGAAAACTAGGAACAGATATGAGGGGAAAGTCTCAGGTAGGAAATAAGGCCTATCCCAAATCCTTGGTTCACATGCATACTCTTTATACAACTCGGTACAAAAGCAAAGCGCAACCTGAGAGCAGACAAAACATAAGCAGGAAGATGACACATGTAAAGGCGGAGCCCCGACAAGATCAAAGCCCGTGCCAAAGCAACAGCACTGGCACCTTCCAACCCTCCCTCCCCCTCCCCATCCTCACCCACACCCACACTCACACTTTCTGCAGGCTACCCTAGACACTTTCGGCACTGTTGGTTTGATACAGACGTATCATGTTTCCTTATTCAAAGAAATATCAGCTCGTACATACACGAACACGCAGCTGCACAAACATTACAATTTCTCCTTACTCCTTCATCCCAACAGAAATATCATCTTCTGTTTATATTTATATCACTTACTACATCTGTTATGTGTTGCGTTGTGTTGTGGTATTTTTTTGGTGATAAATTAATGTGTGTGTGTGTGTGTGTGTGTGTGTGTGTGTGTGTGTGTGTGTGTGTGTTTTCTTTTTACGCCTTTTCTGTTTACTGTTGTTATGTATGGGTTGTAACTCACGTGAGTTTCTCTGTTTGTGAGATAATAAAATATTTTGAGCTGAAAAGAAATTGGATTGAATTGAATCTGGCCGCCACGATTAACATTCTACTTACTTAGAAACGTTTGTCCTTAATATTTTTTGGTAAATGAAAAATGAAAAATTGAAAAAAGTTAACAAAAAACATTCTGAGTACTCTATATCATTAACAAAAACAAAACAAAACAAAAGAAGACACTGAGGAGAAATGCAGTCAATACGCAGGATGGCGAAATACAGAGGAAAAGGATGCAGGAAGCAGACGAGATCAAAGCTGTACAGGCGAAGTCGGCACAGGTGGAAGGAACCCTACTCTGCTTACCCCGGTTATTCAGGTACACTTCCTGCACTTTCAGTTTCCCTGCCAGAAGGAAGACAGGAGAGAAGGAAGGAAAGAAGGAAGGAGAGAAAGGAGGAGAGAAAGGAAGGAGAGAAGGAAGGAGGGAGGAGAAAAGGAAGGAGAGAAGAAAGTAGGAAGGGAGGAGAGAAGGGAGGAGAGAAGGGAGGAGAGAAGGAAGGAGAGAAGGAAGGAGAGAAGGGAGGAGAGAAGGGAGGAGAGAAGGAAAGAGAGAAGGAAGGAGAGAAGGGAGGAGAGAAGGGAGGAGAGAAGGGAGGAGAGAAGGGAGGGGAGAAGGAAGGAGAGAAGGAATGAGAGAAGGGAGGAGAGAAGGAAGGAGAGAAGGGAGGAGAGAAGGAATGAGAGAAGGAATGAGAGAAGGGAGGAGAGAAGAATGAGAGAAGGGAGGAGAGAAGGGAGGAGAGAAGGGAGGAGAGAAGGGAGGAGAGAAGGGAGGAGAGAAGGGAGGAGAGAAGGAAGGAGAGAAGGGAGGAGAGAAGGAAGGAGAGAAGGGAGGAGAGAAGGGAGGGGAGAAGGGAGGGGAGAAGGGGAGGGAGAAGGGAGGGGAGAAGGGAGAAGGGAGGGAGAAGGGAGGAGAGAAGGGAGGGGAGAAGGGAGAAGGGAGGGGAGAAGGGAGGAGAGAAGGGAGGAGAGAAGGGAGGAGAGAAGGGAGGAGAGAAGGGAGGAGAGAAGGGAGGGGAGAAGGGAGGAGAGAAGGGAGGGGAGAAGGGAGGGGAGAAGGGAGGGGAGAAGGAAGGAGATAAGGGAGAGGAGAAGGGAGGATGTACAAGAGCCATAGCCCAGAAGCAGGAGGGGCCCCGTATGATGTGAAAAATAATGTACTCAGCAGTGTGGGATCATCTTCTGTTAGACTCGTGAGCAAGATGAAGTCCAGAGGAAGTGATACTATGAAGACTGCCGGAAGAAAAAGTAAAAGCAAGTAGGAGTGGGAGAACAAGCGAAGAAAGTGCTCCATGATTTGTATGTTACTAAACTCCCTCTCTCTCTCTCCCATCTAGCAAGTACAGACACACAGACACAGACACACACACAGACACAGACACACAGACAGACACACAGACAGACAGATACACAGACAGACAGACACAGACACACATACATATATACATATACAAGACAGAAAGTAAAAGCAAAGAGAACCCTAAAGTGAAAAATCTACTCATTAATTTAATGCCCACTAAATGATTAAAGAGTTTTTCAAAACTGTACGTTTGTGTTAATCGAAGAAGGGGAGAAGATTACAGATGGGGGAAATGAGCGATTGAAAAAAGGTTAGACGGAAGCACTGAGAGAGAGAGAGAGAGAGAGGAGAGAGAGAGAGAGAGAGAGAGAGAGAGAGAGAGAGAGAGAGAGAGAGAGAGAATAGAGAAAGAGAGAGAGAGATAGAGAGAGAGAAACAGAGACAGAGACAGAGAGAGACAGAGACAGAGAGACAGAGAGCAAGCGCAGATAATCGACGTTCACGCGCATATCTGTCTTTTAATAGTTTTGTTCTATAACCAACACAGATATTTTTGGTGTTAAATCCGCCAACAATTTCTGGCAACTCCTAATCCTAAGTAGTTCTACAGGAGATAGATTGCTCTCGAAAGATAGAATTATTATAAACAACAACTGTGCAATGGCGGTCACTTCATTCACACACACACACACACACACGCACACACACACACACACACACAGACACACACACACAACACACACACACACACACACACACACACACACAACACACACACACACACACACACACACACACACACACACAGAGGAAATAACCCCAAAGAACTACCCCCCTCCCCCCCCCAAAAAAAAAGAAAAAAGAAAAAGAAAGGATCTTTAAAAATAAATTAATTACAAACTTCCAACTTCCAAACATAATCTAATTAAGCGATCAATCTTGCTACTTTGAGGCACTGTGTGTGTGTGTGTGTGTGTGTGTGTGTGTGTGTTTTGTGTGTAAGCCTATGTGTGTGTGCTTGCGTGCGTGCAATGTGTGTGTGTATTGGGAGGGGGGGGTGAGGAGTAGAGGTTGGATGGGGGTATGGAGAGGGATGGATGAAAGGATGTAGAGAGGAGGGAGGGAGGGGCTGGATAAGGGATGGGGATGGAAGGGGTTGGATAGAAAAGCGTGGTAAGATTTTACGTTTTCGCTCTCTTCCTACTATACCACGCCACAACGACTCCGGTCCGTTTCGTTTCGGGACAAGAAAAGGAAGGAAAGGGATCGTATTCTTCTCGCTGGCTTGACGTCAGCAGGTTTAAAATGCAGAAAGCAAGGCAGTTTACCGCAACAGCACACCACAGCTAGGCTAGGCTAGGTAGGCTATAAGCGGTAGTAAGTAAGCGCACATAAGTAACAAGCATCTCAGCTAGCACAGCAGCACTCAGACACATACATGGTTCATCGCATAGGAAGCAGCAGAGTTTGGCCGACTGGAAGTGAAGAAGGGAAGGAAGGCTTGTTGAATTTCAGCACGTTTTGTGGAGTTTTGTGGGGGCGTGCGCGTGTTCTTCAAATCAAGCGTGTAAACACAAGCAGAGAGAGAGAGAGAGAGAGAGAGAGAGAGAGAGAGAGAGAGAGAGAGAGAGAGAGAGAGAGAGAGAGAGAGAGAGAGAGAGAGAGAGAGAGAGAGAGAGACAGACAGACAGACAGACAAGAGAGAGAGAGAGAGAGAGAGAGAGAGAGAGAGAGAGAGAGAGAGAGACAGACAGACAGACAGACAAAGACAGACAGACAGACAGACATGTGACAGACAGACATGTGACAGACAGAAACATACAAAGACAGACGACAGGCAAACAGACACACAGACAGACAGACAGACACAGACACACAGACAGACAGACACAGACACACACAGACACACACACAACACACAGACACACACACACACACACACACACACACACACACACACACACACACACACACACACACACACACACACACACACACACACACACACACACAGAGTTGTTTATCCTATAATCTTTTTCGCAGTGAAGTTTGAAAATAAGAAAGTATCAGGGAGAGTACTGTTGGCAGGCTTCACAGGGTAACAATCATTTGAATGTTCAATGTCCGATAGATGATCGTGAACAATAAATCGATCAGTGCTTTAGCATTGAACAGTTTACCTCTTAAGCATATAGGTTCTAAATACAAATTGACCTTTTTGGGGGATTTTTCTGTTTACTATAGACTACGTGATAATCCACGTAGTATCTACCTTTAACTGATTCGGCCTGACCACGTTTACTACAGTGGTTTAAGTCAGTTAGTTACTCTGCAATGGAGATACATATTCTTTCTTTTTCTTCACCACGTTACAATGCATTGAGTCAATGAGTTCCACTGCAATGGAAATCGTCTTTCTTCTTTCTTTATCATGTTATTACAGTGAATAAAGTCAGTCAGTTACACAACAATGGAGATCCTCTTGTTCTTGTTCTTGTTCTTCTTTTTCTTCTTCTTCTTCTTCTTCTTCTTCTTCTTCTTCTTCTCCTCTCCTCCTCCTCCTCCTCCTTATCTCCTTCTCTTCTTGTCTTGCTGTTGTTGTTGTTGTTGTTGTTGTTGTCTTGTTCTTCTCTCTTCTTCTTCTTCTTCTTCTTCTTCTTCTTCTTCTTCTTCTTCTTCTCCTTCTTCCTCCTCCTTCTTCTTCCTCTTCTTCTTCTTTTTTCTTTAAAAATTTGTTTTTATTACCATTTTACAGTAAATTTAGTCAGTCAGTTACACTACAATGGATATCTATGTTCTTTCTGTCTTCTTTCTGTCTGTCTTTCTTTCTTTCTTTCTTTCTTTCTTTTTTTCTTTCTTTCTTTCCTTCTTTCTTTCTTCTTCTTTCTTCACCATGTTACAGTGAATTAAGCCAGTCAGTTACACTACATTAGGGATGTCCTTTCTTCTTTCTTCGCCGTGTTACAATGCATTGAGTCAATTAGTTACACTGCAATGGATACATTCTTTCTTCTGTCTTTATACCAGGTTACACTGAATGAAGTCAGTCAGTTACACGGCCATGAGGACGCTCTTTCCTCTGCACTGGCTTGCCCTCTTCCTCTGTGAACTTTTCCCTTTTCTTCACTGAGTGACCCTGGTCATTGTGCTGACCGCTCACCGTCTGCTAGCCTGTGTGGGTTTTTATTTTTTTGAACTCCTTGTACTGTCTGCACTGAACTACGTACTAGGACACCAACAACAACAGTAGTACCACACACGCCCACGCGGAGGCAAAGGAACGCTTGCTGCTCACGTTAAAACTCTTTCTGCCTTTCGGAAGAGAAGCCCGTTCGCGTCGGTAAGAACAGATGACAAAAAATATAAAGGTAAAGGTAAAGGTGTCCCATAACCTATAAGGTCGTAGGGGAGCCAGGCGTCAGAGACCTCACTTCTCTAGTAGAGGCCAGCATAATTATTGAGGGAGGCGTCCATCTCCTCTCCCTCGCTGTTTTACCTTCCCCTGACCCTAAAGAGGGCAGGCACTCATTTACAGCTGGGTGAACTGGGGAACTGTACTGAATCCAAGGCGCACAAACGGGCACTCATCCAAGTGGTAACCATGCTTGATGCTGCTTAACTTGACTGAGGGAAAGCGAGTGCTCCGTCCCCAATACAAAAAATATACCCCCCAAAAAAACCCACAAACAAACCCACCCACCCACTAACCAACCAACCAACCACTAAACCCAAACCAACCAACCAACCAACCACTCAACCAACCAACCAACCAACCAACCAACCAACCAACCAACCAACCAACCAACCAACCAACCAACCAACCAACCAACCAACCAACCAACCAACCAACAACCAATAAACAAGCAAATAAACAAGCAAATAAATAAACAAAAAACCCCAAACCAACCAACCAACCAACCAACCAACCAACCAACCAACCAACCAACCAACCAACCAACCAACCAACTAAACAAACAAACAAACAAAACCTGCACGCACATTGTCGCCCTGTTTCAGACATCATCCCTAAAGTCACAATTCGGCTACCTTTAATGGTCTTCAAAAAAACAGTCGAATCCACAAACATAATTATCACCTTTGGTTAACCTTGGAGATAATAGCCAAGGAACGAAAATTAAAAAAAAACCCACATCAACAAACCAACGAAGGTCGTTGAAATGAAAAAAAAGGGCATGTACATACCTTGACATTGTAATTCATCGGCTGACTAACTAACTAACCTCCAGATTCCCGATCCTAAGCCATGGCATCATCGCAGCCATTTATCATCCCCAGACCATCTCTCCATTTCCTTTCTGGCTCTCCTTTATCACAGATTCCTTTTCTGATTACCACTATAAGCACTGAGGGGAATCAAAGTGTAAACGTACAGACAGACAGACACACACACCTGCACATACAGGTGCATGGACATATGTACTTGCACACACACACACACATACACTCACTCACACACACGCACACTCGCTTGCTTGCTTACTTACTCATGAGGCATATACACACAAAAAAAGAAGAAGAAGAAGAAGAAGAAGAAGAAGAAGAAGAAGAAGAAGAAGAAGAAGAAGAAGGTGAAAGAAGAAGGTGAAGAAGAAGAAGAAGAAGGTGAAGAAGAATGAAGAAGAAGAAGAAGAAGGTGAAGAAGAAGAAGGTGAAGAAGGAGGAGGAGGAGGAGGAAAACTCTCCCTTCCCCCCCCCCCCCCCCTCCCACGATAAAAAGGAGACCAAACTAAGAAAAGAGCAAAGGAAGAATCAGGAGAGGACAAGGATTAAATATAAAGAAGAAAAGTGTCAAAAAGAAGTAGAAGTAGAAGATTCAGAAGCAGTGGAGAAGGAATGTGGAGATAAGGATGATGAGGGAGAATCAGGGCAGTTAATCAGGGTGAGGAGCCATGTGACGAGCACTGGCCTCCCTCCACTTCCCCCCCCCCCCCCCCCCCCCCCCCACACACACTGATACTCTGGCGAGACACACTACCCGTTCTGCTCCTCACAAGATGGCTATCTGTGCAGGTGGAACACATCTGGGTCCTCTGTATGTATATATATACATATACATATACATATATATATATATATATATATATATATATATATATATATATCTGATATATATATATCAGATGAGTTCTCCAAAGTTCCAAAGATTGTGGAAAGTTTATGACTCATTAAAAAGCCTATGAGGCATGATAAATCTCGTTACGATAATTACTGACTCGTTATGCGTGATGTAAACAGTTTGAAGTAGGAAAACATGTCCCTCTTGCTCCATTTCTCTCCCTCTCCTCCTCCCCATGTCTCTCTGCCTGCCTGCTTGCCTGTCTGTCAGTCTGTCTGTCTGTCTGTCTGTCTGTCTGTCTGTCTGTCTGTCTGTCTGTCTGTCTGTCTGTCTGTCTGTTGTCTGTCTGTCTGTCTGTCTGTCTGTCTGTCTGTCTGTCTTCTGTCTGTCTGTCTGTCTGTCTGGCTGTCTGTCTGTCTGTCTGTCTGTCTGTCTGTCTGTCTGTCTGTCTGTCTCTCTTTGCGTATCTCTCCCTCTCTCTGTTTCTCAAGGACAGGTTGCAAGACAGAGGTTTAGACGATTTGTACAAAAATCGTTGTTCGTTAAAGATCATTCATTGATTCGCTTGCTTACCTGCCGACCCTTCTATCTACCCCCCCCCCCCCCCCCCCCCCCCGCCATCCACACACACTTTTAACACTAGCGGTTGTTTCAACTGCAACATACTGGTTTGATTGATTCTGATAGGAGAAAAATGCAAGAACGACGGATGATGTCCTGTTACTGGAAAATGTCGCCCTAAACAAACGTACATATACCTACAGGCCAGTGACTTTTATGAAACCTATTCACCTGATATACTGCTAACCATTTACATAAAATGCATTTTGTAGTTGGGTTTCATAAGACTTAGTGGCAGAATCTGAAAAAAAAATCTTTGTTACATGGTAATTGATGAGAATGAGAATGATACTTTTGCTGCCATGTAAAAAATAAAGGTAAAGGTGTCCCATAACCTGTAAGGTCGTAGGGGAGCGAGGTGTCAGCGACCTCACTTCTCTAGGGGCCAGCATATTGAGGGCGGCGCCCTTCTCCTCTCCCTCGATGCTTTACCTTCCCTGACCCTAAAGAGGGCAGGTGCCCATTTACAGCTGGGTGAACTGGGGGAACTGTACTGAAGCCAAGGCGCGCAAACGGTCACCTCATCCAAGTGGTAGCCACGCTCGACGCTGCTTAACTTGGCTGGGGGAAAGCGAGTGCTCCGACCACTGAGCGATCCCGTCCCCAGTGCAGGTCCAGTGGAACCTAAGACATCACGACAGAGTTGTTTGTGCTCGCTAAAATTCTTTCCATATTTTCCTCAAACTTCCCTTTGTAAACCAAGCCAGCCCTCGGGAGATACAGACAGACACCTGCACGGTCGGCCCCATCAAACAGTTTGCACAACGATAATTCAATTGTTGAGTTCTGTCCACTGAGCCCACAGCACACCACCCTTGGCACAGGCTGACTGGAGCTCAAAGCGATCCCACAGCAAACAAGGATTGAACCCGCCTTCCCACTTCGCCCTCCTTCCCTCTCTTTAGACAGTCCACGGGGCTAAGGTGCCCTGCGCCAGTTCAGTTGGTTCATGCCCTGAGAACTTTGTCCCGCCAACAGAACTCTATATCACTGCAAGTTTGTTAACGTCAAGGAATTCAAAACTTGCTGCTGACTGCATTTAGCCACCGCCAGTGTCGTAAACTGGAGTGTTTAGCCGTCTCTGATAGGCTTTTGACAGCCGTGTGGTTGGTGAAGATAACAGCATATTTCGCCGTTGAGGTTTTCTTGGATGAGTGTGTGTGTGTGTGTGTGTGTGTGTGTGTGTGTGTGTGTGTGTGTGTGTGTGTGTGTGTGCATGCGTGCGTACATGCGTGCGTACGAGCGTGTGTGTGTGTGTGTGAAAGTCAAATGAAATTTTTAATTTCCATAATAAAGGTAAACTGAACAAGCACTGCATTTACTTTTCCCCCCATTTCTGTCATTGTTGTTGTTATTGTTGTTGCTATCTTCGATTCTATACCTGTACACTATCAGAGATACTAGACGATGTCAAGATTAGAGAAAGTGTTTTGCGGTTAAAAAGATAGCGCTGCAACGAACAATCCTAGCTATTTTCAGGTACTCAATATTTTTTTATATAGAAAACTGGGCAAGCATACTAAAGATAAAACAAACCCCGACATGGAACAAAACACTGTTATAATCAACAACACCTCAACTATAATGAAGGTCCTGTTGGACTGTGCGATACATTTTGGTAATATCCAATGCCAATGTAAAATGACCTGAAAACATCGGCAAGAGATTACTCAGAACAAAGGCCTAAAATAGGTTTTACATTATGGCATTCAAATGTCATATGAGCGTTAGCAATATCATATCATAACCACACATACTACACTTACACATTTCTGGTGAATTTGGATAATTATGAACGCGCTCAGTGTTATCCTAAAAAACACCATACCCTGAAGTCGGAATGCAGCTAGCTTCATGGTGGAGGCAAAAAACGGTCGCATACTCAAAATCTCACCATTGCTGAACCTTGGAGCTCTAGCTGAGGAACACACACAAAAAAAATCATAAAACGCCCCACAAAGCATTCACTCTTCTTGCTGTAGTCATACTTCAAAGAATAATGACTGTCTCTTAAGATCATGAGCGTTTGTTTTTGGTTTCCTTTCAGAAAAGCTCTTTGAGTTGACAAGTGTCTGCGGTCTAGCTCTTGGAGAATACTTGTTCTGACAAATGGTAACTCTCTTGTTTGGATTAGGGAACATGACTGTAGTTCCAGTGATTCCACAGAAAGAGAGAGAGAGAGAGAGAGAGAGAGAGAGAGAGAGAGAGAGAGAGAGAGAGAGAGAGAGAGAGAGAGAGAGAGAGAGGAAGAAACACAGAGACAGACACAGAGACAGACAGAGACACACACAGACAGACACAGAGACAGACAGAGACACAGACAGACAGGCAGAGACAGAGACAGACAGACAGGCAGAGACAGAGACAGAGACAGACAGAAACACAGGCAGACAGACAGGCAGGGATAGACAGAGACAGAGACAGACAGACAGACAGGCAGAGACAGACAAAGACACAGACAGACAGACAGACAGGCAGAGACAGACAGAGACACAGAGATACAGAAACATTAGTAACCACACGACTTTACACAACCTTTCCAAGTTAAAGCAATGGTTTTGGTTTTTTAAAATCTTTTGTTATCGTTTTTTTTGTTTTACTAGCAACAATTTCCATAAGCCACTCTGCCTGTCTGTCTGTCTGCCTGTCTGTCTGCCTGTCTGTCTGTCTGTCTTTCTCTCTCTCTGTCTCTCTCTACAGATCTGTATTAATTTCTATAATCTTCTTCTCTCCTTCGCTTTATTATTATTATTTTTTTTACACCGTCAGATGTGTCTGGGGAGAAAATTACCGGCATGTCCTTTCCAGCTCTTCTCGTAGGGCCGTACGTAGCCTACAGAACAGCTTCTATCCAGGCTATTTCTGTAATAAGGTGCATGGTTCATTCCCACACCTCACTTCATCCAGACTCTCTATCCTGGTTACATACAGCTGTACTGTACAGCGACGTTTAGTTGGCAAATGCCGTCTGAGAGAGAGAGAGAGAGAGAGAGAGAGAGAGAGAGAGAGAGAGAGAGAGAGAGAGAGAGAGAGAGAGAGAGAGAGAGAGAGAGAGAGAGAGAGAGAGCAGCAGCTGGGGGAACTAACTGTAAGAGCAAGAGTGTTGATGATGATAGATAAGTGATTCCAAACATAGCTTACACACACACACACACAATGGTACCGGCAGAGCTTTGGGACTGCAGATCACCTCACACTTTTCTCTCTCTCAACACACAGACAGACAGACACAGACAGACACGACAGACAGACAGACACAGACGCGCGCGTATGCGCGCGCGCACACACACATTCACACACACACACATCCACACGCCTCTCTCTCTCTCTCTCTCCCACACACACACACAGACACAGACACGGACACACACACAGACGGGCACACACATACACACATAGATACACATGCACACCCACGCACACATTCACACACACATAGGCTCACACACACACACACACACACACACACACACACACACACACACACACACACACACACACACACACACACACACCACAACACACACACACACACACACACACGAGCGAGAGAGCGAGAGAGAGAGAGAGAGAGAAGAGAGAGAGAGAGAAGAGAGAGAGAGAGAGAGAGAGAAGAGAGAGAAGAGAGACAGACAGACAGACATGACAGACAGACAGACAGACAGACAGACGAACAGAGTCAGAGACAGAGAGAGACAGACAGAGACAGAGACACAGAGAGAGAGAGAGACAGACAGACAGACAGACAGAGAGATAGACATAGATAGAGAGAGAACATAACAACAGACACTCCTTCACAGACTTGCTTCTTTTTTTCCTTCTGTTTTTCAATCTTCAGAACAATGTGCTTCTTCAAACAAGTCAACACTTCCCCCTAGCAGGAGTAAGTAGCACGTTCAACCCGCTCCAACGATAACAACACGACTTCATTAGTCAAACGCTTACCTACAGACAGGTAAATGAATGAACTGGTAAATGAATGAACTCACCCGCTGAATAGTCATGGGTATCCCGAAATCACAGCCACCCTGAAGTCGAAATCCCCAGGGTACATCTTTGGTAGGTCGCTGAAGCCAGATGGTCTCCATGATCGTTTCACCTGGAGTCTCAGATCCGGCGTTCGAACCCTGGGAGAGAGAGAAACGGCACACAAAGTTAGGCTAGGCTAGGTGAGGCTAGGCTAGGCTATCCCGACCCAAGTTTGCGAATTCAGCACTGAGTCATTTTGACTGCCTCTTGTTTCTTTCCCTCCCTCTCTGTCTCTCTCTTTCGCTCTCTCTCTCTCTCTCCCCACCTCCTCCACAAACCCTCCCGTGTTTCTAAAAGCAGCGCGTGCCGTCTTGTGCCTCCTCTAGCCCGCAACCTCGTGCCGCTACTGTAGGAGTGAAACTGATGGTGGGTGGGGTTGGGGTAGGGGGAAGGGGGGGGGGGGGGAGGTGAGGTGATAGGAAGGTGGTGGCAAGCCAGGGTGGAGAGCCTGGGTGAAGGAGGAAGAGGGAGGGATGGGGGATGGGTGGGGTTGGGGGTGGGTGGTGGGGGGTTAAGGTAAATAAAGGTCTGCTGGTTAGGTCTAAACACGTTGAGTGTTTACAATCGCCTCAGATCATAGTACAATTGAGTGTTGTTATCCAGGGGGGAAAGGTCCAGACTGTTTGCTGTGACTGTTTGGCTCACGTCTAAAGTGACAAGGAATAAAGCACGGTTGGCAAGAAACGTAGCATCGTCAGTCAGGGCGTGTGTAGATATGTAGGGACACGCAGAGAACAGGCAGACAGACGGATAGAGGCAGGACACGTATTTACTGGCCTGTAAGAATTGGGGGAAAAGACGTACCAAAATACACAAAGGCAGCTAGCTCCCTAAAAGAAAGACATCCAAACAAATAAATAATAAACCAACAACACAGAATCCTTCCACCAAAACAATCACCATCAACAACAACAAGGATAAAATCCAATAAAACTCCAGAAAACAACAAACAAAACCGCGAAAACTAAACTAAAACAAAACAAAAAAAAGAACCCCCCAGCCCTTAAACAAAGAAAATAGCCTCAACAGCAGCAGCGGCAGCAGCAGTAACAACAACAACAACAATAACAACAGCAGCAGCAACAACAATAAAATCAAACAACAAACAAGCAAGCAAAACAAGCTCTCTAACACTCTATCATGTTACCAGAACATTCTTCAAATCCTAACGTGAGCACGCAGAGTAAGGCTGAACCCCCCCCCCCCCCCCCCCACACACACACACCACACACACCCCCACCCGCACCCCCCCCCCTCCCCCCACACTCACACCCCCCCCCCCCCCCCCCCCCCCCCACACCCATCCACCCACACCCACACCCACACCCATCCCCCCCCTACCCCCACACACTCACACCCCTTACCCCCACCCACCCACCCACACCTACACCCACCCACCCACACAGAAGCTGCCTGGTACTGTAGTGGGCACATTTTGTGAAGGAGAAGAAAAGGCATTAACCTGAGGCCAGTGTAGCTCAAGACTGCTCACACCTGGAAACAGCTAGTATAGCCCAGTTTCTCTCTCTCTCTCCCAATGACCAGAGGTCTGTGAAGCAGAACGGGACAGATGGCTAATGCCCCATGGATGTCTAGATAGATAGACCGGCCATAAATCAGATTGTCTGCTGAAGCCTCACGATAGAAGACCTCAGACCATGTCTACGGATTTCACACTCATTCCACGAAGCCTCGTGATAGACCTTAAGATTATGTCTATGAGTCTATACACTCATTCCATGAAGCCTAGCGTTAGACCTCAGATTATGTCTAGGAGTCCACGCTCATTTTTTTTTAAAGCCTGGTGATTAGACCTAAGATGATGTCTATTTATGGAGTCTCACACTCACAAGTAAGATTTTGACAACCTCCAATTTACGTACCTTCCAGAGTTCTCTCTCTAAGCCAAGGTATTAATCGTGGAATTCTTTTCTGCTGTTGACTTACATCAACCATGAAGCTTGTGGCTCACAAGGCTGCTTTCATTCTGACTGTGACCTGTCACTACAGGGCAGGACAGGTCTGCCGAGAGAGGGAGAGAGGACCTGCAGTGAATGCTTCAAGGGCGCTGTACACCTGCTTATTTTATTATTTATCTGAGCATCTTTTCCTTTTTATCATTATCATCATCAACATCATCATTACCTCGTTCTTTTCAGAGCTTGCAGATGTCAACTTTCCAGTCTTTCATCATTCCTTTTTATTTTCGCTATACGCACGCACGCACGCACGCGCGCACGCTCACGCACGCACACACGCATGCACGCGCGCCCATATTTGTATATCTATATTTGTATATCTATATTTGTATATACATTTGCATGTACACGTGTGTTTCTGCATGTACGCGTACGTGTGTGAATATAATTGATGAAAAGGTAGTCGAATAAAACAAGTGCAGATAACCAGTTGTAACTTCTTTATCATTAAAAAAAAAATCTTTCAAAGATTCAAAACAAATACCAAATCAACAGGTAGATAAAAATGCCTCAAAGACTGCAGCATTTGAGGCTTTATGTATTGTATACACTTACAATATTATCAGGGATAGGAAAAGGCAGAAACAAAAAAGGAGCGATTAAAAAAAAAAACAATACCAAGAGGAAATTCCTAAAACAGAACTTAGGAAAACGGACATCATATCTAAGTACCGTAAACACATATCTAAGTACCGTAAACACCCCCAACATCCCTACCGGAATAACCCTGAACTGTCTGGAGTCTGAGAACTAAACGGTAAGTTAACTAGGCATATCATTGAAAGTGAAAGCAAGCCTGTCTGCCTGCCTGCCTGCCTACCGTATCCGAGGTGTCAGCGCTATCTTTAGGCCCCCTGTCTCCAGGGTAACTAAGGGTTGCCTATCACGCTGAAGGCAGAAGGGGAAGGCAGTAGAGTACAGTACAGCACACACACAGTCATGTCTTTGCCTGCAGGGAGAAGGAACTGTTAACTAAGAGTAAATTACTGGAAAAGCTGGTCTCCCTGAATTTATCCACCCAGAACTATTTTGGATTTACCACTTCAATTTTGGATTTAGCCACCCACTACTATTTTGGATTTAGCCACCCACTACTATTTTGGATTAAGCCACCCACTACTATTTTGGATTTACCATTCTTCTTTTGGATTTACACACCACTATATTTTGGATTTATCCACCTAGCTACTACTGCTGTTTTGGATATACCACCCACTACTCGTTTAGAGTTACCCACCCACTACTTGTTTAGAGTTATCTACCCACTTCTCTTTTGGATTTATCCAGCTATTATTATTTTGGATTTACCCACCCACTATGCTTTCATGGGGGTGCAAACCCCCCCCACCAAAATGTTTAAAATGTACTCTCCATAGACCTTTATAATTACCCCCCCCCCAAAAAAAAGAAAAAGAAAAAGAAAAAAAGAAAAACAAGAAATAACTTGAAAAAGGTGCAAGTTTTCCAATACACGTGACAGAAATAATGCAGCACTTTCCTCCTCTACTCCTTCTCTTGTCTTTCTTTACAACACTACGAAGAAGAAGAAGAACAACAACAACACTAACAACAGCCCCTGGCGTTAGGGACGTAATGAGACAACAACAGACACATTCATTGTGACTGGCGATGAATAAGTTCCACCTAAGGGGTTGAGAAGCAAGCAGAGTAAACTGTTTTTCTTCCGTCTCAGTGAGGTTTGCTTTCTTTGTGTATTCATTGTTTTTTGTTTGTTTGTTTGTTTGTTTTTTTGGGTCGGTTTTTGGTCTGTCTTTTAATTTGCTCCTTGATGTTTTTTTGTTTTGTTTGTTGTGTTTTTCCTCTCTTCCAGCTCTCACCTATCTGTCTGTCTGTCTGTCTGTCTGTCTGTCTGTCTGTCTCTATGTATTAATAAATCTCTCTGCTTCGTCTTTTCCACGTCCGTTAATTTTAAAATTTGATTCTTGTTTATTTATTTTGTTTTTAACATGTTCTTGTTTAGATTAATTCCACAGACATTTTTTTCCATTTCACATGTGGCGAAGAAGAAAAACAGGCCCACTGGTAGTACCAATAGTCTTTAAAAACATTTTTTTGTTCAGACACTGGGCTCGAGTTTCAGATTAAACTTTTCCTCCCAAGATACTACAAATGTAAGTAACTCTGGTAAAGGAAAAAAAACCACAGCAAAAAACAAAAACAAACATACAAAACCCCCAAAATTCAAAAACCAAACCAAAACAAAAACCCGAAAAAAAAATCTTTGCCAGAAGATTTTCCAGTGCTTTTGGCATTTTAATGCATTGGACCATTTACCAGTAATCTTATGTAGAAGACCTGCCACCCCTGAACTGTGGTAATGTCTTCAGACAGCGTTTTCTCTCTTCATTGCCTGCATGTAACCTCAGCACAACCTGACACAGTCATGTTTCAAGTAAGAGTCAGCTTCCAGGCCAGCTCTCAAGCAGTCAATGTCTTCAGTCGCCATGTTTTGGTGGTATGAACAGTGAATATTTGCAAAAGGATTTTCATGTTTTAACGCCAGCCC
>CM054135.1:73437524-73467524 GCA_028751875.1 Rapana venosa
AAACGAAAGGTTTGGTGATGGAACAGAAAATGCTTAAAAAAATAATGAGAGTAATTCCTTTGGACAGTATACATGAAGCAGTTGTTGCAAAGAAGGGCGGATGGAGGTTAGGAATTGTTTTTAAAGGGCAAAACGAAAATTAGAAAGTAAATAGATACAATAAAGGACACACAGCAAAATGAAACTCTCAGGATGAATGGATAAAGCAGTGAGCCAAACATCGAATCAGTCAAAAAGTACAGAAGTAACTCAATCAATCAATCAATCAATCAATCAATCAATCAATCAATCAATCAATCAATCAATCAACCAGCCCATCAATCAATCGATTCATCAACCAGCCAACCAACCAACCAACCAACCAACCAAACAACCAACCAACCAAACAACCAACCAACCAATTAGTCTAGCAACCAATGAACCAGTCAATCGACATTTCATGCATGCTACTGACTACCACACACATACCTTCATTCTTTTGTCCAGACTTTTGACAATGACCTCAAGGGGTGGTGGTGTCATCAAGTCTGATCTCCCATACTGATGACGTTTTGTGGGCATCCTGTCAATTAGCGTAGGCATGTTTGTTACCACCACTAACGGAATGTGACAAGTTCAATGAACACAACAACTTTTGGTAGAACAGTACAATAAAATCGCGGGATGATTGTGTCAGCCACTGGATGCTTTTTCCACTCTCCTGCTTTTCTTTTTCTCTCCCAATCTCGGGGTATCCACACAAAACCCCCCAGGATTCTCTTGGTCCAACAATGCAGATCGGGAGACAGACTACGTAAGTGTCTTCAAGCACATATGTTGTACAGATATAGAAACCAGAGTCAAAGAATAATCAGGTAAACTCCAAAATTGAAAATCTCCGCTGGTATGCAAGTTACAATCACATCAAAATGCCAGGGAAATAAAAGGTATTTTCAGAATCGTATTCTGGTGTTCATTACACTATCAGTAAATATTTTCACACTGGAAAGAGGTTAGCAGAGGACATACAACTCACGTAGTAACATTAGGTGGTTAATATAATAAATTTGGTTCGTAAAGTGTTGTCGAAATTGTTTTATGTTTAAGGAATTCTTTCTGATAACTTCCTGTACTACTTTCCCCTGGACAACAGTATCTAGTTATTCATTCCAGAACAGGTATTGTGGGATGTATACACAATCATGTTAAAAGTACACTTTCCACAAACGGTTTCTCACTGTGTGAGTGACAGCATCAATTTCGCCCAACGCTTATCCGCCCAGGCTTTATATATCTACGATGGCGCGTTTACTCATTCAACGAAATTTAGCCACACACGCGTCACGCTTCATCACCATTACGTCAGCACGTTCACACAGGGCATAAAAGGACTAAATCCCTTACAACCAGAGGGCGACAACTGAGTCATAATTAGTCGTGGTGAAGTGGAGAGGAGAGGTGGGGGAAAGCACCTAGGAGAGGCACTGAAGCGTGGAGCGTGACGATGGATGGATGGGGTCAGCGGGGGTGTGACAGCCACGTCACACGGCGTAGTAGTCAGTCACAGGTCAGTGACTGAGCGAGGACAAGGTGCAGCCCCTTCAGGTGTGAGGGGGGGGGGGGGGGGGAGGAGATGGAGGGGTCACTTGAAGGAGGAGGAGGAGGAGGAGAGGAGAAGGAGGAGGAGGAGGAGGAGAAGGATGAGGAGGAGGAGAAGGAAGAGGAGGAGGAGAAGGAGGAGGGGTCACTTGAAGGAGGAGGAGGAGGAGAGGAGGAGAAGGAGAAGGAAGAGAAGGAGGAGGAGGAGAAGGAAGAGAAGGAGGAGGAGGAGGAGGAGAAGGAAGAGAAGGAGGAGGAGAAGGAAGAGGAGGAGGAGAAGGAGGAGGAGAAGGAGGAGAAGGAAGAGGAGAGAAGGAGGAGAAGGAAGAGGAGGAGAAGGAGGAGAAGGAAGAGGAGGAAGAGAAGGAAGAGGAGAAGGAGGAGGAGGAGTAGGAGGAGGAGAAGGAGTAGGAGTAGGAGAAGGAAGAGGAGGAGGAGGATGGATGGATGTCCGCATGATTTATATAACGTCCCCTTGAAGTGAGTAGGCTTAGTCCTTTCCCCGTGGTAAGGAAGAAGGAAGTTATGAGTTATTATTGAATCAGTTGTCCAGGAAGTTGGTTCTGAAACTGATTTTAAACATGATTACCTAAAAAATGGTGTGTGTGTGTAAGAGAGAGAGAGAGAGAGAGAGAGAGAGAGAGAGAGAGAGAGAGAGTTTCTAATATAGAAAAATACCTCCCCACCGACCCCCCCCCCCCCTCAAATAAAACAAAACAAAACAAAAAGGAAAGTAAGAAAAAATTAAGCAAACACCCAAATAACACCACACCAAAGCAACAACAAACCATACCAAAACAAACAACAAAATGAACTCCCAAAACACCCCCCGAAAACTCCAACCCTAAAAAAACTCCAACAAAACAACACCACAACAAACACAAACAAAAAGAAAACAAACAAAACAATCCTCCCTCCCCACCACAACAACAAAAACAACCAACCAAACAACAAACAACAAGAAAAAACCAAACCATCCTAGAACTTGCAAGTAGATGTAGAGTAAGAGATGTTTGTTTACACTGGTAATAGCCAAGCCGGCAAACCAGAGAGGCTATAATAGTATTAATGTTAACACACTGTCAGCGAAAAATAACGTCCATAGCAAATCCACATCAATAACAGACAGTAACAATCTGAACACTAAAAAAACAAGGTAGAAGACGACCCCCCCCCCCCCAAAATAAAAACACAAAAACAAACAACAAACCAAAACAACAACAAAAAACCAAACAAAAACAAAAACAACAACAAACAAAACCACCAACAACAAAAAAAAACAAAACAAAACAAAACAAAAACCCCCCAACAAAAAACGAAACCCCCCCCAAAAAAAAACACCACCAACAACCCCCCCCCCCCCCCAACAAAGTGGAGATTGCCTTTGGTTAGTGACAAAAAGCCATTAACACACTGATCGGTTTACTGACTGACTAGTTTAAAGAACTAGATTTTTTTTTCGTTCCTCGGCTAGAGCTTTCAGATTCATCAAAGGTTAAGATTTTTGTGTATGCGACCGTTTTTGCCCATCATTAAGGTATCCGCATTCTGACTTGGGGGATAAAGAACTAGATGAACTTATTCAAATGATGACCGAAAAAACCCCCAAATCTCGTAGAGATAAGGGGATAAGAGATATGTAAATGATACCTTCCTTTTTGACCCCCCCCCCCCCCCCCAAAAAAAAAAAACCACACAAAAAACCCCAACTTTTTAATCAGTCTTTATCTTACTAGCTTTTCCTTTGTGTCTTTTTGTTGTAATTGTTTTGTTATTGTTTGTTTGTTTGTTTTGTTGTTGTAAAGACACTTCTCTAATGGACATGATGATTGTACACTTTGTAGCACCTGATAATTATGTGAGATTTTTTTTTTTGTCTCTCAAACTTCGGAAGTTTTATGTATTGATTAGCATTTGTGTGTGTGTGTGTGTGTGTGTGTGTGTGTGTGTGTGTGTGTGTGTGTGTGTGTGTGTGTGTTTGGAGGGGGGAGGGGTACCGGTTGATAAAGTAACGGTGTTTTAGTAGCACATGATGGGACGGTTGTGGAGGCTGATAGCTAATGTTTTGTTATAATGTTGGAGGTGTCTTTTCTTTGTTCGTTTGTTTGATATTATTTTTACCTCTTCTTTGGGGGCTGGTGTGATCAACATAGCAGAGACTGGACCTCAGTCAACAGATTTTGTATTTTGCTATTGTTGTTGTTGTTGTTGTTGTTGTTGGATGTTTCCCAGCTTAACATTCTGGAGGTCACCCAGAATATGCACTCTGTCTCGCTCCTTCCACTTGGGAATCGCGGTGAGATTAAAGGTACACACTGGGTGACAAGTTTGCGTTATGACTGTTTTTAAGCAGCCTACCTCGCTATAATTGACAAGCATACTCCGACACTAGAGTATTTTTGTTGTTGTTCTCCTTTAAAGGAGAACGAGGGCTGTTACGCTAAGAGTTTTTGTTCATGGCTGAGGACAATATCAACAGAACATTTCAGAACATAACAGCATTATAAGGTAGGCATCGGCACTTGGCTTACAACTGACAAAGCTTTTGGCTTGGGTCAGCGCCAAGAATGTTGTTGTTACTATTATTATTTTTCGCTGATGCCGTCTCAGGCTGGCCTTATATGGTTTGCTGTATGAGATAAGTGAGATGTCAATGGAGGAATGAGCCGACAGAGTTAAGCTCGCAATGATGCAATGTTCTAGATCCTGTTCTTTAAGCGGTGTGGTGCTTAGACATGATCCCCGAAGTAGGAATGCGGCTACCTTAAATAATGGTGGGCAAAAACAAAACCAACCCCCCCAAAAAAACCGGTCAGACACCTAAAATTCTCACCATGGGTAAACTCAGAGCTCTAGCTGAGGAACGAAATCATAACAAACGAACAACAACAAACAAAACAACAACAAAAAACAACTACAACTCCCCCCCACCCAAACAAACCAATAACAATAACCAAAAAAAAACCCCCAACCCAAAACCAAAACAAAACCCTACAACAACAACAACCCCCCCCAAAAAAAACCACAAAAATATCAAAACCTAAAAATTTATCCACGATCACCCTCACAACAAAACAAAATAAAACCACTCCGAACATCTCGCGAAAAAAAATTACATCTACAGTAAAAAAAAAGAAGAAAGAAGCTTTCTGGTGAAGTACAAACTAATTGCTACATGTACACAGGCTAAGCTTACACATCTCCCCTCTCTCTCCGCCCCTCCCTCCCCCTCCCGCCCCCCCCCCCCCCCCCTAGATGTAATAATGGTGGGAACGGAACAATAACACCTTTCTCCAGGCTCTGCCCTGCCGACACCTGTTGCAAGAAAACAGACACTGGGACCATCCAGCCGTAAGTAAGCCGAAGTAATGAAGAGGGCTACACTCCATTAACACGCCTCAAGTCTCCTCGTCTCCTCAGAACTGCCTGTCTGTCAGGGGTCCTGTGAGTCCGTCCATCTTTCTCTCTCTCTCTCTCTCTCTCTCTCTCTCTCTCTCTGTCTCTCTCTCTCTCTCCTATTTATTTTTCTTGACCAGGTTTCAAGCTGTTGTTGAATTGCATGAAGTGGGTCGGTCACTGCTTTCACCAGGCTATAGGCCTAGCCATAGCTAATTTAATTAATGCGCGGTCTGCTTGAATTTACTTGCCAACGACCTGTTGAAGTCAATGTCCTGTGTTGTCACTCTGTCTCTCTCTCTCTAAGAATGGGACAAGGTGGATTTTTCGAATTTATGGTTACTTTTGTAAGAGTGCTACACTCCCCAATCCCCTATGAAAAACAACAACCAAAAAACCCAAACCAAAACCAAACAAAAACCCTTAAACAAAACATCCCCCCCAAAACACAAACAAAAGACCCCCCCACAAAAAACCCCAAACAAAACAAAACCACACCCAAAAAACAAAACCCAAAGCCAACAACAATCAACCACCCCGTCTCCGTCCACATACACTTATTGCCTAAATAAAAAAAAAAAAGTACAAATGGGAGGAAGCAAAAGCACTTATTTATAGGACTGAACTCTTCCGCAGCCCCAGCTAGTATCCTGTGGAATAATGATGGTATATAAAAAAAAAAAAGGTAAAGGTGTCCCATAATCTATAAGGTCGTAGGAGAGCGAAGCGTCAGATACCTCACTTCTCTAGGGGCCAGCATATTGAGGGCGGCGCCCATCTCCTCTCCTTCGCTGCTTTACCTTCCCTGACCCTAAAGAGGGCAGGTACACATTTACAGTTGGGTGAACTGGGGGAACTGTACTGAAGCCAAGGCGTGCATACCGTCACCCATCCAAGTGGTAACCACGCTCGATGCTGCTTAACTTGGCTGGGGGGAAGGCGAGTGCTCCGACCACTGAATTTCTTTGTGGCATGCAGTGTACTGTACACAGTTGACTGATTTTTCCTTCAACTCGATAGACGCTGTGGCTCCGTACACAATATTTTAGACAATGTACTTTAATTAACTCTGCCAGATGTCCATCCCTCTCCGATTCCTAGATTGCATGCTGGGTATGTTGATGTCATAAACAGAAATTCGTTGTTAACATAGAATCATGACGTTTTATTATGCTAATGTAAAGTTTGACTGGATTAGCTCGTTAACAATTCAATTCTCAAACTTTCTGTGTCTTTTCTATCTATCTATCTATCTATCTATCTGTCCCGTAGTTTGACGACTGTGGGGGCACCCTCAAAGACTCAACAACCAGTTCCCTCCATTCCTCTCTCTGTTCTGCCTTTCTCAGGGTTTTGTTGAGTTCTAGGCCTGTCCATTCGCTGATGTTATCATCCCAGCTCTTCCTTGGTCTGCCTCTTCTTCTTCCTCCTTGGACAGTGCCTTGTAAAACTGTCTTTGCAAGTCCTTTGGATCTTGTGACATGCCCATACCATTTAAGTTTACGCTTTTTCACGATCGTTAGAAGGTTCTCACAGGGTCCAATGGTTTGCTGGATTCTGTTATGCACGCTTTTTATGTGTCTTTTAAGATATATTAAACAGGTGTAATCTGGTGGATAGCTCTTCAGTGCAGTTCCCCAAAGGCTCCTCAGGTAGTTAGGTAAAGAATGAAGTTTAACGGCAAGCACATTTTGTCAAACTAAACGGGCAAACAGAATAGACACAATCATCTTGCATCAGAAGTGTGTGTGTGTGTGTTGTGTGTGTGTGGTGTTGGGTAAAGGGAATGCATTGATACAAGAAAGTCATGCGAGAAACTGCTTACTTCCCTTTAATTGCTCTCTCTCTCTCTCTCCTCCTCTTCTCTCTCTCTCTCTCTCTCTCTCTCTCTCTGTGTCGGTCTGTGGATATATATTATATATATATATATATATATATATATATATATATATTATATATATTATATATATATCTGGAAAGACAGTTTTTAATCTGGTGATCAATTGTTGATGTTGACTTGTGTAAAATGCTCATTGTGGTGTATTTTGCTACTAATTCGTGTCTGTGCGTATGTATGTCAATACTAAATATTCTAGTATAATGTAGTGTAATGCAAAGGGCTCGTATATCAATGTACGTGAAATATCTATTGAACTGTTGTTTATATATCAATCTACCTATTCATTCATCTGTTGATGTGCATGTCTATTTTCCTTCTTTCCATGAGAGCCTGGTGTAAAGAAGCCATTGACTTATTCAAGTGCCCTAAAAAAACCAACTATCTCTCTGTGCATTTCCATGCGAACGCTTATGTGTTCATCACACACACACACACACACACACCTGCACGAGATGTCAGTGTTATGTTCAGGGTGTTTACAGTCATTATACCTGGTTCGCTCCCTTTGTCCATATCTGACACACATTGCGCAGCACGAACGAGTGTCTTGTTTTACAGTCTTTTATCGTCACGCTGTCTCGTCTTATGTACCATCATTGTCATAATCATCATCGAGATCATAATCATTGTCTCAGGAAGCGAACAGATAAAGAAGATGCCCCCCCCCCCCCCCCCCCCCTAAAAGTACAAAGTATTGTGTTTGGATTCAGTTGTAAAACCCCTTGCTAAAACACTGGCTAATAATGTGGTAAACAGATCCGTCTGTTTATCTGATTCTTGGTGGTGGGTAGATAAGTCTGTTTTATCCCCTTCATTGTAAACAAGACTGGTTTGTTTTTCTGAAACATGGTGGGTGGATCAGTCTGATTATCTAATTCACGACAAAGAAGGAAGGTGGCAGGACGGTTAAGACGTTCGTTCACCTGCCTAACAAGGAAACTGTGAGGTTCCTGGGTTCGATTCCTCCTAGTCTCACCCTTTCTTCCCAGTTTAACGAGAAAATCGAATTGAAAGTCAAAGTCCTTTAAGATGAGACTATAAACTGAGGCCCCGTGAGCGAATGCACGCAGAACATCATGCGCATACGGTCAACCCCATTTTGCCTTTCGGAACATAGGCCATTTTGTGCTGGTAGGAACGGATGACAGAGTTTCAAAAACGCATACACACAGGTGTGTTAAAACACCATCTCCGGCCATAATGCAGCTATCTTAATGGTGGTAGTGGTGGTGATGGTAGGGGGGGGGAGGGAGGGGGAGGGGGGCGCGGGCGGTCGCATAGGCAAAAATCTCACATTGGTGAACATCGAAGGTCCAGCCGAGGAACGAAAAAAAACCCAACCCACGACAGACAGAAGTCTAAGTTATGGTGAGCAGATCAGTTTGTTTATTATAATGACTGTCAGATCGACGCAAATTCTATGGCCGAAAAAATCAAAACAAAAACCGAAAATCAAAAGAAGGAAAAATCTGCAGATGAAGACTGAATACCAAACAAAGAATGTATCTTCACAAGATTGCCCAGAATCCTCAAGTGCTTTGTTCCCTCTTTGCTAGGACAGCTGGTTAGAGAAGCTGGGGAAACCGTGGGATGAATATCACGTTGAAGTGCATCACACTCGATAGCGTGTTCCCGTTTAGCAGCCCGTTTTAAAACGAGAGTAGATCTAGATCTATAGACATACACTATTAAAATGGGATCCACCCCCCCCCCCCCCTTCCCACGTACAGCCCACCCCTGTCTGTCTGTCTGTCCCCTTTTGTTTTTTTTTCATTTTTCTTTTTAACTTATTAGTTGGGATTATCTATGGTAGTCCCTACTCAGAGCAAGGGCTGGATGTAAAAAAGTATGTTAATACTTATCTATAACCCTTGGGAATACAGATAATCGATCAATTAAAAAAACAACCAACCAAACAACCAGAAACAGAAATCATAGTTTTGATTAAACAAACGTCCCATGTCCGCAGCCAATCTAACCACAAGCATAAGGCTGGCGCGTTAGGGTTAGTCATGTTTGTGGTGACGCTAGTGACGTTTTTGCCTTATTCATCATAAACTTTTACGTCACATACGTAGTTTTGAGAGCGTGAGTAGCTTGGCCGCCAAGCCCAGATGTTTGCGTTTTCCCATAAGGTTTATGATGAAGTGTGCAGTGATGCTTTTTTTTTGGGGGGGGGGGGGGGGGGGGTTGAAAAGGGAGGGGGTGGTGAGGTGTGTGTGTTTGACGGTCTTTTTCATGTGTGTGTGTGGTGGTGTGTGTGTGAGTGTGGGTGTTTGTGTGATATCATTTTTCAGGTTTTATTTTTGGGAGTTTTAGGAGTTGACTGTCTTTTTCATGTAGATCTAGGTGTCAGTGTTTTGTATGGCAGATCAGATGTTAGGCTACGGCTTCTCACAACTGGGTGTTTGTCCACATAATCAATCAGCTTTTCCTTTCTAATGCATCGTTTTCTTATCCCATTTCTAAAAGAGAGGAAAGAAGGTTGCATGCCACTATTGGGTGTAACGAGTGACCAAGGGGAAAAAGGAGGAGAGAGAGAGAGAGAGAGAGAGGGAGAGAGAGAGAGAGAGAGAGAGAGAGAGAGAGAGAGAGAGAGAGAAACTAAAAAAAGGTGTGAAAAATATGATAGATCTAGATCGTCACATTGTTACTGATATTTCCATAATGGTGCAATGCATTTTGAATGGCTATAAAAAATGCCTACTTGCACTTTATGACTTCTTTTTTCCCCCATTTTTTCCCGCTTTAGTCAAAATTTCCCTCTAGTTTTTCGTTTTAGGCAAGAATTTCCTTTTTTGATAACCGAAATCCCATCAGAGAGAGAGAGAGAGAGAGAGAGAGAGAGAGAGAGATGACAAATGATAATGACAAATTCTTTTATTTCGAGGAGAGAGAGAGAGAGAGAGAGAGAGAGAGAGAGACAGACAGACAGAGAGACAGAGAGAGAGAGAGAGAGAGAGAGAGAGAGATTTCTGCCTTGAGTTGATGATGCGTGATACACGCGGGAAATGATTTCTGTTCACCCCCAGAGGGCGCTGAAGCAGGCCTAGGCCTAGCCAACCGGCCAGCGCACTTCATCGTTCAGTTCAAGTCGCTGTCACAACTGGACAAGGCGCACTGACTGTCCCCGCTCCCTGCAGTTTTAAAGGTGAGGAGGTTTCAGTGAAGCTTTAGTACTTTTTATGATTTTATTTTGTTTTTCTTAAATCATCATTTAGATTACATTTTCGAAATTGAAACGTATGGAAAAGCAAGAGGCCTGTAAGAAGGTGGGTTTCTTTTTTTGTTTCCCCCCCTCCTCATAGTAGACCTACCCGGTTCCAAAACGAAACTCTTCTCCTCCCGGACTTGTTAAACAACAAAATGTTTAGAGAGACAACCCTCTCCCCACCCCTACCTCCTTCATCCCATGCCTTTTAGCGATACAGAAAAAGACTAACAAGGAGACAGAAGCCTGTTATTTGCCTTTCATAGATTTCAGCTGGTGCAAAGTTGCATGGCCATTTTCCTGTTCAGTTTACGGTTAACTTTTTCCCCTTCTGGTCAATGACAAAGTGAGACACTGTGTGTCATCCCCCCCCTCCTTCCCAATTTGTACATGTCCAGAATAGAGATTGGGGAAAATCTTTTCTTTTGTTCCTCGGCTACAGCTCCCAGGTTCAATGGTGAGATTTTTGGGTATGCGACCGTTCTTTCCTACCATTAAGATAGCTGCATTCTGACTTCGGGGATGCAGTTGGGAATTAAACCTACCAGTTTTGCCAGGACAGTCGGGATGTACCGCCATGCTCTTTCCGATTTTCAACTGTCGCTGGTTCTTTTGACGTGCACAAGTTCGTAAGCACACGGGTCCCACTGGTTTAGAGTCGCTTCCAAAAGACGTGACATATCTTTTGTTTTTGTTTTCGTTGCTCGGCTAGAGCCCCAAGGTGAGATTTTGCGTATGCGACCGTTTTCGCTCACCATGAAGGTAGCCCCACTACTTCAGGGAAAACTGCAGAATGCTGACATGAATTACGGGATCTTCAACGTGCGTATTTGATGTTCTGGATGTGTACTTACACAAAGGGAGTTAGGGCACTGGCAGGTTTGCATTAGAAGCTGACCTGGAGGATCATTAACATTCCCACCCTTAATTCACCAGACGCCGCCGAGATTCGAACCCACGACTTCATGGACCCATGGGACTGAAATCGGTCATAGCCACTCGGCTATAGCGTCCGTCAACATTTCCCTGGTGTGGTGATTTGAGCACCGAAGTGTTATCAGTCTGCATCTGTGATAGACGGTTTGGCAACGCTGGTTAGACTTCTATGTGGTTTTCTAGCAAGTTCCGAATGTAATGGAGCCTGCCTTTCTCTGCTGCCAAGACCCCAATTTAATTCATTTTTAAAATGCGAAGTATTCCAAACTAGGTGCCCAAATAATTTCTGACGGAGTTGAAGTGAAATTAATCTGTATCACATTCTGCATAAAGAAATGTTGTCTATTAAAAATTATCACCCATTTGATAGACACCTTTTTTTAATAGCTAAGGAATTGAACTTGTGGGGTTGGGTCCTATGAAATAGTATAAAATACTTTAAAAAATTAGTGTTAATGACAGTTCTGTGTGTGTGTGTGTGTGTGCTTATCAGATTCTGGCCAGCGGCCGTGAACCCCCTGACCAGAGAACGTGAGATGTCTAATATCACTGAGTGAACAGACGTTAAATTGAATTGAACTGAGATGGTGCATCGGTACAGGGGTTCAGTGCCGCTGGACGACTTGTGGTCACATACACTGCCCTTCAGTAGGCTTCTGTGTTGAACAGGATTCAAGCTCTGGGTCAAGTCAGTCCTTTGGGTGGCCTCTTACCAATAGTTCTGACATACATACATGTTCAGTCTTGAGAGTGAGGATACTCGACAGTTCCAGCGCTTTTATTTTCCCCCCAGTTAGCTTCTGTGTTGAATAGTATTCGAGCTGTGTCAAGCCAGTCCTTTGGGTGACTTCTTAATAATAGTTCGGAGATATAAACGTATGTTTATTCGTCTTTGGGGTCAGGATATTTTACATTCCAATGCTGTTTACAATACTGTTTCCAGCTAGTAGGCTTCTTTCTTGAATAGGGTTCGAGCTCAGTGTCTAAACAGTCCTTGTGGTGGCTTCTTACTAATAGGTCTGAGATATAAACGTACGTTTATTCCTCTTTGGGGTCATGATATTCTACAGTCCCAGTGCTCAATTTTCAAGTTGGTTTCCAGAGGCTTCAGGGTCGAGCAAAAGAGCTGACACTGTTGACAAGTTCAGGTTAGGAAGAAGTCAGGATTTTGAAAAGTTACGAACATTTGATTATCGCAAACGCGGGCGGAAATTCGCCACAACTGAAACGTTTCAGGGTAAAGAAACCTTGAGAGCATCAGTTGATTGTGGAAAGGTACGGCTAATGTTAAGATGTATTTAATAATTTTATTTATTCTTTTATATCGAGGATTCAGCGCTATATAAATTCCATACCTTGTCCTTGTTCTTGTTCTTGTTCTTTTTCTTCTTCTTCTTCTTTTCTTATTATTATAATGGAATAAGTACTTATGTGCTTTTTTTACATCTAGTCTCCGTGTGTATGCGGATTTATGAACTCTGTCATCTGCTCCCACCGGCACACAATGGTCTACTCTTACAAAAAGCGGAACAGGATTTAACGTGCGCGCAAGATGTTCTGCGTGCGTTCGCACACGGGACCTCGGTTTATAGTCTCATCCGAAGGACTTTTGGGGAGAGTGGAGTGTGGAGTGGAGTTTGCACTAATGTTAACTTCAGAGGAAAATATCCCCTTGAACGGGAATCGAACCCGGGTCATCAGATTGCGAGCGCAATGTTCTGACCACTAAGTAGAGATGCAAAGCCGCAAACCAGCCATTGCCTCGGATGTCTTCAGAAAGTAGCTGAAAACATATCAGTATAGTACTTGCAGAAGGAAACGGTGTCATGTTTGATGCTGTTCTGGTCAAATTTCTTCCTCTTTGGGGAATGCTTCATGGATGTAGGACCTGTCAGTTGCCTGTAGATCACTGGACACCAGATTCCTGACTGCTTTGACATTCCTGGTTAGAAAAGCTAAAGTAAATAACTAAAAGAAGTCGAACCAAACTAAACTGAATAGACAAAAACCTAAACTGGCATAAAGTAAAATGAGATTTAAAGCATATTAAGTTGGAAAAAACCCAGAAAGGGGTCTTAAGATTAAAAAAAGATTTAAAAGAAATAAAATCAATAAACCAATTAAAAAAAAACTAAATAGAAAAATAAAAAAAATCCCCCAAAACTAAAGTAGTAAAGGAATACTCCCCCCCAAAAAAAATAAAAATAAAAAAATCAAACAAAAAACTAACCTAAAACTTCCCCCTTAGATACAAAGACCCCTAAACAAGTAATAAAACTCTGTAGGAAGGGATGAAGGAGCAGTCTTGGTGACAGTGATCCTGGTGTTCCGGAAAGAACATCGTCTTTAAAGGCACTGACAATACAGGGTAGAACTAGTTTCTTCCATAGTGAAGTTCACGCTGACTTTGGCTCATTCACTGAGCTTTCATTTGGTCCAGGGCGAGGGAACCTCCTGTAGGGGTGTGTGTGTGTGTGGGGGGGGGGGGGGGGGGGGGGGGAGTGACTTGTGATGTGCGAATAACCATCAAGCTTCTGCTTCTGGATTGTCGAGATGTTCAGGATGTTAGAAACAGGTATTTTCTATCTGTCCCGTAGTCTGACGACCGTGGGGGCACCCTCAAAGACTCAACAACCAATTCCCTCCATTCCTCTCTCTGTTCTGCCTTTCTCAGGGTTTTGTTGAGTTCTAGGCCTGTCCATTCGCTGATGTTATCCTCCCAGCTCTTCCTTGGTCTGCCTCTTCTTCCTCCTTGGACAGTGCCTTGTAAAACTGTCTTTGCAAGTCCTTTGGATCTTGTGACATGCCCATACCATTTAAGTTTACGTTTTTTCACGATTGTTAGAAGGTTCTCATAGGGTCCAATGGTTTGCTGGATTCTGTTATGCACGCTTTCGTTGCTTATGTGGTCTTTGTAGGAGATGCCAAGGAGTCTCCGAAAGCATCTCATCTCCACCGCCTGTACTCTTCTCTCCAAATCTGCAGTCAGGGTCCATGATTCACAGGCATACAGAAATATGGATATGACAAGGGAGCGCATTAGTCTGATCTTGGAGATAAGTGAGATATTTTTATCTCTCCAGATGGTGTTTAGTTTTGACAAAGCTGTTATTGTCTGTGCAGTCCTGCATATATTTCTGGCTTGGATCCCTGGTCTGATACAATGGCTCCCAGGTATTGAAGCTTTGAACTGTTTCCAGCTTCTGGTCATTAACCCTGATATCAGTGCTAATGCCGTTGGTGTTATTAGTCATCAGTTTGGTCTTCTCTGCACTGATTTCCATGCCGTATGTTTTGGAGGCCTTATTCAAGTGTTCTGTTAGGCTGGCAAGCTCTTTTTCTGATCCTGCTATTCCATCGTCATCTGCGAAGCGGAGGTTTGTGATCGTTCTGCCACCAATGCTGACTGATCCTTCATGATGTTCCAGTGCATCAGCCATGATTCTCTCAAGGAAGATGTTGAAAAGAGTGGGTGAGAGTAGACAGCCCTGCCTTACTCCAACTGTTGTTCGAAACCATTCTCCAATGTTGTTGTAGTACACTGCACTGGTGGCCTCGCTGTACAGCTGTTTGATGACTGATCAGGTTTGCATTGATGCTGTACAAATTCATGGTTGCCCACAAAGCTGCATGCCACACCCTGTCAAATGCCTTCTTAAAATCGATAAATACGTGGTAAAGGTCTTGTTGATGTTGAAGGTACCGCTCACATAGTATTCTGAGGTTGAATATCTGTTCTGTTGTGCTGCGCCCTGCTCTGAAACCTGCTTGTTCCTCAGCAATGATGGTCTCTGCTTGTGGCTTCAGTCTATTCAATATTATCTGCAGCATGACCTTGCTTGGGTGGCTATGAGGCTGATTGTGCGGTAATTATGGCATTGTTGTAGATTTCCTTTCTTGGGGAGGGTGATGAGTGACTGTGTCCATGGTGTTGGCCATTTTCCTGTCTGCCAGATCTTGTTGCAGATTCTTAGTAGGGCGCTGATCATGGCTTCCCCTCCAGCTTGAACCAACTCAGCTGGAATGTTGTCAGCCCCTGCTGACTTTCCCTTTTACTGCAGGTATTTTCCCGTAGATACGAGTAGATGTCAGTTTGTCAGTTCGAGAAATGTTGGTTTTAAGAAATCTGTCGTTTATGTGGTTCTCCCACAACGTGGAGACCGTCCTGGGTTGACCCTTATAGTTGGCTAGGAAATTGAGACTTGTCAAACGCTGACAGCAACTACACATTCTCATATGAGCGAAAATACGTCGCGCTGCCATTAAACACCTGACAAGTCAGGCCCAGCCTATTCGTGGGCGAGAGTTTTATATCTAAAGAATTTTCTGGGAAAAAGGCAGAATGGACCAAGAAGGCAGAAAGTAGACAAGGAGGCAACAGGAAGAAAAAGGAACAAGGCAGACACAAGTATAGAAAAGGGGAATTCCAGGATATTAGGCACAAGCATTTTTCTGTTAAGAGTAAAGATGCCATAATTGGTCAGTTCGAACAAAGTTGCTTTCGAGGAATCTGGCGTAGGTTTTACCAATTTGTTTCGTGTATAATATGGTTCTCCAACGTGGTGACCGTCCTGGGTTGACCTTCATAGTTATCCTGGGCATTGAGACGATGAGCAACACTAAAGTTAAACCCTGTTTTAATCTGTATATAGTTGGACAGTTTTAATCTTAGAATCGTTACGAGGTTTCATTCCTGACATGCCTCTGAGGTTGGCGGGGCTATAAGAAGATTGGATTGAGCTTCAGACTTGGTCGGAAGGTCTTGGGATGGCTTGTTGGTCTGATCCAGGCCCTGCTGTGAGGTAAAGGTAGTTCAGGCCTTATGTGTAGCTCGCTTCTTAGGTCCAGTGACACTGTCGCCCTCTCACACTTTTCCAGGCGTTTTCCAAACTGTCTTGGTTCTTCTCTTAGATCCCTTAGGCTGTGGCGTTCCTGGCATTAGGGTGAAGTAGTTATGCTGACCACAAGGCAGTTCTATGGCAGCTGTCTTCAGTACTGGTGCCTCCAGCCGAGAACTTACCCATCATCCGTCCATCATCGTCCTTCATCAAGATGTCACTTCTGAGGTTTCCTTCCGTCATCATCAAGACCGAAGTGTAAGTATATGATTAGAGATAGTTATATACCATTATATTTCAGCAGGCTAAAAATTATGATTTAGAGTGCACGTGCGCATGGTGTTTTTGGATTCTTGTCTTAGGGTTTTCTGGATATTTTTTAAAGGACTGTAAACTGTAAAGCTCAGTGAGCTCATTGTGAAGGGTGCTATATATATATAATTCAGGCTAAGGCAATGAAAACCCTACAATGAAATGTTAATGGGACTTGAATTTGTATATGTGGGAGTATTATGTTAAATGAACTTCGTAGTGGATGGAAAGAGACCAAAGGGAAGACCTAGCAAGACCTGGGCTGCCTGTAGTGCAGATGATCTTAGAGAAAGGGGCATAAATAAGGACGAAGCTCAAAACAGAGAGATGGAGAAGGCTCATCAAGGTCAAACCTCCCCTGGGAGAAACATGACAAAGAACGAAGAAGAAGAAGTATTGTTAAAAGTAGTGCTATTTTCATTGCAATTTTTAAAAATCAGAATAGGTTCATGCTCAAGCACTTTGTTTTTAAACTTTTCTATGAAAAGCATATTTGCAGTGGCTAAGCCTTTAACACAGATTTGTAAACTTAAACCAGTGCAGCCTTGAGGTTACGTAGTTGTAACGGCTAGGTCATGACACTCTCATAACTTTGAGTCAGCATTTACGGTTACTGTTTGCACTGGAATCCAGTGCCAAGAACTTTGCTTTCACACCCAGACCCTCCTTGTTTCTAGCAATACATTTGTCTGGTTACCAGGTGCCGTAGGATCTCGGAGATTTATCATGAAAGCTGGGCACAGGAACCCCACCTGTCAGGAGGAAGGTGGTTAGGTCACACCACACACACATCACGGCTGCCTTGTCAAGACTGTCCTGCAGGGGACATTGGCGGGAGGACGACACAGGAGAAAGAACTGGACAGAACATCGAAGAATGGACCGACCTAGACATGGCAAAACAACTCCAAAACACTGAAGACGGACCAGCCTGGAGAAAAGTCGACGAGAAGCATCCCAGGCATCTTCACTGACCATTGTGGAAAGGACGTCAATGGACTGCTGACAGGAACCCAGACAGTAGCAGCGAAGTCTTCACCAGGCTCCGGTACATGTCACAGGGCAGGTGAGAACCATAATTATGTGGTCAGTCTGTCCCGGTGTATGTCGGTGTGTTTGTGTTATGCATTTGTCTGTCTGTTGTCTCGTCTGATTGGCTGTTAGATTTGTATGTCCATGCTCGTTTATTCATGTTTGTTCCGGTTTATTTGTCCTTGTGCACCCGTTTGTGTTTGCTTTTGCTGTCATTGTGTGCATGTTGTTTTCTGTTTTTGTCTGTTATTTGGTTTTCCTGTATTTGTCTGTACTTGTGTTTGTATGTTTGCATTTTTATATTTTTGTCTGTCACTTTTCTGTTTTTCTGTCAATGCAGAACACAGCCAATCCAGAAGATATCCAGTGTGAAACGCAAGTGCATCAAGAAGACGTCCAGTGTGAAAAAAATGCATCGAGAAAACATGCATAGCAACAAGAAGATACCCAGTGTGGAGCCCAGTGCAACAAGAAGACATCCAGTATGAAACACTAGCAGCAAGAAGACATCCAGTATGAAACACTAGCAACAAGAAGACATCCAGTATGAAACACTAGCAACAAGAAGACATCCAGTATGAAACACTAGCAGCAAGAAATCCAATGTGAAATACTAGCAACAAGAAGACATCCAGTATGAAACACTAGCAGCAAGAAGACATCCAGTGTGAAATACTAGCAACAAGAAGACATCCAGTATGGAACACTAGCAACAAGAAGACATCCAGTATGGAACACTAGCAACAAGAAGACATCCAGTGTGGAAACCAGTGCAACAAGAAATCCAGTATGGAACACTAGCAACAAGAAGACATCCAGTATGGAACACTAGTAACAAGAAGATATCCAGTGTGGAACACTAGCAACAAGACATCCAGTGTGGAACACTAGCAACAAGAAGACATCCAGTATGGAACACTAGGAACAAGAAGACATCCAGTGTGGAACGCTAACAAGAAGACATCCAGTGTGGAACACAACTGCAACAAGAAGACGTCCAATGTGGAACGCTAGCAACAAGAAGACATCCAGTGTTGAACGCTAGCAACAAGAAATCCAATGTGGAACGCTAGCAACAAGAAGACATCCAGTGTGGAACGCTAGCAACAAGACATCCAATGTGGAACGCTAGCAACAAGAAGGCATCCAGCGTGGAACGCTAGCAACAAGAAGACATCCAATGTGGAATCCAAGTGCAACAAGAAGACATCCAGTGTGGAACACAAATGCAACAAGAAGACATCCAATGTGGAACACAAATGCAACAAGAAGACATCCAATGTGGAACATTAGCAACAAGAAGACATCCAGTGTGGAACACTAGGAACAAGAAGACATCCAGTGTGGAACACTAGGAACAAGAAGACATCCAGTGTGGAACACAAATGCAACAAGAAGACATCCAGTGTGGAACACAAATGCAACAAGAAGACATCCAGTGTTGAACACAAATGCAACAAGAAGACATCCAGTGTGGAACAGTAGCAACGAGAAGACATCCAAGGTGGAGCACAAATGCAACAAGAAGAAATCCAGTGTGGAACACTAGGAACAAGAAGACATTCAGTGTGGAACAGTAGCAACAAGAAGACATCCAGTGGAACACAAATGCAACAAGAAGACATCCAGTGTGGAATGCAAATGCAACAAGAAGAAATCCAGTGTGGAACACAAATGCAACAAGAAGACATCCAGTGTGGAACACAAATGCAACAAGAAGACATCCAGTGTGGAACACAAATGCAACAAGAAGACATCCAATGTGGAACACAACTGCAACAAGAAGACATCCAGTGTGGAACAGAACTGCAACAAGAAATCCAGTGTGGAACACAAATGCAACAAGAAGACATCCTGTGTGGAACACAAATGCAACAAGAAGACATCCAGTGTGGAACAGAACTGCAACAAGAAGACATCAAGTGTGGAACAGAACCGCAACAAGAAGACATCAGTGTGGAACCAGCAACAAGAGACAATCAGTGTGGAAACAAGTGCAAGAGAGAGAGCATAGTGAGGAGGAAGGAAAGAGAGAGAGAGAGAGAGAGGAGAAGAGAGAGAGAGAGAGAGAGAGAGAGAGAGCGAGAGAGAGAGAGAGGAGAGAGAGAGAGAGAGAGAGAGAGAGAGAGAGGCGAGGAGAGAGAGAGAGAGAGAGAGAATGATTTCATCAGTTATAATATGACAGAATGCATAAAGAAATGGCCAGTAACACTAGCGCAATAACTAACCCGGAGAAAATGGAATCGCGCTATAGACTTCATGCATAAATACACCAGAGTAGTAATTATTTCAGATAAATGTAATAGGTTTGTCAAGATGGCATGCATCTCATACTAGGGCAGTTATTGCTCTAGATGTCAGGGACAAATGAAGAAAAATTGGGTTTTTGTTTGCTGTTGATGCTGCATATGAAGAGCTGTAGAAAGTATCCATCAATTAGAAAAAGATAGTGGGAAAAAATGGGGGTTCTCCCCCAAAAAGAAAAATAGTAAACAAGAAAAACGATTAAAACAAAGTGCTACAAAAAACAACAAAAGATGAATATCGCTACCCACTCCAAAGAGAAAGATGGTTTACAATCTGTGTATAAATGTGGCAAAGTAGTAAAACAGTCACGATAAAATGAAGGGCAAAACTCTTTTTAGATGCGTAGAAATGGTGGAAAATGTAAGCAATTGAGAATACATTTTGTTTGCTTCTTTCCAGATATATTGACTTTTCTTTAATATGATAAAAAAACACCCCAGTCCAATGCATTTCTGTAATTGTCTCTTGGTACTCGTGGGACTTAAGATATATTTTTCAGAATGAATCTGATCAAACAATTGCTTGAGAAAATGCCCAGTTCCTGTCATAACTTCTATTGAAGTATTTGGCAGATTTGTGTGTGTGTTTTTTTTTTTTTTAGAAGTGAGAGTGGTATCTTTTTTTTATAAACGATGCCATGGTTGCTTGAGAAACTATTCTGGTTTTGACATAACTTGCATTAAATTAAGGATTTGAATTTTTTGGGGTCATAAATGCTTTTTTCCCTCTTTTTTGTGAGGAAATGTTTGAGAAAATACTGCTGTCCCTAGCATGTGCCATTGTTTGTAGGAGTTAGTGGCCATTGTTTTTGATGCTTTTCAAAAGATTTTTTTACAACTAAAAAAATGTTACAAGTCCTCTCTGTATATACCATGTGGAACTGGCTATGATTTTAAAAGTTTCCCCCCATCCCATTGAATCGGTAGAAATGATTAAGAAAATACTTTCGTGATAATCTTCCTCTTTGTATGCTTATATACTTTGTAACCATTTTAAGTAAGAAGAACTAATGTTCATTTATTGGAAAATAGGTAAATCTGTTCCATTGTCTATGTGGTTGAAAGGCAGCGAAGTGTCAGAGACCTCAAAATAACAAAATTGGAAAACAGGCAAAAGGCCCTCAGTTTTGGCTGAAGTGGAAATATATACCCCCCCCCCCCCCCCCACGGAATTAGCAAAAGTGTTTAATTTTTAGAGAGAGAGAGAGAGAGAGAGAGAGAGAGAGAGAGAGAGAGAGAGAGAGAGAGAGAGAGAGAGTGTGAGTGTGTGAAGGGAGTAGTTATTGGGAGGAGACATCAGGTTGGAAGGAGAGGTAAGGAAGGGAAAGGAGTGTTTAGGAGGATATGGCAAGGAAGGGAAAGAGTGTTTAGGAGGATATGGCAAGGAAGGGAAAGTGTTTAGGAGGATATGGCAAGAAAGGGAGTGTTTAGGAGGATATGGCAAGGGAGTGTTTAGGAGGATATGGCAAGAAAGGGAGTGTTTAGGAGGATATGGCAAGGGAGTGTTTAGGAGGATATGGCAAGAAAGGGAGTGTTTAGGAGGATATGGCAAGGGAGTGTTTAGGAGGATATGGCAAGAAAGGGAGTGTTTAGGAGGATATGGCAAGGAAAGGAAAGTGTTTAGGAGGATACGGCAAGGGAGTGTTTAGGAGGATATGGCAAGGAAGGGAAAGAGTGTTTAGGAGGATATGGCAAGGAAGGGAAAGAGTGTTTAGGATATGGCAAGGGAGGGAAAGTGTTTAGGAGGATTTGGCAAGGAAGGGAAAGTGTTTAGGAGGATATGGCAAGGAAGGGAAAAGTGTTTAGGAGGATATGGCAAGGAAGGAAAAGTGTTTAGGAGGATATGGCAAGGGAGGGAGTGTTTAGGAGGATATGGCAAGGAAGGGAAAGAGTGTTTAGGATATGGCAAGGGAGGGAAAGTGTTTAGGAGGATATGGCAAGGAAGGGAAAGTGTTTAGGAGGATATGGCAAGGAAGGGAAAGTGTTTAGGAGGATATGGCAAGGAAGGGAAAGTGTTTAGGAGGATATGGCAAGGAAGGGAGTGTGTTTAGGATATGGCAAGGAAGGGAAAGAGTGTTTAGGAGGATATGGCAAGGAAGGGAAAGTGTTTAGGATGTATCGGCAAGGAAGGGAAAGAGTGTTTAGGAGGTAGGCAAGGAAGGGAAAGAGTGTTTAGGAGGATATGGCAAGGAAGGAAAGTGTTTAGGAGGATACGGCAAGGAAGGGAAAGTGTTTAGGAGGATATGGCAAGGAAGGGAAAGTGTTTAGGAGGATATGGCAAGGAAAGGAAAAGTGTTTAGGAGGATACGGCAAGGAAGGGAAGAGTGTTTAGGAGGATATGGCAAGGAAGGGAAAGTGTTTAGGAGGATATGGAAAGGGAAAGGGGAAAGTGTTTAGGAGGATATGGCAAGGAAGGGAAAGAGTGTTTGGAGGATATGGCAAGGAAGGAAAGTGTTTAGGAGGATATGGCAAGGAAGGGAAAGGAGTGTTTAGGAGGTTATGGATACACACTTAGAGCAGTCGAAACAGAAAAAGACGGCTGGCTGATAGATTTTTTTTCTCACATGGCTTATTTTCGACTCTTTTTGAATTGGTGCAATTGGTAACATCAATAGAAGCAAATTGTTGTTTTCGGCACGATATTGTTTTGATATCCAAACAGGAAATTTTGTGCGGACACTGAAGTCCGTTGCACCACCGTAGCTGTTTGTAGGACCGTAGATTGATTCAACACTCCATGCTGTTGCAAAACTACGTACCGTTATGTCTATAGCTACATATCACTTGTCTATGTGCTATTGTGTCCACATGCATTCTAACATTCAGACCGACCAGCTGACAGACAACCATGTCCCGCTACTAACTGTTAACACTAACCCTAACATTAACCTCAACCTTAACCCTGGCCCCCCAACATGTGGACACAAAAAGCAGGTAGACAACGGGTATATGCTGACATACTGGCTAAATTTTATCTTTAGGAATTGAATTTTTTCTGAGTAAATGGTTAATCACAAGAGCTGCTTTAGACCATGATCTAAAATGAAAAAAAAAATCATACGCGAACAGTTAAACGAAATAACAAAAATATTGTGATAAAATACTACTGATAGTAAGATGAAAATATCAGATTTTACCGCTAGGATTGATAGGACAGGTGCTAGAATTTCAGGGCAAAGGATGCTAGGAAAGGGGAGGGGGTTAGAATATTGTGATATATAGGGGTGGGGAGAGAGGTGTGGTGGGGATAGGGGAGCAGGCAGTCACTTTGAGTAGGTTCAGGGGCTGCAAGCATTACAAAATTATTTTAGAAAGTAGAGGGAAGTTTAGAATAAACGATTGAATAATCAATCGAAAGGGCAGATGCAGTTTAGAAAATTAATTCTTAAAAAAAAAAGGTAGAGGATGTTTGTTTTCGAATACATTATTCAATAATTATTAGGGGAGAGCACTGGAAGATGCCTAGCAGAAAAGGAACGTAATTAAAGGAGGGGGTATAGAAAGTAGGTTTAGGTGAATGGAGTGTGTGTGTGTTCTTTGGAGGACAGTGAAATAAGCACTCGTGTGCTTTTTTTAATATTCAGTCTCCGTATGTATACAGTTTTTTTTACATTTTTTCATTCGTTCCCACCAGCATACAATGGCCTACTCTTCCGAAAAGTGGAACAGGTTTTAACATGTGTGCAAGAAGTTATGCGTGCGTTCACACACGGAACCGCTGTTTGTAGTCTCATCCGAAGGACTTTTGGGGGGAATGGAATGGTACTGACAGTTGTGTGTGTGTGTGTGTGTGTGTGTGTGTGTGTGTGTGTGTGTGTGTGAGCGTGTGTGTGTGTGTGAGGGGAGAACACTGCGATAATACAGTGTGGTGAGAGTTGTAGTTTTGTTCAACATTTCTTGACTTGCGTACTATTGTGAAACCTGGGTTGTGTAAAACTTTAAAACGGTTTAGCATGTGTGTGGCTTTTAGTGGTTGGGTGTGAATTTTTCTTTTTACTTGGTTATGTTTTTTGCTTTAAATCACTTTGTCTAAAAAAAAAAAGGTGCATTTCAGCACAAAAAAAAAAAAGCTGGACAGCATTTGAAGTTTGCTTTTGTGTTGTAAATGTGATTTTGTAGCTATGTCAGTACACTTCATTTAAAAATGCGTCCTAGAATCCCAACTGAAAATGCACAAAGGTGTTGCCGTTACAACCCCATTTAATTATCTTATGTTAATGAAATCCAATCTTGGCCATTTGTATGAAGAAAATGCTCCTTTAGAAGATCCAACAAAATGTTTCCTGTAACCAGTATTGCTTCCATATTTCCTGTATGTGGTGAGCACACACCACTGGCACTTGACTGATCTTCTTTCCTGAGAAAAATACAAGCTTTGTACAACTTCTGCTTAAATTTTTTTTCACTTAATTGTTCAGGGGGTTAGTGCTTTCTGGCTGTAAAGATAACATGGCTGGAATTAAGCTTTTTGTCACTTGTGTGTTTTAAAAGCATATTGGAATGAGCACGCCATTCTGGTCCGAGATTTCAAATGATAGTGTGAACATTCTAAAGCGAACTTGAGTCAGTGGGTCAGTCATTGTCACTGCTGGTCAGAGCATTGGGAAAAGCCTACCTCCCCCTTCAGCCAAAAAAGAGAGGCTGGAGTTAGGGTTGGGTAGCCGGCTCGCAGCTGAAATAAAACGGAAAGGAAAGGGAAGCTTCGGAATGACTTAACATGACAAAAAGAAATGGAAAATAAGTGCAAAAATTACAAGACGGTGATAAAACGAACACTTGGCCAAAGTCTTTTGTTATAAAAATAAAAATAAGGCGTGTGCATGTTTGCGAATGTTTCGCGCGCGCGTGCGCGCGCGTGTGTGTGTGTGTGCGCGCGTGTGCATAGTGGTGCGCACTCGAGTGTTTGTGATTTTACTGGGGTGAGTTTGTGAGTGGCTGTAGTATTGTTGATTTGTGGGTGCTTTTTATATTGCTATGGGTGCGTGCTGATTTTCGGATACAGCGTTGTGGTATTTTTGTCCCTATATTGTGTTTACATGTTTACTGTTTTTATGTATGGCTTGTAACCAGCTTGAATTTCTGTCTCTGAGATAATAAAGTGAATTGAATTGGGATAGTAAAGTGAATCGAATTAAATTGAGAGTTCCATCTATGAATGACTGTTTATAAGTGTAGAGTATGTGTATGAATGACTGTTTATAAGTGTAGAGTATATGCATGAAAGAATGTTTAAAGTGTAGAGTATGTGCATAAGATCTTCGATAATTATTCCCCTATATTATCTGTATGTATCGGTCTCTTTCTTTCCCGTTTCACTTTCTTTACATTCAAATGTACTCGGTCCATGATACTTGAACACATTCAGATAATATTCAGGTGCCTGTCACCGACAGACGAGTGAAGATGTCATAGTTGGGTATTCAGAATGTTATTTTAAAGGAAAATATATTTTTTGTTTTATTTCGTCATTTATGTGGTTTCTCCCCAAACGCGGCGATCAGGCAGGGTTGACCCTTAAGATCGGCCAGGGTGTCGATACAAGGAATGACAGAATGGGGTTTTGGAACTGTTTTAATCTATATACATTTGAGTATTTTAAATCGGATTTTAAAAACTGACAAGGTGACAGCCCTGATATGGCCTCTGTGGTCATTTGGGATTTAAACAAGATTAGATCAGATTACCTAAATAGTGGGCAAGTACTTTCATTTTATTTTCATTTATTTCATTTATACCACTTTAAGTCACGAGATTTCTCTGCGTGAAATTCGGGCTGCTCTCCCCGGGGAGGCGCGTCGCCACAAGAGCAGCGCCACCCTTTTGTTGTTGTCTGCAACTGTATTTGTTTCCCTATAAGAGTGGCTTTTTTCTAAGAATTTTGCCAGGGACAACTCCCTCGTTGCCGTGGGTTCTTTTACGTGCGCTGAATAATTTTGTGTAACACACGGGACCTCGGTTTATCGTCTCATCCGAAAGACTAGCGCCCAGACCACCACCACTCATGGTCTAATGGATGGGGGAAAAGTTTCGGGCCCAAACGGGATTCGAACCACCGCACACTTCCGACCCGGACTTTTTCGCTTTCTAGACAAGCGCGTTAATCTATAGACCACTGGCGAAGCTAAGAGCTGTCATTGAGGAGCAAAAAAACAATATTCATCATTGTCCCCCCCACCCCACAAAATGATTATTGATAAGAATTGCACCAAATTTCCGCTCCTATATAAAATATGAATGTATGCAAATGCTGCTGTAATCAAAAACGGGTCCAATAAGATGCTGGGTTTCTATGAATCTGCCATACACATGCGCTACATGGCTACTGCAAACAAGTTTTGGGTGCATTTTAGATTCTTCTGCAGATCAGAAGAGAGTTGGCTACTTATTACCTCCCTTTGACCATGCAGCACAGCCAGTTGCTTAGGTTTGGAGTGTGTGTGAGTCTGCGTGTGTAGTGGTGTGTGTGTGTGTGTGAGTCTGCGTGTGTGTGTGTGTGAGTCTGCGTGTGTGTGTGTGTGTGTGTGCGCGCGCGCAAGCATGCGTGACTATGAGGTATAATATCCAGTGAAGGCATTTCTGATCTCCCCAGCAATCTAGCTATGCTATAGTTTGACAGCAAAGGCTTCCGTTGCTTCTTAGCCAGGAATGCATGTACGTTTTGTGTGTGTGTGCATATCTCACAAAAATTAAAATGAAACCAATATATTTTGTACTCGCACACACACGTGCGTAGTGCACGCGCACACACACGCACACAAAGCTCACATGCATAGTAGATAAAGTTTGGAGGTAATACTTGGTCAAGAAAGTGAGAACATCACATTGTAGACTTGATCCCCATTTAAACCCCAGCTTTTCCCCCATCCACTAGACGTTGGGTGGAGGGCGGGATAGACGGCCTCGTGGTTATTGCAGTGTGCACCACTTTTAAGTCGCGGCAGAGTTCTCTGCAGGAAATTCAGGCTGCTTTCTCTTGGGAGAGCACAGCGCCACCCAGTATTTTTCTTTTCCTGCCTGCCTGTATTTGTTTCCCTATCAGAGTGACTTTTTTCAACATAATTTTGATAGAGACAACTTTCTTGTTGCTGTGGGCTCTTTTACATGCTCTAAATGCGCGTTATACACAGGACCTCGATTTATCGTATTCTAAAGACTAGCACCCAGAGCACCATCACTTATGGTCTAGTGCATGGGGAAAAGTTTCAGGCACAAACGGAAAATAAGAGGAGGAAGAGGAGGGAAGGAGGTGGAAGAGGGGACTGACGGTTCTTCTTCTTTGTCGAACGCTCAGACAACTAGTGATGTCTGTTATAAAAGCGAAAAATGCGTCACGCTGCCGTCAAGCGCCTGACAAGTCAGGCCCAGCGCATCCGACTTCGCCATAAGAGAGAATTGTTATCTTTTAAGTCTTTTTGGAAAAAAAAGTAGGCGAATGGACTAAGAAGGCAGAAAATAGACAAGAAGGAGGTGAGAGGAAGAAAAGGAAGAAGGCAGAAACAAAGTGAAAGGAAATTTCTAGCACAGAATTTCCAGAATGTGGGGATGCTATTTACTGACAGGCCCCTGGCATCCGCTCTGGGGAAACTGACGTTTTAATCTTGATCTCCACTTTCATCCAGTTTGGAAGGGCTCCACTTCTGTCCACACAGGGACAGACACTACAAGCCCAGGTCATGGCCCTCCCTACACAATCTGTGGGCACAGACAGACAGACAGGCAGGCAGACAAGCAGGCAGACAAGCAGGCAGACAAGCTGGCAGACAGACAACCCCCAGTTTACTCTTACTGACTGTGACCTGTCCACGATCGTAGAGAAACGAAGTAACTGTGGATCTTGATGCCCTCAGGTCATTGATGAACTAACCGGACACGCGAAGACCTACCGCGTTCTTCTTGACTATTGCCCCGATACTGTTGCCAAGTGAGAGTGACTTCAAACTTGGATGAACTTTTACTTTCGTGTACCTTGACATAATAGAAATGTGGTTTTTGTGATGATCAGATTAAAGCCGTTAAGGGGGTGGAGGTGGGATTTATTTTTTATTTGATCTCATTTTATACCACACGACAGATTTCTCTGCGTGAAACTCGGGCTGCACTCCCCGTGGAGAGCGTCGCCACAAGAGCAACGCCACCAATTATTTTTTTTTCGATTCCTGTCTGCAACTGTATCTGGGGCAGCCTTGTGGTTAGAACATTAAGCTCCCGACCTGATGGCGTGGGATCGACCCACCAGCGAGACGCCGTTTGAGGGGATTTTTACTTGGAGTTAATATCAGTACAGACACCCCCCTCAAATTCCTTCGGATGAGACTATAAACTCAGGTCCTTTACGTTAGCTGATTACTTGCTACACGCAAGGTTCTGGGGTTTATTTACTCACGTGAAATATCTTTTTTCACAAATCAAATATTGGGTCTAGTGGAACAAATAAAAAAAATGTTTGGCTTTAGGTAGACCTTATTTTTTCTTCGGTAGTGTTCGGAACCAAACTCATATCATGGTCAGGTCAACAGTGAGAAGGAATCCTGCTGTCTTCCTTTGTGCTTCAGTCAGTCCTTACAACTTTTCAGAGGTTCACAGATCGCCTGTACAAAATTGACCTCGAGCTATATTGAGTGTTGGTATCAGGCATTGGCACACGATCGCCACAAATTGAGAAAGCTGGTATTCTGGTCAGTGAAACGCCCTAGCTCTACGACCAAAATTGGCTGAGGGACTAATGAAGTAGAGTGGAATGGAGTGGAGTGGAGTGGAGTGTCGTTTCGTGTAGTGTAGCATAGCATAGTGCAATGTAGTGTAGTGTATTGTAGCAGTGAGCCAGATTGAAACCATGACCTCCTGCCTTCACAGACCGACATATCACCACACCACCCACCAAGCCACCCACCACCACTAAATGCCGTGTCAGACATCAGTCCCTTCACTCCCCTTTCTCCCCCAAAAAGCCCACCGACCCTCCAGTCTGTCCACCCTTCATTTTCCTCCACTAAAACAGGTGGTGCCGGTCTGTGACTAAAAGCAGAGGGAGCGGACTGTTATCTCTGGCTTCCATTACCCCATGTGTCCAATTTAGCGGAGATTCTCTGCAGCTTAGTATAGGGGTATAGCGTAGTATAGTGCAGGGCGCGGCGCAGTCATGCTATGGCCCCATTACCCCAGCACTCATGACCAGACCAGTGACTGAAGCACGCAACAAGCGCCAGACTGATAATGCCTGCATGCGTTGGTGAAGTGATCTCTGTCACTGAGTCCTGAACGGTCGGTGTTGTACGTCCGGTCCTTAACTGGTAGGTGACTATAGACTGCCCACGTACGACATCTGCAATTTTGAGAAATTTTACATTTTTAGGTAAATTTGTATCTATTAAGCAATTTTGATAGTTTTCATTGTTTGAATAATATTTATTGAGCAATTTTTAATACATTTGGATTAAGATACGCTTATTTATTAAAGAATTTTTGATAAGTTAGCATTCAGAAAAGCATTTTTATGAAGATATTTTGATAAATGCGTATTTAAAAAACTTATCAATCAAAACGAAACTCTTGAACAATTTGTATTCAGATAAACTTTATTTATTAAGTAGTTTGAATAAAACTGCATTCAGATAAGCTAGGTTATTAAGCAATTTTGATACATTTGCATTGAAACATTAAGCAATTTTGAACCATTTGCTTTCAAACCATTGTATTCATTGAGCAATTCTAGTGCATTTGCATTCAAATACGTTAGTTTATAAAACATGATTTTCCTGAAACATGAAGAAGCCAGGAAAATAGGATGAAGGTCAATTTCTGTCCAGAAATGTCGTTTCTGTCGTAGTGGTAATCAGGCATAAGATTTTCCAATATATTTGTAAAGTTGATCTCTTTTAATTTCTTTCTCAAACGTAGGGGCACGTGTTTATCTATCTATCTATCTATCTATCTATCTATCTATCTATCTATCTATCTATCTATCTATCTATCTATCTATCTATCTATCTATCTATCTATCTATCTATCTATCTATCTATCTATCTATCTTCTGTCTGTCTGTCTGTCTGTCCGCCCGTCCGCCCGCCCGTCCGTCCGTCCGTCCTTGTGTGTGTGTGTGTGTGTGTGTGTGTGTGTGTGTGTGTGAGTGTGTGTGTGTGTGTATGTGAGAGTGTGTGCGCGTGCGTGCGTGTGTGTGTGATGGTTTTTGTGCTTCCATAGGTGTATAATTATGACACTGTTTTGTCCATACACTTCACTCTTTTAACAAAAGTGCTTGACTGTGCAAAAAGCCTGTTTTATGAAATGGCAATGTCTAGATGTCATAAAACTTTGTGTGTTGGTAGTTGTTGTTGTTGCATTCTACTGAACATTGTGTTATGCTTTTGATGTCTCCAGTCTTTGATATGGATCTCTTACTATGTCTCTCTTTCTCAGTCATTAATTCAGTCAGTCTGTCTGTCTATCTGTCTGTCTGTCTCTCTATCTGTCTGTCTATCTGTCTGTCTGTCTC
>CM054135.1:73472524-73475024 GCA_028751875.1 Rapana venosa
TCTCCACGTCCCCTGTGTGGACACACACCGCCGCAGAACCCAGTGCAATGGGCGCTTGAGCAAACTGAAGATGGAGATCATCAGTGAAGATTTGTATTGCCTTTACGTTCAAACACGTAAATAAGCAAGGTGTATGTAGACGTGGGTGTATTTGCTGGTGTATGTGCGTGCTCACATACACACACAGTTTTTTTTCAAAGTTTTCTAATTATTATTTTTTTAATTGAGAGTATTTCATTGGTATGGGTTGTGTAATAATATAGTTAGATATTATTGATCAGGTTGTTTTTGTTCCTAGATAGATGGTTTGATGAAAAAAAGCAAATGCATTGCTTATTCAATGTACACATACAAATTTGACATGACATGACAAGACTTGACTTGACACACACACACACACACACACACACACACACACACACACACACACACACACACACACACACACACACACACACACACACACACACACACACACACACACACACACACACACACACACACACACACACACACACACACACACACACACACACACACATACACACACACACACACGCACACACACACACACACACTCACTCACTCACACACACACACACACTCACTCACCCATACACACCCACAAACACACTCACTCACTCACACACACACTTACACACACACACACACACACACACACACACACACACACACACACACACACACACACACACACACACACACACACACACATGCCCGTGCGTGCGTGCATTCGCATACACACACCTATCTGACTGGGTAGTTTTGGAAATGAATCGTAAAACCAGGAAATAAATACAGTCAATCCTTACACCAATGAACATTTTTTATTTTTTATATCTTCCAGTTTTTGTTGTTGTTGTTGACTATTGTTGCTGTTTCTATAAGAACTATCTCCAAATTAGAATTGTCAACACAAGAACCTGGCCTGTAACGCTGTATAGGTCAGAAGTGTGAACGCTACGAAAACTGGAAAAAGACAAAATAAACACAGCCGGAATGTTGCTGTATAGGCAAATTCTCAGAGTCAAATGGTCAGACAGAAGAATAACACAAACATTCTTGAACTTTCAGCGCGAAGACAAATGCTGGCTGAAATCAATAAGCACAGAACTGATATAAGCTGGTCATGCAAACAGAAACACACAGACAACTCTGATGACGACAGTTCTCCGAGGTAAGGTTGAGGGACAGAAGGAAAAGAGGCAGACCACCAACATCCTACATTGCCAACATCACTGAGATCAGTGGTTTGGGAGGAGAAGGGCTAAAGGAGATCATGGAACTCGGTAGAGAGAGAGAGAGAGATGGCGAACCCTGGTGGTGGCATTGCGTGCGTGGAGCTCCTACCCATGACAGCGGGGATGGAGACTGTTGAGTTTAAGGTCAGGGGTGGGGTGGGGGTCGGGGGGGAGAGCTGGATACGGGTAGGATGAGTAGCAGGCTGACTTTTCTATGGGACTGAACATTTTGCAGTAGTCTGGGGGCACAAGTTCGAACATTCATTGAGTTGTCCGACTGAGTATGCTTGGTGTGTGTGTGTGTGTGTGTGTAGTGTGTGTGTGTGTGTGTGTGTGTGTGTGTGTGTGTGTGTGTGTGTGTGTTGTGCGTGTGTGTGTGTGTGTATGTGTGTATATATGTGTGTGTGTGTGTGCGTGCGTGTGTGTGTGTGTGAGTGTGCGTGCTGGCGTGCGTGTGTGCGTGCATGCGTGTGCGTGCGTGCGTGCGAGTTTGTGCGTGTGCGAGCGCACGCGCGCGCGTGTGTGTGTGTGTGTGAGCGTGGGTGCGTGCGTGCGTGTGCGCTTGTGTGCATGCATGCATGCGTGTGCGTGTGCGTGCGAGTTTGTGTGTGTGTGCGAACGCGCACGCGCGTGTGTTTGTGTGTGTGTTGCGCTCTTGGAGTTAACAGATGTTTCAACTCCATTCCTTTAGAAGTCTTTTTGATAAGACCACAGTAACAGGAAAAGGTCTGGCTTGCAAATACAAAAAAAACCCCACCATCAGGCACAAACGTTAAAAATCCATCCATTCACCTTTTTGTGGACAGACAGGCAGACATTCACACAGACATGAGTGCTTATTCCATTATCTTCGAAATAAAAGAATTTAAAAAAAACTAAAGACACACAGACAGATACATATACACAGACAAGAAACAAAACTAACCAAAAATCTCTTCCCAAAAATGTCAAACTTCTCTCTCAAACCAGAGAAAACCAACATTTGTTCTCTTACCTTTTAAAAAACCCATTTTGTTACACTAAGCTCAGCAACAGAGAGAGGAGCTGCAGACAGCAGAAGCATTCGGACATACATCTGGTAACTACTGTGGTGATGTAACGCTAACTGCCATGTCCCTTTCCGCACTGTCTCCCGTCCAGCCAATGACTGCAGTGCTGTGCTGTGCTGTGCTGTGCTGTGCTGTGCTGTATTGTTGTAGTCTGAGGCCTTCCTCGTAGCCATGCTCAGCTCAGCCGTT
>CM054135.1:73482524-73497524 GCA_028751875.1 Rapana venosa
CACATAGTGATGTGTGAAGATGTCTATCTTATTCAGCTTCAGAGAAAACGAGGCAACAGCAAAAGCAAGAGACGAGAGTCAGTCATATCGTAAATTGTCTGACTCTGCAAGGCTAGAGTACAAGGGACTGGCGTGTTCACCCAATATGAAGAGATGGTAGACATTGGATTGGAAATATGACTTACGGTTTTCAGTGTCAGAAAGGCAACCCAATCGATGGGCACGTTTCTATTTCAAGTTTATCATACTGTTCACAAAAGGTTATCAAGCGCTGGACCAGACAGACACAGTGGGATGGGGCTGCAAGGAAGACTGGGTACTAGAACTGATTGGTGGCCATCAGGGCCATGTATCTTTTTCTGTGCCCTCTGCATGCACCAAGTAACAGCTATCAGCGTCAGAAGTGTACCCTCACCAAGTCTACCCACCAGTATAGTCTAGACATATGTGTTTTTTTCGTTAAAAAGTATAACAACATTAAGGAAAATGTATTTATATAACAGGACTCAGCGTAACTACTTCAATTTCAAATTTTTAAAAGATAAAGTTTCTTGCATTCCTATTCCAAAAAATGTTTTGAAGACTGCGTTGACAATATTTTTTTACACACATTGGAAAAGTTGTTAAGATGCTGATGTCAACTGATTTATGTCATCGTTCTCTCTGTCTACATGGCAAACGATACAGTTCTTTCTCCATACAACATGGCTGTCTATGTTGGAGGGTACTAAATACTGTTATACCAAAAAAATCTCTGCCAGGTTTATCAAAAGTCTCGATATATATTTTTTTCTTGTGATGAGTAAAACAAAACAACCAACCAACTAACCAGATCATGACAAAGCAACTGGAACAATTATGTAAAAAACAAAACAAAACAAAACAAGACCCCCTGCACCCCCCCTCCCCCTAGTGTCTAGTTCTGAAACCGTACTTCTGCAGAGAAGAAAGTATCAGATGAGACATCATTTGTGCAGTAGACTTCACCCTGTAGAGATTGATTCTCTTCCTCAAACTGACGCGCCGTTCAGTCAGAAGAGACAATGGGCCAGGGTTTACATTTCTGACTTACTTAGCTTGTCAGCATCGATACCCGAAATCTATCAGTCAGTCAGTCAGTCAGTCACTCAGCTCAGCCCATTCGCTAGCAGAAGACAGCCACACTGTCCACAAAGGGCATCAAAGCCTGGCCCAGACACACCGAGTGAGATGAAGAGCGAGAAGATTGGCTACCGGAACTATAGTCTTTTATTCCATATATCTGAGACACGTTCCGTTTTCTGTCCACATACAGCTCTTGATGGTAGTTTCTTCAGAAGTGTATCTTGCCGTTTCCACATCACTACTTTGAAGTGTTTGACAGGTATGTTTCTTAAGGGTAAATTGACACATAAGGCTTTTGTATATATCAAGTTGCTGTAGTTGAAAATGTATAAAGTACAAAGACAACAGAAAGTAATGATAGCGCTTAGTTTCATTTGTAAACGTAGCTAAAAGATTTCTTTTTCATTTTTTGGCTATGTTTTGAGGGTTATGCTTTAGCTATACTTGTCAACATAGCTAACAGCACACTTCCCACCCCAAACTGCTAACCAACTACACGAAGGATATAAAACTGAAACGAGAGGAAGCAACCAAACAGAAACCCCCTCACTGAAGATATAGAGAGCATGTTCACATATCTAAGTGTAGTTGTGATATATATATATATATAATATATATATATATATATATATATATATATATAATATTATATATATATATATATATATATATATATAATGTAAAGCATTCAAGCTAGGAGTCCTTTTGCTAACTGGACAAGCAGGAAAGGCTTATGCGACGTTCAAAAGCAGTTGGAACAACCTTTGTCTGAGCTGCACAACAACTCCACCAGCAGAATTTCTCCGTGAAAGTAAAGTACCAATCTCGATGATAAATTTGCAAAGAAAGATCCATTTGTGTATGATGAGCAGCAGTCTCCAGATTCTGCGTCTGCTCTACAATGACCACACTGACTGACTGACAGGACAGACAACAAGGCCTGGCAATGGCGCTGGATCCACGTCCATGTCACACTTTTTGCAAAGCTGATGTTATGATAGGACTGTTCGTTGCTCTATTCAAACAATCTGACTTTTGGTACAGGAAGCTAGTAGGCTTACACAAAGTCATCACAAGGAGATAAAAGTTTATTACTAGAATTCTGTATGCAGACCAGAAATCTACCAATGTGTGAGTCTCTACATATCACACCATTCATAAAAACACACCAAGCACAGAGCAAGCCAGACAGAGGGACATGAAACAGCCATCAGAATATGAAAAAACATCATCCATCAGAAGCGGGGCTTCTACGCTATGGTCACGTTCAAAACAGTGACGTGGTTAGAAACACACCTCACAGAATCATTTTCGGTTGATTTTGGCGTTGATTTTGTATGATTTAGGTCTACAATTACATGATGTATTATTTAGGTTATGTTACTTATCCCGTCTTGATAGTATTTCATTCCTCGATTTTTTTTTCTGTCAAGCTAGTATTGTATCCTTTGTGAACGATGAAGAATCAAAAGCAGAAATATCAACGATTTTAATCTTTGATAAGCGAATCAAAATAATACAAAATATGATACAAATATTTGATTGCACTTTTTGTTTTATATCGAGGAATTCAATATTAACAATCCATTAACTTCTGTATCTTCCATATTTGTCTTATCAGTATTGATGCAATCATTTTCCTGATAATTTTATTGTACAATCACCGTTTCTGAACTCATTATAACGTTCATTATGCATAGTTGAAACATTTGGCCTTATTTTCGTACTCAATGCTCCGATTTCATATGGTGTTCCTTTTTAAAAAACAAAACAAAACGGAAAAGCATCCAAAATAAAGGTATAAAATAATTATATTATCAAGAAAAACTTAAGTTGAAACTTCAAAGCCAACTGATTGACCATATGAACACAAGCTTTAAAATACTACTGAAAAATATTGTTACAGATAACCACGCAAACATTATTCATCAACAAATGGACCAGGCAATGTTTTGAAGATAGGATACCATCCTTCCAAATCTTTGGCCTGAATAAACACCTTATAAAAAAAAGGAATGTATTTACTAAACATCCCTCCGCAGAAAGCACAACGAAATCCAGGAAATAAATCATCAAAAATATCTTAGTCTTTCACTGTAGTATGTCTGACAGAGAGTACAGAAAATTGACAAGACATCCAGTCACAATGGACTGGACTTTGGGTTACATCTCTGACTCACTTTGTCAGCATCAGTACCAGAGAGCTATCCATCAGCCAGCGTGTGCCCCAACACGGAGACACTATTCAGGACAAAAACACCCAACACTGGGCCAGACAGACAAAGTGAGATGGAACAGGCAGGAGATAAGGTATTGGGGCTGAATACATCCGTCACAGACATGAAGTTACCTTTCTCCTTTGATACAGTTCATGACGTGGATTTACTTTAGAGCAGCAATTTTTGGTATTGCCACAATGATATTCGCTTCTGTGGCGTTTTCTGTTCCGTTTTTAAAACTGTGTTGTAGGCATACTGCTAAATGAAAAAAGAAACGATACGAAATAGTAAATTCTGAAAAAAGCAATAACATTGATATAAATGACCATCATACCTTTTGTTAGAAGTACAACTACTATAGAGATATACTGATTTTCAGTGAATGCTTTGGGAAACAGACTACAGGAGAGAGAGAGTCCTTCGGATGAGACTATAAACCGAGGCCCCGTGTGCGAACGCATGCAGAACATCTTGCGCACACGTTAAATCCTGTTCCGCTTTTCGAAAGAGTAGGCCATTGTGTGCCGGTGGGAACAGATGACAAAATTGACAAAACCGCATACACACGGGGACTGGATGTAAAAAAGCACATGAGTGCTTATTCCATTATCCTCGATATAAAAAAAAGAAAAAAAGAAAGAGAGGAGAGAGAGAGAGAGAGAGAGAGAGAGAGAGAGAGAGAGAGAGAGAGAGAGAGAGAGAGAGAGAGAGAGAGAGAGAGAGCGAGCTCTAGTTAACCCGCCTCAGAGTCTGCATTCGATCCAAGGCGCAACACGTAAACACAACAGCTATTGACCCAAACTTAAATCCTTGTATATTCATGGATTCATTCCTTGACACATATTCACAGCGTTTTGTAGCAAAGTTTTACTGACAGTCATCCCTTTGCCACTCTTCCAAATACTGTCAAAACTAAATCAAATAAAGAAAAGAAAAGCAACAGAACTTTGCAGTTGTACCAGCAGACCCACAGTGGTACACCAGTTCCCAAAGTAGCCCCTCCCTTTCACTCCCTTCCTGGAGAGGACCTCCCTGCACTGACTAGATGTGTACTGGACCACTGGACCGACGCCATGGTGGCTGCTTTGGAACAATGGCAACAGCAGTGCCGTACATTGTGAGCTGGTTCGATCCCTATCACAGGCTTAGTCACTCTGTGGCACATGTAGGCTCCTCCTGGCGCCTGCGCAGGGGTGAGTATGCTAGACTGTCAGTGAAATGAATGGGATAGCAGAATTCAGCATCATCCTCTTCACGGGTGTAAATCATAGGGGCACTGTCTAAAGCCACCGCCTCAAATGTCCATGACTCTCACACACGACTGACAACAGTATTCAGAAAATAGGAGCATAGAGTACATACATCCCCGCCTTCAGTTCAAACCTTTCTGGATCTCAGAAGCATCATTATTGTTCTCATACTCAAGGATAAGTGCTTATTCCATTATCCTCGATATAAAAGAATAAATAGATAAATGATACTCCTGCACAAAGGAGAGTGTCTCCACCTGGATGACGTTTGTGACCTGGTCTTATGATAACCTCCGTGTGTACTTCTCTCCCGTATACGTAAAGCAGTTCACATCTGTCTGTCAGTTTCCAGAAGTTTCTGTTGAATAGATGTAGTGATGGTCACCTCGCTAGAAGAAATATCTCACTATGTCTGCCTCTCTGATGGTACAATATTTTCCAGGAATTTCAGCAGACGGTATCCTACGTATGTTGGATTAGAAAACGAATAACCACTGAACACAACGATCAAAGCGACCCAGCGGTAATGCAGGGACTCCTCTAACAGGAGTCCATACAGCTGCCAAATACTGAAAACTAACAACGGATAATTCCCACGGACTGCTAGTTCTGAGAGAGATAAAACAGGAGCCTGGGTCTTGCTGTCTGTTGTGAGATTAGGATGAGAGATGCAGGAGCTGCGACAGTCAGATTACAGTACGGAAACAGGTAGAAGAACCAGAGCGACCAACTAAACCAACCAGAAAATAACTAACCAGCCAACCAACCAACCATCCAGCAGCAAGCAAGCAAACAAACATTATCGAGACATAAAATAAAACTACAGGTTCAGTGAAACTTGCTCTTCTCTTGTGCAAGTATCATACTTCCAGTTTTGTTTTCCGAGGAAGCCAGAGGGATAATTCATCTGGCCAGAGTATTGTCTGTTGGCCGAAGTATTGTTTGTTGGCCGAAGTATTGTTTGTTGGTCAGTTTGACCAATGCCATGAAGTCATCTGGGCAACAGGGTGGATGGGCGTCATGAGGGCAAAACTGACTTGTCAAACCAATCTTCGCCTTGAAAGAGTGTGTGGCAGTGAGGAGGACAGTGAGGACAGTGAGGAGGACAGTGAGGACAGTGAGGAGGACAGTGAGGAGGACAGTGAGGAGGACAGTGCAGGGATGGGGGCTGCAGAAGCTAGGGGGAATTGCTGGCTCTGTTCTTGCTGGCCTGTCTTCGCTCCTCAGCTGCACTAGTCCTGTGTGCTTCACTGGTCTTTGCTCACAGCTGAAGGAACATGTTAGTGCTCGCTAACTCTACATCACAGGTCATGTTGAAAATGTACCAGATCCATTATCCCCTGCTCGATGTAAAATCAACGCTCTTTCAACGTAAAATACATGTTAGAAAACAATAATAAAAATATGTACAAAATGATCAAACTGTTTAGATGGATTAAGGAACATGAAATGAATAAACAAACAAAATGCCTTGTATACCTCACTAAACTCTAACTGATTTAAAGTTGGACAAATTAAACGAGATGTAGACATTCATGATGCTGATTTGCAGAACCAATTTTTTTCTTTTAAAATTCTTATCAGACGTCACAAAAATGTATGTCAAATCAAGCCCTCCCCCAAACAACAGCAACAACAACACCCCCCCCCAAAAAAAAAAACCCCAAACCCAACAACAACCCCACAACAGCAACAACAACAACCCCCCCCCCCCCCCCCAAACAAAACAAAACGAAAAGACACCCCCCCCCCCCCCACCCCGTCCCCCAAGAAACAAAACAAAAACAATTAAAACGAAACAAAAGCAAAACCCAAGGAGGAAAACGCAGCGTTTGCCAAACATGGGAGTGTAACTACATTGTCCTGCATCAATCCTTGGCCGGAGTGTTACTCAATCACTCGGGCCTGCAAGGAAATCATACAACTCCAGACAGCCTAATCCATTCACTCAACCTTTTCTGATTTCATTTTGCCTCTCTGGAAGAAACTGTCATTGATTCTCTCCGGCGGAGATCGATGTGACTGGTGTAATTTGCTATCTCGTCTCCTGCTGTGCTTGTGTGATCTGAGTAGGAAAAACAAATCAGGTGTCAGGTCAAAGCTGATTCCTGGTGAAGACTTGTCCTGGGTGTTGTTTGTTTCTTCTTTGCTCCGCTACACTCATGTCCTTATTTTCATTCTTTGTCATGTAGAACTTTCATTTGTATTTTTCTGCTGATAACGTTTATTGTCTAAAGCCAGACAGGTCACCGTTTTGTCTTAGTACCTTAACAAAACTGCTGTTCAGCATGAACATATTCGGGTTAATGAGAGCTATGTTTGCTTGCTATTGTCTTATAGGGCATATGTTTGAGACAATCTGCATTTCATATCATAATAGTGTATATAATCAACCAGTAGTGTTACACTGGTTACAGGTTCAGATAATAAAAGCAACAATAATTCATATATTGCTTTATGATTAAACATATAAGAGCCATGAATTGTTCATAAAAATCAAATGAAAAGTTACAGGTGGTGAAATGAATGCAGACAACATAGAACAGTATGTATGAAAAGATAGACACTTCACTTTTTTACCTTCCCCTTTCCGTAAAATACACCCATACACAGAAATCATGCCACACACAAATGGACAGTCTCACTCACACTCGGCCGCATGCGTACGCACCAAAGAAGCAACATAAAAAAGCCTAACAAAACAAAAATCCCCAAAGGAAACAAACAGCCCCTAAACATACATAAAAAGTAGATAAAAAACCCTCAAGAAAAGAACATTTTCCCTACACATATGGCGTATTGATTTTGAAGAATCGACAATTCTCTGTATTTTTCCGATTGGACTTCTACAGATACCATAGCACAAAAGCTTGATAAAAACTTCACTGTTCAAGACATGGGAAAGCACAAGAACTGCGTACTTTGCTTTCAGTAAACTTACAACGGGTATAAGTGAAACTGCAGAGTGTGATTAATATTGCAGGACAACCCCAGAAAAGGCAAAGTGGAACATATGCAGGGGATTGGTTGAAACAAAAGAAACAGGAAAGGAGAAAGTTGCCGTAGTTGGGGCCAACATCGAAACAACAAAATGATGGATGCGCCTCTTCTAATAATGGATGAGAGTAGAAGTAGGTCATTTACCAGCGAGAAATAAAAAGCAGTTCTGAAGACAGTGAGTTGGCTGCAGAAGCTGCATGGAGCTGGAATCCATTGTGATGGAATCATGCTTTCGTCTCTGAATCTTCTTAGTAAGCTGCTGCTCTTTTGACTGGATTTTTTTTGGAGAGGGGGAGGGGGAGGAGGTGGGGGTTGAGACTGCACAGTGCTGTTGTCAATGCATGACATAAGATACACTTTTTTTGGAAAATAACCCATATATCTGTTTATCTCATTATCCATTACCAAGGAGCAGATCTTGCTGATGAGTGGAGCACCAGGATTAGCATCGTTACTTAGGAATTTTATTTTTACCGTGGATGAGGGGCTGGTAAGATGAAGGCAAAGAAATGGAGACAGGAACACAGAGCACTATGCAATTTCTAAAGATTGTCGACGTTTTATATTGACTAACCCTACTAGTATCCACAGTGGCCTATTTCACATCGGCTCTATCAGCAAAAACGCTAGTGTAGAAGACAGAGAGTGGTAGCCTCCCCTTCCCTTCCCATCACCTTTCCCTCCGAGAAATGACATCATACCCTGTAGCCGTATATGGCTGTGTTTCTAAAGCGTTCTTGAATGAGTTGGGCACCCTTTGCCTTCGGCAGAGGAAGTTACCATTCAAGACTATATGAAGTAGTGTATTCAAATAATTGAGAATGGTTATCTTCTTTTAAAAAGGCAAATGTGTCCCATAACCTATAAGGTCGTAGGGGAGCCAGGCGTCAGAGACCTCACTTCTCTAGGGGCCAGCGTATTGAGGGCGGCGCCCACCTCCTCTCCCTTGCTGCTTTACCTTCCCTGACCCTAAATAGGGCAGGTACCCATTTACAGTTAGGTAAACAGGGGGAAACTGTACTTAAGCCAAGGCATACAAACGGTCACCTATCCAACTGGTAACCACGCTTGATGCTGTTTAACCTTAGCTGGGGGAAAATGAATGCTCCGACCACCGAGCTAACCCGTCTTCTTTTATGATTATAAAATGTTATAGAGAATTACTCTAAATTGGGAGTTACTTTGTTTTGAAACCACATAATGGATACAGAACAATTTTTCTTCTTTGAATGCTCAGACAGCAACTATTGTTGTCTGTCATATGAGTGAAAATGCGTTGCACTGCCGTTAAGCGCCTGACAAGACAATACAAGCGCATATGACTTCAGCATGGGAGAGAACTGTTATCATTTAAATCTTTCTGGGGAAAAGGCAAGAAAATGAACAAAGAAGGTAGAACATAGACAAGGCGTGCATGTGTATGCGTTTGTGCATGCGTACGTGTGTATATGTGTGCATGCATGCGCGTGTGTGCCCACGTGCATGCATACATGCGTGCGTGCACGTGTGCATTCGGGTGTCCAAGAGTGTGCATTTGTAATGCAAACAAGACAGCAAAGTTTTAACTGATCCAAGATATCTGTTTCCCTATTGTTTAAAGAACTACAGACAATGGACACTGTGTTTCCCCAAGCTGTGACTTTTTTGTTTGTTTGATTTTCCTAACAGATCTCCCAGCAGCAGGTTTGTTCACCACTCTCCCCCATCCTCAGACAGAGTAAGTGTGTGGTCAATACCAGTTTCCTTCACAGAGCATCCTATAAAAACACAACCTTATCCACCTCTCCCATACTTATTTAAAAAAAATCTCCAGGAAACATAGTTTTGTAGTGTAAGTTTTGTGTACAGCTATACTCTGAAGTGAGCAATACTACTGTCCTGTTAAAAAAAAGCAGCTACTGTGACATGATGTTCGTGTGTACACGTGTGCATGCATGCATGCGTGCATGTGTGTGTGTGTGTGAGGGAAATATAACTTTTCTTTAAGGAAAATATTTAACTGATCCAAAATACCTGCTTTTTTTTTCTGAAAGAAATTCCATGACATAAACATAGTGACTCCCAAAGCTGTGCCTTTCTTTCTTTTTTTTTTCTTTTTCCAGCATAAGATTTGTTCCCCAACCTCCCCCCTCCTCACCCATTGTTAAGTGAGTGGTCAATACCAGTTCCCTCCTCACACCATCCTGTAAAAACACGCCCTTCTCCACCCCTCCCCTCACCCCCGCCAAACTTTCTGGGTCTGCACATCACCACTACAACTTCCTTTACTCTCCTCCCTCCCTCACCCCCATCACCCCCTCACCTCTCCGAGGTTTTCACAATCCATGGCAGTGGCAGACGATAACTCCAACTGTCAGCCCTGCTCCTGAAAGTGTCAGGGAGCAAGTGTAGGGGAGAGAAGCAGGCGTGAAGTGAGTGGTGAGTGAAGGGCAAATCTGCTGTACTGTGTAATCAAGGAGGTGGACACACACACACTTCACTGGCGTGTAACAACTGAGGGAAAATGCATGATAGTGGGGAGAATCCATGAAACGTTGGCAAAAATTCTTCTTTACAGTCTTTTCCAGGTTTATGTCCCTTTGTTGTCTTTGAAAATGACTTTAGGAAACAGGATTCTGTCATGTTAGTTTTGTGTACAATACTTTGAAGTTAGCGATTCCTACCATCATGTTAAAAAGGATCTGCTGTGTGTGTCCTTTGTACACAGTGTGTGTGTATTTATTTATTTATTCATTTTTTTATTTTATTATTTTATATCCAGGATAATGGAATAGCACTTATGTGTTTTTTTTACATCCAGGTCCCGTGTGTATGCGGTTTTGTAAATTATGTCATCTGTTCCCACTGGCATACAACGACCTACTCTTACCAAAAGCAGAACAGGAGTTAACGTGTGTGCAAGATGTTCTGCGTGCGTTCACACATGAGACCTCAGTTTATAGTCTAATCTGAAGGACTTTTGGGGAGAATGGAGTCTGCACCGATATTAACTCAAGAGGAGTGTGTGTGTGTGCGTGTGTGTGTGTGTGTGTGTGTGTGTGTGTGTGTGTGTGTGTGTGTGTGTGTGTGTGTGTGTGTGTGGTGTGTGGCACATGTGTGTGTAATAGTAGTAGTCTTCAGTTTTAACGTCTTTCTACTTTAAGTGATACCAGATGATCAAACAGAATAATTGGAAAGTGTGTGTGTGTATGAATACATCATAATGACAAATAGAACATGCTAAACAACATAACTAAGTAAGTAATGATAATAAACAAACAAACGAACAAAACTTCAATAATCATGGCAAATGTCCTATAGGACTTGACTGTAAACCTTTAGCAATATCAAACATGCGTGTGCTTGCGTGCATGTGCATGCATTCATGTATGCATGCATACACGTGTGTGTGTGTGTGTGTGTGTGTGTGTGTGTGTGTGTGTGCATGTGATGGACATAAAACAGAAAAAAAGTTTTAACTGATCCAAATCACTTGCTTTTTTTCTCTGAAAGGAATTGCATGCCACAGTCTCTTGAAACTGTGACTCTTTTATTTTTACACATACCTCCCAGCAGCAGATTTGTTAACTATTCTCCCTCACCCTCATCCATTGTGAGTGTGTGGTCACTACCAGGGTCTCTCATCACAAAAAAAGACACACTTCTCCACCCCCTCCCTATCCAAACACATTTTATGCATCTGCACATCACCACTACCAGTTCCTTCACTCTCCTTCCCCCCTCACCCCCATCACCCCCTCACCTCTCTGAGTTTTTCACAATCCATGGCAATGGCAGATGATAACTCCAACTGTCAGCCCTGCTCCTGAAAGTGCCAGGGAGCAAGTGTAGGGGAGAGAAGGAGGCGTGAAGTGAGTGGTGAGTGAAGGGAAAATCTGCTGTACTGTGTAATCAAGGAGGTGGACACACACACACTTCACTGGCGTGTAACAAATCCAAGGAATTGGATGATGGTGTTGGTTTGTTTGTTCTTGTCACTATCGGTGATGGTGTGTGTGTGTGTGTGTGGATGCATGTGTATTTGTTTGTGTGTGCACTCATGCTTCTGAGAGAGAAGTATGTGAACAAATACACAAAGTGTATGTCCGGCAATTTTAAAGATAAATCAAGTATGATGCAGAAACAATTCCAATCTTATCTTAAAAAAAAATTGCCTTCCAAATGTTAATGTTTGTCAAAAATACTTTCTACTGCATTTCATATCATTTTAATGTAATTTAATAAAAAAAAAGCAGAGCATTATTTCACTGTGGAATGCTCTCTGTGTCTTGTTTCTTGTTTGTTCTAGTTTCTCCCTCTGCTACAACTCCAAGCTTTGTCAATGGTTACATTTGCTTATTGCAACCATTTTTACCCACCATTAAGGTCAGTGCATCCAGACTTAAGGGAATCTGTTTTATTTAATACAGTCTTTTTCTAATTTCTCCCTATTTTATTGATATGTTTCTCATGAATTGCTTTTTCTGTTTGATGTTGTTTTCTTTAAAACCTTTAGCATTCTGCAGGTGCATCGTGTCACTGAATAGATTATTTCCCTTACATCTGCAGGCACATGGTATGCTGAACATAGGGTGATCAAATTTCAGGGTTCATCAACCATTTCCGTTTCTAATAACGACAACATGGCTAATTATGATTCAAAACGAGGCTAAAGTTTCCTCTACTGTCCATTATTTGCATTTTCTTCAACACAACACACGACAACAAATTTTTGAAAAGTAAACATCGATTTTCGGAATTTGTTCAACACCAAAATGGCGTCAATTTCGAGCAATTTTTGCTGTAAATATTCTTCGAATCTGACTCAGAAAATGATTTTGAAGGTTTCAAACTTGTTAAAACTGAGACTCAAGTGATGGTAAGTGGTCTAGGTCACAGTGATAGTGATTCTACTGAGATCCATGATGGTGTTCCAAGTGACACAAACGTTTGTCACTAGCCAAGATCAAGGACAGTTCTGGTCGAAAGGAGATGCCTGACAGAATTTCTGCAGGAAAATTTATTTGCGTATGTCTGAAATTCTTTTTTTAATCAATTTGTGACTGACTGATGTATCACAATCATGTAGATGATGATCGTGAAAACGATGTTCCAAGTCGCCATGAAAATTTATTGCTGATCAATTTCACAGAGACTTTTTGCCCAAAGGAGGTACCTCGTGGTACTTCTGAGGAATAACTGATTTTGTCTAAAAGATGAAATAATTACTTTGTTTTTGTGTCTGAAGTACAACAGTTTTGTAGATTACACTAAAAAGACCCCACTCTCAGTTAATCAAAATAAGTCAGCACGTTTCTGGGTTTTGTTTTTGTGTCTGTTCATTTTTAAAAATGTCAAAACATGCAAGCAGAACACATTGTCTTATATGAAAACATTTTTGTATCCATTCTTTTAGCAATATGCAAAATATAATATCTTGACATAAAATAAATTTAAAGTTATAATAGTTCTAAACAAGTAGGCTCTCACGATTTTTGCTCACGGGAAAAGAAGAATGCAGGGAAAGAGAAACTTGGTCCCCAAAGATTGCAGAGTGCTAAAGGTAGGTATGCTTTCTGTATCATTTAATGACATTTTTCTGTAAAATCCTTTCTGTTTTTAATTACCTTCTTCTGCCAAAGAACTCACAATCGTGGCGTACACTGTTTCTGTTTTCATAATATTCTGTGAAAGTGAAAGGGAGATAACGCCATCCCCTTACAGCTACTTCCCCTTTATTGATGGGTGTCTACTTGTCCTCGCTCTTCCTTCTCCCATTTTCTCCTATCTCTTCTCCAACGATCAATGCCACCATTTGTCGAGACAAGTATACCCAGGACCTTCCCCCATCTCATCTCCAAAACTCTGATTACAAATAAAACGTAGGGGTAGAAGGGGAGGTGTCTGAATGTGAGAATGGTGATGTGTGATTAGTGCAATGGCTGAATCAGCATTCACAATGCAGAAACTCGGAGAATGACTGAATTTAAACTTGCATTTTGTTGTTGTTTTTGTTTAATGTCCATTCACCACTAGGTGATAAAGACACAACCACACTCAAACCAATATCTCTCTCTCTCTGTCACTCTCTCTCTCTTATGTATGAATATTTATATACGCACAACTAGCTACAGTGGAGGTCTTACTGGGGAGAACATAATTATAACCCCAGCAACTGATGTAATGAACTGCTGATATTCATATAAAACTTCTTGAATAGGGGCATATTTTTATGCATATCTATTCCTCTTCTTTTAAACAGATCAATAAGAATTGGGCAATCATCAAACAATAAATGGTGGATTGAAAGGGAATGAGAACAGCAACATGTCATTTTTTTAAAGAATATTTGGTATTCCATGCATTTAGCCTCAGTGTATATATTAAAATATCTATGTTCCGTAAGCAAGAAATATTTTCAAAGTGTGTTCTCGTCATTTTGGAATGCATACAATTCATCAGTTTAACATTAATTTCATGCAACCACAATGCCAGGTTGGAATCAAACGTTTTAATGCTGCAATCAAAGGCACCTTGTTTTGCTAAAGAATCAACCAGCTACACTGGCGCTTTTTGTTGTTGTTGGTTGTTGCTCTTTATTTGTATATTCCTCTGTGTCTCTTTGTTTGTCTCTGTTTGTTTCTGTCTCTCTATGTATATGCCCCTCTCTCTGTCTTTGTGTTTGTCTTTGTTTCTGTCTGTCTGTCTCTATAAGACTTTATCTCTCTGTCTCTCTTCATCTGCCTGCCTTTCTTTCTGTATGTCTGTTTCTCTCCCCCCCCCCCCCCCATACACATTCTTTTCTCATTTTGTCTGATGCTGGGGAAAGATTAAGAATGATCTGGCAACAAGAGGTTTGGCCTTAAAGAAGCTTAACTTTTATTTTTATGTGGAGGGAAGAGAGAGAGAGAGAGAGAGAGAGAGAGAGAGAGAGATTGCATATTTGTTTGTATACATTAATGTGTGTTTGTGCATGTGTGTGTGAATGCATGCACACGTGCATGCACATGTGTGTGCACACTGTGGGTGTGCATGCAATTGCACACACATACATCTGAGAGGGAATGAGAGATTAAGTCGAGTATGTGAAATATGTCAAGCAGTTTCCAAGTTAAACTGGTTCTAGTTGTACAAACAACATACACTGTAGTCTTCATTGTCCTCCAGATGTTATTATTTTTTTTCTAGAAGTTCTGCTTGTTTTATTTGATATTGATTTTTATCACAAATGCTTTCTGTTCTGTTTTGATATTATTTTTCTCTGATAATTTTTTGGTTGAAAATGTCCCCCCCCCCCCCCCCCTTGAAAGTGCTTACTAAAATTTTTGACAATTTTAATTTTTATAAAGAAACATACTTATTTGACATCTTTTTTGTCTGAAATACTTTTTAAAAAATTAATGTTATTTTTGTCTAAAACGCTTTCTATTTTCTTTGACCTTGTTCTT
>CM054135.1:73502524-73517524 GCA_028751875.1 Rapana venosa
TAAGTGTGTGGCTAAAAGTGTGTGTAGATATGTGCGTTTGTATATGTGTGTGTATGTGTGTGCACATGCACATGCATGGTTCATGTGAGCGTGCATGCATTCATATTTTCCTGATAAACAGAAAATAGAGGTATCAACAAAGATAGGGCTGATGCAAGTATTTGCCTCTGTCCTCTATGCTCCCCACTCCTGTCTGCATCTCTCCACTGATCAATAAAAGTGTCAGTGAAAGCAATGAAACAGGGCTTCCAGACACTTCTTCTGCAGTGAACATGTGCAGCAGGTTTCTCTCCACCTGCCCCATCCCCCCTCCTCCCCAATAAAATCCCCTTTCTGGCTACAAACCATTCTGGTTGACAGGAGAGTGTTTGTGTTTAGGGCGACATGTGACAGGAAGCAATTGAAAACATGGTGAAACCAACAGAGCACACTTCCTGTCACCTTTGCTGTTGTGTCGTGAGCAGCATGAGTAACATTTGCTTGGATACATATGACAAAATCCTCTATCCATTCATTTTCTTCCTTCCCCAATTGCTGTTCCACAGCTCTGAGCATTTCCTAGAGTAAGTGATGCAGGTTTTGGATGTGAAAGAGGAAGGCAACGGCGCAGACTTGTTGAGGGGGGTAGGGATGGGAAGAAGGAAGGGCATAGGGAAGGAATTTGTCATGTGTAATCAAGCATAAGTTGCACGTGCTATTGACGATGCAGCAATGAAGGTGACAGGAAGTGTGCTCTAGCAGTTCTGCCTTGCTTTCAATTGCTTCCTGTGACATTCTGTTGAAACACAAACACACTCACGTTAATGATAATCTTTTGAGGAGAGAATGGTAACCCTTTTTGGTGACAAAAGGATTTTGGGGAGTGAGAAAAAAGAAATATTTTATTATCAATGTAAAACTATTTTGCTTAAATTGCCCCTCCTCAGATTGGAATTATGTTGAAAAGAATGCACGATTGTTCAACTATGATCTACATAAAGTCCTGATCAGTAGTTGGAATTTTTACATGACAGTAATCATATTACAATATCAAAAGGTAAAACTTTTCAGGCCTTTGACAGACAGCAAAACATAGCCCAATGATGCAAATGAAAAGACATGATAAATGAAAATTTTAAAGACAAAAAAAGAAGTGATGGAGAGAGAGAGAGTCAAACACAGACACATCTATGTATATATAAGGAGACAGCCAGAAACAAAATAAACAAACGGAAGGACAGAAAACAAGAGCCAAGCAAGCAAGCTAGCAAGCCACCAACCCACACACAAACCAACCAACCAACCCTCAAATAAGTCAAAAGACTACGATCAATGGGACATAATGCCAGAAAAAAGATCATCAACTTAAAGAGACACAGAACACAAAACCCACAGTTGACATCCCCTTAAATCTACACCTCCTTTATTGACATACCCTCCTAGAATATCTCCCTACCTACTGCTACATGAACTTTTTTTGATGAATAGATATCACTGAGTAGTGTAATTCAACTAATGTGAGTGTGTATGTATGTGTGTGTGTGAAAGAGAGAGAGGAGAGAGAGAGAGAGAGAGAGAGAGAGAGAGTGGGGGGAGGGCAATGTATAAACCTCAAAAACATACTCAAAACATAAGGCAAAAGATAAAAAACACAAAAAAGCAAAACTAAACAACAACAACAATAGCAAGCATCATTATGTACCCGCACCATCAGAAACCTCCGCCTCCAAATGTTGTTACTTTTCTCTGGACACAAAAAGATTTCTGCTGTAGTTGCCCCTGTCCATCACTTTATATCCTGTCAGAGGTCTGAGGTTTGTCCTGTGGCAGACACTGATTCTGTTTTCATAAACATTCTGCACTGGGGAAATAGCAAGAAGACCTTCCCTTGAACTCCTGTCCTTTTGTTTTTATTGATACATTCCTACAAAACCTCTTGGTACATCTCTCTCATTCATCCATTCATCTATTCTAAGATAAAAGATAAATCTGTGTAGAATGATTTTTTCCCCTATAATTATTTTTGTTATAAGTGTGTGGCCTAAAGTGTGTATATATGTGTGTGTATATGTGTGTGTGTGCACATGCACATGCATGGTTGATGTGTGCTGCATGCATACATATTTTGCTGATAAACAGAAAAGAGCCCTATCAACACAGATAGGGCTGATGCAAGTATTTGCCTCCGTTCTCTACGCTCCTCACTCCTGTCTGCATCTCTCCACTGATCAATAACAGTGCCAGTGAAAGCAATGAAACAGGGCTTCCAGACACTTCTCCTACAGTGACCATGTGCAGCATGTTTCTCTCCACCTGCCCCATCCCCCCTCCTCCCCAATAAAATCCTCTTTTTGGCTACAAACCATTCTGGTTGACAGAAGAGTGCTTGTCTTTAGGGCAACATGTACTTTGCAAGATTCAGCGCTATATAAATTCCATACATTATTATTATTATTATTATTATTATTATTATTATTATTATTATTATTATTATTATTATTATTATTATTATTATTATTATGTGACAGGAAGCAATTGAAAACATGGTGAAACCAACAGAGCACACTTCCTGTCACCTTTGCTGTTGTGTCCTGAGCAGCATGAGTAACTTTTGCTTGGATACATACGACAAAATCTTCTATCCATTCATTTTCTTCCTTCCCCAATCGCTGTTCCACAGCTCTGAGCATTTCCTAGAGTAAGTGATGCAGGTTTTGGATGTGAAAGAGGAAGGCAACGGTGCAGACTTGTTGAGGGGGGTAGGGATGGGAAGAAGGAAGGGGATAGAGCAAGGAATTTGTCGTGTGTAATCAAGCCAAAGTTGCACGTGCTATTGATGATGCAGCAGTGAAGGTGACAGGAAGTGTGCTCTAGCAGTTCTGCCTTGCTTTCAATTGCTTCCTGTGACATTCTGTTCAAAGACAAACCCTCTCATGTTAACGATAATCTATTGAGGAGAGAATGGTAGTACTTTTTGGCAAGATTATGAGAAAAGGAACCCTTTTTGGTAACAAAAGGATTTTGGGGAGTGAGAAAAATGAAAATATCTTATTATCAATGTAAAAGCATTTTGTTCAAATTGCCCTCTCAGATTGGAATCATGTTGAAAAGAATGCACAATCTTTCACCTATGATCTGCATAAAGTCCTGATCGGTAGTTGGAATTTTAACATGACAGTAATCACATTACAATATCAAAAGGTAAAACTATTCAGGCCTTTGACAGACAGCAAAACATAGCCCAATGATGCAAATGAAAAGACATGATAAATAACAATTTTAAAAGACAAAAAAAGAAGTGATGGAGTGAGAGTCAAACACAGGCACATCTATGTATATATCAAGAGACAGCCAGAAACAAAAAAAACAAACGAAAGGACAGAAAACAAGAGCCAAGCAAGCAAGCTAGCAAGCCACCAGCCTACACACAAACCAACTAACCAACCCTCAAAGAAGTCAAAAGACTACGATCAATGAGACATAATGCCAGAAAAAAAAAAATCAACTTAAAGAGACACAGGACACAAAACCCACAGATGACATCCCCTTAAATCTACACCTCCTTTATTGGCATGACCTCCTAGAATGTCTCCCTACCTACTGCTACATTAAATTTTTTTAATAATAGATATCACTGAGTAGTGTCATTCAAATAATGTGAGTGTGTATGTATGTGTGTGTGTGTGTGTGTGTGTGTGTGTGTGTGTGTGTGTGTGTGTGTGTGTGTGTGAGAGAGGGCAATGTATAAACCTCAAAAACATACTCAAAACATAAAAAACATAAAAAAGCAAAACTGAACAACAAAAGCATGCATCATTATGTACCCGCACCATCAGAAACCTCCACCTCCAAATGTTGTTATTTTCTCTGGACACAAAAAGATTTCTGCTGTAGTTGCCCCTGTCCATCACTTTATATCCTGTTCGAGGTCTGAGGTCTCTCCTGTGGCAGACACTGATTCTGTTTTCATAAACATTTTGCACTGGGGAAATAGCGAGAAGACCTTCCCTTGAACTCCTGTCCTTTTGTTTTTATTGATACATTCCTACAAAACCTCTTCGTACATCTCCCTCATTCGTCCATTCATTTATTCTAAAATAAAAGATAAACCTGTGTAAAATGATTTTTTCCCCTATAATTATTTTTGTTATAAGTGTGCGGCCTAAAGTGTGTGTATATATGTGCGTGTGTAAATGTGTGTGTGCACACACACATGGGTTGTTCATGTGTGCGTGCATGCATACATATTTTCCTGATAAACAGAAAAGAGCCCTATCAACACAGATAGGGCTGATGCAAGGATTTGCCTCTGTCCTCTATGCTCCCCACTCCTGTCTGCATCTCTCCACTGATCAATAACAGTGCCAGTGAAAGCAATGAAACAGGGCTTCCAGACCCTTCTCCTGCAGTGACCATGTGCAGAAGGTTTTCTCTCCACCTTGCCCCCCCCCCTCGTCCCCCCCACCCCACCCCCCAAATAATTCCCCTCTTTGGCTACAAACCATTCTGGTTGACAGGAGAGTGTTTGTGTTTTGGGCGACATGTGACAGGAAGCAATTGAAAACATGGTGGAGCCAACAGAGCACACTTCCTGTCACCTTTGCTGCTGGGTCATGAGCAGCATGTGTAGCTTTTGCTTGGATACATATGATAAAATCTTCTATCCATTCATTTTCTTCCTTCCCCAATCGCTGCTCCACAGCTCTGAGCATTTCCTAGAGCAAGTGATGCAGGTGTGGGATGTGAAAGAGGAAGGCAACGGCGCAGACTTGTTGAGGTGGTAGGGATGGGAAGAAGGAAGGGGATAGGGAAGGAATTTGTCGTGTGTAATCAAGCCGAAGTTGCATGTGCTATTGACGATGCAGCAGTTAAGGTGACAGGAAGTGTGCTCTAGCAGTTCCGCCTTGCTTTCAATTGCTTCCTGTGACATTCTGTTGAAACACAAACACTCTCATGTTAACCATAATCTATTGAGGAGAGAATGGTAGTACTTTTTGGCAAGATGATGAGAAAAGGAACCCTTTTTGGCAACAAATGGATTTTTGGGAGTTAGAAAGATGAAAATATTTCATTATCAATGTAAAAGCATTTTGTTCAAATTGCCTCCTCAGATTGGAATCATGTTGAAAAGAATGCACGATCATTCACCTATGATCTGCATAAAGTCCTGATCAGTAGTTGGAATTTTGACATGACAGTAATCACATTACAATATCAAACGGTAAAACTATTCAGGCCTTTGACAGATAGCACAACATAACCCAATGATGCAAATGAAAAGACATGATAAATGACAATTTTAAAAGACAAAAAAAGAAGTGATGGAGAGAGAGTCAAACACAGACACATCTATGTATATATCAAGAGACAGCCAGAAACAAAAGAAACAAACAGAAGGACAGAAAGTAAGAGCCAAGCAAGCAAGCTAGCAAGCCACCAGCCCACACACCAACAAACCCACCCACCCTCAAAGAAGTCAAAAGGCTAGATCAGTGAGACACAATGCCAGAAAAAAGATCATCACCATTTAAAGAGACACAGAACACAATACCTACAGATGACATCCCCTTAAACCTATACATCTTTAATTGACATGTCCTCCTATAATATTTCCCTACCTACTGCTACATGAACTTTTTTGAAGAATAGATATCACTGAGTTATGTAATTCAAAATAATGTGAGTGTGTATGTATGTGTGAGCATGTGAGAGAGAGAGAAAGAGAGAGAGGGCAACGAATAAACCTCAAAAACATACTCAAAACATAAGGGAAAACATATAAAAAATATAAAAAACAAAGCTAAACAACAACAACAATAGCAAGCATCATTATGTACCCGCTCCATCAGAAACCTCCACCTCCAAATGTTGTTATTTTCTCTGGACATAAAAAGATTTCTGCTGTAGTTGCCCCTGTCCATCACTTTATATCCTGTCAGTGGTCTGAGGTCTCTCCTGTGGCAGACACTGATTCTGTTTCATAAACATTCTGCGCTGGGGAAATAGCGAGAAGACCTTCCCTTGAACTCCTGTCCTTTTGTTTTTATTGATACATTCCTACAAAACCTCTTGGTACATCTCCCTCATTCGTCCATTCATGTATTCTAATATAAAAGATAAAACTGTGTAGAATGATTTTTTCCATATAATTATTTTTGTTGTAAGTGTGTGGCTAAAAGTGTGTGTATGCATGTGCCTGTGTATATGTGTGTGTGCACACACACATGGGTTGTTCATGTGTGCGTGCATGCATACATATTTTGCTGATAAACAGAAAAAAGCCCTATCAACACAGATAGGGCTGATGCAAGGATTTGCCTCTGTCCTCTATGCTCCCCACTCATGTCTGCATCTCTCCACTGATCAATAACAGTGCCAGTGAAAGCAATGAAACAGGGCTTCCAGACCCTTCTCCTGCAGTGACCATGTGCAGCAGGTTTTCTCTCCACCTTGACAGCCCCCCCTCGCCCCGCCCCGCCCCCCCCAAAAAAAAACAACAACAAAAAACCTCTTTCTGGCTACAAACCATTCTGGTTGACAGGAGAGTGTTTGTGTTTAGGGCAACATGTGACAGGAAGCAATTGAAAATTTGGTGGAACCAACAGAGCACACTTCCTGTCACATTTGCTGTTGCGTTGTGAGCAGCATGTGTAACTTTTGCTTGGATACATATGACAAAATCTTCTATCCATTTATTTTCTTCCTTCCCCAATCGCTGTTCCACAGCTATGAGCATTTCCTGGAGTAAGTGATGGAGGTTTGGGATGTGGAAGAGGAAGGCAAAGGCGCAGATTTGTTGAGGGGTGTAGGGATGGGAAGAAGGAAGGGGATAGAGCAAGGAATTTGTCGTGTGTAATCAAGCCGAAGTTGCTCGTGCCATTGACGATGCAGCAGTGAAGGTGATAGGAAGTGTGCTCTAGCAGTTCTGCCTTGCTTTCAATTGCTTCCTGTGACATTCTGTTGAAACACAAACACACTCATGTTAAGGATAATCTTTTGAGGAGAGAAAAGACTGCAAGAAAAGGAACCCATTTTTGGCGTCCAAAGGATTTTTGGGAGTGAGAAAAATGAAAATATTCTACTATCAATGTACAACTGTTTTGTTCAAATTGACTCCTCAGATTGGACTAATGTTAAATAAATGTGCAATTGCTCACTCAGGATGTAAGGAAAGTCCTAATCATTAGTTGGAATTTTTACTTGACTGATAATTATTGCAAAATCAAATGGTACATTTATACAGGTCTTTGACAAAGTAGAAAAATACAGCTCAGTGATGCAAAAGAAAAGACATGACAAATAAATATTTTAAAGACAAAAAAGTAGACAGACAAACAGACAGGGAGATGCTCAAACACAGAAAGATATTCCTTTTTATAGAGACAGAAAAAGAAGAAGAAAAAACGGAAATAAAGGTGAAGACAGAAAGTGAGAGCTATGCAAGCAAGCAAGCAAGCTATCCACCTACAAACCAACCAACGAAACCAAACAAATCGAAAGGCTACAATCAATAAGACACAATAGCACAATCTTCAACTTAAAAAGCCACTTAACACAGAACTGGCAGATGAAAGAAAGACACTTAAAACAATACAAAACGATCTTTATCAAAATTGGATATTCACAGGTTGAAAAGTAGCTGTTACTAAGTGTGAAGTACACGCAAAAAAGACGTTTCTTCTTCGACATGAGACAAAGAAGTGCAAAGAACATAAATGTTTCCAAGTTGGCTGAAATGGGCAACTTACAGGGATGCGTGTCAAGTGCACTGGACACTTCAACTGTCCAGCTGTCCACAAAAAACAGAGAAAGAACTGACCAGAATAAAGAAAAAGGTAATGGGTGGATGATGTGGGGTATCCTTTCTGGGTGGTGGTGGTAGGGGTGGTTCCTCAGCTAGAGCTGTTGAGAATTTTGTATATGCAACTGCTCTTGCCCACTACTTAGATAGCTGCCTTCCAGCTTCGGGAGTGGTTTTGTTTTAATCGTGGGTTTATGGACAGAGGACAGTGATAGGTGTATATGGAAAGGGCCCTGCCCCATCCTGGACATGTCATTGTAAGCTCTCTCTGCCTCTGTCTGTCTGTCTCTGTCTGTCTGTCTGTCTCTCTCTCTCTGTCTGTCCCTGTCTCTGTCTCTGTCTTTATCTGTCTGTCTGTCTGTCTCTTCTACTGTAACTTTTTCTCTTGCCAGTTTCTCCCTCTCTCTGTGTCTCTCTCTGTGCGCTCATGTGTGCATCCATGCTTGCGAATGTGTGTTGAATGCGTATGCATGATTATCAATTGTAGATGGAAGTGTGCATGTATGTACACACTTCTGCACAGACACACACACACACACACACACACACACACACACACACACACACACACACACACACACACACACACACACACACACACACACACACACACACACACACACACACACACACACACACACACACACACACACACACACACCACACACACACACACACACACACACACAAACACACACACACAACAACACACACACACACACATACACACACACACACACATACACACACACATAGAGACACACACACACACACACACACACGTACGTGCAAGCATGCTTGCATGTTTATCTTCGTGACAAATCTACAGTAATACTGCCTCAGTTGAAGCAGGCATTTGCCTTTCTTCTCCATCCTGTCTCCTTTCTCTCCGCATCTCTCCACTGATCAATAGCAGTGCCGGGGAAGGCATTCACACAGGGCACCTAGACCCTTCTCCTACAGGTCTTGGATGGGAAAGAGGAAAGCAAAAGCGCAGAGCTGCGGAAGAGGGGAGGCTGAGGGGGAGAAGGAAATAACCAATAGGAGGGAGGGAGGAATTGGTCGTGTGTAATCAAGCCCAAGTTGCACGTGCCATTGACGATGCAGCAGTGAGGGTGACAGGAAGTGTGCTTTGACAGTTCCGCCATGCCTTCAATTGCTTCCTGTGACATTTTGTTGAAACACAAACGCCCTCATGTTAACGATAATCTTTTGTGGCAGGAAATAGTGTTTTTGTTTTTTTAGCAAGATTGCGAGAAATTAAATCTTTGGTAAGAAAAAGGAAACTGTTGTATAATTAATGTAAAAATAATATTGGACACGCCTTCTTAGATTGAGGCTCTATATCAATGATTGCAGGTCGGTTAGCACATGATCAAAAGCAAATCCTGGTGGTTTGAATTCCAATGTCACAGTGATAATATTTTTAATGTCAAAGTAATGTCAAAGGAAAGACTGAATCAGATATTTGATAAGTAACAAAAGACATGTCGAGCCAAAATTTTTCAGAGAAAAAAGAAATAGATGAACAGATCTATCTATCTATCTATCTATCTATCTATCTATCTATCTATCTATCTATCTATCTATCTATCTATCTATCTATCTATCTATCTATCTATCTATCTATCTATCTATCTATCTATCTATCTATCTATCTATCTATTCAGAGAAAAAAGAAATAGATGAACAGATCTATCTATCTATCTATCTATCTATCTATCTATCTATCTATCTATCTATCTATCTATCTATCTATCTATCTATCTATTTATCTATCTATCTGTCTGTCTGTCTTACTGTCTGTCAGTCTGTCTCTCTGTCTGTCTATCTATCTATCTGTCTGTCTGTCTGTCTGTCTACCCGTCTGTCTAAGAAGAAGAAGAAGAAGAAGAAGAAGAAGAAGAAGCCAAGTAAGGAAAGAAAGAAAAAAAGAGAGAAAGAGAGAAGGATGTTAACCAACAAACCAACCAGCCAACAAATCAACCAGCCAACCTACCAACCATTCAACTAGTCTATCCCACAGCTAACCAGCTAACCCACCCACCGACCCTCTCACTCTACCCCACAACTAATCAACCAACCATCCAACAAATCATGAGGCTAAGATCAATGAGACACAACGTCAAAAGAAGATCATCAACTAAAGGAGACAATGAACACAGAAACCGATAGACTACAGGAGGACACTTACCAAGACCAAACGATCTTCAACAAAATTCAACATTTCCTATCCTACCAGCAGGTAAGTGAAAATGACAGACAAAAAGACACTTCTTCTTCGACAAGTGACAAAGAGGTTCTAAGGAAAGAAAATGTCCACTAAAGTGGCTTAAATGGGAAAATTACAAGGTGCGCTTGTCAGGTGCACTGGACAGTTAAACTGTCCACCTGTCCACAAGAACAGAGGAAGAATTGACCGAGGTTCAGAAAGCGGTTGGGGGTGGGGGTCGATGATGTGTGATTTTATCTTAATCGCCTGTCTTGAGATCGAAAATCGATTGGAAATGGTGAAAGATGTATGTGGGAATCGCTACCTCACGTCCTGCACATGTCAGTGTGGGCTCTCTCTCTCTCTCTCTCTCTCTCTCTCTCTCTCTCTCTCTCTCTCTCTCTCTCTCTGCTGCTCTTCCCTGCCCTCCCAGCTCTCTCTCGCTCTGTCTTCCTTTCTCTGTCTCTCTCTCTGTCTCTCTCTGTCCTCTCTCTCCTCTCTCTCTGTCTCTGTCTTCCTTTCTCTGTCTCTCTGTCTCTCTGTCTCTCTGTCCTCTCCTCTCTCTCTCTGTCTTCCTTTCTCTGTCTTTCTCTCTCTGTGTCCCTCTCTGTCTCTGTCTTCCTTTCTTTCATCTCTCTGTCTCTGTCTGTTTCTCTCTGTCTCTATGTTTCCCCCTTGTTGCCCCATGAAGGTATTGTGTAAGCAAGCCTCTGTTTTATTTATTCAAGTACTCGCAATAAAATATTCGAGATCGAGTTTTGTCTCTCTGCCTTGTTTTCTTTAATTTTCGGACGCGCGTGTGTGTATGTATGTGTGTGTGTGCGTGCGTGCGTGTGTGTGTGCATGCGTGCGTGCGTGTGTGTGTCAGCCCGCGCGTGTGGTTTGCATCTGCATATATATGTATGTGCGTTTATGTATGTGTTTACTGCAAAAAAAAGGACGACAAATAACATTTAAAAGGAGTAAACAAAAAAGGAGAAAAAAATCATTAATAAAAAAAGAAAAAAAAGAGGAAGAAAAAGAAAGAAAGAAAAAAGAGTCCCCCCCCCACACCAACCCTTTAGAAAGGAAGAAAGAAAAGACAAACACAGCTCTCTCCTTTAAAAAAGGGCTGTGACAAAGGCTTCGGCACTCGTTGTGTGGACACAGCACACATCACTGTGGACTCCTCATCACCCCCTTCAGTCTGTACAGAGGAGGAAGGCCGAGCATCCACACAGTGCCGGACACAGCCTGATATCACCACCAGAGATTTTCCATCCTCTCCTGTCATCGTGGCGGCACTGTGCAATGGCAATGCTCTCTGATCATGAAGTGCCAGTCTGAGTTTAAAGAGGGAAAAAGCTGCAAAAACAACAATAAACAACGAGAGGTAAAATGTAATGTAATAAAATGTAATGTAACGCCATACAAACCAGTATAGCCGCAATTTAATTTTGATGCTCTTCACTCCACTCCCTTCCACCCCAATCCACTCCACTCCGCTCCGTTCTACTCCACTCCACTCCAACCCACTCTACCCCACCAAACTCAACTCCACTTCCCTCAAATCTACTCTTTTCTATTTAATGCAGTGCTATTGTGAACAATGCAATAAGCTTTTTTCCCTCATTGGTTTAATGCTATATTCTACTGGGTAATTTAGGCAAAATAAGCTTTGAAGCTTATCAAGCAATAAGCTATTATCCAAGAGAATGCAACGCAAAAGCAAGGCGATGCAATGCAATACTGTTGCAACAACATACAATACGGTACTGGTAATACCAAGCAGCACAGCAAAGCATAATACAACACACACAACAGAACACAAGGCGTTACATCACGAAAAGTAACAAGTGTTAGGTACACTAATAGATAAATCAACCCACTAAAAAGAAGGTGTCTTATTGTGGATAAAATTCTGCCAGAATGTCTATTATTTTATAAGAAACAATGTACATGCAGAAAAACAAACAGACCAAAAAGGTGATGATACGTTGCTCTAGTGATCTGAAGTACTTGACGGCAACTTCAAAGTTACAAGAAGGGGGGGGGGGGGGGGGGGGGGGGGAGAAGCCAGTAGTGACGTCATTTCAGATGACACGTGGCACTCTTTGTTTTCACTTGCTGAAGGGCGAGGGCTTTGTTAGCCGTTGGATGTAAGTAAAGTGCGAAGCCTACATGAAAATGTTGTTATGCTTTAAGATGTTGTATTGATATTGTCTTCGACCAGGATATGCTCTTAGCGTAACAACCTGCACTTTCCCTTAAAGGAGAAAAAAATATTTTGAAGTCTAAAAATCTAAAACCACTTGGTGTGAATAGACGTTCAACTGAAGACATAGAACATACACAAACACGCGTGCGCGCGCGCACAGACACACACACAGACACACACACACACAGACACACACACACACACACACACACACACACACACACACACACACACACACACACACACACACACACACACACACACACACACACACACGCTTGCTTGCTTGCTTGCTTGCTTGCATTCCATACAAGCGATCAAGGAAGAACATAATTCAAAACGATACTGCAAAACAGCGATTATAGCGAGTAAAATTTAAACTCAAACACACGGACATTCCTTGGCCATTCCAGCACTTTCTTGATCTTGTTTGCAGTGCTTTTAATACCTGTTGAAACCAATACCTCTCTTCACCGCCATTCAAGCCACTGGTTGGGGCGCAGACTGGGATGCTGGTTGGGATTCTGCTGGGGTCTGAAGAGGTTGTTGACAGATGGGGAGGCTCTGAAGGGGATGGGAGACTGCCATTATATTATAAATCAGTGAGAAGTTTTGTAAAAAAAAAAAAGAAGAAAAAAAAGTTGTAAAACGTTTGGAATGTTTAAGGGTGGGAGGCTGTAGGTGTTTGCCAGGTTGGACCAAGGGTGGGGATGGGGATGAGATGAGGCTGGGGCGGGGGGGGGGGGGGGGGGTGAAGTGTTGTATACACACACACATATAATATATAAATAAATAATAAATAAAGAGAGAGATATATATATATACATACATATACACATAACACACGCACACACAACACATATATATATATATATATATATATATATATATATATATGTACACACATATATATATATATATATATATATATATATATATATATATATTATATATATTATATATATATGTACACATATATATATTATTGTGTGTGTGTGTGTGTGTATGTGTGTGTGTGTGTGTGGATGCGCGTGCGCGCGCGCGCGTGTGTCTGTGCGTGCGTGTGTGTGTGTCTATGCGTGCGTGCATGTGCGCGTGTGTATAGTTTATGCAATTCAGGGGAAGAGAAAGAAAGAGAGTGCGACAGAGACGAAGAGACAGACGTACAGACAGAAGAAGAAGAAGAAGAGGAAGAAGAAGAAGAAGAAGAAGAAGAAGAAGAGGAAGAAGAAGAAGAAGAAGAAGAGGAAGAAGAAGAAGAAGAAGAAGAAGAGAAGAAGAAGAAGAAGAAGAAGAGAAGAAGAAGAAGAAGAAGAAGAAAAGAAGAGAGAAGAAGAAGAGGAAAGAAGAAGAGAAGAAGAGGAAGAGAAGAAGAAGAAGAAAGAAGAAGAAGAAGAAGAAGAGAAGAAGAGAAGAAGAAGAAGCAGAAGCAGAAGAAGAAGAAGAAGAAGAAGAAGAAGAAGAAGCAGAAGCAAGAAGAAGAAGAAGAGAAGAAGAAGAAGAAGAAGAAGAAGCAGAAGCAGAAGAAGAAGAAGCAGAAGCAGAAGAAGAAGAAGAAGAAGAAGAAGAGAAGAAGAAGAAGAGGAAGAAGAAGAAGAAGAAGAGGAAGAAGAAAAAGAAGAAGAAGAAGAAGAAGAAGAGGAAGAAGAAGAGGAAGAGAGGAAGAAGAAGAGGAAGAAGAAGAAGAAGAAGGAAGAAGAAGGAAGAAGAAGAAGAAGAAAGAAGAAGAAGAGAAAGAAGAGAAGAAAGAAGAAGAAGAAGAAGAGAGAAGAAGAAGAAGAAGAAGAAGAAGAAGAAGAAAAAGGAGGAAGAAGACGGCCATCCAACCAGACAGCAGGTGACAAAAACAAAGACAGACAGCAGATGAAAAGAAAGAAGACCAACTACATCCAATTCTGCTGCTACTACTGCTTCTGGTAATTATGATAATAATGATAAAACATCAATAAGAAGAAGAGTTTAAAGAGGGGTACGAAGAAAAATGAGAAAAAGAAGAATACGAAAAAGAAAACGAATGCAAATAAGAAAAAGACTGTGAAGAGGAAGAATGCAAAGAAGAAAAAGATTGCGAAAAAGAGGAAGAATGCAAAGAAGAAAAATACTGCGAAGAAGAAGAATAATGCAAAAAAAAAAGACGATTGCGAAGAAGAGGAAGAATGCAACGAAGAAAAAGACTGCGAAGAAGAAGAAGAAGAATGCAAAGAAGAGAAGAACGCGGAGAAGAATGCGAAGAAGAAGAATGCAAAGAATGCGAAAAAGAATGCAAAAAGAATGTGTCGAAGACAAAGAAGAATTAGAGGAATGTGAAGCAGAAGAAGAAGGGTGCGAAGAAGAATTCAAAGAATGCGAAGAAAAATGCAAAGAAGAATACGAAGAATGCGAAGGAGGAGGATGAGAAGGAGGTGGAGAAGAAGAAGAAGACGATGACAACGACGACGACGACGAAGAAGAAGAAGAAGAAGGAGAAGAAAGAAGGATAAGGAGGAGGAAGAGGAGGAGGAAGAGAGAAGGAAAAGGAGGAAAGACTCGTAGGATTCAGAATTCAATAGAATGGTAATGCACACGTTACTGCACACACAGCCCGCAGACTTGTCCAAACACACACCGATCTCTTGTTATCAACTGTACTCTTTACGAACCTAAATTCAATCTCCAAATCTCTTTTAAAACTTGATTCTGTAGCAACCCCCACTGCCTTTGTGTACAGATTGATTCTTGTTAACATGTACATTCCCTGACTGCATGAAGTTGACCACGTATGCATGCAGGTGTGTGTGTTGTGGGGTGTGTGTGTGTGTGTGTGTGTGTTGT
>CM054135.1:73525024-73537524 GCA_028751875.1 Rapana venosa
GTCATAATGCAGTGCAGTGCAGTGCAGGCCCAGTGATGTATTGAGGTCATGCACGTGCAGCTTATTCTCGCCCTTGCCTGGGTCCCCCTGCCTATGGGAGTCAGCACACAGAGTGGGAAGGTTTCCTGTCACAGTCCAATGTTTCGTTTCGTTTCACAACCCAATATATCTTGTGTCACGGCCAAATATTATCCTGCCATGGCACAATATATATTCTGTCGTGGCCCAATATATCTTGTCAGGGCCAAGTATTATCATGTCATGGTCTAGTATATCATGTCATGGCGCAATATATCATGACACGGCCCAATACATTTTGTCATGGCCCAATATATATCGTCATGGCTCAATATATCATGTTATGGCCCAATAGATCATGCCATCATATCATCGTGACAAGATATATTGGGCTGTGAAACGATATATTCTGTCACGACCCAATAATATCATGTCATGACCCAATACATCATGTCATGGCTCAATATACAATGTCGTAGTTCGATATATCCTGACGTGGCCCAATGTATCCTGTCATGTCATGGCTCAAGTGTAGCCCGTCATGGCTCAATACTATATTGTTGTCATGGTTCGTACGATATATTCTGTCATGATCCAATATATACTGTCATGGCCCAATGAGTCATATATTTTGTCATGGCCCAATGTGTTCTGTCATGGCCCAATATATCCTGTCATGGCCGAATATATCCCGTTAGGGCCAAGCATCCATTCTGGCTCCCTCTGCCTGACAGCAGCTAGTGAATAATGCATGAGAGAGAGAGAGGAGAGAGAGAGAGAGAGAGAGAGAGAGAGAGAGAGAGAGAGAGAGAGAGAGAGAGAGAGGAGAGAGAGGAGAGAGAGAGAGAGAGAGAGAGAGAGAGAGAGAGAGAGAGAGAGAGAGAGAGAGAGAGAGAGAGAGAGAGAGAGAGGGGGGGGGGAGGAGAAAACGTGCTGTTTTTTGTTTTGTTTCTGATGACACTATGAGTGTGTGGAGGGAAGATTTGTAGGACAGAGTTCGTTGTCTTTGTAGGAGATCTCTTGTTACTCCTCTTCCTCCTCGAAAACAACATCATTATCACCATCCTCGTCAATGATACCACCACCACCACACCACCACCACCACCACCACCACCACCACCACCACCACCACCAGTAGCGGCTTCATTCCCAGATATTTTTCTACATTTCTAGGACATAATTATGCGTTTGGGGAAAATCGTTCGTGTTCAATGGAAATGTCCATGCCAATTCGTGTTAATAACACATTTAAGTCTTTTCATGTATTATCATGCTCGTATTAGTTTATGGTTATAATAGATGAGATTATGAACACATTGATATTTCATCTAAACTTCCACAAAAATTATAGAAATATTTCCACAGGCCAAACAAGAGTGAATTAGAATGCATTAATTAGTAAACATTTGATAAGTCTAGCATTATGTGTTTTCTTTAAATAGACAAAAACTATATTTGAACTTGGAGGAGCAGACATGTATGTAATTCAGGTAAACTATCTTTAAAGATATTCAGTACATGCAATGGTCTATGTACCAAAGGTACGATATATAACTGTTTGAAATATAAGAAAAATATTTGATGTAGATTGCTTAATCATGGCCTGCTTAATTTTGGAAAATTACCCATCTTCCTAAAACAAGATCGTTTGTCACAACATTATTGAACAACAACTTTCATAAAATCCATAACGAAATTTTTTGCTGTGGATTAATATTTGACAATACTAAAAAACCCTAACAGATTTGAGTTGCTTGCCAAATACTTGGAATTGATTCTATCATTCAACCTAAAAACAACAACTATGAGTCAACCAGTTCAACTTAATTTGTCACATTCATTCCTACTTTTTACAATAATTCAAGCAAATAAAAACATGCGACATACGGCTTTTTTGTAATAAAAGCGATATGAACAATATAGAAGATTAATCTTTAATAACACAGCCTCCGCCCTTCCCTTCCCTCTTACCAATTTGTGAGAGTGCGAGCGGCTACATTATTTCTATGATTTTGCCAATGGTTATCACATTCGTGACACATTAACTAATAACACTGTTGTCATGATTTTCTATCATCTCCCACCCCCCTCCTCTCCACCACACACTAGGGTTACAAGAGCAGTTGACAGGGAATTGTTATTGTCAAAGATCTGTCTCTGTCAGCCTTTTGTTTCTCTTATTGTCCGTCTGTTTGTCAGTGTGAGTACCTGCCTCTGTGTGTGTGTGTGTGTGGTGCATGCCTGCCTGCATGCATGCATGTGTGTGTGTGTGTGTGTGTGTGTGTGTGTGTGTGTGGACGCGTGCGCACGCGCGCGTATGCGTATGCATGCGTTTGTATTTTAGCATTTGTGTGTGAATGCGGGAGAGAAAGGCTGGTATAAAAGTACAAATTTGTGGCGAAAACAGCAGATAATTAGGAAAACTGACAAACAGACAGAGAGACAGACCAGAAAGGCAGGATGAAGGTCAGAATGAAGGTTCACAGAGTGCAGCTGGAGCTGGGAGCCAGGAGAAAAACCCAACTCTGACACTGACAGCACATCATCATCATTCCACCTCTCCATCATTTCTCTACGCTGCATGTCAATGACTTTTGGGGTGTGTGCCTGTCAGATCTCTCTCCTGTCCTGCCACGTATGATAAAGACCAGGGAGATGATGTTGATGACTTTGGAGATGATAGCATCGACGATGGCTACAGTGATGATGCGTTTTTGTGTGTTAATGATGGTAGAAAAGGTACAGACATTCTTGATGAAAACACTGATGTGTTTGTGTTGATGATGGCGGTGGTGGTGGTAGTCGTGATAATGATGACGATGATGATGATGAAAATGATGATGATGATGATGATGGGGATGAAGATGGTGTTGAGGGTGGTGGTGATAATGGTGGTGAAGGTATTATTTATGTGAGACAGGGGCATTGTTTGAAGTCAGTACTTATGAAAACACACATCATCACTTCATCATTACCATCTTCATGTGTTTGAGTTGTTTGTAGGACTTCCTTGACTCTACCGAACACTTGTGACACATCGCGTTGCTTCCCATGGAGAGAGAGAGAGAGAGAGAGAGAGAGAGAGAGAGAGAGAGAGAGAGAGAGAGAGAGAGAGAGAGAGAGAGAGAGAGAGAGAGAGAGTACTTTGAAGCTTGAGGAATACGTTGTCTACGAAGTTACAATACTTATTCTGTTTTCTTAGATGCACTTACATTAATTTAAAGCATTAACTTAACACTTAAAACTTCGCTTTTTAAATTCAGGCAAATTTGGCATCTCACAGGCAGAAACAGAAGCTGATTTGATGCAGGATTGACCATTAATAGTGTGGGCTGTAAAGATAATTAAGGAATGAACTGATCCCCACAGAACGACAGAGGACTCTCAGCAATAAAAGCGAACACAACGTGTTCTTCCTACATACCTACAGGGATCCTCTCGAGTGCTCTTAGACTCTATCAGGCCAAGAAGGATTGGCAATGGAGGTATTTGTTTGCTACCACTAGCTACTTTCAGTAAAAATCATTCCCTATTTGCTTGTTTTCTCTGTCTGTCTGTCTGTCTGTCTGTCTGTCTGTCTGTCTCTGTCTCTGTCTGTCTGTCTCTCTCTCCCACCAACATATTCATTCCATAACTCAAGTACTGTATGTGAACAGGCCCTGAAGACTGGTATTCTATTTGTTTATGATCGCTTATGATTTCTTACTGATGCAGAGATAGAGATAGATAGATAGATAGATAGATAGAGAGAGAGAGAGAGAGAGAGAGAGAGAGAGAGAGAGAGAGAGAGAGAGAGAGAGAGAGAGAGAGAGAGACAGAGATATTGAGATACAGACAGACAAACACCTATCCTACACCTAAGGAAGTGGGGGACAGAGGGAAGAGCTGGCGAGATGAAGTGATCTGCATGACAAAGGGTCGGTGTCAGACCAGCTTGACTACCAGGCCTGATTTACGCAGGGCGGCGCTTTTCATGTTCCTCAAGACACGATAATTAGAGGCCTACCTACCATACAGCTCTCTCCTCTTTTTATATTCGTTCCGTCTCATAATCGATCTGTTTTCTTTTGTTGAGTCCTGCTTCAGATGAATCTGTTCTCGTTGATTCAGTTTTCCATGATAAGAAATTCGAATGAGCAAATCATAGATTCTTTTATGTGGAGTAGGGTAAAGCTGAAGGCATGGTCCTTATCAAATTAGATAATGTCTTAAATGCTGTCATTGAAGGGTTTCTTCTTCTGGTTTGTTTGCTCAGTGTGTGTGTGTGTGTGTGTGTGTGTGTGTGTGTGTGTGTGTGTGTGTGTGTGTGAGTGTGAGTGTGAGTGTGTGTGAATCTTTAATAAAACCTTTCCATTATGATAAAGAAGTTGAATTTAATTCAATACACTTCTTTTCCTTCCCTAACAGTTATTTTCTCAATAAAGATATCTATCCTTCTGATCAGAGAATCTGGGTGGCTTTAAGCCAACTAACTCACTTGCCCTAGCAATATTTCTCTGAAGGATTAAGCTGAACATATTGAAATTATTTATAATACCCTGACTCCCGTCTTTTGTTTACTGGTTAATATATACAAAGAGAATACATGGTGCTTGATGCATAGTAATATAGAATACTGTTGTGCACAAATTTGACATGCTTGGCACACGTACACCAGTAACACTGTTTATAGCTGGAAATGGATAGAAACTAATCGAGGGTAGATTCAATAGCAACTGAGGTATGTCAGAGTTAAAGTTTCTTGTTTTAAGTATACTGTGTTCTATCCCCAAAATCAGAATGTGGATACTTTAACGATGGGTAAAGACGGCTGCATGCAGAACATCTCAACATTGGTGAACCTTGGAGTTTTAGCTGAGGAACAGGGGGAAATACACTGTATTCTAAGAACATAGACATGTAACACTGTCAACTTGTGAAGATGTTTAATCAGACAGAAGTATAAGTGAACTGGTTGACTGGAGTGTTTATAATCCAGGACGCGGTGAGTTGAAAAGAGTCCTGTGGTCACATTACCATATAGAAAATAGGCAGCAGGGAACACATCTCCAATAAAGACTAGAGAGAGGAGATAGCCAGACCCTCTAGATTGAATATTGAGCTGTGTGTTGAGGAAGAGTGAAGAAAACCCCGCTGCCTGTAAATCAGGCGGGTGAGCAGAGCAGAGCAGGGCAGTGTGGCCGTGTGTCCATTGTCATGCACATCAGGCCGCCATCCCAGTCACCCCCCCCCCCCCCCCCCCGCCTTCTCTCCCGGCCTCTGGCTGCAGTGGTGCTGGTGCAGGGCACCTGTCCTCCAAACCTGATCAGACATCAGACACGGTGAGTGGGCGTACCTCCTCCACAGCACAGAGATGATTATTTCTGGTGCAGGAACTGAGGCTGCTTGTGGAGAGAGTGGGAAAGAATTTGAAAAGAAGAAGAATTTACCAAGAAGAATTTGCGAAGAAGAATTGCAAAGAGAGAGAGGAAGAAGAAGAAGAAGAGAAGAGAAGAAGAAGAAGAAGAAGAAGAAGAAGAAGAAGAGAAGGAGAGGAGAATGCAAAGAAATTAGACGAAAAAGAATTCAAAGAAGAAGACTAAGACGATCATTGCAAAGAAGAATATAAAGAAGCAGAAGAAGAATGGAAAGAAGAATATGGAGGAGTGGAAAACTGCAAAGTTGAAGAAAAATGTGGAGGAAGAATGGAAAGAAGAATACAAAGAAGAAGAATGGAAAGAAGCAGAAAACAAAGGAGAAAAAGAAGGAGACTAAGAAGAAGAAAAAGAAGAAAAATGCAAAGAATTTGCAGAAGAGGAACATTTGAAGAAGAATTTAAAGAAGAAGAAGAAGAATTTGAAGAATAATAATAATTTGAGGATGAAGTATGCAAAAAAAAAAATGCAAAGAAGAAAAAGAATAAGAATTCAATGAAGGAGAAGAATGCGCAGAAAAATGCAAGAAGAATGCAAAGAAGAATGCGAGGAAAGCAAAAAAGAAGAGAGAGAGAGAGAGAGAGAGAGAGGAGAGAGAGAGAGAGAGAGAGAGAGAGAGAGAGAGAGAGAGAGAGACAGAGCAGGACAGAGACAGAGACAGAGACAAACAGAGAGACAGAGACAGATAGACAGAAAGACAGACTGATAGACGGACAGAGAGACAGACATGCTGACAGACAGAGAAACAGCCAGATAGAAAGGCAGAAGGTCAGATCAGCATTTAAGGAGAGAACACCGATAAGAAACTTTGGGAACTTCAAACAGTGTCTGAGAGGCCAACAGAGTCTCCATCCATTGACAGTATGGATACAACAGCTCCCAAAGTGCAATTGTTATCCTCAATTATCAATTGTGATTTTTTTCACTATCATTATTTATTTATTTTTTATCTACACAGAAATTGTTGTTTGTGCCTTTGCAACACTAAAGGCTTGTTTGTTCGTGTAGTGCCCTCAAGGTAATAAGACGATCAGAAACAAATAGTTTTGAAATTATTCAGGAGATTTTTTGACACCTTGTTGGAAGAGAGCGAGAGCGAGAGAGAGAGAGAGAGAGAGAGAGAGAGAGAGAGAGAGAGAGAGAGAGAGAGAGAGAGAGAGAGAGAGAGTAAGAGGGAGTGTGTGTGTGTGCGTGCGCGTGTGTGTGTGCGTGCATGCATTTGTGTGTGTGCACATTTTCATGTTTTGGGCTTTTTTTCTTTTCTCTTCTCCTCTTTTGAATCTCTTTCTAGTTTGTTTTCTGTTCTGACAGTAACCACGAATGCAACTTGATTCTTTTTTCTATTTGGAAAGCTTTCACTCGCACTTGCAAGGGAGGTCTCAATCAAAACACCACTCAACTGGGTAAACATTGCAATGCAAAGTCTCTCCAAAAATTTGTGTCTATCTGTTCATCTGTCTGTCAATGTCTGTTTCTCTGTCTGTCTGTCTGCTAGTGTGTTTGTTTGTGTGTGTGTGTTGTGTGTGTGTGTGTGTGTGTGTGTGTGTGTGTTTTGTGAAAGTCAAAGTGTTATTTTCAGATGGTACATTGAACTGCCTGTGTGTGTGTGTATTGTGTGTGTGTGTGTGTGTGTGTGTGTGTGTGTGTGTGTGTGTGTGTGCGCGTGTGTGCGTGTGTGAATCTGTCTGTCCCTCTCCTTTTCGATCAGTCTGAGAGTAAATGAGTGTGGAATCTGAGAAACGTGTGCTGAAGTTAAAAAAGTATACACAAAGGAAGAGGAGGGAAGTGAAAACAACATTGTAGAATGGAGTGATGAGTATTCTTTCATAGAAGCTGGTAAACAGTCGTACATGTTGGTTTCCATCATCATCATCATCATCATCATCATCATCATCATCATCATCATCATCATCATCATCATCATCATCATCATCGTCGTCGTCGTCGTCGTCGTCGTCATCATCGTCATCGTCGTCGTCGTCATCGTCATCGTCGTTGTCATTGTCGTCGCCATCGTCGTCCTCCTCAATAAAATAATAATAATAACAACAACAACAACAACAATAATAATAACAATCGTCATCATCATCATAATCATCATCGTCAGCGTCATCATCACCATAATTTCTTTTTGGAACGCAAAGGCACAGAGGTTTGGCAACAAAGCAGACACACAATGGAAGGAATGCGTGTTTCAACATTTCTCTGATACTCTTCTGACCTTTATAGCTCTTTGTAGTAGCAGACAAATTTGTGTTTCTTTCCCCCTAATCTTTACCTTAATGATATTCCTCGTCTGCCTTGTCTCTTTCTCTGTTTTCTCTGTTTGCCATTTTGTCTCTCTGTCACTGTGTGTCTCTCTCTTGGCAGTTGTTTTTCATTATCTCTCTCTCTTTGTTTTTGTACCGTGGAAAGGGTATAGGTCTTAAGGACTGATATTTTACTACTTCTGTACAACCATCGTTAGTAATTGGTCAAGGTGAACGACAGTTACTACCACTGTCATTCTGGTGACCCAAAAGCAGCAGGGAAGGAGGTGGCAAAGGGAATGATTAGTGTGACAAGGCGCCAGCTTCCTGTGAGTTGGGCAATCTCTCTGATGGACGCAAAGTTCAAGTGGGAGGTTTAGAATTCGCCAAATTGCAGCACAACAGTTCTTTGATGTGTTCACGAACTTTCTGTCTTATTGCTCTGACCTATTTTTAAAATCCTCCTCCATGCTTTAGTGGTACTAGTTTCAGAGAATTTGTTTTCATAAACATTTTTTTTTTCAAATAAAAATGATGGTGTTATATAGCCATTTGTATGTCCTGCTTTATATTCCCAGTGAATTTTCACCAACCTGTTTCAACTCATTTGTGAAAGTAAAAATCAGATGCTAAGAAAATGAAACAGAGATAGAATAAAATGAAATAAAATCAAACAAAATAGAAACAATGCTCCCCAAAGTCGGTATACGGCTCCCTTAATGGTAGGAAAAACGTTTGCATACACGCATATCTCATTATTGATGAACCTGGGACCACTAACCAACCAACAAAAAAAAAGATGTACAATACAGTACAATACAATACAACAAAACCAATTAAACGTAGTTGCTGTAGATATTTAGACAGAAAGAAACATTCGTAAGATGACGGATTGAAATATTTAGAAATAATAAACCCAAAGTCTATGACAAAATGCCTCAATGAGCCAAAAAGTTGTAGTAAACACTTCGATACTGATCCCAAAGACAGGAGAAGGCCAGACCCCTAGATTGAATATCGAGCTGTGTGTTGAGGAAGATGGAAGAAACCCCCGCTGCCTGTAAATCAGGCGGGTGAGCAGAGCAGAGCAGAGCAGTGTGGCCGTGTGTCCATTGTCATGCACATCAGGCCGCCATCCAGTCACCCCCCCCCCCCCCCTGCTCCTCTCCCGGCCTCTGGCTGCAGTGGTGCTGGTGCAGGGCACCTGTCTTCCAAACCTGATTAGACATCAGACACGGTGAGTGGGCGTACCTCCTCCACAGCACAGAGATGATTATTTCTGGTACAGGAACGGAGGCTGCTTGTGGAGAGAGTGATAATAAAGGAAGAATAGAGAAGGGGCACTGACACTGACAATGAATGTAGTTTTTTTGCCATTGAATGTCAATCCTATTGCCACAGAATAAAATCCTGTGTTTGAGACATCATGCAGCACAATGAAAAAACACAAAGCAATTAAGTATAATTACTAATAAAGAAAGGAAACGTAGACAAAGGAAAGAAATCATAACGAAAAGTCTGGGGGAAGATCATATTCAAATGGCAGAAAAATACAACTCTAAAATAAAATAAAAAGTTAATTGATTCACCTTTCAGACAACCACTGGCAAATCATAAACATGAATATGACAGAGAGAGAGAGAGAGAGAGAGAGAGAGAGAGAGGAGAGAGAGAGAGAGAGAGAGAGAGAGAGAGAGAGAGAGAGAGAGAGAGAGAGAGATGAATAAATCATGCTGCAAAAGAAGAGTATTTGAGAGGCCAATAGAATGTCAGAAAGAGACACGAAAACATACTCTCTACGCGTGCTTTATGGCCAGTCTTCGTTTTGAATCTTCTTTTTACCAGTGAAGTATTGGCACACAGTGTGTAAAAGATCAATGAAACTGGGAAAGTGATTGATGCATTGTCCTCTGGATGATGCAGAGAGCTGTATGGTATTATGTTGTTGTTATCTCCAAGGAAAGATATTGATGCATTGTCCTCTTGATAATGTGGAGAGCTGTATAGTATCAATAATGCTGTTGTTATCTCCAGGATAAGGTATTGATATACTGTTCTCATGATGATGCAGAGAGCTGTATGGTATTAATATGTTGTTGTTATATCCAGGGAAAGGTATTGATAGATTGTCCTCATGATGATGTGAAGAGCTGTATGGTATTATGTTGTTGTTATCTCCAAGGTAAGGTATTGATACATTGTCCTCTTGATTATTATATTTTGTTTCCTCATTAGTATGTATTCTTGATGATGTGAAGAGCTGTATAGTATTATGTTGTTGTTATCTCCAGGTAAGGTATTGATACATTGTCCTCTTGATGATGCAGAGAGCTGTATAGTATCAATATGTTGTTGTTATCTCCAGGGTAAGGTATTGATACATTGTCCTCTTGATGATGCAGAGAGCTGTATAGTATCAATATGTTGTTGTTATCTCCAGGGTAAGGTATTGATATACTGTTGTCATGATGATGCAGAGAGCTGTAAAGTATTAATATGTTGTTGTTATCTCCAGGGGAAAGATACTGATACATTGTCCTCATGGTGAGGCAGGGAACTGTATAGTATTGTGTTGCTGTTAGCAAAGTCCCTAAAGTTTTTTTCACGCTTCTCTCCTTCCAAAGATTAAAGTGTTCCAACTTTTTAACCTCAGAGTAAGTTGAAGTCGTCCTTGTACCTTCTCCCGGCTCATCATATGAGTCAGCCAGTTGACCTTTCCCTGACCCTGTTATGTAGCTGCCACACATATCAGGCTTCCCAGAATTCAATATTGATCATTTACATATCGCTTAGCACACCCCCCAACCCTCCCTGCCAGCAGGAGACTTCATCTCAAGTCCCCGTCTTCTGTGGAAATTCCTCTCGTTTGATGCAGCAGTCTGAATGAAAGTTTCTGAATCGTCTAGGAAGTATTTGGAAGAAGTCGTTCCGTGCAGTGTCATTTTTTCCTGTCTCACTAAAACACGTACCGCAATATCTGTTGGCATAATGTTCGGTAAGAGCGTTCATTGTTCATTGTTCATTGTCTATTCCGTTACTATTATATAACTAAGTAAACTGACTTTAAGCAAATTGAACAAAATATCTGCCGTTTAGAAGAAAGGTTATTCCTGAAGGGACATTGTTCAAGAAATGAACAAAAGCGCTTTTTGGTCCATCTCCAGCTGTCTGTACTTGCATTGCCATGTCGAGGTCCAAGTGAATTCGTAGCATCGTACAAGTTATCTGAACAGAATTTATCAGAAAATGATACCAGGTTTAGACAATCTAGATACATTTCGATGATACACCAGCAAAGCGCCAGCGAAAGCTTTGGAAAGCATATCTGAAGGAACTTTTTCCCAATCTCGCCCCACTCTTCTCCCGACACTGAAGTGTCTGCCCGTGTGAAGCCTGCTTCAGGCAGGACGATCGATGTCCTCCTCCTCCTCTTTCCCAAAGCTCCCGCCACCACACAAGCGCGGCAGGATCAGACAATTGGATAGAAATATATGAACAACAACAAAACCCGCCACCTAAAGATATTATCTAGCGGGGGGATATTTATGATGAAACCTGCCACCAGACTCACCCTCATACCCCCAAATCTATACATCTCCTCCCCAGTTCTCCATACAGATTTCCTTTCTAGCCCCTACCCCTCCGCCCCCCCTCCCTCTTCCCACTCCCATCATCAGCCTTGTCTGTTGACCCAGCCCAACCCAGGGTCTAAAGCGACGTCCTCTCTCCCTCCCTCCCTCCCCTCCTTTTTTTTTTTTTTCTAAACTGGAGGTGGCCCGGAATGGAGAGAATGTAAGAATTGATCAAAATGCAGAGGATGGATCCCAGGTGGACAGTCTGACGTGGCCTGCAGAAACCACGTGATTCTGCATGGGTGAGTCAAGACTAACGCCTTGCAGGAACCCACATCTTTCGTGTCACGGAGTAAGTTTAAATCCGCAAATACCCTCCAAGAGCAGACTGGCATTTAAAACAATCTCCTCCCTTCAACAAATACACTTTTCAAAGCTGTCGTGTTTTCACTGTCCAGCAGGTGTTTTTGTTACTAAACAGAGGCTAGATGAAAAGATTGAAACTGCTGTTGATCAAGGAATCACAAGCACAAAGTGGAGTTTTACATGAGCGGCGCCTTTTATTCTAACATAGAAGAAAGTGTTGGCTGATCTCGAAAATAGAAAGAAATGCTGTTGTAAGTGCACTCATGTACAGTAATGCATAGAAAAAAAGATGACTGAACAAAAAAAAACAGAAAAAGAAAAAGAAAACGACGTAATGCATTTTAAAAGGATCAAACTGTGCCCATTCTAAGTAAACAAAAGACTTTCAGGAAAAAGGAATTTATATAACATTCGCTGGACAGCTAGAAACACTTTAAGTTCATTTAGTCGATGAAAAGTGTGACAAACTGACGCACATTATTGCCTGCATATTCATTATTTGAGAAATCGAGGGTAGAAGAAAAAAACTCAACGTACAGCTATGTCAGAACCACCTGAAATTTGAGGCAAAATGGAAAACTGGGGCTTAAATCTTTGCTAGTAGGGATTGATTAGTGATTTAAAAACTATAAAGTGGGAAATGCGGATTTAGGAAATGGGGAGTCAGGACAACACGATGATCTCTGTTTTTTTCACCACCTTCACCGCCTGTGGAGATTCTAAGAATGACGCAAACAACAGCCAGTCAAAATTGTCAACTGTAGCGAAATCTATGAAAAAAGACCATAATGATCAGATCAGAAACTGAACTAATAGAAATCAATCAAAGTTAAGACTTCCCAGTGTTTATTCATGAATGATGTAAACATTTTATATTTACG
>CM054135.1:73542524-73545024 GCA_028751875.1 Rapana venosa
CATCCTCAGGATAAAGAGATTGAATTTATTGATCGCTGAATAGAAACAAGGCTATACAATTAGAAATCATCAGCTTAGGTTACTATGTATTTGGAGACAGTCAACTTCTTCCCCAGACAATGTCCCCCACAAATCACTCTCCCAGTGTCTGGCCTGTGGTCTTTTCCGCCCTCAGTCAACTGCCTCCACTCAGACAGTCAGGTATCAATAGCCTGTCGATGGGCCTGTGGGGAGGCAGTCTTCATATCAGGGCTTACACTGCCTCTGATAGTCCTCAGAGATTTTCTTTCCATACACTTGGCTGCTGAGCCAAACACAGCTGACACGAAAGGGAATTACTTAGTGAAACTTACGCATGCTTGGCTTTCATTTCACTTAATGCTGTCTGATGGGAAACAAGGACTTAATCTTCTATCTGGGGTATTAAGGGGTTGATTTTGTTTGGTCTGTTTTTGTCTATATAAAATTGTGCCTATCATCATCACGTGTGTATGTGCATTCATTCACATTAATATTCTTGTATGACAATGAATAATAGAGTGAGTAAATGAGGAAAAGGTGCATATGGGATGTGGATGAGGATATGTGCAGGCATAAAAGTGTGAAAACGGACTGACTTTTAAAAATACATTTAATTAACAGAGATTCTAGCAATGGGTCTCACTTCCACATGAAATCTCAGAAATCTTCCAGCCACAGTCACAGGGTTAAGATATCTAGACTTTTTTTTCTCAGGCAGTCCATGTAACAAGCATGGCAGCCTTTCCACTTGTGCATCCCTTGTCAGGGTGCTGGCTGTCTCCTTAGCCTCTGTCTCACGGGCTGGAACACAGCGTGTTCGTTGTACTGTGTTTTGTTACTATGTTGGTGGTGTGTAGATTTGGTTAAGTTTGTGGGTGATTTCCATTGTTTTTGTTCTGGATATGAGTGTGTCAGTTATGTCCTTTGACTAGGTGACCTATGAGCTAAAAGAAGCAGATGATCAGGAGACATAGCTGCATATTCAGTACCATGAACACACTGTATTTCGGACAGAAGAGACAGATGCTCAGGGGATAGCCAGCACCCTAACAAGAGATATATACGTGGAAAAACTGTCAAGCTGGTTACATGGATTGCATGAGAACAAGTATAGTATAGTAAAACTAAATGTTCCTATAAGCTAATTACATCCTTTATAAACTAGCCTCTAGGCCATTACTTGATCAATTCCCAACGCCATCAAATAACGGTACCATTTTAAAGTACATGTTTTGTTTTCAATTTCTTGTTATGCTCCTTCATGATCCAAACACAAGAGTAACAATATGCTTTTACAAATTAAAAAAACCACATGCATATATATTTTTTTAATGCAGGAAGAATCCGTTGAATCTTTTGCCACGTATGCTGAGGCACACAGCATTTTCCCTAGACAGGGTACCCCACAAATCAGTGCCCCGATGTCTGGATGTGGTCTTTCCTACCCACAGTCAGCTGCCTCCACTCAGACAGTCAGGTATCAATAGCCTGTCTATGGGCCTGTGGGGAGGCAGTCTTCATATCAGGGCTTACACTGCCTCTGATAGTCCTGAGTGCTGTTGTTTCATCCACTTGGCTGCTGAGCCAAACAGCTGACGCGAAAGGGAATTAAAAGGATAGAAGCTTTTCCTGTCCAGCGATCATGTCTATCAGGGTTATCTGATGGTAAAGTTAATCAGCTGTCTGTGTTTCTGTCTGTAGTCCACCTTTCTTGGTTCATCTGAAAATGTTTGTCGTATTCATCCGTTGGTGTACATAGATGATGTATCCCTTTCCTTTGTGTGTGTGTGTGTGTGTGTGTGTGTGTGTGTGTGTGTGTGTGTGCGTGCGCGCGCGCGCGTGCGTGCGTGTGTGTGTGTGTGTGTGTGTGTGTGTGTGGTGTTGTGTGTGTGTGTGTGTGTGTGTGTGCGTTTCTGTGTCTTTGTATTGTCTCTTTGTCTCTGCATTGTCCCTGCCTCTGTCTCGTTGTATATTTGTCTGTCTGTTCTCCCCACTCTGTCTTTCATCATTAACTTAACATTATGCAAGTTTTCACTTTATTTGCCATCACTTGTTGCTAAACTGTATAGCAGAGGACTGATGTGTAAAGCGAAACACTCTGGCGTGTAGCTAGACCATGGCACTACAAGAGAGGACTGCCTGACTCTATGTGAAGTGACACACTTTGATGTGGCACTAAAGGAGAGGACTAGTTTGTCAAGTGAAACAGGAGTGGTAAGCTACACCCCCCTCCCCCCATTTCCCCATCTCTATTCCCAGCAGTACTTGGGGCCCCACTCTCTCATTCACTGTAGATCAGACTGTTTACACTGATACCGCATCGTCTCATTTTGCCCAGACTTTCTCACTCCGCGGGGATCAGCGCTTTGGATTTTCTTTTCTCCCAATCCCCCAAACCATCAGGAGATCCATGCCTGCTGGTTCATCAGTCCGAAAGGACTGATCATTGGACTGAAGAGGGATCAGACACTCCCCACAC
>CM054135.1:73552524-73592524 GCA_028751875.1 Rapana venosa
AAGAACAAAGGCCGCCAGGGAGGAGGAATAAACCTCTCCTTTCAAATAGCCTGATCCCGGCTGATGGATATTTTTAACTGCTCTGACAAAAATTTTTCCTAGCAGAAAGAAATTCGAGTTGACTGAAATTGGGTGGAAATTGAACGTTAAACAAGCATCAGGATTGTTTTTTGGTATGATGTTGCATTTTCTCAAACAACAATTTCTATCTAATTGTAATTGTCCTTCATGGAATGATTAAAGTGTTTTTGACTTGACTTGGCTTGACTTGATCTAGTCTTCTATAAATCGAGCACAATGTTGTTTTGTTTTTGTAGCCCTAAGAGTACAAGCACAACTGCAAACTATGCAACTTAAACATTTTTCAAGAACAAAATAAAAAAAATACCCGAATTTCAGTTGTCCTACAAATCTCTCTACACATCACCTGTACATAAATAAAACATGTAAAGTAATGGCTGGTCAGGCCATGATGCCATGCAACAAACTCCGCATGATGATGCCGTCTTGATATCACCCATCATCCTTGTATCCCTCTCTGCGATGGACGGTTCATCAATAGCTCCTGATAGATCCTGCAACAACTGTTTCCATCAAACAAAGGAAGGAAACAGAATCTGTCGTTGTCAGTCTTTCGCTCTGGGCTGGTCCTGATTCATGAGTTCCTGTCAGAGAAAAGAGGATATGAAGACACACTCCTGCCACAGAAAGATTCCTTGATCTTCGCGTGGGTGTGTTGTTGTGTGAGACTGCATTTTTCTTCAGTATTCTTTGATAGCTAAGTTCTTATGCTAACTCTCTTTATTTTATACACACTGACCCACCGGGATCATCATGCCGCTGTTACTACTACTATTAATGCTGCTGCTGTGCTGCTACTACTGCTATTAATACTACTGCTGCTGCTGCTACCGCTACTACAACTGCTGCTGTTGCTGCTGCTGCTGCTGCTGCTGCTGCTACTACTACTACTACTACTACTGCTGCTGCTGCTGCTGCTGATGATGATGATGATGACGACGACGACGACGCTGATGCTAAACAAAAACCAAGAGGGGGTCTCTCACTTTTCTCTTCTTCATCAATGACTAAAGACTAACCATACAGCAACCTCTGCTACGACAGAGAGGGTTGCCTTGTATTGGTCCTTACAAGCTCAGCACATTTCAAGTTATTGCTATTACCCTTAAGTTATGGTTAAGCAGATGTAAAAACCCTGTCCACTTTCACAGAAGACTAGGCTAGAGGCGTCCTAGAGTTTGGACAATTCCAGAATGTCCAGTTTACGCCTCTGGCTTTGAAATTGCATGGAGTTTCATAGCTGGCATAAAAGGCATGAGGACCAATCTGCTTCAGTTTTTTTGGAAGTGCATCATCGTGTCAAATTGCAGTTTTAGTCTTCTGATTGAAATGTGATGTACCCATGCTAATACCATAGTTCTCGCTCTCTCTCTCATACACACAAACACACACACACACACACACACACACACACACACACACACACACACACACACACACACACACACACACACACACACACACACACACACACACACACACACACACACACACACACACACACACACATAGAATATCTCTCTTTCTCATCAGGACCAAAATGCAATGAAATTATCTATCCTTATCTAAACAGAAGTACTGATGGTTCTTTCTGCCCCGGGGAGACACTAGCTGCGCCTTCTTTGCCTTCAGTCTTGCTGCTGCAGACTTCTAGAGTGGCTCTGCAGACCAAGCGTCCATGGCCGCCTCTGCCACAGTCGCTGCAGACAACATGGGACTGGGGGATGGATGACGGTGTGGTTTTGCTGTCTCCCCCCCCCACCCCTCCGCTGGTTTCTTCTATCCGTCAGGGTTGGAAGTCTCTTCACGACTTCCCTGCAGCAAATCCCTCACGTACTGCTCCCCCGAACCCGGAATCAGTCGAACTACAAAATGTGGATACCACAGATAAGTTTTGGGAGTAATCCACATAGAGTGTGCTCCTCAATGCTTCAGCAACAATAGCTCCAGACTGAGTGTTAGGAATTGATGCCACTTGGGGAAAGAAACCCTCTCTTCGGAAATATCTTTATCCTAATACTATTTTGTGTGTGAGTGCATTGGAAAAAATTATCAACAAAGAAATACGAATTCATAAAAAGTGGACACAATGTTTATAACTAGTGTAAATGTGCGTAACACAACTTCTTTAGACGTTTCATTTTTTAACCACACATAATTTTTATCAGTCTTTCTTTTAAAAAAAAAAAGTAAAAATACAGCACAAGTGTTGGAATATTTCAAAATCATTTCAAGAACACACTAATTATTGAACTGGAGTTGTTATAATAACCAACAAGCACACCTCCAATAAAGATAGATTATGAAAACCCACTCAATAAAAATCTCTGTGCATAACAGGGACCAAAATCTTTATCATGGTTAAGCTAAAATCAGTAACACAAGTTATCTGCTAAAATCAAACACAGCACACAGCAGTTTGCACAAGAGGTTACTCAAGAATTTACTCACACATCCTTCTCTGCACCGCTTTATTCATCAATAACTCCTGACTGATCCTGTCCTTATCTTTTATGCCGTAAAATTCAAACGTCTCCCCTCCCTGCTACCCTTGTCATCCGGGCTGTCAATGATTCACGAGCGCCTCAGCTACAAGAGGACACGGAGCCAAGTCCTTACTGCCAACAGTTGTCTGAGATCTTGGGGGTGCTTTGGTTTTTTGTATTTTCTTCAGCCTTCTTTTAGAAAAAAAATACTCGTGCTTGCTCTTCCACATAGATACAGGTACGCCTTCACTTCTAGCAACAGAACATGTTTGTTTCCAAAGAGAAAAACAAAACATAGTTCTGCAAGAAACACTCACACCAGGGAGCTAACGTATTAAACTTAAGACATGGTTAGAGAGACGCCCACTTCTTGCTTTTCTGAAGTTATCAACAGCTCTTGACAGACCATACAAACAACTGTTGTCACAAAAGATTTTAACTTGCATAAATCCATCTACGAATCTCAAACTCTTTAATATAACAAGAAATGTTTAATCACTACCACACAAGAAATACTGTTGAAGTCTTTGTGGGAAGAAGCTTCATTACGACAATGACATGATGGTCATTTTTTTTCCTTGAGAGTCATCCACTCAGTGCTGTCTGTCATGGGTCTGTCATCTACAGATTGATCCTGGAAGCACCGTTGCCACATGGGAGAGATAAATTTTCCAAAATTTTGTCATTAGAGTTGCTCAATTTGTGTGTGTGTGCGTGTGTGTGTGTGTGTGTGTGTGTGTGTGTGTGTGTGTGTGTGTGTGTGTGTGTGTGAAATCAGTGGAGTTAAATGTGTTTTATTGTAAATCAGATGTCTTCTTTGCAAGAAAATGACGAGAATGGTTGTCACACTGTGGCTGTTTCATATTACACACAATGCTTTCCTTGTATCTTCTCTGGAGTAGTGCACGGTGTTAGTACCTTGCCTTAAATATGAAAGCATACCTAAATACAAATAACTTCTTTTGTTAATATCTAAACATGACAAGTAAAAAGAAAGACGGGTACAAAATAACCTGACAAATAAAGAACTTTCACCGAAACTGAAGCACTTAACAACACAGAAGAATTGTTCCTCAGCTTCAGACCAGAAATGGTGATAGAGGTGTTTTTTTCTAGTATCAATCTGAGCACAAAGTCTGCTGAACTATAAGCCCCTCAAGAATCGCTGACACATCCCTATTCCCTAAAGCCTCATCCATCAGTAACTGCAGACTGACCTATCACAGCCTCTGTCATAAGGGAGAACTAAAAGGTCGCTTGCTGTCTCAGCAAAATCTCCCAGTCTGAGTTACTGATAATTCATGAGCTCCTAAAGAAAAGGGCAGACAAAGCCATACAATTGCAAACCGTACTTAGGCATGTTACTGTTTCAAACATTCTTTTTTCACTAGTTGCCTTTCACGAAAGAAGTAAGTGCTGGTATTTTGACATGGTTATGCATAGAGATTGTTACATACGACAAGAGGAAAAGTAGCCGTCACTTTTAAATAAGTACGGAGATCCCCTGATTAGCCAGATCACAAGTCATAAAAGTCCTGGCCACACAGGTCTGGCTATTATCACTCTTCATGATCCAATGACTTTATGATGTATTACATGACACACAAAATATCTACAATAACGTTTTGCAAAGTCTGCAGAGTGAGTAAAGCTCCTTGAGCACTATCAGGGCACCTGATTTCGAAACTTCAAAGGAGATATAATAATTATGATGTGATGTTGCTCTGCAAGCTAGCGGTGTCCCAATGTCCTGTGTGTCAAATGCACCAGAGACTGTAGGCAACATTGGGTTTGAATGGTCTTTGTTCAATCCTAATTTGAGCAGATTTAACGTGTGCAAATATTTACGAGTTGATGACACGCAGACAAGTACATCTGCGCGCGTGCACCCATCCATTCATGCACACCCGTACACACTTTCTCTCTTTCTCTCTCTCTCTCTATCTCTCTCTCTCTCATAGATTAACCTTTGGGAGAAAACATGTGTCTATGTATAGATTACACGATTCCCAGGGATACCAATAATCAATGACAAACAATCCCACTTGCAGTGATTTATAAGTTAAAAAAAACAACACACATGCCTCAAAGAAAAACATGGTTCAACGAGTTGTTGTTGTTGACAAGTCACGATAATCATGCACCCCAACCTCCAGATACAAGTTTCTCCCAAGCAACACCCCTTTCACCACAGAAAAGCCAGTTACAGAAGAGGTCCACTGGGAGCCAGTCACTTCTGTCTCTCCCCCATGGGCTATTCATCGATAGCTTCAGACTGACGCTGTAGCCTCCACTGTCCCCTGGGAGATACACAGATATCTCTCCTGGCAAATCTCTTCATCCGGGCTGTTACTAGTTTGAAAGGGCAGCAAGCAGAGAGAGGAGGCTGCTATGGGGAAGAAAGACTTGAAGAGGAGATCCCTGGAAAACTTTGAAATAATGGGTGTGAACACTTTTTGAATACCAATTTCTAGGAGGCATAACTTTGGTAAAGGGATTTTTTAAATTTGTCTTTCTTTAATAAAAAAAAAAGTCGTAATAAGATTTTGCTGATCCAAACATACTTTGGAGGACATACGCACAAACATGCCTGTGCTCAAGTACACGAGCTCGTGGACACACTTTCCCCTTTTCTCGTAGAAACACAGAATGGGGAATGATGATATACAAGTATGTATGTATGTAAACATGTACACACTCACGCTCGGAAGGACACACAGACACAGACATAGACACTGAAACACAGACACACACTTAGAGTGAACAGACGTTAAATTGAAGACAGACACACACACAGAGCCAGACACACAGACAGACACACAGACACACACACATAGACACACACACACACACAGACATAGGCACAGACATAGACACAGACACACACACAGAAACACACAGACACACACAGACACAGACACACACACACAGACATAGACACAGACACACACACAGACATAGACACAGACACACACACACAGACTCAGACACAGACCCCAAAGACAACACAGACACACACAGACACGCACACACAGACACACACAGACACACACACAGACACACACACACACCCAACAGACAACACACACATACAGACACATAAAAAACACACAGACACACGCACAGACACACACAGACACACAGACACACACACACACACACACACACACACACCCCACACACACACACACACACACACACACACACACACACACACACACACACACACACACTACCCCTTCCTCCCCTTACACCACCATTTCAGATGTTCCCGCTTTCCTCTAAGCTGCTAAAGCCATCTAAACGCATACAACCTAAAGGCATTGGGCAGAAAAGGTATTAACCAACAAACTTGCTGCATTTGCAAGCTCAAGGCCTATACCTTGGAATTGTCCAAACTCTTGGACGCAACTAGCCTCGTCTGCTACAAAACTGAAGAGGTTTCTGAAGTGTGCTCCACATAACTTAAGAGTAATAACAAACATTTTCAAATATTCTGAACCTGTTAGAATCAACACAAGGTCAACATAGGTACCTGCTGGCAACTAGACTAGTCTGCTATAACAGTGCACAGCGTTTTGATATTTGATAAACCATAACTTGAGGGTAGTAACAATAAGTTCGAATGTTCTAAATATGCAAGGACCACTACAAGGCCAACATAGATATCTGCTGGTAGTTACATCTGTCACAAAGTTGTTATTGTGCTCTGATTTAGAAGAAGGGTTGAGACTTCCAGCAGACACCTGCAGGGCCTGCAAGTGATGTACACAGCACTGAAGGACACAATTCTTTCTTTCTTGTTATTCTTTTTCTATGTCGAGGATAATTGAATAAGTACTTATGTGCTTTTTTTTTTACATCAAGTACCCGTGTGTATGCGGTTTTGTAAGTTCTGTCATCTGTTCCCACAGGCACACAATGACCTACTCTTACAAAAAGCGGAACATGATTTAACGTGTGCGCAAGATGTTCTGCGTGCGTTCGCACACGGGACCTCGGTTTATAGTCTCATCCGAAGGACTTTTGGGGAGAAGGGAGTCTGCACTGATGTTAACTCCAGGGGAAAATATTCCTCTTGAACGGGAATCGAACCCGGGTCGTCAGATTGTGAGCGCAATGTTCTAACCACTAGGCTATCCCGTCCTCCCACAATGGTAAAGGAAGACAGTCACCTTCGGCAGCATAAGAACTGGTGTTCTCTTCTCTTCCGCCTTAACTTCACGAGTAGTGTTTGGACACTGCACTGTATTTTCCAGCAAGCTGAAACTGGAAGAGCCCACCCTATCCAAGTACAGAATGCATGCTGGGTATATTGGCTTTTCCATGGCCAGCCGAACGCTGAAATGTGTTATGCGATCTTCACAGAGCCTTTTTGACCTTCATGGGCATATACACAAAGAACATTATGACACTGGCAGGCCTGCACTTTAAATCGACCCAAGAAATGGGGAAAAATCCCCACATTTAATTCCCCCTGCCGAGATTCGAACCCACGACTTCATGGAACTACAGGATGGAAGTGAAACGCTCTCTTGCCAAGAAAAAAAACGGTAGACATTGATGCCTGCAGCCATGTGAGCGCAAAGCCTGTTGAAGGAGAGGTCCTGTGGGAATCTTTCTTTGCCGCTCATCCCTCTCCACACCGCCTGCCTGCCTCAGCCATCAAGAACTGCAGACTGACCCCCCACCCCCCAACACACACACCACTTCTGGCACCAGGGAAAAGAACAAGCTCTCCTGCAGAAATCCCCTGATCTGGACTGCTCCAAGTTTCCTTCAGGGTTTCAGGGAAAGATAGGAGAAGAGAGTGGGAACAGGGATAGTTTTACCGTCGTTAATGGGAAATGGGATATTGTCTAAGATTGCGAAGGTGTGAAAGCTTTTACAGCGGCCTGCTTCAATCCTCAGAATGCGCTGTGAGGTGGGAGGGCATAGTTCAGCTTGTTGCATGCCGCCTGTGGTCACAGCACAGTATCGTGCCGTTCCTCAGTCAGAGAGCCTGATTCAGCTGCCAGGGCATACAACCAGTTCTTCAGGAACTGCGCCATTCAAAGAACTGATTCATATGTCAAACTGCATCATTTATTCAGTTGGCTCATCTTGTTCTTTCTTTTTTCTTTATTATTTTTCCGAGGGATTAATTTTTAGCTATAATAGAATAAGCACTCGCATGCTTTTTAAAATCTAGTCCCCCTGTGTCTGCAGTTTTGTTAATTTTGTCATCCGTTCCCTCCGGCACACAATAGCCTTCTCTTCTAAAAACCGGAACGGATTTTAATGTGTGCTCAATATGTTCTGCGTGCGTTCGCACACGGGACCTCGGTTTATAGTCTCATCTGAAGGGCTTTTGGGGGAGTGGAGTCGGCACTGATGTTAACTCCGGAGGAAAAATGCCCATGAACGAGATTCGAACCTGGTTCAGTAGATCACGAACGCATCACTATCACCACCAAGCTATCCAGTGCCCCCCATCTGCCAAATCATACCATTCAACATCCCCGAAGTCAGAATGCAGCCACCTTAAAATAATCAGGGGAAAAAACGGTCGATACGCAAAAGAAAATTAACGACTTGTGAATCTGGGAGGTCTAGCCGAGGAAGGAAAAAAGGCATCATCATCATCATTTCACATGAAGGCATCATCAGCATTCCACATGAAGATTTATGTGTGAAGGCATCATCATCATTTCACATGAAGGCATCATCATCATTCCACATGAAGATTTATGTGTGAAGGCATCATCATCATTCCACATGAGGTTTATGTGTGAAGGCATCATCATCATTCCACATGAAGGCTTATGTGTGAGGGCATCATCATCATTCCACATGAAGGCATCATTATCATTCCACATGAAGCTTAGTGGAGGGCCATCATCACATTCCACATGAAGGCTTATGTGTGAAGGCATCATCATCATTCCACATGAAGGCTTATGTGTGAAGGCATCATCATCACTCCACATGAGGGCTTATGTGTGAAGGCATCATCATCATTCCACATGAAGGCTTATGTGTGAAGGCATCCTCATCATTCCACATGAAGGCTTATGTGAAAGGCATCATCTCACCACAGAGGCTATCTTGAGGGCACATCATCATTCACATGAGGCTTATGTTGAGGCACATCATCATTCCACAGAAGCTTATGTGTGAGGGCATAACATCACTCCCTGAGGCTTATTTAGGGCATCATCACTCATTCATCAATGAGACTTATGTTAGGCTCATCATCCAATATCATCATGAAGGTTAAGTGTGAGGGCATCATCATCATTCCACATGAAGGCTTATTGTGAGGCATATCAATCATTCACATGAAGGCTTATGTGGAGGGCATCATCATCATTCCACATGAAGGCTTATGTGTGAGGGCATCATCATCACTCCACATGAGGGCTTATGTGTGAGGGCATCATCATCATTCCACATGAAGGCTTATGTGTGAGGGCATCATCATCATTCCACATGAAGGCTTATGTGTGAGGGCATCATCATCATTCCACATGAAGGCTTATGTGTGAGGGCATCATCATCATTCCACATGAAGGCTTATGTGTGAGGGCATCATCATCATTCCACATGAAGGCTTATGTGTGAAGGCATCATCATCATTCCACATGAAGGCATCATCATCATTCCACATGAAGGCATCATCATCATTCCACATGAGGGCTTATGTGTAAAGGCACCATCATCATTCCACATGAAGGCTTATGTGTGAAGGCATCATCATCATTCCACATGAAGGCTTATATGTAAAGGCATCATCAGCATTCCACATGAAGGATTATGTGTAAAGCCATCATCAGCATTCCACATGAAGGATTATGTGTAAAGCCATCATCAGCATTCCACATGAGGGTTTATGTGTGAAGGCATCATCAGCATTCCACATGAGGGCTTATGTGTGAAGGCATCATCATCATCATTCCACATGAAGGCTTATGTGTGAAGGCATCATCATCATCATCATCATCATCATTCCACATGAAGGCTTATGTGTAAAGGCACCATCATCATTCCACATGAAGGCTTATGTGTGAAGGCATCATCATCATTCCACATGAAGGCTTATATGTAAAGGCATCATCAGCATTCCACATGAAGGATTATGTGTAAAGCCATCATCAGCATTCCACATGAAGGATTATGTGTAAAGCCATCATCAGCATTCCACATGAGGGTTTATGTGTGAAGGCATCATCAGCATTCCACATGAGGGCTTATGTGTGAAGGCATCATCATCATTCCACATGAAGGCTTATGTGTAAAGCCATCATCAGCATTCCACATGAAGGCTTATGTGTGAAGGCATCATCAGCATTCCACATGAGGGCTTATGTGTGAAGGCATCATCATCATTCCACATGAAGGCTTATGTGTGAAGGCATCATCAGCATTCCACATGAAGGATTATGTGCAAAGCCATCATCAGCATTCCACATGAAGGCTTATGTGTGAAGGCATCATCATCATTCCACATGAGGGTTTATGTGTGAAGGCATCATCATCATTCCACATGAAGGCTTATGTGTGAAGGCATCATCATCATTCCACATGAGGGCTTATGTGTGAAGGCATCATCATCATTCCACATGAAGGCTTATGTGTGAAGGCATCATCAGCATTCCACATGAAGGATTATGTGCAAAGCCATCATCAGCATTCCACATGAAGGCTTATGTGTGAAGGCATCATCATCATTCCACATGAGGGTTTATTGTGAAGGCATCATCATCATTCCACAAGAAGGCTTATGTGTGAAGGCATCATCATTTTTCCCCATGAGGGCTTATGTGTGAAGGCATCATCATCATTCCACATGAAGGCTCATGTGTGAAGGCATCATCATCATTCCACAGGAAGGTTTATGTGTAAAGCCATCATCAGCATTCCACATGAGGGCTTATGTGTGAAGGCATCATCAGCATTCCACATGAAGGCTTATGTGTGAAGGCATCATCATCATTCCACAGGAAGGTTTATGTGTGAAGGCATCATCAGCATTCCACATGAAGGCTTATGTGTGAAGGCATCATCAGCATTCCACATGAAGGCTTATGTGTGAAGGCATCATCATTATTCCACATGAGGGCTTATGTGTGAAGGCATCATCATCATTCCACATGAAGGTTTATGTGTAAAGGCATCATCATTCCACATTAAGGCTTATGTGCAAAGGCATCATTCACCAAGGCTGACTCTCTGCAGCAGTCCACAGGCATACACATCTGACAAAATGCAGGATTACTCCGGCTGTTTCATACATCACTCTGCATCAATCGACGAACTAGCTCATCATCCAAAATGCATCAATGATTGAAGATAGCCGACTCATCTTCAACAATGCATACATCACATAGCTAACTCCTCTACACGATTGATTAGGTTTTACGGACTTGACGCGCCAATGGAAACACGACATTTTTCAAGTGGCAACAAAAAGAGAATTCCGCACCTGACTAGTTGTTGCATCAGAACTGCATTATCTGCGGATCATTTGCTCGAATCATTAATCTTTGTTATGATCATTCAGAAATGGGTTCAAAGAATCAGTCCAGGTCTGCTTTAAAGATGTGTTTAAAAATGAACAACCTTAATCTCTTCCAGCATGCTCTCTCTCTCTCTCTCTCTCTCTCTCTCTCTCTCTCTCTCTCTCTCTCTCTCTCTCTCCCCCCCCCCCCATATATACACACACATTCCATTCTTTACATTCCAGCAAAAGCCTTGAAAGAACAGGTAGCACGGCAATATACGTACAAAGCAGCACGGGGCAATTTTATAACATTGCTTTTTTAGACTTGATTTCAGAAGTCTGTCAGAGAACACTGTTACGAAAGATAAATAAAAGACGAATGACCCCTTGGCCCCCCCCAACCCCATAAAACCACTAACAAAGCAAAACAAAAAAACAAAATCCCACCCCCAAAAAACCCCTTAACAAAAAACAAAAACAACAAACCAAACAAACAACCCACCCCAAACAAAACAAACGCCAAACAAACCAACAACAACAGCAACAAAATTCAAACCTCTAAAACAACTCAAGCCAACCTAACCCTAAAGGAACTACACAGATAGATCTTAACAATACTCCCCCTAAGAAATCGTATTCTGCTTCAGGTAATGTTCTGGTTTTTTTTTTATCTGTCCTTTTCTCCCTTTCTGGTTTTATTTTTCTTTCTTCTTAACATTTGTCTTCTCTTCAACTGTTTCTTTTTAAAGTGGGTGAGTGGTGGGGGTGGAAAGGGGAAGAGGGGGGCTTGTTAACTGCTATTTGTTCCTTTCCAACGTTTAAAGTGGTTCGCTACTTTTATATTTCTTTCTTAGGCTTTGTTTCGTTTATGTTCGCTTGCTTGACCTTTTTTTCTTTCTTCTTTATCTGTTGTTCCTGTGTGTTTTTACCGTGTTAAGTGTTCTGTCTTTATCCTCGCTTTTTTTTTGGTGTACTTTCAACATCTTTTTGTGGGCTGTTTTTTTGTTTTGGGTGTTTTTGTTATTTTTAAAGGGAGAGCACTTGAGGGAGAACCACGTGATGGTCGCATGTTGTCAGCACGCTCTTTCTCAGACACGAAACTCTTTCACGATCTGTAACTCGTACAGCTACCGTTGTTTTTATCTCCCTTTTTTCTCTTTCTCTCTCTCTCTCTTCTCTTTCAAACTTAACACAGAATAACAGCCAAAAAAAAAGAGAAGAGAACAAAAATTCGGTTCTTCTCATTGTTTTGTTTCTATCTTTAAGGTTTCCTTGTAGCTTTGAAAAGAAGAAATTGCTAGATTGACAGTTTTGTCATTTCCCTTGTAATTACTCCTCATTTTTGTGCAAACGATTACGAAAACAAAATAGGCTGGAATTTTTGGTGATTTTATTGATTTTTTTTAAAGGAGACTGACCACCTTCTTTTCTGTGAAGTACCAATGCCTCTGTTCTCACACCATTTGCTCATCAGTTGGACGTCAGAGTCAGCAGTACAACAGGAAACTACTAGTGCAAGGTTGATGTAAGGCCACCAGCTAGAAAAGGCCCTGCACTGCTACTGAGTTGTTTCAAAGGTGTTCAGCGGTATTTGCTCTGATCTATCACACACGGTACTTCACCCCTAGGTAATCTTCTGACGACAAATTAGCTTTTGTCATAGAACCAGATTGAGTCATACTCCTACACAGGGGCAACAACTGTACTAGCGTGCATCCCACAGTTGTTTCCCATGAATCTCCGGTCTCCGAACGCTTTAGATGAATTGATGAAAAGCACACAGGGAGCTCCGGACAATTAGCTTGTTATCGAACTGTCGTTACATGTTCACAAAGGGGCCTTGTTACAGTTAAAAGGAAAAAAGGCAAGCAGCTAGGCAGGGCAATTTCCTGTTGTGATTATATTGCATTTTAAGGCTGTGTCCTTGTTAATTAAAGCGTGCTGAATTATCGTTTTCGTTTACGTGTTATTTTTAAGAGTTTTTTTTGTTAGGTGATTTTCGAGTTTTTAATGTTGAAGGAACATTGAAAAGTCATGTTGATGTCCCTGTCTGTCTGTCTATTGCTGTAGGCCTGTCTGCTTGTCTGTGTGTCTGTCTTTCTCTCATTCTCTCACATTGCGATGGACTCAGACAATGTTTATAACCTCAAATACTTTCTGTTTTGTGTATTTGAAAAATGTAACAGCGTGTACGTGAATTTACTTTCAAGTGCAGCCGTAACACTGGTTTCCAACAATTTATCTTTAAAACTAGCACTATAAATGAGAAAAAATATTACATAAGACTTGCGAGAAGATAATGAGGCTTTACATTGAATGATTACGCACAGTTAACTTTCAATATGAATTTTCAGCCATCTGGGAGATATTAAGATGAAATAACATTGGTGTCTCCATGAAAAGCAATTTCACATTAACTTGTCTGCAAATCAAATCTTGGCACTCGGAAACGGTAAATACCAGATATTGGCTGGTATTGACAGAGCCTTTTACTTTTGCAGCTTTAACCTTTGGTCCAAACCTGATCAAGCTAGTTGATGTTGTTATTGAATCATCGTGTGAAAGGCTGTATTTGAATTATCGTATTAGACCATTGGATAATCTTTCCAGACTGTTCTCTAATCGGTGCTGCATACACTCGGGTCTTTTTAATCTGTATTTGTCACGTGTTTCGTTTCTTCTTTGTTATTAATCACGCAGATTAGGTTTTATTTTTGTCTGTGCCCTTTTGTTTGAAGAGTTACTCCATTAGAAAGAAACAATAGGGTTACTATGGTAAGCTCAGAGCACAATTTCTGATACTGCTACAATCTTTAAACTTTCACATTTTCTTTCCTATCTCCTCTTCCCTTCAAACTGAGAAAAGACTACCCCAGTCACGAGCTAGAAGATGTTCAAAACCCTTCTTCGTCTTCTTCGATATGAGAATGACACCAAGAGAGACTGTGCAGGATGGTTTGTTTGTTATTGATCTGCCATGTTCTGACACCTGCCCTGAGGCTAGCTACCAACCGGTAATTAGTTAATTAGGCAGGGCAATTCACGGCTAGGAGTCCGTTTGGTTTTGAAGGTGGTGAACTTACCAATTAATCTGAAAAATTGGTGACATTTTTTATGTTGTCTGGAGACATTTGTGATTTTGTACGGTGTTATTTATTTGGTATGCTGTTCCTGATGGTATCAGTTACTTTTCTTCTTTTTCCATCTGTCTGTCTGTCTCTCACGTTCTCTCTCTCTTTCACACAACACACACACACACACACACACACACACACACACACACACACACACACACACACACACACACACACACACACACACACACACACACACACACACACACGAGAGGCAGAATTTAGATTTCACATGTTTAGCATAACTTAGAATTTTGTTTGATTACAACTTTTCTGTCATTTGTTTTTCTCATTTTCTAATCCTCCCTTAGTCACCATGCTAAGAGAGGAACTATGTGAACGACACACAAAATATTGTCCTTTATCAACACTACTCTTTCTTCATAACTTTCTACTTCCCCGAAGTCGAAATGCGGCTACCTTCAAGGTGTGGGGAAAAACGGTCGCATAGGCAAAATCTCACCATTGGTGAATCTTGGAGCTCTAGCCAAGAAACGTAAAAATAATCTCACAAACAAACTCTTTACTAACACAAAGATCACCAATACGTCCTCTCTCACCCATTCCTTTACCCCAGGGAAAGAACACAGAAGGACAAAATCTGATTTTCTTTTTTGCTTTTCTGTATTGTGCAAAGTAGCACAGTGACAAGAAGGTGGTAAAGGTGTCCCATAACCTGTGCGGTCGTTGGGGAGCAAGGCATCTGAGACCTCAGCTTCTCCAGGACCCAGCATGTTGAGGGCGGCGTCCATCTCCTCTCCCTCACTGCTTTACCTTCCCTGACAGGGGGGGGGGGGGGGGGGGGGGGCAGGTACCCAATTAAAGCTGGGTGAACTGGGGAACTGTACTGAAGCCAAGGTGCGCAGCCACCAATCCGCTTGGTAACCACGCTCAATGCTGCTTAAGCTTAGCGTGAGGAGAGCGAGTGCTCTGACCACTGAGCTATCCCGTCCCCTATGAAAGAGCATCAGGGAAAACTACTTCCTGTTGACTGAAGGCGTTTCCACACGTGTCTGCCGTCCATTTAACATCGTCAGCGTGAGCACATTGCGCTAGTGAGGCTTCATGGTTTTGATAAAAGGGTGTCCTTGTAATTACAGGATGCATCTCCAGCAACTTGATTTTTTTACTTTTATCTCCGGGTCATTTTTTGTCGACGGTGAATTGATATTTAAACGTTAAATGATGACATGAAATACCCTTTCAAGGAACTTCATTTGCCCTATTTTTTTGACTGCGTGTACGTATTTTTCCTCTGTTGTGTGGTTGTGTGTTGGTGTGTGTGTGTGGGTGGTGTGTGTGTGTGTGTGTGTGTGTGGTGTGAGTGTTGTGTGTGTGTGTGTGTGTGTGTGTGTGTGTGTGTGTGTGTGTGTGTGTATGCATGTTTACCTCCAGCAAATAAATTCCGTTTATGCAATGATTTCATAGCAGTGTTTCTACACATCTGTGTTGATTTCTTTAACCAGAATGCAAGCGTGCACTTCAAATGCATTGACGTGTTACACTGCTGTTCCTTTTGCAACATGCACAACTTCTCGACACCAGATAGATCAACATTTTGGCATAGCCCTTCCTATTCACACATGCCATCAACTCTCTATGTTTTATTCTTTTTTGTGTGTTTTTTTCTCCTGGTAGAAACAGGAGCATGACCAACCTACATTGCCTGGCGGTATTTCTTGCTCTAGAAACGCTTCCATCGCATAACCAAAAAAATGACCGAACGTCAGGGTGACACGCCAACAGTCCATCTGTCCAGCTTTGAGGAGTCATTAGGGCAGTACCACTGAGGACAGTGGTAGATGAGGGACGCCACACAGCTCTGACATCTATCAGAACTGTATTGGTCAGTGGTGGGTCAACTGTCCAATCCTGTTGTTGACAGCCCCGGGGTAAGCCGTCAGGCGGTAACAAAATGGACACTATTAGCCTAAAACAATCAGACAGGGCTGGACCAGTATCATATATAGGTAACAGATACCGCGCTGAAAGTATGTGACAGGTTTACACATTAGCAGCCTAAGATTTACCCTCGTAATTTAAAGAAGCTGGACATAAAATCATTGCCTGATAATAGAGGAGGCTGTTGTAGCAAAACTATTCCTTTACTGGAGTCTGTATGCAGCTGAACGAAACAGTAGCTACAGCAATATAATTATTGAGGCTGACATATTATTGTAGCACTTCTCCTTTGTTCAGAATACAGTTGTATTTGTATTTGAGTACGACTTTAAGTCACAGGACAGTTTTCTGCGTGAAATTCGGGCTGTTCTCTCCGGGGAGAGCGCTTCGCCACAAGTGCAGCGCCACCCATTCCTTTTTATTCTCGTGTCTGGACGCGTGTTAATTCTGTTCCCTATTAGAGTAGCCTTTTGTACCGAATTTTGCCAAGGACAACTCACTCGTTGCTGTGGGTTCTTTTACGTGCGCTGAATGTGGGTTGCACACGGAACTTCGGTTTATCGTCTGACCCAAAAGACTAGAATACAGGCTACTGCTTACGGTCTAGTGGATGGGGGACAGTTTTGGGGTACAAAGCGGGAATCAAACCAAGACTTCTCGCTTTCTAGGTAGGTGCATTACCTCTAGACCACCGATCCACAATGATACATCATCTTGATCGCCCTATGTTTTCTTTACTCTCTATCCCCTGTCTGTATTTTTATCCATGTCTGTCTGTATGTCTATTTCTTGCTGTCTTCTTCCTTTTTAAAAAATTGGGCCTAATTTGGTATTCCTTATCTTCTTTACCTTATTAGATTTTCTTTGCCGCTTTGTCTCATCGAAATTATGTAAAATGAAGATATATTTGCGGTGATGTATTTCTTTGCATTCTGTGCCCCTTGTCAGCGATTTATAACTCTCATATCTAGCTATTCTTCTTCTCTCTTTTACTTCCTTTCTTCTAATACGTTGACAAATTTGATAAAGGAGGCACAGTTTCTTATCCATTTTGATTAGAAGTTTTCATTCCAACTCTGCATCGTTTGCTTGGTTTGGGTGATTAAAAAACCCCAACAAAAACAACTTTGATGTAAAATGACGTTAAGCAGAATGTGCTGAACAATTAGTTAGCTATTGATTTATCACCTTTGCACAGAATCCTGGAGGCCAGTGTAGAAAACGCTGTTAGGCAGGGCAATTTACGGCATGCAGTGATTCCATCTGATTTAAGCAGAGCGTCCTCCTTAATTAAAGTGAGCTGAACCATTTGCTAGAGGGTTTTAACAAATTTTTAAAAACCAAAATCTTCTTTCTAGAGTAATCTTCCTCTCCTTTCCCCCTCCACCTCCCCCTTTTTAGAGAAACACATGCACGCACGCACACAACATTGTCGTTTCTAGAGATTAAAAGATAACATGAAATTTTTGTGTGTGAATGATATGAATTATTTTCCCATCCCCCCTCTCTATCTGTTTGTCTGTCTCTGTCTCTGTCTGTCTGTCTCTCGCTATCTCTCTTGCTCTCTCTCTCTTTCGCTATCTCTCTCGCTGTCTCTCTCGCTGTCACTATCTATCTATCTATCTATCTATCTATCTATCTATCTATCTATCTATCTATCTATCTATCTATCTATCTATCTATCTATCTATCTATCTATCTATCTATCTATCTATCTATCTCTATCTGTCTGTCTGTCTGTCTGTTCTCCATCCATCCATCCATCCATCATCATCCATCTCATCCATCCATCCATCCATCCATCCATCCATCCATCCATCTATCTATCTCATCTATCTATCTATCTATCTATCTATCTATTATCATCTATTATCTATCTATCTATCTATCTATCTATCTATCTATCTATCTATCTATCTATCTATCTATCTATCTATCTATCTATCTATCTATCTATCTATCTATCTATCTATCTACCTACCTATCTACCTACCTACCTACCTACCTACCTATCTATCTATCTATCTATCTATCTATCTATCTATCTATCTATCTATCTATCTATCTATCTATCTATCTATCTATCTATCAAGTGAGTTTTGCTTTAGTTAGATTTTCTTCCCAATTTTAGATTTTTTAAAACTGTAAACAAAGTCAAACCATGTGATGGTACTGTTATCTTCAAACAATCCTTTATCCTTACCCTAAACCCACAATAATTCTGATGTCATCCACATGCCATCTTCCACCCACCCTCTTTTCTTTAAAAATGTGAAAGAACGAATATCTCTTTCTCTTTCTCGTTTTGTTCTGTTCTCCTGTGTCAAATAATACTAGCTTTGGAACATTGACGGAAATTACTTCCGATTGATGGAGGGCATTTTGTCATGCACCTGGTGTCGGTTAAAAGCCTAGAGAGAGGGCGGGTTGCTCTGCCATGTTTACAGTCTTTCAGAGAAAGGTGTCCTTGGCCATTAGAGCATGCCTAACGATGACGCTCTTGAGATTCTTTCCTTTTTGTGCTCAGATGAATTCTAAGTTTACTAGTTGAAAGAAAGGTTCCTTTAGAGAGCGTTAAGCTATTGAGTCTGTTTGCTTGTGTGTCGCTGTCTGTATGTTGCAGTCTCTCTCTGTTCCCTGACATTCGTGCCTTTTTGTCAGCAATTTGTTTTTTGCTATCTTCGGACATGTCTGACAAGATTTCTTTAACAGCGGTACGAGTGTTTACTTAACATATCCTGCAATATATAGTCTTTCGTTGCAAAAGGAATAAATTTAATCAAATTTTAATATAAACACGAAAAAAATCGTTGTCTGTGAGGAGCGCATTCCCAAGAAACAAATGAATGATTTATCATTATATAAAAAAAATGCAGTGTGTATCGGCAACAGGCAAACACGAAAAACCAAATTGTCAACTCGTTTACAACAGTTTGAACATTAGACAAGGGGATGTCTATAGCTGGAGTGATGGCCAGTTGATGCCACAAATGTGAATGAAGCAAGAAGTCCACTGTTCAAACATACGCTTTCATCCACCATACCTCAGTTACTCTAGACTTTGAATGGTGGACTGAGTGCTGGTCGTTTCACCTTCACCTTCACCTAACATGTAGTCTTGTAGACGGTTGAGGAAACTCTGGAGATTTTGCAACAGCTTCCTCTACCCCTCGAGGTTTTCAGCTTTGTGTAGTATGTCGTTCTAGTATTGGCCAGTCCACTCCTGATGTTGTCTTCCCATCGTTTTCTCTGTCTGCATCTTCGTCTCCCTCCTTGCGCTATTCCTGTACAACAGTCTTAGTCGTTTACACAATGCCAACCAGGGCAGAATGTTCTGCGTGCACTAGGTACATAATATAAGAGAACCCAAACAACACGACGTTTTATTTCAATGGAATGCAGGAAACACAATTTAATGCAAAACAATACAACAGTATACCGTAATAATAATAATAATAATAATGATAATAATAATAATAATAATAAATAATGTTATGGCATACTTATAGCGCTGAATTGTAAAGCAACAAATCAAGCGCTCAACAGTAACCGTACCATAACAGTTCGAAATGCTGTTTCTGTTTTTTAATAAAGAAAGTGCAGGTACTGGATTCTTTACAGAAAGACCAGTTGATGCCATACGAATACCATAGTATACATCACATTGAATGAATGAAAGTGTCATCACACACGAAGTAAATGTTACACTTTTAGTTGTTAATCTTATATATTCTTTTTCTGTGAGAAGTTGAAGTCAGACCAGTCTGGAGAAAAAACTGTTGACCAACGTGCCTCCCATATCCCCTTAATATCATTATAGTCAAAAGAGTGATAATCATGATGATGATTCATGTTTGCACTTATCTTCACTTATTCATATATTCTTTTATTCCCGTCTATTTCTTCAGAGAAAATAACACCCACCTTACAGCCACAAGCCACTTCTTACAACACAAACACTCCACCACACAGTAAACTGACCTAACCACGCTGTGCGGCACGTCATCTGTCCATCAGTGCAGCAGCCTATGAGTCATGAGGGCAGTACCACTGAGGACCATGATGGATGGGGGACAACACGCCCCTCTGACCTCTACCCTGACTGGTCAGTTGTGGGTCAACTTCCAGAAGGAGATAACGGAATGGACAATGCTGGCCCAAAGCACTCAAGACAGGCTGGGCCAGGAAAGGTTACAGCTCCCGTGTCTGGGGGCTAGATGATTGTACTTGTAAGTGACAGACAGACGCTATAGCCGAGTGGTCAAGACCGTTTGACTTCAATCCTATGAGTCCATGAAGTCGTGGGTTCGAAACTCGGCGGCGTCTGGTGAATTCAGGGTTGGGATTTTTACGACCCACAAGGTTAGTTTCTAAGTACAGACCTGCCAGTGCCTTAATTCCCTTCGTGTATATACACATGCAGAAAATCAAATATGCACGTTAAAGATCCCGCAAGTCATGTCAGTGTGTGGTGGCTTATGGAAACACGAACACACCCAGCATACATTCCCGAAGTCGGAATGTGGCTACCTTTAAGGTGGTCAAAAAAACGATCGCATGCACAAAATGTCAACATTTGTGAACCTTGGAGCTCTTGCCGATGAACGAAAGAAAACAATTTGACTTGAAAGTGAATTAGTGCTATGGTTTGTTGCTGATAGTGGTTTTAGAGAGAATAATCTGATTGAAAGTCTGACTTTTGGCCCAGCCTAACAGCTTTGTCAGTTATTGATTGATTTATCTAGTCATTCAATTCTTTTATTTTGAGCATAATAGAATAAGCACTCATGTGCTTTTTATATCCAGTCCCCCCGTGTGTATGCAGCTTTGTAGACTTTTGTCATACGTTCCCACCGGCCTACAATGACCTACTCTTCTAAAAAGCGAAACGGGTTTTTAGCGTTTCTTTTGTTCTGCCTGCGTTCGCACACGGGACCTCGGTTTCTAGAGAGTACCATAAGCTGAGAGCTAAGGTCTACATGAACATGGTGTTATGCTTTGATATGATCATTGAGATTGTTTTAGCCATGGGAACTTGTTAACATAACAACTTGAGCTCGATCAGGCATTAAGTCTGCATACATTTCTGTCTCTCGGTTTCTGTGTCTGTCTCTGTGTCCTTCTATCTCTATCGTTTCTATTTATTTTTGTCTGTCTGTCTGCCTGTTTCGTTTCCGAGTCAGTTCGTTCTGAACTATCAATGTTTTTTTCTCATTCTCATCTCTGTGTGTTCCAACATATTATATTTTAAAATTGGTCTTTCCCCTATCTCTTCCTGCTAAAGGCTGTTTATTGTTTTCTCCGAGTCCTCTTCTCTTCAAAGTGGTGATATCTCTACAGCAAGAGTTCTTCATAATCACCTCACCCATCAATCATTTTACAACACTTTCATCTTTATCTGTTTTCTTTCCTTGATTTTTTAAAAAACTGTCACACATGAAAAAAAGACTCACATAATCAGAATGTGTCTTGTTCTGGATTTTTGAAAATTGATTTTAAAAATGTTTTAAATTTTTATGCAGGTATTTAAAAAAAAAGTAAATTCAGAGATTATCCCGGACAAGGAGATTGGCATTGATTTATCATGCTTGGGGCAGGAAGTGTGATGGTGATTTGAGAGAAAGTGAAGCAGAGCTGTTTATTGCCATGATGCTATCTTAGCTGAAGAGAGCGTGTGTTCTTAATGAAAGCGAGCTGAATTAGTTGATGATGATGATGATGAGTTTTTCTCTCCTCTAGTTCGAAATTAAATCCTTTTCTCCCTACCTTCCTCCCCCCTCCTTATCTCTGTCCCTGTCTGTCTGTCTGTCTGTCTGGTATGGATCTGTCTGTCTGACTGTCTGTTTGTCAGTCTGTTTTCTCTGTCTGTCTGTCTGTCAGTTTGTCTGTCAGTCTGTTTTTTGTCTCTGTCCGTCTTTCAGTCTGTTTTTCTCTATGTCTCTGTCTGTCTTGTCTGTCTCTCTGTCTGTCTGTCTGTCTCTCGTGCTCCTGTGACATTCAAGTCAAATGGATTGAAAGATAACTCAAAAGATTCTATGGATTATATCAGTTATTATCTGCTGTATGAGCTATTTCCTGCCCTGATCAACCTCTGATAGTCTGTTTCTGCATATTTATTTGTTTGTTTTAAATCTGGAATATGTGTGCATTTGCTAAATGTGTGAGTACAGCACTGGTGTTTAACAATTTTTCACATGCTTCAATAAAATAGAATTCATTCAAAACATCTGTTGATAGCTTTCAGTTGGATTAAAAAAAAAGAATTTGTGTTTGTGTGTAAATTTCCATTTTTCTCTTTAATTCGACGCGCGTGTACGTTTTTGGGTTGATAACTGAACTTAAACATCTGCACGAATCATACAGTCAGAAAGGTGTATCCACAGAACGTTTCTTATGAACGTTTCTTTCTAACCACCATTCACTATAAATATCAAGAATACTCCAGTGCTCCGAAAACTTACTCTCCCCAAGCTTTGATTAAGCAGCGTTTAGCGGGGTTGCCTTGGAGTTGGGTGGCTGCTCGTACACCTTAGCTTCATTACAGTCCCCTAGTTCACCCAGATAGAAAGGGGTACCCGTCCTCTTTAGAGACAAGGGAAGTAAAGCAGCAAGGGAGAGGAGATGGGATCACCATTAATACGCTGGTGCAAAGAGTAGGTGAGGTCTCTGACACCTTTCCCCCCAATAAAAGTATAGATCATGGGACCCCTTTATTTTTACAATAACTTTTGCATCTTCAACAGCTGGCTTTTCATGCAATTGAATTTTGAAAAAGCACACTGTCAAAATCTTTTAATTGTAATTTTTACATGGCTTTTTCCCAATTTCGGTTGTCCCTCTGCTTGATTCTATATTGACATTAGTCTTTTTCCCCATTTAGGTTGTTTCTTTTTTTCTCTGCAAGATAATATAAAAAAAGAATATTGCCTGAAAAACTCGTTTAATTGGAATTTCATCCCGGGTTTTTTTCTCCAATGTTCTGTGTCCGTTTAATTATCATTTTTTACTTACGTTTTTCCTTGTATTCTGTGCAGTATAAAAGAAACCCAAAGTGCCGCACAAATAGTTATCTATTGATGTGTCATGTTTAAACAGGATGCTGAACGCAATTAGAAAAAAAACAAAGTGGACAGGGCAATTTGCTGTTGTGATTCCCTTGGCTTTGAAAAGAGGGTTCTGTCGTTAATCAAAGCGAGCTGAATCAGTTTGTGATTTTTCCTTTTTAAAATTTGTTTTACTTGAATCTCTCTCTCCCAAAACACGCAGGCATATTTCTGATGATTTATGTGTTTGCATGTTTGGTTTTATCGTCAGAATTATTTGATCGTTCATGTATTTACAGGAATATTGTGGTGATTTTAACAACCTTTATAGGCATCCCAGTCATATGCTGTTGTATTACATCAGTCATATTAGAAGCAGCGGTGTACTCTGGCATAATGCTCTAATTCAGCATCATGCGGTATCATTCTGGAACATGCTCTAATGGCTTTAACACAAAAAGAAATATTATCAACATTTTTTCATTGCTGACACAATGGTGTTTTTTTTTTTTTACATCTACGTGTCACCATCAACAGGTCAGCGGTATGAATGGAAGCATATCATAGTTATACAAACTACAACGTTAAGAAAAAGTTTTACATTCATTGTCTCACAATACATTTTCCATCACACAATAAATATTCGCGTACAACAAACACAACAAGGCAACAACAAAATTACAGTCGAACGCCATCACCCTGTTCCGCACAATCATTACTCACACGTTTAGTAGCTTAATGAACTTGCCTGCAGGTTGAAATCATTACACTGATCAGGCATGGTTCAGAAAGCGTATGTCAGTGTGCTGGTAGCCAATAGTCTGTAATCATTTGTTTTGTTCTGGCTTTTTTCTTCTTCGTTGCTCCAGTTTCCCCCCTTCTTTAACTTCCCTTAAAAAATTATCTTAACTTTTTAAAATTGAATTTCTTCTCTACTACTGACTTTATCCCAAAAAATCAAATCCATACCAGCAAACACCATTCGATATTGATATATTACTCCAAGCATGCTTTTCACCAGCATCCTACTTCCCCAAAGGCCCGTAACTGTAGCATCTTCAATATGCTGATCCGCCTCCATTTCTATTCCCCTTCCCCCCCCCCTCCTTTCCCCTCTCTCCAACCCCAGAATTCACAAGGACGCTCTTTTCCATATGCTTTTTTTTTGGAGGAAGAGGAGGGGGGTGGTCTTCCGTGTGAAATCATATTGGGACCAGGCCATTAGGGGAAATTAGCTTTCTATTGATCGGGCGAGTTTGGACATGTGTCTGGTGACGATTTGAAACCCCTTGGTGTGGGCAAAATGCGTTCTGCAGTTGTTGGTTTTTTTCTTATGAGGTTGATAGAGGGGTGTCCTTGGTAATTAAAGCACGCCATGCTGCTTGCATTTTGTCTGGGGCTTTTTTTCCCTCTGTGAGATTCGTGATGATATAACAGACTATTCCTGTGAGATAATCTTAGGAGGTATCACGTTGATTCGCTGGTGTTTCTCTTTGCCTCTTTGTCTGTCTCTTCCCTCACATTCACTGAATTCATAACGGTTTTTCGTTCAGGCCGTTTGATTTCAATCTCTTGGGTGCATGAAGTCACGGGTTTAAATCTTGGCGGAAACTGGATAGGAATGTTTACGATTTTCCATGTCAACATCAAGTGCAGACCTGCCAGTGCTTTTATTCCTTTTGGGTCTATAACACATGCCTAAGATCAAAACACGCTCGTTAAAGATCCTGTAATTCGTGCTAACATTCCGTGGGTTATGGAAACGTGAAGATACCCAGCTTGCAGCCTGTATATTGAAATGAGCTGCTCTGAAGTTAGAATGTGGCAGCTGAGCCGAGCAGGGAGACCTTATGCGAAATTTCAAGCGTAGGAGACGACCAGGAACTATCTATAGCACCCGATAAGGAAACGCAAAGAGAGAGAAAGAGAGAGAGAGAGAGAGAGAGAGAGAGGAGAGGGGGGGGGAGGGAGAGGAGAGAGAGAGAGAGGGGGGGGGGAGGAGGGGAGAGAGAGAGAGAGAAAGAGGAGAGAGGAGAGAGAGAGAGAGGAGAGAGAGAGAGAGGAGAGCGAAGAGAGAGAGAGAGAGAGAGAGAGAGAGAGAGAGAGAGAGAGAAGGAGAGGAGAGAGGGAGAGGAGAGAGAGGAGGGAGAGGAGAGAGAGAGAGAGAGGGGGGAGAGGAGAGAGAGAGAGAGAGAAGAGAGAGAGAGAGAGAGAGAGAGAGAGAGAGAGAGAGAGAGAGAGAGAGAGAGAGAGAGAGAGAGAGAGAGAGAGAGAGGAGAGAGAGAGAGAGAAGAGAGAGAGAGAGAGAGAAAGAGAGAGAGAGAGAGAGAGAGAGAGGAGAGAGAGAGAGAGGAGAGAGAGAGGAGAGAGAAGACGAGAGAGAGAAAGAGAAGAGAGAAGAGAAGAGAAGGAGAGAGAGAGAGAGAGAGAGAGAGAGAAGGAGAGAGAGAGAGAGAGGAGAGAAAGAGAGAGAGAAGAGAGAGAGAGAGAGAGAGAAAGAAGAGAGAGAGAGAGAGAGAGAGAGGAGGAGAGGAGAGAGAGAGAGAGAGAGAGAGAAAAGAGAAGAGAGGAAGAGAGGAGAGAGAGAGAGGAGAGGAGAGAGAGAGGAGAGAGAGAGAGAGAGAGAAGAGAGAGAGAGAGAGAGAATAACATTTTCCCTCATTCTTATTTGAAATGATAGCTTTGGCAGCAGTTAATACACTTCCATTGATATGCATGCAACTGCAGCATTATGTTATGCTGAGGGTCTTGAAATCTACACACAAAAGACCAGGCAATACTTTGATGAACTGTGTACAAAATATCTGCCATCTAAACATGCAATACTATCCCACCACATATTTTAACAATCTAAAGCGTAGTGAATTAAACAGTAACACCCGACTGGATTTTCCACACTGGCTTAACGGTTGGTTCAGGGGGTTGATTCGAGTTTTTTTTTTGAATAGTCATAGATTCATATTCTATCAGATGCAAGGCTAGGCTGGCCTCTAACAAGAATACCCGTGCTATGGACTGAATGGGAGGAGAAGGACCATACGTCCAAATTGCTCAATTAGAGCCAAAACAGGTTATCTCCAGTGCCCCAGTGAAGGAGATAATCTGGTTTTGCTCTAATGTAGCGATTAATATTCTCAATGGGAAAAATGATATACGATCACCCTGGACGTGATGAGATTAGCGATATTGTTTCTGTGTCAGTGTATTTGTCCTTGCTTTACATCCTTAGTGTTTTTACTGTTCTTTTTCATGATGTACCCTTATGAATGACTGATATATGTCTTGACCTTTTTAGACACACACACACACACACACACACACACACACACACACACACACACACACACACACACACACACACACACACACACACACACACACACACACACACACACACACACACACACAGAGGCACGCAAGACAAGCCCATTGAAACTAGACACTTTCTTGCTACACAACCCCTTCTCTGGCACAGCAAAGTGACCCACTCACCCGATAACGCATCAACGGCCCATCAGTCCAGTCTGAGAGGTCGTTCGAGCAATACCGCTGAGGACCATGATGTATGGGGGACAACACACACCTCTGACATTTATCCTGACTGGTCACTTGTAGGCCAGCTGCAAGAAGGAGATAAGGAGATGGTCACTGTGGCCCCCAGAGAGGCTGTCCTTGCCAGAAAGCCTTCAAGAGAGCCAAGTGAAAGTAGTCATGGCTCTTTGCTGATGATGGACAAGGAGCAAATGGCGTGAGTGTAAATGTGATTTGGGGGTTAGGACTGGAAGGAAAGGGTGTAATCAGCCTTGTAGCTTTCCCTTTGTTTATTCACAGTCTGCCAACGCTGTCACAGCGCGTGTGTCTGGACGTGAAATCACCAGAGTTGGTTCTGTCCTCGAATACCATTTGTTTCCGGAGTTCGAAAAGTACGTTTTCTCTGAAGTTTTAGATAAACGTGTATGTGTGTCTGCGCTCGCATGCTTTCATGTACACTAGCAAGATCTTTGTGTTTAGGTTGCGTGAACGTATGTTTCAAGTCTGCAAGACTGTATGCACTGATATCAAGACTCTTATTAAAGGAATGTGCCACATTTTCCCAATTGAATGCCTGTGTAACTAAACAATGTTTGTGTGCAATACTTTTTGCAAAGACAGATCAGACACAGTCACCGATGCATGTTGGCTTTATTCAAATATGTTGTTCACCATTCTGCATAAAAAATATCAACAACCTCCTAACCATTTATGACACAAAGGAGCTTGGTTAACCAGTGCTTATTTCTGAAAAAAACCCCTTTATTGCATCTTCAACAATCCTAAGAGCATTGCCTCCACACTTCCGGCGAAAAGAGCAGGAAAATGAGCGTCACTGACTATGTCATCGTGTGTCTCCCTTGCATCTGTTGTGCTCAAAACAATAATGGAGACAATCGGCTTTCTGTTGATCAGAGGCATGTTTGTAGCAGCATGATGGCCACGAAAACTGAGATGATTGAGCATTTTCTCCTGTGATTCTTGATAAATCTCAAGATGCAGTCTCCTGCATGATAAAAGGACGCTTGATGACTTGCCGAGGTTTTGCTGTAGTTTTAGAACTCACCTTATCGATCTACAATTCTCAAGTGATATCAATGAATTTGTTGTTGTTGTTGTTGTACATGTAAGTCTTCATCTCCTTACTTCTTCAGGATTTCTTTATCAATAATCCATGCATTTGATTCTTAACAAAGCTACCGAGGTTATTGATTTGCAATTTTTCTATGAATGCAAATGTCTCAAAATTACAAGGCATTCTGTACCCATTATGAAGACATATAATTTCTTTTCAAGCCTCTGAGTCGGATTTCGTGTTATCTAAATGATAATAACAACAATAAAAACAACAGTAATAATAATAATGATAATAATAATAACACTACTACTACTACTACTACTACTACTACTACTACTACTATCTACTACTACTACTACTACTACTACTACTACTACTACTACTACTACTGATGATGATGATAATAATAATAATAATTTTAAAAAATGATGATGGTGATAATAATAATAATAATATAATAATAATAATAATAATAAGAATAAGAATAAGAATAAGAATAAGAATAAGAATAAGAATAATTTAAAAAGAAATAATCCCCAGCAGTCCATTGACCAAGACGGCTGTTGGGGGAGACATGCGGGTAGCATTGGTCGATAATTCACTCCAGGACGGTCTGATCTGTCTTTAGCCTTTCTCAACAACAACAGCACAGCCATGTCCAGGCCGGTCCAGTCATTGATGTTCTGCATCATCCAGTTCTTCACCTGTCTTAATACGTACTAAGTAACATGATATTTGGCGTTTGTGGATTTAACGGATTACTTTCCTAAGTCTACTACGAGCTTTAGTTGGTCCCCAAAATAATAATAATAATAATGTATGGAATTTATATAGCGCTGAATCTTGTAAACAACAAATCAAAGCGCTCAGATGACATTTTTAAATTAAAAAATTATTTTTTTTTTATATCGAGGATAATGGAATAAGCACTCATGTGCTTTAACATTTTTTTTAAACATCCAGTCACCGTGTGTATGCGGTTTTGTAAATTTTGTCATCTGTTCCCACCGGCACACAATGGCCTACTCTTTCGAAAAGTGGAACAGGATTTAACGTGTGCGCAAGATGTTCTGCATGCGTTCGCACACGGGGCCTCGGTTTATAGTCTCATCCGAAGGACTTGGATTTCAAACCAGATAGGACAAGAAGAGCCTGACACACTAGCTGGGGGGTGACACACAGTGTCTTAAACGAACAGAGTTTGAGAAACCCTAGTCCAAGTTGGCGAGACAACGCATGGTTGTGGTGAGGCAGTGCAGGGAGTGAGGGCTGATGGATAGCTGGGACATCAGGCTGAGGTTGCAGGTGTTAGTTTGTTTACATTGTCTTTTGGTAATCTTAGCTGTTCATTCTTTCTTCTACCGTTTTCTGTGTATTGTAACGTCTGTTACGGTCTTCGTGCTTTTAAAAAAGTTTATTTTAGTGTAATATCTATCCGTCTCTATGTCTCTGTCTGTCTGTCTGTCTGTCTGTCTCTGTCTGTCTGTATCTCTCTCTCTCGGTATCTCTGTGTGTCTCTGCCTCTGCCTGCCTTTCTGTCTGTCTGTATCTCTGTTTGTCTTTCTATCTATGTCTGTCTGTATCTATGTCTATCGATCTCTCTTTCTCTCTATGTCTGTCTGTCTCTCCCTTTCTCTCCCCCCTCTCTCTACCTCTCTCGCTCTATCTCTCTCCTCACCTCCCCCCTCTCTCATTCTCTGGTAAACCTTCATAAAGAAAATACCGGTCAGGGCTATGTGATTGTGACAGTTCTCAACACACATATGTTACCTTCCCTTCCCTCCTCTCCTCTTCTTTCCGCTTCATCCTATTAATTTGGCTATAATATGAAAGGCTAATCGTTCTGCCCTGATTTATTTACAGTCTGATATTATCGGATTGTATGAGCAAATATTTGAAAAGTCCAGTCAAGGAACGCATCACCAACACGTTTCCTCAGCAACGCAATACGTTTCAATGTTCCAAAACTTTCAGTTCCAAAATGCCCGTTCTCTGATTTCCTCGACAATTTCATGTAAAAACAAAATAGCCAAATGGAACAAACCGTGACTTGTCTTTTTCCAATTCTTAGCTGTTTTTCTTTCTTTCCTCCTGTCAAATGACAAGGGAGGAGAAGAAGATGCAGGAAAATGAGCTTTCTATTGATGAAGAGTGTTTCAATATTGGCCAGGTTGCCGTTTGGAAAACAAGGAATTGAGGGTTGGCGATTCTTGGGATTCTCTCTCTCTCTCTGTCTCTCTCTCACACACAATATGTGGGCGGTATTTTCTCATTAACCAAGGCGTGCTGAATGACTTGCAGAGTTTTTGCTTTGATTCTTGCTTGCCTCTTCTCACGTCTTTGCATAGTGTGACATGGAATGAAAATCGTTTTTTGTGTGTGTGGATTGTCTAATGTTTTCGCAATTTCTCTCTCTCTCTCTCTCTCTCTCTCTCTCTCTCTCTCTCTCTCTCTCTCTCTCTCTCTCTCTCTCTCTCTCTCTCTCTCTCTCTCTCATTTCTTTCGGTTCTCTACGTCTCTGTTTGACCCCTCCTCCATCTCTCTCTGTCTCTGTCTTTCTCTCTCTCTGTGTCTCTTACTGTCTCTCTGTCCCCTTTTAAGTATGTATAGGACATGACAAACAAAAATGTTACGTGAGCTTTTACAAAGTAACATTACTGTGTGAGTAACCTCATTATATACAAAACTATAAACGCTATTAAAGATACATAAATAATTATGTACTGTATAACCGATCAGGAGACACCATTTTCAGTATTGACGATTTGACGATTTTAAGCAAGAAGTACTTAGCCAACCACAGTCTTTCCTTCTGTCTTTTCTGTATTTCTTTCAGTCCACGCTTAGCTATGCATGTTGGTTAATTTATCAGCCTCTCTATTTTTTTTTCTATGTCTGTGTATTTATTCCAAAGCCAAGTAGAGCGAGCTAAAATATGCAGAACCTTAGCTCACCGCACCAAGGGATGGGCTAATCACAGATTCATTGAACGCCCTCCTCACACGTCAACTGCCCATTCTTCCAGCCGGCCCACTCTTCAGGCTCTCTGATGACCACGATTTGTGAAGGACAGCAGACGACAGCCGCATCCATCCTGCTTGACCCGTTGTCCATTTGGGGAGCCAGCTGTCAAGGGCAGATAAACAGATGGACACTGTTGACCCTTCTTCTTCTTCTTCTTCTTCTCCTCCTCTTACTCCTGCCAACTCTTCCTCCTCTCTAATGAACGTTCACACTTGCCTGGCATTATCTCCGGCACTTAACGAACCGTATCGATCTGATTCTTACAAGTTATGAAACTAGCAACGGTTATTTGCTGATAATAGATGAGGAGCAGATGGTGTTGGGGGTCGTGGTGGGGGTGGGGGGATGAATGTTAAATCAGAAGTGTGAAGTGGGTGAGGGGAGAGAGAGAGAGAGAGCGAGCGAGAGAGAGAGAGAGAGATGAGAGAGAGAGAGAGAGAGTGTGTGTGTGTGTGTGTGTGTGTGTAATCGTCCTGGCATGATTCCATTGCTTTCTTCACAGTCCGTCAGCGCTGCCCGCGTTTGTTTAACAAGGCTTGAAATCTCCATGGTTAGGGAGGGTTCATCCCTTGTGCAGTTTTTGAAAACAAGTTTTTCTCTGACACACACACACCACACACACACACACCACACACACACACACAACACACACACACACACACAACACACACACACACACACACACACACACACACACACACACACACAGATAGATAGATAGAGAGAGAGAGAGAGAGAGAGAGAGAGGAGAGAGAGAGAGAGAGAGAGAGAGAGAGAGAGAGAGAGAGAGAGAGAGAGATAGAGAGAGAGAGAGAGAGAGAGAGCGAGCGAGAGAGAGAGAGAGAGAGCGAGAGAGAAAGCAAAGCAAAGCAAGGCAAGGCAATGCAATGCAAGGCAAGGCAAGGCAAGGCTAATACAAAGCAAGTTCAAGCAAAACTGTTTATTTGGTCTAATTTATGTAGATCTGTAGGTGTTACAACATTTGACTACTTTCATGACCATTTCGCAGGCTGCCTTTTGTACAGACGTAGCTGTGCCCTGCTCCTTTTCATGTAGACACACATGAACGAGATCAAGTATGCATGTTAGACATCTTGTCATTCGTTGTCAGAGTTTTGAAACACAAAAATATCCATCACACAATGCATTCACTAGAGGTTTTGTCAGTGCATTGGATCACACGGTTGATTGAAATATCAAGTAAATGTGTTGTAACGTGCATGGAATGTCCTAATCACTGTTAAATTTTGAACAATAGAAATTTAAAAAAGGAAAGCTCTAGATTTACCAAGTCTTTTCCAGCCATAGTATTTAAGTTTTATTACAGATGCAAACAATAACAAAGATTTTACCCTGTCTGTATGTTAGTCTGTTGGTCTCTCTGTCTCTGTCTGGCTATCTCGGTTTCTGTCTCGTAATTTGTATATCTGTCTTTTTTTCTGTGTCTATCTTCGGCTGTCTCTGTTTCTGTCTATTGTCCCCGCCTCTGTATCTATATGTCTGTCTCTATCTCTGGCTATCTCTGTTTCTGTCTCTCTTCCTCTGTATCTGCCTTTCTTTCTGTCTGTCTCCCGTCTCTTTCTTCATTCATGTTGCACGTTTCCTGATATGTTTTTACTAACTTTTTTTTTTTTTTTTTTCCCCACGGGATTAATGGTTTTACCATGACCCCCTTTTTTTCTCGTTTTTTGAAAAAACAATTTCCCCTTTTTCTCTCTTTGCAGCCACTTTACCTAGAAATAAAAGGAGAGAATTTTGAAAAAAAACCAACCCCCCCAAAAATAATCTTTTATCCCCAAAAAGACTGGCGTTTTTAAAAAAACCCCCGGGGAACAATTTGGCGCAATTGTGTATGTGTTCTTTGATAGAAATGGGGGGTGCCCTGAAAATTAAAGATGCCCAAAAATTACGGGGTTTTTGCCTTTTTCTTTTTCCCCCCGGAGTAAGGGGTTTTTTTTAAAACTGAGAGAAAAATCGTTCGTTTTTTTTCCCCCTTTGTGTGTTGTGGTCTTTCTGACTTTTCCCTTCTTCTCTTTTTTTTTTTTCCCCCTTTTCCCAAGGGTTTGCGTGGTTTTTATCAGGTATAATATTGATTGAGTCTTCTCTCTCTCTTTTTCCCCTTCTCTCTCTTCTTTTCTCTTGTTACCTCTTCTCATTTTCTCTTATGTCTGTCTGCTGTCGGTGGCTGAAATTCGTCTGTCTTTCTGTCTATCTCTCGCCCTTTGTTTTTTTTACACCACAAAACACCAACCAACTTTTTTCTCCGGTCTCTCTCGTTCCTTTCTGTCTTTTTTTAGGTCTGACTTTGACCTCAGTAACACAAGCTGACCATGAGTATTGAGGCGTCTTTTAATGAGCCTTTTTTAAAAAACCACTTTTTGAAAAAGATAAATGCCCTGTTTGTCATTTTCAATGTAATTGGTGAAAGTGTCATCTAGATGCTGTGGATAATGGATTGTGGCAATACAGATAAACAAATAAAGCTTTTTCATTTTTGTCTTGGAAGAAAATGGATTGTTGTCAAAATTGGCGATAGAGATTTTGTATCTTATGTGCGTGCTTTGCTTTTATGTCTGACAGAATTTCCCTGGAAAATGTCCGCCAGATTTTTTTTATGGTTACAAGGTTCCCCTGTAAGTCAGCAATTAAAGTTACCCCCAAAAAGGGGGAGGCGATCTAGTGGTTTAGTTTGTTTAATAAGGCAGATTTTATCGGCCTTTGTAAATTTTTTTTAAAAATTTTTCCCCATCCTAATATTTGATTTTTCTCTGTAAAAAAATTTTCTGTTGGGTTACAGAGAAATGTTTTGCTTGTCGTGGGTATTCCCACCTGAGGTTTTCCCGCCCTTTTTATAACATGTTTTGCAAAAATAATGGAATTGCTTTTTGGAAAGAATGTTTGGGGAAAGGTGTTGGTGCATTGGATGAAGTAGATATAATCTATGTGGAGGACTTAAACGCGGGAAACTCAACTTTTTCTTGTCACGGGTGAAAATGATTTTTTGTTCAGATGTCCAAAAATTAAAAGGGGGATGTCTTCAGCAGCAAAATTTTAAAAATTTAAAATTTTGGTTTTTATCAACAATTAGGGGAAATTACTATTGTTGTCCCTTCCTTAGTTTACAAATTTAAATGGCGTATGCAATGGGACCAAAAAGGCGTATACTACATCTTGATGGAGGGTGTAGTGTTATTGATTTTTTTTAGTGTCAGATGATTTGTTCTCTCAGATTTTTGACTCATGCGTTTGTTTGTTGTGAGCGTTCTGATTCCGATCCCCCCCCTTTTTAATTTATTTTTAAATTAAAATAAGAGGGGAAAATGAAAAAGCCATTGTTATGGAAAAGTTTTTTGGGATAAAAAACAAACTCCTTTTAAAAATTCCAGGAGTGACATGGGGAAAATTTTTTTTTAAAATCCCTTTCAGAGATTGAGAGAACATTAAGGGGAGTTTAGTTTTGTTTAACGGTTTCATAAAAGCCGTCTGGATGTATGAAGAAACAGGTACATACCAAAAAAGGTCCATCAAATGATACGGTTTGATAATGAATGTAAAAAGTATGAAATTAAGGTCAAAAAAAATTTTGAAGACTTTTCCGAAAAACATTAAGAAATGAGGACAAAAACGTTTTGGCCCAAAAAGAAGGGTTTAAAAATGCATGCTTGAACAAAAAAAAGAAACGTATAATAAAACCTTACTTGCAATATGTGTCTTATCTTTCTCAAATCCATTCTGGAAAAGTGTTAAAAAGGGTATTTAGAAAAAGTCACCCAAAAAATAGTATATCGTTGACAGGGGTTTCAACTTTTCAAAACCTTGTTGGGAAAACTCTTAGCCAACTCCTGATTTGTGTTACGTGAGGGAACTGGGAAGATTTCGATCGTCCATATCAAAAAGATGAAATATTAGGGGCACTTAAAAAATTAAAAGACGAGAAAGCAGCCGGCCCTGAAAAAATCATTGGTGAATTGCTAAATATGGAGGTGAAAAAATTGTGCTTTTCCTTCTAAAGCTATCAAAAAAATTTTGATGTTGGTCTTTTTTTAGATAACCCGGGGGAATCTTAATACTAAATTGCATAAAAGGGTGAGTTTAAACCCTAATAACTACGGGGAAATTTTTCTTACAGACAAAATAGTAAAAATATATAGAAAATTTTAAAAATAGGTTAAGGAATGGGTTTTGAAGAATAATATTCGGGGCACCCAAATGGTTTTAAGAGAGGTTTTCCCATATAGATTATTTACTCTGCTTGCGTTTGTACAGAAACGTTTGCCCTAACCCTAAGCTCTTGTAGATTTTTTGACTTTGAAAAGCATTGATTCTGTTAACAGGAACTTGTTGTGGCCTATTCTCCCGAAAAATGGTTTTGAAGGGTAAACTATTACGTGTTTGAGGCCAAGTATCGAAAGTCAGAAGCGAAAAGATGTGGAACAAAGTGATGAATAAAAATTACCATGGTGTTTTAAAAAGGGTGGTATGTAGCCCTTATTTTTCTGTTTTATCAAAGATTAGCCCAGGACATCACAAAAATGGTAAACCCGGGGCCCCTTTCCCCCCAAAATTTCCCAGAGTTTTTTTTCTTCTGTTGCTGATGATTTATTGCTATTAAAAGTTTTAGGCTTACAAAAGCAGTTTAAAAGCTTAAACAGTGCTGAACACCTTTTATCTTAAGGGTTAAACTGAGCAAGGTAATATCGTTGTGTTCAGAAAAGGGGATATTTAGGGTGCCATGAAAAAAGGTTGTACAATGGAAAATATCGCTGTATAAAGTATAAAATATTTAGGATTGTTTTTTTTACTAGCTTAGTTTCACAAAAAGCTGTAAAGATCTGGGAAGTGAGGTAAACGAAGTTGTTTTTGTGTTGAAAAAACTACGAATATTGAATAATAACTTTTTGATTTTTATTAAGATATTTTGCCCAAACAACCCCTGTGTTTATGGTCGAAAATTTGGGGGTTGGATGCGCTGTAATCATTGTGAATCAGTGCACCTCTTTGCTTTAAAACTTTTTTGGGTTGATTTGACGTAACAAAAAATTTGTTTGTGAAAAAATAGTACCTCTCTCGTTTATGCTGCTGAAGATGCCATTAATAAAAGGTTAAGATTTTGCATATGAATAGGGAGGCTACCTTTTTTAAAACCTACAAGTGCTTTAGATTGATGTCAAAGGGGAAAAAAAAAGGGCAACACAAAAAGTACCTGTTTGTGTGAAAAGGGGGTTTGGGTTTGTTTGGCTCAATCAAGGAGTCGGGAAAATTTTAAGAGTTTATTAACGCTTTTGGCAAAGATTGATTGACTGCCGATGGGACAATGGGTGTCATATACAAAACAGTAAAGATTTCAATGTACAGCAATTTATAAGTTCGCTGATGTCAACCTTTTCTAAAACTTTATATGGAATTTCATTTGAAAAAGGGTTATGTTAAGTTCAGATTTGGGGTATAATATAAAAATTCAAAATTCAGATACGAAACGAATTGCGACCCCAGGTGTTAGCCCATTATGTAAGCAAACACAGAGGTAAATCATTTTGTGTTGTGCTGTCTTTTTTGGGAGTTAGGCAGAATACATCCTGTTAAATAAGAACGCCTAATTTATTTTGACTTGTTTTCTCCTGGGATCAAATCACCCCGGGTTGTGGGCAGCCTCACTTTTATTTGTTGAGCTTTTTAGAATAAGAGATAATGTTTTCCTAGTGATTTTTTGTAGTGTTTGTTTACAGTAAATGTTGTCGTGTGTGGGTTTTTTTAAAACCCAAAAAAACTAAGCGTTCGGGAACCCCCTTCAGTATGGGCCCAAAGGCCTTTTTGTGAATAAACCCCTTCGAGTTCGAGTTCGAGTTCGATTTGAGTTCTCTGTTTTTGTCTCTCGTTTCTGTCTCTCGTCTTCTCTCTCGTCCTTCTGACTGTCTGTCTCCTTTTCCCCCCCTCTCTCGCTGTACTCTCCCTCTTCTCTGTATGTCTGTCTCTTTCTCTCTGTCTCTATCTCTGTCTCTGTTTGTCTGTCTGTCTGTCTCTCGCTCCAGGTTGTTAAACTTGGGAAACCGCGACAACAACAACGAATTATTGAAGATGGTGGCCCCTTTCACTAGGTGATAAAACAATTATTTTTTAATTTATAGATTTAAAACTTTCTTGTAAATTTTAAATCCAAGTCAAACTAGTGTTAATGTATTTGCATTGTTAGGTGGTGAGTGTTGAAAAAAATTCATCATCATCATTATATGCAAATGGAATGAAACTTCAGCATCACAATCACCGCTTTGGTCTGTATTGTGTTTTTTTGTCTGTTTGCTTCGTTGCCCCTGTCTAACTGAGTCTGTTTTCTGTCTGTCTGTCTCTGTTGATGTCTTTTCTGTTATTTTATCACTTCCCACACGCCCAAATTCTTCATTTCCCCCAATATGTACAATTTGGGTACAGTTTATTTTAAGTCTGTTTCCACTGTACATAAATATCCCCGTCTTGCATGCGTTTTTTGTCTTCTGCTGTCTTCCTGTCCTTTTCTGCCCCTTTCCCTTCCCTTTTTTTCTATTTTTTCTTTCTTTCTTTTCTTTCTTTCTTTTCTTCTTTCTTTTTTTTTTTTTTCTTTCTTCTTTTTTCTTTCTTTCTTTTTCCTTTTTTTTCTTTCTTTTTTTTTTTTTCTTTTTTTCCCTTTTTCTTTCATCAACCTTTTTTGTATATTTGCCAACATTCCTTTTTATTCTTCTAAAAGGAGAATGAACCATTACTCTTTTTACTCTTCCAAAATTTTATTTTATTTATTTATTATCTTTTTTATCGGGATAAGGGAATACACTCATGTACTTTTTACATCCAGTCCCCGTGGTTTTTGGGGGTTTTTTGTAAATCTTGTCATCTGTTTCCACCGGCAACAATGGCCAAACCCTTCCGAAAAGCGGAACGGGTTTTTAACGGTGCGAAAATGTTCTGCTGCGTTCGAACAGGGGGCCTGGGTTTTAGTCCACCCAAGGAAAGAAGAACCATTTCCAGGGGCAGAGAGCTGGGACATTCGCTGTTTTTTTGCCACACTGACTCGGGCCAAACAAAAACGTCATCGGGCCCCAAGTCCTGTAAACGTGCCTAGCCCCCCCTTTCAGGGGGGAAAAACCATCGTGGCTGCCGAACCTAAAGACACGGCTTTCGGGGACAGCCCCCCATTCCAACACACACCCTCACCTCCAGGCTAGGTCATTGCCGACGGGGGAAAACAGATACAAAGGACAGTACAGCAAACCACAACAATGCCTGTTTTGTGAAGTACGAGTGCTTGACTAAAGCCACGGGGTCGGGATAGCTCACGGCGAGCACTTGTTTCCCTAAGGGGACGGATACCTAGTGGTCAAAAATCGCTCCGCTTGACGAACCTTTGGTCGATTCCCGTTCAAGGGATATTTTCCCCGGGAAAATTACATAAAAGGGCCCCCCACCTCCCCAAAACCTCGGATGTTTCCAGGCCCCTTGGACGCCACAAACATCTTCCCCCCACAAAAACCCCCGCCAAGGGAAACCTTGGTCCTGGGAACCCAAAAAATTTTCCCCCTTCCACACTGGATGAAAAAAAAAGCCATATGCTTATTCCATTATCCTCGTATAAAAGAATAAAAAAATAAATAAATAAATAAATACAGTCAAACCCAAAAACAATTCCCCTTGTTTTAGAATTTACGATGCTTAATTAAAGCCATGGGGACGGGTAGCTCAGGGGCAGAGCACTCGCTTTCCCTAACTACTCTTTCAGCAGTTTTGAGCATTTTACTAAGGGGGGGGAAGTAAAGCACGAGGGAGAGGAGATGGCGCCGCCCTCAAAATGTTGGCCCCCCGAAAAATTTGAGGTCTTGAATCTCGTTCCAAAAAGCCGCGTGGTCATGGGAAAAACCTTTTCCTTTTTTTTTTCTTTTTTTAAACCAAAAAAATCCAAAGTCACAGCCCCTGGAAATACCTTTCACACACAAAAAAGCGTGTTTTTACAATTTAAAAAAGAGCTTTTCAATCTGTTTCTATTTTTTGCAATGCAAGTGACTGATTGATGTATTTAACCCCCATTGATTTTTTCCGATTTAGGGATTGGAGTGGATGTTGGGTGTGTTTGATGTAAGGGAACCCCCTAAAAAAAATGGGGTTATTCTTTGGAAAAAATTTATAAAATTTTTGTGGTGTCTGGGTTGATTTTTGGAAGAAAAAAAATTTGGTGTGAAAAATGTTAAAAAACATGGACGGAGTTTTGGGAACAACGCTGAAAAAGAACTCTGGGAAAACAAATTTAAAAGTTTTTTCAAACAAGAAAATAAAAAAAACCTCAAAGGGGGCACTGGCTCTCGTGGGAAAAACAGGGGGGAAACAGCAAAATTTTAGGGAGAGGAATCAGCTGGACAAAGGGGGCGTTCAGTTCAAATCACCTCCACAACAACGAATATTCTATCTCACTTTTCCCCCACCCCTGGCTGTAACCTGGAAAGGGAAAAGGTCTGCTTTTTTAAATTTGGGGGATAAGCATTTTTCGTGTCATCAGTCTTTTTTTCCCATTCCCTTCCCCATTTCTTTTTTTTGGTTGGTTGTGAGTCCCCCGACGGGACTGGGCAAGCAAAACAAAGTATGTGCTGTGCAAAAGAACAGTTGGGAGACAAAAAGAAGGGAAGCAAATTAAGATATTTTAAAAAAACCCCAACTAATTTTAATATTAAGAAATTCAGATATAAGAAACCAACCAGAAAACAAATAAATAAGGGATAAAAAAATCACAAATGAAAGCTACAACAACATCTCCAAAAAATAATCAGACACTGCTCTCCTCAAACCAAATAAGAAATTATAAAGAAATTGCTTAACCTTTTATACGCTGCATACTCCAGGCGTTTTAGAGGCCTCCTTTGCTCTCTGTGCTTGTAGTTTGAAAAAAAAAGTAAAAACAGGATGGGATGCAGTTTCATTGTTGCAATTACATTCACATTCATCAGATGTAATATTACGAAGTTAATTTAGCAACAGGAAGTACTCCAGAAACTCGTCCTTCATCTTGACAATCAAGCATTTGTTAACTATTTCACACGCTAAATAAGGCAATTTGCCTGAACGTATCAAGGGAAGATATTTTAAAGATAACAAAAATGTGACAGAATAATAGAGAGTGGATTTTGATTCAGGTAAGTAGCTGAAATGACACGCTCTTCCAGAAATCTTTAAAGTGAATTTGAGAAAGAAAAAAGGAAGAGAGGAAAGAACTTTCAGCAAATGGA
>CM054135.1:73597524-73605024 GCA_028751875.1 Rapana venosa
GAACTATGGAATCAACCGATTGTATGTCCTCTGGTTTTTTTACACTGCTTTTGGGTATAAGGTGTTGCACCTGCCGGAATTTCTCTTTATTATAAGATAATAAAGGTGTATTGAACTGAGTTAAATCAATCTTTTAGTGATTTAAGAAGAGACTGCAGAACATGTTCGGGAAGGGTGAGTAGGGGGAGGGGTGGGGGACTAGGAGGGTGGAGCTGGGTATAGCTGAAGGAGTCAATGTTTTGTCCGTTTATACATTTTGGGTCTGACGGCAGTTTCTTAAGGTAAGTATATGTAGTCCCCCCCTCCCCCAACCAAAATACGATGTTTCTGTATAGATTTAAAGAACTTGGGTTGTAACATGTCTGTGGAAACAGAATTCTTGTATTTAGTATCATTTAAAAACTTTTAGAAAGATTTAACTAAAAAAAAAGTAGCTTTGGTTGTTATGTTTGATTGTTTCTTTAGCAACGGTGCAAGCGAGAGCGATTGAGAGCGAGTGAGAGAGAGAGAGAGAGAGAGAGAGAGGATTGAGAAGAAGAGAGAGAGAGAGAGAGAGAGAGGAGAGAGAGAGGAGAGAGAGAGAGAGAACAGAGAGAGAGAGAGAGAGGCAGGAAAAGCCATTGACAGAGACAGAGGGACGGAGGCTTGGAGAGGAATGACAACATTACCCTCATCCCCCATCCCAGCCTCCCCTGCAAAACTCCATGTCATGTCATGCTGTAACGCATAGAAACACTAGAGCACGCCGCAACAAACCAGGAAATGAGGCAAGACCTCTCGTTCGCCGTGCTTTAATTAACGAGAAAAACAAGCTTCACATTCAGAGAGAGAAAAATGTCCACTACAGATATAGATTACCCCAATCTAATTGCTTGTTTTTAATTTGTCACCTGACACAAGGCCAAACATGGAGGATCAATAACAGCTAATTTTCCACATCCTTCTTCCCCATATCGCTTTACGTGGAAGAAAGGAAAACGGCACAGAACAGGAACAACGTGGTTGGCTAGTTGAATTTTCTTTAACTAACGGAGATGACAAGATGGTCAACACGAGAAAATTGGTAGACTTGTGAAAAGTCAGAATCACAGATGTGAACGTTTGTTGAGGATGAAAAAAACACCTTTGGGACCATCATGAAAAAGATTAAACAAAAGAAAAGGTCAATGAAAAAGAAAAAAAAAGAGAAAAGAGAGAAGAAGTTTCAAAAAGAGAAAGACAAGAAAATAGAAATAGCGATACGAAATTAAGTAGCTAGAAAATCCATACCTAAAAGGAACCCAACACAAGGACATGACATTATGAGGGTGTATCGTTGACATGTAGGTGGAAGGTCAAGGTCAAAAGCCACCTGTTGGATTTTCGAACAAAAGTTGACGTCGTTGAGCTAAAAATACTCGGAAGGTCAAATCCTGGATCACAGTGGATCTTAAGGAGTACCTTAAATTCTTAATGAATTAAAGAAGAAACATTTATCTAAAGTCGGAGTATGGCTGCCTGTATGACGAGATACTCGAAAACAATCATACAGGCAAACTCCACAGTCATACAGGCAAACTTCACCCACAGTCATACAGGCAAACTTCACAGTCATACAGGCAAACTTCACCCACAGTCATACAGGCAAACTTCACAGTCATACAGGCAAACTCCACAGTCATACAGACAAACTTCACAGTCATACAGGCAAACTTCACAGTCATACAGGCAAACTCCACAGTCATACAGGCAAACTCCACAGTCACACAGGCAAACTCCACAGTCACACAGGCAAACTCCACAGTCATACAGGCAAACTTCACAGTCATACAGGCAAACTCACAGTCATACAGGCAAACTCCACAGTCATACAGGCAAACTTCACAGTCATACAGGCAAACTCCACAGTCATACAGGCAAACTTCACAGTCATACAGGCAAACTTCACAGTCATACAGGCAAACTCACAGTCATACAGCAAACTCCACAGTCATCAGGCAAACTCCCACGTCATACAGGCAAAACTTCACAGTCATACAGGAACTTCACAGTCATACAGGCAAACTTCACTTTATACAGGAAAACTTCACCCACAGTCATACAGGCAAACTTCACAGTCATACAGGCAAACTTCACAGTCATACAGGCAAACTTCACAGTCATACAGGCAAACTCCACAGTCATACAGGAAAACTTCACAGTCATACAGGCAAACTTCACAGTCATACAGGCAAACTTCACAGTCATACAGGCAAACTTCACAGTCATACAGGCAAACTTCACAGTCATACAGGCAAACTTCACAGTCATACAGGCAAACTCCACAGTCATACAGGCAAACTCCACTACAAAATGACCGTCTTCTTTAAGTCTTGCAGCGATACCCCCCCCCCCCCCCACCTCACCACCAGGTGTGAGATGTGAGATACAGCACATACTGTGGGTGACTGCCTTGATGTCATGTTGGGAAGCACACAACAGCAGCAGCAACGACATCAGCAGCAACAACAACAACAACAATCTTTAGTTCCCAGAGTAGTTGATTAGCACAGACAGAGAGAGAGAGAGAAGAGAGAGAGAGAGAGGAGAGAGAGAGAGAGAGAGGAGAGAGAGAGAGAGAGATAGAGAGAGAGAGAGATAGAGAGAGAGAGATAGACAGATAGATAGATAGAGATAGATATTTTATTTCATTCCATTCTTTTATATCGAGGATAATGGAATAAGCACTTATGTGCTTTTTTACATGAAGTCCCCGTGTGTATGCGTTTTGTAAATTCTGTCATCTGTTCCCACAGACACACAATGGCCTACTCTTCCGAAAAGCGGAACAGGATTTAACGTGTGCGCAAGATGTTCTGCGTGCGTTCGCACACGGGACCTCGGTTTATAGTCTCATCCGAAGGACTTTCGGGGAGAATGGAGTCTGCACTGATGTTAACTCCGGCGGAAAATATCTCCTTGAACGGGAATCGAACCCGGGTCGTCAGATTGCGAGCGCAATGTTCTAACCACTAGGCTATCCCGTCTCCCCTAGAGAGATAGAGAAGAATAACATGAACAAGAAAAACCCAAGAGCAAGAATAAAAACTAAAAAGAATAAGAAGAAGAAGAAGAAGAAGGCAGAAGAAGCGAAGGAAATAACGACACAAGTAGAAAGCTTTTCCACTCCCTTTTACCAGATTACCGCTATGAAGTTAAGCTAACAAGAAAGTGCCTGACGCGAAATGAGTTTATCTTCAGCGCCAACGCATTTCTCTCTCTCTCTCTCTGTGTCTGTCTCTCTTCTCTCTCTGTCTGTCTCTCTGTCTCTCTGTCTGTCTGTCTGTCTCTGTCTGTCTGTCTGTCTGTCTGTCTCTCTCTCTCTGTCTGTCTGTTTCTGTCTGTCTGTCTGTTTATGTCCCCACCCCTCTCTCTCTCCCTCCCTCCCCCCTCTCTCTGTGTTTCTCTGTCTGTCTGTCTGTCTCTGTCTCTCTCATTCAAACTATAAACCGAGGCCCCGTGTGCGAACGCACGCAGAACATCTTGCGCACACGTTAAAATTCTGTTCCGCTTTTCGTAAGAGTAGGCCATTATGTGGGGTGGGAACAGATGACAGAATTTACAATACCGCATACACACGGGGACTTGATGTAAAAAAGCACGCAAGTATTTATTCCATTATCCTCGATATAAAAGGAAAAAAAATCTGTACTTATGCTTTGCCTTCCTCGTCGTTCACCCAATTTCTCTTGGAGTACAAAATGCGCAAATATAGTTAATGTTATTTCTGACCAGGGAAGGAATCACCGCTTCATCACATAGGTCTCTTGTCTATCAGCTTATATTGCTGGCATGTTTAGTCGTTTATCTGTCTGTATGTTTGTCAGCCCATCAATCTGTCTGTGTGTCTGTTTGCATGTCTCTTCATTTCTCTTCCTCAAAACACTACAGTTTCACTCGCAAAAAAAATCAAGCTGACATTTTTGTTCGTGGCTTACTTTCTGTGTGTTATCACTCCCCGTTCTCTCAGCATAATATGACAATGTTTTCATAGAAGTATAAAAATATATGTCATGCTCATAATTATCATTATTACCTATAGCCTATCTGACCATAGAGGCTATACAGAAAGGGGCGGCCAACTCTTAAATCACAAATAATAAGCAGTTATTTAGGAATAAAACTACATTGAATAAAGCAAACCAGTCAGTTTCTGCAACATACAAAACCACTTTGAATTCTCTATTTAAGTAATATCATACTTTTAAGGAGGTAAAATACGTTCAATTTTGTGGAAAAAACCCACTGTTAAGAAATCAACAAGAAGTACGATTTTCGTATCTTTTACAGATTTCTCAAACAGTATCACATCTTGAATATTTCAGAATTAAGCTACATTCTAATCAAGTTAAAAGCCTTTCTATTGGTATTCAACTGAAAAAAGTATATTTTTCATTTTTCATTCTCCCTGGTCCCTGAAGTATGACTGCATGCTAACCCGTTACATTTATTGTTAAAAGTGCGGCAATAGAGTCATTTTGCTTTCAAAATTATAACGAAGGAATAACTATAGCAGAGGCTGTTGTTCAGGTTTTTAAAGTTTTTAAAACAGAGCTACTGTTGGGAATGAGTGCACCAGCGTGAGCTAGGATATAAGCACAGAGTTGTATCACACGCACGTCCTCACATTGGGGGACGGGATAGCCTAGTGGTTAGAACATTGCGCTCGCAATCTGACGACCCGGGTTCGATTCCCGTTTATGGGGATATTTTCTCCTGGAGTTAACATCAGTTCTGACTCTCTCCTCCCCGAAAGTCCTTCGGATGAGACTATAGACCAAGATCCCGTGTGCGAACGCACACAGTACATCTTGCGCACATGTTAAATCCTGTTCCGCTTTTCGTAAGAGTAAGCCATTGTGTGCCGGTGGGAACAGATGACAGAAGTTACAAAACCGCATACACACGGGGACTAGATGTAAAAAAGCACAGAAGTGCTTATTCCATTATCCTCGATATAAAGGAATAAACAAAACAAAAAAACGTTACCACACACACACACACACACACCACACACACACACACACCACACACACACACACACACACAACACACACACACACATACACACACCACCACACACAACACACACACCACACCACACACACACACACACACACCCCACACACACACACACACACATAAATAAGACGTTTCCTCTTCTATAACAGCGCATCATTTCCAAACAGAAGAAATCCTGATGATGCACATACGGTTGGACCAGCCCCTCACGGAGCCTGCAGGTTAATTATTGACCAGGGTCTGACAGGGCAGGGCACCGGCTGTAATAGGAGCTCTGCCGTGGCTCACTATCCCCCTGTGTTGCCCTGCAGCTCTCATACATAATTCCCGTCACTGTCACGGTGTGTGGAGACAGAATGCATGAGAGCTGGATGGTCGGCACTCTGTAGTGACTCAACTCCTTGTTGCGTTTTCCTATCACACAATCTGATTCAGAAGATTTAGATAGTTTGGGGTTGTTTTTTGTTATTATTATTATTATTATTATTATTATTATTATTATTATTATTATTATTATTATTATTATTATTATTATTATCTATCGAAGGTTGATTTATGAACTACAATAAAAGGAAGCAATTCAGAAAATCAAATCATTTTTTTTAAAGAGAGAAATATGTTAACGTGTTTTTTCCCCTCTATCTGTTTCTCTGTCCATTTTTTGTCTGTCTTTTTGTCTGTCTGTCTGTCTGTATGAGTATTTGCATGTTTACCTTTCTATCATCTGTCTGTTTCTTTCTCTCCCATCTTTTCTAGGCCAGAAAAAGAAGTGTTTATAGGTTATCTAGGAAATGAAACTTCCTCTCTTTTCGACTGAGAAATCTGCTCAAAGATTGCTTGGTTTGTTTATCTGATGGCTGACAAAATTTACAAAACTGCATACACGCGTGGACTGGATGTAAAAAGCACATGAGTTCTTATTCCATTATCCTCGAAATAAAAGACTAAATAAAAAAATAAATAAATAATAAAATATATTTTTGTGATAGCATGAATCAGATAACATTTATTCAGGCTGGGAATAAACACTAACACGCAATCTTGCTGCTGATAAATGCGCACACATTCTAGCTGAAAACGAGCCCCAGACAACACTTTTATACCAAAATAAACACAGAGAGACACTGGCTGAGAACAAACACAAACAACGGCCCCCAAAATAAAGACAAACACACGTTACAAATGAGCATGTCAAATCTGATGGAACGAGTCTTCACACTCCTGAAGACGAAGCAGTTTTGTGGAGGGGGGCTTGTTTGGTGTGGGCGGCTTTTGAGGAGGTTTTATCCCTGTCCCCGAGTGTTTGCATATAGGCCTGCTTGTCTTTGCTTGTGTGTCTTTGGTTTACATTATCATTCTCTTGCTTTTTCTCAGTGTTTTAACATTGTCTCGGTCTGTCTCTGTAGGACCCTCTGTTTCTCAGTTTCCCTCTTTTGTTTTTGTCCATGCCCTTTCAATAAAGGGGAAAACCCGACACTGACATTATCCTCTAAACGAATGGAAATACTGTAATGTGGAACGGAAATGGGGGTGGGGGGATGGGGGGGGGGTGGTAGGAAGAAAAATAAATAATATGACAGTGACATTACATTCTCAATTTCTTTTTCGTCTTTAAAGAAAATACATTTTGATGAAAAGGGAGAAATAAGGAGGAAAGGAAGAAGACAGGAAGAAGAAGAAGAAGAAGAAGAAGAAGAAGAGAGAGAGAGAGAGAGAGAGAGAGAGGAGAGAGAGAGAGAGAGAGAGAGAGAGAGAGAGAGAGAAGAGAGAGAGAGAGAGAGAGAGAGAGAGAGAGAGAGAGAGAGATCTATCCATCTAACACGCCAGCAATAGCGCCATCCAGAAAACAAGTGAGAAAGCATATAAATTGAAGACAAAACAAATATGTAATGAAAAAGATAGAGAGGCAATCAACTATTACAAAATGACCCACATATAAACCCTATGTCTGTCTGTCTGTCTGTCTGTCTTCTCTCTCTCTGTGTCTCTCTCTCTATCTCTGTCTGTCTGTCTTTCAATTATATAATTCACGTATGTATGCATGCATGCACCTATCTCTGACTGTGTGTTTATAACCATGTACTCTCTTACTTGGGTCAAGGCTATATTTGTATCAATACGTGATAGACTAAATGCCATTTAGACCTAAATCCCCTCTGTTCCAATGGCAGATATTTCACACATGGGCAAACAAACACTAGCAGCATGAACAGACTGTGAAGACTGAACGGAATCACATCAAGATAAGGATACACACTTTGCCAAGTTTACAACACACTGACCACATAACCGCTTGTCTCTATATCGTTACCAAGATTAACTGTTGCTCTAGTTTCTTGTTTGTGTGCTAGTGAACCTTAAGTCTAATTGAATGAACGTCATCTGCTATTTCTGTAACTGCTTTGGGGGGTATATTTTAATGACTGAAGAAGAGACAGCAGAAGAGACAGGAGAAGGATG
>CM054135.1:73617524-73620024 GCA_028751875.1 Rapana venosa
CTTGAATTAAGTAATCAATTCTTAACTTTTTGTCTCATGTTTTTATATACCGAGTTTTATATAATTTCTTCCCTTATTTACAGTCCGGTAAGGCAGTTACTCTAAGGTGTGAAATAATAACTTTCATACACATAGAAGCACACACAAACATATACACACAAACACACTCACACACAATCACACACACACACACTCACCCACTCACGCACACAATCACAATCACACACACACTCAAACAAACAAAAAACCCAACCAAAACAAACATAGAACCCAAAACAAAAACAAAAAAGCACCTCTAAAGGAAAAGAAGAAAGAGCTACAATGTTGACATGGTTTATATTTTGGAATAATTTAACGCTGATGCAGTCCTCCACTGAAATATTTCATACAAACGCAATAATGTTAAAAGCTTTCGGGACATACATTTAACTTGCGCTGCCAACAACAGCAGCATCAACATCAGCGGCAGCAATAGTTTGTAATCACTAAGATTAATTCAATGATGGAGTGTTTATAAAGTATGAACGTTATATCAATACAAGGGGCATAATTTTGATGCATCGATTCCACTTCTATCTGCTGTCTGTCTGTCTGTCTGTTGTCTGTCTTTCTGTTTGTCCCTGTCTTTTTCCTCCCCCTCCCTACTCTCTCTCTCTCTCTCTGTATCTCTAACTTGTTGAATATACGTGTATACATTGCATTACTGATTTTATTTATTTACTTCTTTATTTGTTTATTTATCTATTCCGATGATAATGGAATAAGCACTCATGTGCTTTTTGAAATTTTTTTTACACCAGTCCCCATCTGTATACAGTTTTGTAAATATTGTCATCCGTTCCAATTCAAATAATTATGACATTTAGTTTAAGATCAATACAGCATAATTATTATGAATGTTGAGTTGGTGTTTTTTTTCCTAATATCTTTTCCTGAAATCATTGCTTCAGTTTTATCTGTGTAGCTCCAATTCAGGGCAAGGACGGTGGGTGGAAACAGCATGTGAATGCTTATGCGTCGTCCTTGAAAATAATCATCGACATCCTCCTCCTCCCCCTCCCCCTCCTCATCCTCCTCATCACCATCATCATCAGCATCATCATCATCCTCATCCTCATCTCTTTCTCTCTATCTCTCTGTCTTTATTCTTTCTCTCTGTCTCTCTCTGTTTCTCTCTGTGTTTCTCTCTCTGTCTGTCTCTCTGTCTCTGTTTCTATCTCTCTCTTTGTCTCTCGTCTCTGTTCTCTCTCTTTGTCTCTCTCTGTCTCTGTTTCTCTCTTTGTCTCTGTCTCTCTCTGTCTCCGTTTCTCTCTCTCTTGCTCTCTCTCTCTCTCTCTCTGTCTCTCTGCCCCTGTGAAACTTGTCATTTTGTTTCATGGTATCCATGTATTCTGGCTGTCAGCAAGGCACAAGAAGTACGGACATCTGCACTGCTAATCGTCTATTTCAAAGAACCATCTCAAGAACTTTCTCAAGCTCCTTTCTCTGAGGTACACGAGAGAATTGCACAGGTTTCCACTTTCCTTATATTATTGCACTGATTGCCTAGAAAGAGACAGAGAACTCAAGAACTCAAGAACTCAAAGAACTCAAAGATTTTAATGTACTTTAGCCTTTGGCCACAATACATCGACATGTTAGGTCAAAATGTACAGAATAATTATTATATAGCATGGATTTACAATCTTCGTAGTCATGGAAGTAATAATCTGCACCTAGTACCATACAAACAATCAAAATAGACCCTCAAAGTAACGGACACCTTTCAAAACATAACATCTAATGAGTAGATGCATAAATGTAAACAAACAAAATACTACATTCATGTTCTTTAGAGGCCTTCAAAGAACTGCACTTTGTCTCCTATTTACTGCATGGAAAACAAATCTGGATAAATTGTGTCTGTGACTTCTATTTGTGAAAGAGACAGAGAGAGAGAGAGAGAGAGAGAGAGAGAGAGAGAGAGAGAGAGGGAGAGAGAGAGAGAGAGAGAGAGAGAGAGAGAGAGAAGAGAGGGAGTGAAGGGAGGGAGGGAGGGAGAGAGAGACAGACAGAGGCGGAGACAGAGAGACAGAGACAAAGAGACAGAAAAACAGACAGAGATAGATTAAAAAAACCCAACTGATTCCATGAAAGGAACAGCCATGTATACATACATGGCTTTTGTACCGACCAGTGCAGTGCAATACAGGCAAACCCAACAACAGAGGGAAACGTGACAGAGAAATACGAAGCTGGCAGTATCCGCGAATCAATCAATCAACCAACCAATCAATCAATAAATCAATAAATCAACCAATCAATCAATCAATCAATCAACCAATCAATCAATCAACCAATCAATCAACCAATCAAGGATGGTGCGGTCATCCAACCCTGTCCTCTTTCATGCAAATGCAATTACAGGAAAAGCCCCCTGTGACACACGTGACTTAGCATTGTGCTCTCTCAGCAACAATAGCAACAACAGCAACATCATCAGCAGCAGTAGTAGTAGTAG
>CM054135.1:73630024-73635024 GCA_028751875.1 Rapana venosa
TAGTGTCATTGTTTGTAGTTTCATTGTTTGTTGTGTCATCGTTTGTTGTGTCATCGTTTGTTATGTCATTGTTTGCTGTGCCATTGTTTGTTATATCATTGTATGTCATTGTTGTCTCATTGTTTGCCGTGTCATTGCGGTTCATTGTTTGTTTGTGCCACTGTTGTGCCATTGTTTTTGTGCCATTGTTCGATGTGTCATTGTTTGTTGTGTCATTGTTTGTTGTGCCACTGTTGTCCATTGTTTTTGTGCCATTGTTCGATGTGTCATTGTTGTTGTGTCATTGTTTGTTGTGCCACTGTTGTGCCATTGTTTTTGTGCCATTGTTCGATGTGTCATTGTTTGTTGTGTCATTGTTTGTTGTGCCATTGTTTTTGTGTCATAGCTGTTTGTGTCCTTGTTTGTTGTGCCATTGTTCGATGTGTCACTGTTTGTTGTGCCATTGTTTGTTGTGTCTTTTTGTGTCAGTGTTGTGTGATTTTTGTTGTGTCTTTTTATGTTGTCGTTGTTGTGTCATTGTTTGTTGTGTCATTAATTGCTGTGTCATTGTTTGTTGTGTCATTGATTGCTATGTCCTTGTTTGTTGTGTCCTTGCTTGTTGTGTCCTTGTTTGTTGTGTCCTTGTTTGTTGTGTCCTTGTTTGTTGTGTCCTTGTTTGTTATGTCATTGTTTGTTTGTGTCCTTGTTTGTTGTGTCCTTATTTGTTGTGTCCTTGTTTGTTGTGTCCTTGTTTGTTATGTCATTGTTTGTTATGTCATTGTTTGTTGTGTCATCGTTTTTTGTGTCATTGTTTGTTGTGTCATTGTTGTGTCTTGTGTCATTCACGTATCGCAGTTCAGTACGAACAATGCTGTGTGCATGTATGGAGGTTTATAGCGCAGAAGTGTTTTTACTTTGGATTGAACGGCAGACAGTTAGATCCCTGGTGTGTGACCTCGTTAAATATTCATAGGGTGTGGGTGGTTGTATAATATACCGGATAGTTGCAAGCTGAGGGGTGGATGGGTGGTGGGTGTTGGGTGGGGTGGGGTAGGGTGGAGATGCCGCCCACCCTCACCCCCCTTTCTGTCAAAGTTTCGACCTTCTGCTTCCCCTGTTGTGTGCTTCTCTCTCTCTCACCCTCTCCGTCTACTCTCTCTCTCTCTCTGTCTCTCCTCTCTCTCACTCTCCCTCTACTCTCTCTCTCTCTCTGTCTCTGTCTCTTTCTCTCTGTCTCTCTCTCTACCCCCTCTCTCTCTCCTGTGTGTGTGAGTGTGTGTGTATGTGCCTGTGTGTGTATGTGTGTGTGTGTGTGTGTGTGTGTGTGTGTGTGTGTGTGTGTGTGTGTGTGTGTGTGTGTGCGTGAGCGTGTAAGAGAGACGGAGGGAGTAAAAGATCCAGCGAAGAAAGACAGGAAGGGAGACAGGCATAAAAACAGGCAGACACGACAGACAGGCAGGCAGACAGACAGGCAGGCAGACAGGCAGGCAGGCAGACAGACAGACAGGCAGACAGGCAGCAGGACAGGCAGGCAGGCAGGCAGGCAGACAGCAGGCAGGCAGGCAGGCAGGCAGGCAGGCAGGCAGGCAGACAGACAGGCAGGCAGGCAGGCAGACAGGCAGGCAGGCAGACAGGCAGGCAGCAGACAGACAGACAGACAGGCAGGCAGGCAGGCAGGCAGGCAACAGGCAGACAGGCAGCAGGCAGGCAGGCAGGCAGGCAGCAGGCAGGCAGACAGACAGACAGGCAGACAGGAGCAGGCAGGCAAGGCAGGCAGGAAGGCAGGCAGCAGGCAGGCAGACAAGCAGGCAGGCAGGCAGGCAGGCAGGCAGACAGACAGACAGGCAGGTAGGCAGGCAGACAGGCAGGCAGACAGACAGACAGGCAGACAGGCAGGCAGACAGACAAGCAAACAGCACCAGAAAGGCCTAGAGTCCAAATCTGCAAGTGAAACCAAAAGATTTACCACAACATCATGATATTTTTTGCTTCTACGATTTATGCATATAATTATATTTTTAAAAATCCCCAAACAGTCCAATAACATCAGCAGGTTCATACGCTTGATTCTGGATTTTCTGCGCTGGAGGCAAAACGCTATAACCAAGAGACAACACTCGCTTCAACCCTTCTTTCCCCCCCCCACCCCTCCCCCATTCCCCCAAACAAAAATTTTCTGAATCTCAAAATCTCCAAATTTTCAATCTGGTCATGCAACCTTTACAAAATTCTACTGAAAGGTCTGGGGAGGGGGTGGGGAGGGGGGGGGGCGGGGTAGAAATCCCCTTTGCTGAATCCTTTCTTCACAGTTCTGTTTCTCCCATCACGCCTCCAGTCTCCTGGGCATTTTTCTCCCTAATCAACACAGCAAACATCCCTGCTCACCCCCTTTGTGTGTGTGTGTGTGTGTGTGTGTGTGTGTGTGTGTGTGTGTGTGTGTGTGTGTGTTGTGTATGTGTTTGTGTTTGTGTGTGTGTTTGTGTGTGTGTGAGTGTGTGTGTGTTTTGTGTGTTTGTGAGTGTGTGAGTGTGTTTTATGTGTGTTTGTGTGTGAGTGTGTGTTTTGTGTGTGTGTGCTGGTGCCAACATAGAGACAAAAGGCAGGCAGACAGACAGACAGACAGACGGACAGAAGAGAGAGAGAGAGAGATGAGAGAGAGAGAGAGAGAGAGAGAAGAGGAGAGAGAGAAGAGAGAGAGAGGAGAGAGAGAGAGAGAGAGAGAGAGAGAGAGAGAGAATCAATCAAATTCTTTCCTTTCCAGGAAAAAGAATATCACTCACGTGCTTTTTTTTACATTCTTTAAGACAGTGCCTCACTAATTAGAGAGAGGGAGGTTACAGATAAGGGTTACTGATAAGCATACACCTTTTTTTTTTTATCCGGCCCTTGCCCTAATTAAGGACTATCAAAACAAAAACAAACAAACAAACAAAAAACCCCCAACAAAACAAAACAAACAACACCAACCAACCAAAAAAAAAACCCAAACCAAAGCAAACCAACAAAAAAAGGCAATTGCAACCTCCCCTCTCACACACACGAGAGGAGAGAGAGAGAGAGAGAGAGAGAGAGAGAGAGAGAGAGAGATGCATGCACGCACACAAGCACAGACGAGTCCCAGTGTCACACGTCTGATCACTGGCAATAGAAACGTGTCCATGGTATAATTATGACAGAGAGTAGAAAGAGACAGTTTAAAAGGAAAAACTTCGTCAAAGCATTTGCTTTCTATAGTATAATAGACTCAGCTCAGACGAAAGAAAAAATTTCAGTCTGGACAATGATGTGGTTGTTGTGAAGGTACAACTCTTAATTCAACTCAAAACGGGGAGAAAAAAGGATCCAATACTCAGGTAAACATAGTAATTATGTGGGTAAATTATCTAAAGAAAAGCTGCTGCATAGCAAAAAGGCTTTAAAAACGGGTCTAAGTTAAGCCCATCAACAACTACAACAACGACAAAACCTCAAAACAAATACATTGGCCATATCACACTGAAGAAGACAACAAGACCCACTGACATTCATCCCACCAGAATAGAACAGACGACCCCGTCTCCCGTTTTTCCCCATACAACAGAACGGCGACAGTTACAGACATACAACAGATAACAACCATAAACACTGGGCCAGCTGCTCAAAACTTTTGGAAATAAAGAACAGAAATGACCACGGCAGAACTTGCAAAACGACATAGACACAATCTTCCTAAAGTCAGGGTAGTGGTAATGGCACCAGCACTATCCGCATCTTAACAGGAGAAACATTCATTGTCCCACAGAACAATACCCTACATATATTAACTCTACATTTACCTACAGGGGCAATGGTCAGCCCTTTGTAGGGCGGGTGGGAAAAGGCATTGTAGGCATTGTAGATGATGTCACCACTAATCGGGTTCCAGGGGATTGAACATATCCCTCACAATAGAGGCAATCCGGAAGGAAAGGTCGGATGTGACGACAGCGGAAATGGGGCAGTAAGGATGCGCACGACAACATTACAGGCAGTCAACCTTTCGCAAGTCTGCTCCTTATGAAAGGTCAAATATACGTGAAATGCGAATCGGTGATTCCTTGATGTTTAAGTACCTGTCTGATATTATGACGAAGAAACCTTTTTCTGTAGTAGTACCTATGTTCATCATTCATTCACAATACCTTCCCTTGCCTGCCTCTTGCTGTGTTTGCAAGTTTTAGTTCACTTCTCTCTATCATATCTATATCTAGGGGATTTTGTTTCTTTATTGCATATCAAAATAAAAATCAAGGTTATCTGCAACGCAAAATAACATAATATTTAGATGTATATCTCGAATATCAAAACTGTGTGTGTGTGTGTGTGTGAAACTCCTTTTTCTTTATCCCTATCTCCACTGCGAAATATCTTTCTATCCAAGAATGCCGTTCAACTCTTATGTTGTTCCTTTTAGTTGTTGGCATTGATTACCCTTCTCCAACTTTTGTTTCTACGCAGTACTTCAGACAGACATGTTTCTTGCCCATCTGGCTCTACTGTGAGGAGCGAAACAAGAACCCAGATTTGGAGGCTAGCTAGCTGCATGCACTCCAGTATAAGACGACTATACATTCATCTTTGCCTTCGCAAGCCACACGAAAGAAGATTACAGGCAGGTACTGAAGACAGACAACGTTGTCGTTCCTGCTTTATTCAGGATTAGCGTCAGTGCTTACCACCGGAATTTTCTCGAACAGGGAACCATCCAAAGATTCAGGGGGACTCTCTAGCCGTGTGACGCAGGGAGACAGCGAAAGTACAGTTAGTCATTCGTGCTGAGTGGCTCACGCAGAAAGCTTTATTTAGTTACTGATGTAAGCTAAGTGCCAAAGCCTAAGGCCTATTAAAAAAAGAATGTTGTGTCTTCAGATTGCTTTCCTCAATAGCAAGCTCGTAGCATTAAAAAAAACAACAACCCTGTGCTCTCCAGTAAACAGCTACCCTCTTCCTAAGAACTGTACTTTTGCATTGGCTTTAGTTTCAACTTTTATTTTATATTCAGC
>CM054135.1:73642524-73645024 GCA_028751875.1 Rapana venosa
TAATATAATTACAACAAAAACAATAGCCCCCAAAATTATCCGTTCTATTTCAAAGTGGATGAGAAGTTTGCGTGTACAACAGTTTTTGAACACCTCGCGATATTGCCAGCCATACTCCCATTTTAGGGGATTTTTTTTTCTCCTTAAAAGAAGAGCCTAAGTTGTTATGCTTAGAGCTCATTGTGGCTGAAGACCATATGAACACAATATTGTAGAACGTGACAAAATTCTGACACAGGCTTGGGCGATTAGTTTACGTCCATAACTGATCCAGCTTTCGGCCCAGGCTAAACAGTCAGTATATAACCATGTTTCTAGATGATGGTTTAAGAAGCACAGGACAAAACATATATGTGTGCACACTGCGACGAAATAATTCCCATCTTGCCTCCATGATGCATTGGTTAGAACATGTAAAATCCAATTAATCCGATGAAGTCGGAGTGTGGCGGCATATGATACAGCGAGGTAGATGAAGACAGCCAGACTCGCAAATTTCTCATCCAGTTTGTTGTACCTATGGTCTCACAGCGATTCATGACCAGGAGTGATGAGTGAGGCTGAGTGTATGTTCTAGGTCACAGGGTGTGAAACTAAGGAACGCTCACAAAACAACACCAAATGCTGGCTGCTGGAATAGGAGTGTGGGGGCCAGCAGTAGCGGTGCTTTATCCCTGTGTTCACGGGGCACCATTCAGGGATGAGTGTGCAAAGGGGCTAAGAAGAATACTTCAACAATGCGAACCCTAGTTGATTCCACTTGCTCCTTCTGGGGTATTGAGGAAGGCTGAACATCACGAGGAAGAAAAACTGTAGCAAACAAGAACTCACTGTAGTATATCAAGCAAATAATGATACAACTTTACAAGGTTTGATATATGTTGACAAATCAAACAGTTTATTTTCGATTCGCAGAGGACATGAGCCGACAAAAATTAAAAACTTACTATGGGTTTAGAAAGCGCGTTGAGGGATATTTCTTTCGCAAATTGATATGCATGTGATGAGCATCCCATAATGAAATGAAACGCGTCAGCCAATTTCAAGCATACCGCACTGATTACTAGAGCACAGGGGCAAAGGACCCTCTAACTGTGAGGTGAGGACCCTATAGAGCTTAGGTGGGTGGGCTAAGTGCTCTAGCACGCAGGCGTTGTCTGTCCACTGCAGGATATAGCCAGCCCTTCGTAGCAGCCCTCTCTCCATCGGTTCCTCTCTTGTGCCTCCCACAGCGTAACATCATAATTATGGCATACGTAGCATATCTAATGTATAGTATATATATAATAAGTAACGTGATGCTTTATGATTTCCATTTTGAGATTGTTTTTCAAAAGATAACAATAACACTGCAGTTGTCTGTATCTCAGGGGGATGGTTAATGCGAGGATACGATATCGTGAAAGAACGCGTGGATTATGTGTGAAGGTGAACAGAGAGAGGTGGGGACAGCAGCACTGGCAGCCATATCGCTGAAGATGTAGCCTCCCCCTGACCTCATAAACAGAGGGAATTCGGAAGGGGAGGAATATAAAAGATTGACAATATTATTCGGGGCTTTTTTTATATTTCTTATATTGTGCACACACGGACATTTGGTGTGTGTGTGTGGTGTGTGTGTGTGTGTGTGTGTGTGTGTGTGTGTGTGTGTGTGTGTGTATGTGTGTGCGCGTGTGTGAGCGTGTGTGTGTGTTTTGTATATGTATATAATACATAATATATATATAAAATAATATATATATATATAAATAATATAATATATATATATATATATATATTATATAATATATATGGTGGTGTGTGGGTGTGTGTGTGTGTGTGTGTGTGTGTGTGTTTGCAAGTTTATTTCAACCGTTGTGTATGCTTTGAGCCTTTTTATTTCTTCGTCATTCACTTTTCAGAGATATTTTCTGACTTCTTTTCAAAATTCGAAGATGCGTTTTACCCTGTCACTACGTTTTAAAACTTTAGTGGTATCATCATCTACAGTTACATAGGCTTCATCATTGCCAGCACTTTTGATATTATATGCTGTTTCGGAAATTATGTATAAATACACAATTTCAAAGTATCGTTTCAAAGTATCGTATTATTCATTATACATGTGGATTTGTTCTTTCTTTTATTTAACGTCTGTTCACTCAAGGTGATATTAGACCAATGTGGATTTGTATACATATGATGTATGTATGTATGTATGTATGTATGTATGTATGTATGTATGTATGTATGCATGCATGTATGATGTATGTATGTATGTATGTATGTATGTATGTATGCATGTATGTATGCATGTATGTATGCATGCATGTATGTATGCATATCTGTCTTGAACAGGAAGACTCCCTCAGTATGCACCTTTCACTGTATCAATACTGTCTCCGCGGGATCGGTCATGTGCACGGTGTGAAGGATGACTGCTTTCCCAAGGACATCCTGTGCGATGAACTGGCTGCAGGACACCGTCCTTCAGGACGTCCAGCCCCTACCCTTCAACAGC
>CM054135.1:73655024-73686564 GCA_028751875.1 Rapana venosa
GATTAGCAAGAGAGCTGGTCATGGGAATCAAACATCAGAACAGGGTCTCCTGTCTCCCACTTGCCCTCTGTACCTGTACAAACGCCTCTGTTCATAACTCTCTAGCTCTCTGTTTCTCGCTGTCTCTGCCTCTGTCTCTGTCCCTCTCTGTCTTTGTGTGTCTATCTGTGTGTCTGTCTGTGTGTCTGTATGTGTGTGTGTGTGTGTGTGTGTGTGTGTGTGTATGTGTCTGTCTCTCTGTATGTGAATGTATGTGCATGGATGATGCATGTGTCCTTCGAAGTCTTCAGATGAGACTATAAACCGAGGCCCCGTGTGCGGCGAACGCATGCAGAACATCTTGCGCACACGTTAAATCCTGTTCCGCCTTTCGTAAGAGTAGGCCATGGTGTGCCGGTGGGAAGAGATCACAAAATTTACAAAGCCGCATGCACACGGGGACTGGATGTGGAAGGACACGTGGGTGCTTGTTCCATTGTCCTCGATATAAAAAAAAGTCATCTGAGCGCTTTGATTTGTTGCTTTACAAGATTCAGCGCTGTACAAGTTCCATACATTATTATTATTATTATTTTGTTCTACACAGCTCAGGGTGATGGTGGTGGTGGTGGTGGTGGTGGTGGTGGTGGTGGTGTAGTGTAGTGTAGTGTAGTGTAGTGTAGTGTAGTGTGTGTGTGTGTGAGTGAGTGAGTGCTAGGGTGTGTGTGTGTATGTGTGTGTGCGTGTGTGTATGTGTGTGTGGTGTGTGTGTGTGTGTGTGTGTGTGTGTGTGTGTGTGTGTGTGTGTGTGTAGTGTAGAGCAGTGCAGTGAAGTGTAGTGTAGTGTGTGTATGTGTGTGTTTGTGTGTGTGTGTGTGTGTGTGTGTGTGTGTGTGTGTGTGTGCGCGCGCGCGTGAGCGTGTGTGTGCCTACCTTCGTAGGAATTACAGCTGTATCCACCTTAGCAAATGACAAATTCTCGCCGGGTTTTTCCGTTCTGTCGTCAGCTATGGCTGCCACCTCCCTCTCTCTCACTCTCTCTCTCTCTCTCTCACTCTCTCACTCTCTCTCTCTCATATCAAAGTAACGTTGTTTATGTTTGCTTGGATATCTACGTTCTGATTACTAATGATAATTCCTTCTTAGGGCAAGGGCTGGATGAAAAAAAATATGTCAGTACTTATCTGTAACCCTTGTGAATAAATGTTATTAATCTCTCTCTCTCTGGTTTTTTCTCTCTCTCCCTCTCTCTCCCTCTCTTTATCTATCTGTCTGCCTGTCTCTCTCTCTTTCTCCGTCTGTCTGTCTGTCTCTATTGGTCTTTCTCCTTCTCTCTTTCTCTTCATGTCTGTCTGTCGCTCACTTTTCCTCTCATACTCTCTCTATCTGTCTGTCTGCCTGTCTCTCTCTCTTTCTCTGTCTGTCTGTCTGTCTCTATTGGTCTTTCTCCTCTCCTTCTCTTTATGTCTGTCTGTCGCTCACTTTTCCTCTCCCTCTGTCTGTCTGCCTCTCTCTCTCTCTCTCTCCTCTCTCTCTCTCTCTCTCTCTCTCTCCTTATCTTTCTCTTTCTCTGTATGTCTGTCTCTATTGGTCTCTCTCCTTCTCTATTTCTATTCATGTCTGTCTGTCGCTCACTTTTCCTCTCCCTCTCTCCCCAACGCTCTCTCTCTTTCTTCCTCCTCTCTCTCTCCTTCTCCCTCCTTCACTTCTTTCTTTTGTTTCTCGCTTCTTTTGGATTGACTGTTTAGTGCAATGTTCTTTAGTCATCTAGTTTATTGACTGAACTGAAGAATAAGATGAGGGTGCAATGTTTTGCAGTCATCTAGTTTATTGACTGAACTGAAGAATTAGATGAAAGCGAAACGCACTTCAAAGAATTACAGAGAGAGAAACAGACAGACAGACAAACAGAGACAGAGAGACAGAGAGAGACAGAGAAAGAGAGACAAAAAGAGAAGGAGAAAGAGAGAGAGGGGGTGGTGGGGAGAAAGAGGGGAGAGAGAGAGAGAGGGAGAGAGAGAGGGAGAGAGAGAGGGAGAGAGAGATGGAGAGAGAGACAGGGAGAGACAGAGAGAGACAGAGAGAAATCATACAGGGAGACAAGAAGACCGAGAAGCACAAGAGACAGACAACAGAGACAGAGGGTCAGAGATACAGAGAGACAGAGACAAGGAGATGGAGGCAGAGATAGAGAGTTCAAGGACAGAGCCAGAAGAGAGATTTATTTATTTATTTATTTATTTATTTATTCTTTTGTATCGAGGATAATGGAATAAGCCCTCATGTGCTTTTTTACATCCAGTCCCCGTGTGTATGCGGTTTTGTAAATTTTGTCATCAGTTTCCACCGGCACACCATGGCCTACTCTTCTGAAAAGCGGAACAGGATTTAACGTGTTTGCAAGATGGTCTGTATGCGTTCGAGCACGGGGCGTCGGTTTATAGTCTCATCCGACAGAGAGAGAGAGAGAGAGAGAGAGAGAGAGAGAGAGAGAGAGAGAGAGAGAGAGAGAGAGAGAGAGAGAGAGAGAGAGAGAGAGCGAGAGAGAGAGAGAGCGAGAGAGAGAGAGAGAGAGAGAGAGAGAGAGAGAGAGAGAGAGAGAGAGAGAGAGGAGACGGGGAGAGAGAGAGAGCGACAGACAGACATAAAGACAAAGAAAGAAAGAAAGAAAGAAAAAGAGAAAGAGAAGAGAGAGAGAGAGAGAGAGAGAGAGAGAGAGAGAGAGAGTGGGTGGGAGACGGGGATAGAGGGAGAGAGAGCGAGAGCGACAGACAGACATAAAGACGAAGAAAGAAAGAAAGAAAGAAAGAGAAGGAGAAAGAGAAAAAAAAAAAGAGAGAGAGAGAGAGAGAGACAGACAGAGAGAGAGAAGAGAGAGACAGAGACAGAGAGAGAAAGATAGAGAGAGCGAGCGAGCGAGCGAGAGAGAGAGAGAGAGAGAGAGAGAGAGAGAGAGAGAGAGAGAGAGAGAGAGAGAGAGAGAGAGAGAGAAGAGAGAGAGAGAACACACACACACACACACACACACAGGGAGAGAGATGTTTTATTCATAAAATGCAACAGCTCCCTAAAGAAAACGAGGCAGAAGAGACACTAGGCTGGGAAAAGTCCCAGAAACAATGTTCTCTTTTTGTTCTTCCGTTATAGAAGCTTTCGTTCTGTGCTTCTTTGTGTTGCTTTGTTGGGTCTTTGTTTGTTTGTTTTGTTTTTGTTTTGTTCTATTCTTTTCTGCTTCTTCTTTCTGTCTTCTCGCCCTTTTCTCTCTTATTTTTGTTTGTTTCTTTGTTGTTGTCATCTTCTTGATGTTGTTGTTACGTATGTTGTTGTTACGTTAGAGTTGTTTGGTTGGTGTTGTAGTTGTTGTTTTTCCTGTTATAGTTGCTGTCGTTGTTACTGTTTTTCTGTTTTGATGTTGCTGATGTAGTTTTGTTTGTTGTTGCTGTGTTTTGTTGTTGTTGCTGTTGTTCTGTTGCTGTTGTTTTGTTGTTGCTGTTGTTTTGTTGTTGTTTTTTGCTGTCAGTTTGTAGTTGTTGCTGTCATTTTATTGTTATTGCTGTCAGTTTGTTGTTGCTTCCATATTGTTGTTGCTGTTGTTGTGTTGCTGCTGCTATAGTCTTGTTGTTGTTGCTGCTGGAGCTATGTTGCTGTTGTTCTGCTTATCTGTTTGCTCGTTTGACCTGTTCACCTTTTTTTCTAAAAAAAAATTCTTCTATATGAGTGATATATGCATATGAGCAAATTATTGTTAAAAAGTGATACTTTTCTCTTAAGACTTTTACCAAATGCATTAAGCTACAGTAGATTGTGTATTTTTGCATCCTCAACAGACTTTTGTCAAAGATAATCTGATGATGCACAAACAGTATAAAGATAACTGTGAGATGCTTGACATAGAAGTGAAAAAAAGTGGTTACAACACAACACAACGCAACACATCAGAATAGAATATAGAATAAAATAAAATAGAACAGAATAGAACCGATTAGAACAGATTGAAATGGAATGGAATAGAATGGAATATAATAGAATGGAATATAATAGAATGGAATATAATAGAATGGAATAGAATGAAGTAGAATGGAATAAAATCGAATGGGATAGAATATAATATAATTGGATAGAAAATATTAGAGCAGAACAGAACAGAAAAGAATAGAATAGAGTAGAACAGAACAGAACAAACAGAATAGAATAGAGTAGAACAGAACAGAACAGAATAGAGTAGAATAGAACAGAACAGAATAGAATAGAGTAGAATAGAACAGAACAGTCGACGACGAAGAGGACGACGGCGAGGGCAGACAACGAGGTCGGAGGACGATGATGATGATGATCATGACGACGACGACGATAGCAGCCAGAGTGCCGAAGCACAAGATGATTACGATTATGCTCATGATACTGGCGGTGTGTTGACAATGAAGACTAGGAGGAAGGTAGTCATCACTAACTGTGATTCAGGCTTTGCAAGACTTCTGCGATAAAGTGGGGTATAAACTGATAATGATGATGATAATGACAGGTAATAATAGTCAACGGAAAATGAGAGAGTGAGCGAGAGAGCGAGAGAGCGAGAGAGCGAGCGAGCGAGCGAGAGAGAGAGAGAGAGAGAGAGAGAGAGAGAGAGAGAGAGAGGAGAGAGAGAGAGAGAGAGAGAGCAAGGCAAGGCAAGGCAAAATTCTTTATGTCGAGGGTAATTAGCAAGAATTTATCAGATTCTTTTTACATCCAGTCCCCGCCTTTATTAGGGATCATAATTATAATGATACAGAGAAAACGATACATAGACTGTTATGACGAAATATAGAGCTAAAAGATAATGGCGAAATAATCCATAAACAAGCTTTTATCATTACAAACATTAGAAAAAAGAACCTCATAATCTAACAGAGAGAGAGAATAAATGAATAAAAGTACAAATGAATGATCGTTATTTTTGGAGAGAGAGAGAGAGAGAGAGAGAGAGAGAGGAGAGAGAGAGGAGAGAGAGAGAGAGGAGAGAGAGAGAGGAGAGAGAGAAGGGGGGGAGAGGAGAAAAAAGAATGAATGAATAAATGAATGAATGAATAATCTTTATTTTTTAGAGAGAGAGAGACAAAGACAGAGAGACAAAGAAACAGAGCGAAAGAGAGAGAATCAATTAATCAATCAATCAATCAATCAATCAATCAATCAATCAATCAATCAATCTATCAATCAATCAATAAATCAATGAATGAATAAGTGAATGATCTCTATTTTGAGAGAGAGAGAGTATTATCTTTATTTGAATGAATTCTCTTTATTTTCCAAGGGTTACAGAGTAAGTATTCATATGCATTTTTCATTCGGCCCTTGCCCTAATTAGGGACTATCAACAGATAACAAGATAAGATAAGCTAAGAGTGAGAGAGAGAGAGAGAGAGAGAGAAGAGAGAGAGAGAGAAGAGAGAGAGAGAGAGAGAGGGGGAGAGGAGAGGAGGGAGAGAGAGAGAGCGAGAGAGAGAGAGAGCGAGAGAGAGATACCATAGCGTGATGCATGATTTCGTAGAATGTGCTAGGAGCAGCATTCGTTGTACTAGCGTCCATGCAATTTAGAAATGATGTAATTTGTGCGTAATAATATTCGTCAGGAGAGTGACGCAGATTTAGAGAATGAGTGAATTGTGCGTAAAAGGAGAGAGAGAGAGGAGAGAGTGAGAGAGAGAGAGAGAAGACAGAAGACAGACGAAGAGAGAGACACGAAGACAGAAATAGACAGAGAGAGAACAGAGAGAAAAGGACACTCACAAGAGAACTGTCTTTTTTGAAGAATTGTGTTTATTTTCCAAGGGTTACAAAGTATTCATATACTTTTTTTCATCCGGCCCTTGCCCTAATTAGGGACTACAACAAAATACACACCAGGAGAGAGAGAAGAGGAGAGAAGAGAGAGAGAGAGAGAGAGAGAGAGAGAGAGAGAGAGAGAGAGAGAGAGACAGACAGACAGACAGACAGACAGACAGACAGATAGAGGCAGAAAGAGATAGAGAGAGAAGCATACAGACAGACATATATGTAGACAGACAGACACAGAGAGAGACAAAAAATAAATAGAAGTGTACTCTTCCTGTAAAGAAAATAAAGATACATAGAAGACAAAGATGTTCTCTAAGCCAGAACCTAGCAGCCTCATGGAACATTCCCTGTGCTGTGTGTATTCACACTGATCCTGACCAGTCCTGAACATGCTCCCCACCCACCTCCTGTAGGGACGGGATAGCTCACTGGTCAGAGCACTCGCTTTCCCCCCATGCTAAGGTTATGCAGCATCGAGCGTGGTTACCCACTTGGATGGGTGACAGTTTGCGCGCCTTGGCTTCGGTACAGTTGCCCCCTCAGTTCACCCAGCTGTAAATGGGTACCTGCCCTCTTTATAGTCAGGGGAAGGTAAAGTTAGCGAGGGAGAGAGATGGAGCGCCGCCCTCAATATGCTGGCCCTGGAGAAGTTGAGGTCTCTGATGCTCCACGATTAATAGGTTAGGACGACATAGCTGGGGACAGGATATCCTAGTGGTTAGAAGATTGCGCTCGCAATCTGACGACCCGGGTTCGATTCCCGTTCAAGGGGATATTTTACCCTGGAGTTAACATCAGTGCACACTCCACTCTCCCCAAAAGTCCTTCGGATGAGACTATATACCGAGGCCCCGTGTGCGAACGCACGCAGAACATCTTGCGCACACGTTAAATCTTGTTTCGCTTTTCGTAAGAGTAGGCCATTGTGTGCCGGTGGGAACAGATGACAAATTACAAAACGCATACACACGGGGAGTGGATGTAAAAAAAGCCCATGGGTACTTATTCCATTATCCTCGATATAAAAGAATAAAAGAATAAAAGAGGTTATGGGACACCTTTACCTTTTACTTCTCCTGCATCCCAATCCTGAGGACACTTCTGTCTGCAGCATCACCTACTCCTGCAAGGTCATCATCACCATACTATGGATGCAGCATCACCACTCCTGCAAGGTCATCATCACCATACGATGGATGCAGCATCACCCACTCCTGCAAGGTCATCATCATCACCATACTATGGATGCAGCATCACCTACTCCTGCAAGGTCATCATCATCATCATCATCATCATCATCATCATCATCATCATCATCATCATCATCATCATCATCATCATCATCATCATCACCTCATCATCATCATCATCATCATACTATGGATGCAGCATCACCTACTCCTGCAAGGTCGTCATCATCATACTATGGATGCAGCATCACCTACTCCTGCAAGGTCATCATCATCATACTATGGATGCAGCATCACCTACTCCTGCAAGGTCATCATCATCATACTATGGATGCAGCATCACCTACTCCTGCAAGGTCATCATCATCATACTATGGATGCAGCATCACCAACTCTTGCAAGGTCACCATCATCATACTATGGATGCAGCATCACCGAATCCTGCAAGGTCATCATCATCATACTATGGATGCAGCATCACCGAATCCTGCAAGGTCATCAATCATCATACTATGGATGCAGCATCACACTTGCAAGGTCACATCACATCAATGGATGCGCATCACACTCTTGCAAGTCATCATTATCATATATGGATGCAGCATCAACTCTGCAAGGTCATCATCATCATACAATTAATGGGTAATGCCACGCAAGTCACCGTACTCCCGCTCCCGAAGGTCATCATCATCATTCTATGGATGCAGCATCCCCTACCTGCAAGGTCAATAACATCTACCTTTGGATGCTTAGATCACCTACTCCTGCAAGGTCATATTATTTTATATATGGTTGCAGCTAACCTGCCGGGACTCAGGCGCCCAAGGCATTTTGAACTTGCACGTGCAGCTGTGTGTTACCTCGTCATTAGAATGCTAATTGCGATGGGAAACATGCGCTGCTGAAAAATTAATTATGAGAAACTGCGTCTCTCCTTTTCTGTCTTCCCACCTGTCTTGTGTGTGTGTGTGTGTGTGTGTGTGTGTGTGTGTGTGTGTGTGGTGTCGTGCGTGCGCGCGCGCACGCGCGCAACTCTGTCTTTCTCACTCTCTCTTTTTCTTTATTTTTAAATTTTTTATTCTTTTATATCGAGGATAATGGTGTGTGTGTGTGTGTGTGTGTGTGTGTGTGTGTGTGTGTGTGTGTGTGTGTGTGTGTGTGTGTGTGTGAGTGTTGTGTGTGTGTGAGTGTTTGTGCGTGTATGTGTGGTGAGTGTGTGTATGTGTGCGTGAGTGTGTGTGTATGTGCGCGTGCATGCGCGCACGTGCGTGTGTATGTTGACAAACAAACAGGCAGAAAACAAAGAAAACCAAAAGACTGAACGAACACAGGAAAAAAAGTGCATGCATGACTTCAGGGAAACGTGCACACGAAACCAGTCATTAATTGGTGCCACCGCTGCAATTTTGAAAAGCGAACTGTAATTTGTGTATAAAAAAGGTAATTTTTCTTTCCTTTTAGTCAAACCTTTACAATATATGCTCTGTCTGTCTGTCTATGTTTGTCTGTCTGTCTATCTGTCTGTCTGTCTGTCAGTCAGTCAGTCTGTCTGTCTGTCTATCTGTCGGTCAGTCAGTCAGTCTGTCTGTCTGTCTGTCTCTCTGTCGGTCAGTCAGTCTGTCTGTCTGTGTGTCTCTCTGTCAGTCAGTCAGTCAGTCAGTCAGTCTGTGTGTGTGTGTGTGTGTGTGTGTGTGTGTGTGTGTGTGTGGTGTGTGTGTGTGTGTGTGTGTGTGTGTGTGTGTTTGTGTTTTCGTTCATGTATTTAATTAACGTCTGTCGCTGTAAGTGATATCAGACGATGTGTGTGTGTGTGTGTGTGTGTGTGTGTGTGTGTGTGTGTTTGTGTGTGTGTGTGTTTAGTTGTGTATGCGTCCCTACGTGTGTGTGTGCGTTTGTGTGCATTGCGCGCGCGTGAGTATTTTTTGCACCTGACCTGAAGAGTCCTTACAATAGACCACCCCCCACCCACCCACCCCACACACACGCACACACATACACACACACACACTTGACACACACACACACACACATACACGCACACACACAAACACACACAAACACACACATCACACACATTTCGCTCTTTTTTGTTTTGTTGCTCCTGAGGCCAAACGACCTTGGAGAAGACCAGCCTGTCACCCGCACACCTCAGTATTGACCAGAAAAAAAGAAGAAGAAGAAGAAGTTGTGGATGCAGCAGGCATTTCAATGGCAAGTGCAGCACTTCTTCTGCCTCGCAATTAAACGTTCATTATAAACGTGAATCAGACTCCGCTCCAATCAATAGGAAGCTGACACTATCCCTCTCTTTGTCTTCGGCTTTGTCTGTCTGTTTCTTTCTTTGTCTTTCGGTCTGTCTTTCTGTCTGTTTTGGATCTCTTTGTCTCTCTGGCTCTTCGTCTCTCTCTCTCTCTCTGTTCCTTGTCTGTGTCTGTCTGTCTCTGTCGGTTTGTCAGTCTGTCTGTCTGTGTCTGTCTGTCTGTCAGCCTGCTTGTCTCTCTTTCTCTCTACCTCCTTCCCACTCTACCTCTCCTCTCCCTGTGCGCGAGCGCGCGCGCACGCGCGCGTGCGTGCGTGAGTAAGTGAAGAAGAATCGCGAAGAACTGCAAAGAAGAAAAGACACCTTTTGAAGATTTGCGAAGATTTGCGAAGAAGAAGAAGAAGAAGAAGAGAAGAAGAAGAAGAAGAAGAAGAAGAAGAGAAGAAGAAGAAGAAAAAAGAAGAAGAAGAAGAAGAGAAGAATTGCGAAGAATTGCGAAGAAGAAGAAGAAAAATTGCGAAGAATTGCGAAGAAGAGGAAGAAGAATTGCGAAGAAGAAGAATTGCGAAGAAGAAGAAGAAGAAGAATTGCGAAGAATTGCGAAGAATTGCGAAGAATTGCGAAAAGAAGAAGAAGAAGAAGAAGAAGAAGAAGAAGAAGAAGAAGAAGAAGAAGAAGAAGAAGAGCAAGTCACACAAAGCCAAGAGAAACACGATTGCTTTGTTCACATAATTCCCCCAGTGATGTCACGCTAGCCCAAATCCACGCAATCGTCTATTTAGAGAAAAAAAATAGGGGTAGGGGTGGGGAGGAGGGTAAAAATGCATCTTTGGCAAATGAACCAAAAAAAACACAACAACAGAAAAAAACAACAACAAAACCACCACCAAGTATCCAGTATTTGGCAGCGAGCCCAAAGCTGTTGTTATGGAAATAGGGAAGATAGGGGAAAATCTCTAAGGGAAACAAACCTAAACGAAACACCCAAACAACAACAAACAAAGAAAAAGAACACCCCAAAATATCAACAAAAGAATAGCAAATACAGACCACTAGATAAAACGCCAGAAACAACAAAAACATAGAAAACAAAACAAAAGTAATAGCAGCAGTAGCAGCAGCAACAACAACAAGAAAACAAATGATGAGTAAAAGAGAAACAAAAACAACGAAACAGCAAACACTAACAACATCAACAATTACAAAAACAACAACAGCAGCAACAACAACAACACGAATAACAAAGTATGAACAACAGCAACAAAACTGCAACAATACAACAACAACAGCAGCAGCAACAACCAAGAGTATATAAGGGATGGATAGTGGAATGATGTTGAGAAATTCGAAACAAAAAAAACATCGTCTGACATTGTTGGGATATGTAACTACTCGAGTCTTTTCGATACAGACAGAATACATTGTATGTTCCATTCTGGAATAGTGTTTCGTAGAAAAGGCATAGCTACTCATAGTTGTTTTTTCCACTGAAAAATGGATATACTAATCACAAAAGGATAGGTAGCTAGATAGATATATAGATAGATAGATAGACAGACAGACAGACAGACAGACAGACAGACAGGCAGACAGACAGACAGATAGATAGATAGATAGATAGATAGATAGATAGACAGATAGATCGATCGATAGATAGATAGATGGTAGATAGATAGATAGATAGATAGATAGACAGATAGACAGACAGACAGACAAATAGATAGATAGATAGATAGATAGATAGATATACAGATCGATTGATCGACAGATAGATAGATGATAGATAGATAGATAGAGAGGATAGATACTAGATAGATAGATAGACAGATAGATAGATAGATAGATAGATAGACAGATAGATAGATGATAGATAGATGGATAGATAGATAGAGATGATAGATAATAGATAGATAGATAGACAGATAAATAGATAGATCGATCGATAGATCGATAGATAGATAGACAGATGGATAGATAGATAGATAGATAGAAAGATAGAGAGATAGATAGATAGACAGATAGATAGATAGATAGATCGATCGATAGATCGATAGATAGATAGACAGATGGATAGATAGATAGATAGATAGATAGAAAGATAGAGAGACAGAAAGATAGAGAGATAGCTAGATGGTCTTTTGGGAGCAAGGTGTCAGAGACCTCAGCTTATCTGGGAGACAGTATCTTGCGGAGGGCATCCATCTCCTCTCCCTCTATTCTTTATCTTTTTTGTCCCTAAAGAAGGCAGGTACCCGTTTACAGCAGGGTAGCTATATAGATAGGTAAAGGAAGCATACAGGAGAGAGAGAGAGAGAGAGAGAGAGAGAGAGAGAGAGAGAGCAGAGACAGAGACAGACAGACAGACAGACAGAGACAGACAGACATACGGACAGACAGACGGACGGACGGACGGACAGACTGACATACAGACAACCAGACAGACAGGCAGATGGAGACAAACAGAGACGGACAGACACAATCATAGATAAAAGACAAGAGAGAAGGAGTGTTTTAAAAACGACAAAAGAAAAATGATCCACAGACGGACAACCAGACAGACAGGCATACAAAGAGAGAGAGAGAGACAAAGACAGACAAAGACAGACAGATAGACAAAGGACAAACGGACAGACACAGACAGACAGAAAGAAAAAGAAAGACATACAAAAACAGACAAAGGCAGACAGACAAAGACAGACAGACAAAGACAGAGAGACAAAGACAGAGAGACAAAGACAGACAAAGAGACAGACATACAAAAACAGACAGACAAAGGCAGACAGACAAAGACAGAGAGACAAAGACAGAGAGACAAAGACAGAGAGACAAAGACAGACAAAGAGACAGACATACAAAGGCAGACAGACAAAGGCAGACAGACAAAGGCAGACAGACAAAGGCAGACAGACAAAGAATTGACAAACAAAGACAGCGATACAAACAGACAGACAGACATTGATAGATACAGACAGACAAAAGACAACCAGATGAAGACAACTTAGAAAAGGAAGGATAACCGAAAGAAGTAGGAACTCTTTCTTTCATTTAATTTAACACGTGGAGCAAAGGTGAACCCAGACCCACATCAAAATGAAAATGAACAGTTTTGTCAGTAACAGCATCTGGATAACTGATGGTCTGGCAGAAGAGAGAGACTTTTTGAAGCTAGAGCATCAATCTTCTTTTTTGTTTGTTTGTTAAAAAGACAAAAGGGTGGACACCTGAGTCCGGTGCTCATTATCCCTCACTTTTAATTTCTTCAACTGCTCTCTGTCTCTCTCAAGTCTTTTGTGTGTGTGTGTGGTGGTGTGGTTGTTGTTTTGTTTTGTGTTTTGTGTTTTGTGTGTTGTGTGGGGTGTGTGTGTTGAGGGTTGTGTTGTCTGTGTTCTTCTCTGTCTCTGCTCGTCTGTCTGTTGTTCTCTCTCTCCTCCCCTCTCTTCTTCCTCTCTTTCCTCCCTTTTTGAGTATCGTTAGTTTGTCTCTCTTTTGGGGTCGCCTGTTTTCTTTTTCTCTTCTTTTCGTCTCTCTCTGTTTGTCTCTTGGAGTTTTTTTTTTTACGATTGGTTGGGGTTTTTTTTTCTTAAAGCGCTTCGAAAAATAAATATTTCACATGGTACCATTAAAAAATAAATTCGAAAAAACCAAAAAAAAAACAAAAAAATCCAAAAAAACCCAAACCCTTTCCCCCCTCCCCTTGGGGGTTTGACAAAGCACGGGAAAAAACAAATGAACACATACAGCAACACAACACAAAAACATCAACAAATACACACAAACGAAACCCCACCACAACACCCCCCCCCCCCCACCCACACACACCAAACACACAAACACAACACACAACCCCACACAACAAAACCCACAGCACCCCACCACACCCAGCCACCACTCTCTTCACAACCAAAAAAAAACACACACACCAACACACCCCCACAACACACACAAACACACACACCAACACACACACAAACCCACACACACAAACCCCACACACGCAAACCCCCCCACCCACACAAAATACAACACACACCCAACCACCCACCCACAACAATACAACACCCCACCCAACCCTCCCCCCCCCACCCCCCCCAACCACAACACACCACACACACAAACAACACACACACCACACCAATCCAAAACCCCCCCTCCCCCCCCCTTTTACAGGTCAATCCCATGCAGTACCCTTTTTCCCAATTTGGGAGAAACCTGTGACAATAAACCCCCCCTTTTTTTTGGGTTTTCTCTTTATATTCTTTTTTTTCCCCCTCCCTCAGCCCTTCGTCTGCAGCGCTGCTGGCCAGCCTTTTAAAGCGCAGAGCCTTCTTCTCCCCAAGTTACCCGCTAAGTGTTCCGATTCTCGGGTGCTCCAAATTTCGAGGGGTTACCCTTGTTGTTGTTTCTCTCGTCGTCTTTGTGTCTCTGTGTCGCTTTCTGTGTCTTTGGGCTGCCCTTGTCGTCTGCTCGTTTCTGTCTATCTTGCTGTCTGTTTTGTCGGGTTGTCTCTGCTGTCTGTCCTGTTATTTTTCCTGCGACTCGTTGTCTGTCTTTTTGTCTATCTTTTTGTCTCTGTCCCGTTTGGTTTTTTTTGTTGGTTTGTTTGGGTTTTTTGGTTTTGTTTTTGTTCTCGGTAAGAGGGGGGGAGGTTTTAGCATAGATTTTTTAAATACCTATTGCCTTTAAAAAAAAGAAACAAAAAAACCCAAAAACTTTTAAGTTTTCATACGACTTCGGGGCCCTTTGTCGTCTGCTTTTGTCCTGTCTGTCTTCTCCTGTTCCCTATGTCTTGCATCTCTTACCTCTTTAACTCTCTGCTGTTGTTTGTCTCTGCTCGTTTTCCCCTTGTCCCCTTCTTATCCAGTGGGGGGGCCGTCGAAATGTAAAGGTAAAGACGAAAAAAATTGTCTTTTTTTTTGTGTTTAGTGCTAGTTTAAGGGGCCTTAGTTTTTCTTTGTTTGTATACTTAGAAAAAGGGGGATGGGAATACCCCGCAGTTTATGGGGCGTTGTGGGACTTTGGGGCAGTATTGCTGTTTATGTCAAAAGGCAAAATTAAAATCGGGCCATTGGGACCTCCCCCTCGCAAAAAGCAGGCGAGACGGTGTTTTTTGGGGGATGCCCTCCCCACTCTTTGGGGGGGGCCTTTGCTTCGGTGGGGTGAGTGGAACCAACCCGGGCCCCCCCCCCCTAAATGGGGCCAAAGGACGAAAATTGGGAAAACCAGTTTGCGAGTGGTGGTGGGAAGCCCCATGCAGGAAAGTGACGGAAAACAAAAGCCAGGCAGTGGGCCCCCACAACTCAAAAATAACTGAGAAGGTTTCCCTCAGGGCCCCTGAGGAAATTTCCCACGAGACGACCAAGTTGGAGAAAGTGGGGAACTTTTAAAGTCAACAACGGAGATTGAAGAAAGATCATTTTTTTTGAAAAACGTGTTGTGCGAAGGGGGAAAAATGTGTGGTATCAAAAAGTTGAACAATCTTAGGGCGAAAATGCTGCGTTAAAACAATAAATAAGAACAATGGCAGGTGGAAAAAACTAAAAAAAGAAACGACGATAAAGAAGGGTCAAGAGAAAAAACATAATTATAGAGGGAAAAAGAAAATAACAAACTGGAGTGATTGTGAATGTTCGTGAAAAACTTCTTTCAGAAAAAAAGGATGTATGATGTTAAGTTTGTGTGTCCCACGGAAAATTTAAAACCCAAACTCTCCATTTTTGCCGGGTTTTGTTTTTACAAGTAAGCTTGAAAATTGGGTCCGTTTAAAGGTCCGGTTTTGTAGCGAGTTTTTTCAAAACTTTTAAAGGATTTGGGACAATTCCCCCATCTTGAAGAGGTGGGGGCAAGGGAAAAAATGGGGAAAGGGTTTTTGATCATTTGCATTATGGCAAAAGGAGCCCCTTAAATATCTTCAAAGAGGGTATAGCTTTTCCGGCCCAAATTCCTGCCATAGTTAAATTTTAGGGGGGGTGGGAAAAGAAAACAAAACCCCGGTACTAGCCTCAGTTAACATCATTTAATGGGGCTTACCCAAGTGGGGTTTGATGCAGTGGGGGTGACATTCCCCACACACGGGCTAGACAAAAAAAGGTTGTTTGATACCTAACACAAGCTGCCCAGGAGTATTGGGCAGTCTTTTAATAAAGAGCCTTCTTTAACCATTTTTGAAAGCAAAAATCCCCTGCTTGTCATGTCAATGAATTTGTGAAAGTGTCAGTCTAATCTGTGGCAATGGAATTTGGAATACAGATAAAAAAATAAAGTTTTTCATTTTTGTCTTGGAAGTAAAAGGATTGTTTTCAAAACGGTGATAGGATTTTTTCTTTTGGTAGCTTTGATTTTAAAGTCTGACGAAACGTTCCTGGGAAAAAGTCCAGCCAATGTTTTTTTTGTTACAAGGCCCTTCCCGAAGTCGAAATTTAATTAAAACAAGGGGGGCGCTTGGTTTAGTTTGTTTTTAAAAAGGCATGAGTTTCGCCCTTTTTGAAATTTTTTAGTTTCCTTATCCAATATTTGATTTTTTTTGTGACAAATTTCTGTTGTGTACAACAAAAATTTTTGCTTTTTGTGTGTATAACCCCCCTGAAAAATACCTTTTTAAACAGTTTAACAAAGATAAGGATTCTATTTTGGAAAATGTTTGTAAAATTTTGTGGGACCGGGTGAAGTATATAAATTTGGAACTTAAACAGAGGCCCCCAAATTTTTTGTAGAGGTAAAATGATTTAGTTAGATGTCCCAAAAAAAAAGTATTCCCCCACAGAATCGAATTCTGAAGTTTGTTTACCAATTATGGTAATTTTATTGAATAGTGCACTGCTTTTTTTACAATTCTAAAAGGCTTTAATGGGGGACCACAAGGAGATACTACTCCTGATGGAGGGTGTAGTGTTTTGATTATTTTTTGTCGTGATTTGTTTTCAGATTTTGACTCTGTCGTTTGTTTTTTGCTGAGCGTTTGATTCGTCCCCTTCCCGTTGAATTAAAAATTTTAACCCTAATATACAGAGGTGGGAAAGAAAGCCATTGTTTGGAAAAGTTGTATGGGGTAAAACAAATTAGTTTATAAAGAAATTCCGGAGTGAATGTTGAAATTTTATTTAAGCCCTTTAGATGAGATGAGAACTTTAAAGAAATTTAGTTTGTTTAAAAGGTTTTAAAACCCGTGCGATTAGAAGAAAGGTATTCAAAAAGGCCATAAATGTCGGGGTTTTTAAATGATGAAAAATTTGAAAAAAAGGGCGAAAATTTGGATTTTTGAAAAACATTAAGAAATGAGGAAAAAAAGTGTACTGTGTACAAAAAGGGGAAAAAAATCTGTTTTACGAAAAAAGCGTATAAAAAACCTTATGGAATTTGTCATCATTCTTTCAAAACCGTTCTGGAAAATGTTTTAAAAAGGGCATTTTAAAAAAAAACCAAAAAAGTTAAAACATTGACAGATGGTTTTAACTTTCAAAATTTTTTGGGGAAAAAAATTTAGCCCAATAATTCTGATGTTGACGTGAGGAATGAGGAAGTTTCGATGTCCCCTTTTAAAGATAATATTAGGGGGACTTAAAATTTTAAAACGAGAAAGCAGCCCGGGCCCCGATCAAATATTTGAATTGCTAAAAAATGGAGGGGAAAAAAATTGTGCTTTCTTCTAAATATTAACAAAATTTTTGGAGGTCTTTTTCCAGAAAATGGCGAATCAAAATAAAATTGTAAAAGGGGATGTTTATAACCCAATAAAACCGGGGAATTTCCTTTTCAAAATAATGTGATATATAGATATTATTAAAATAGGTTACAGGGGAATTTTTTTTTTTGAAGAAAAAATTTAAGGAGAGCCCAAGTGGTTTTAAGAGAGGTTATCCCCTATGATCAATGTTTCTCTCTTTGGGTTTGTAAGAAAAAAGTTTGTATAACCTGCTCTATGTACATTTATTGTTTGAAAAACATTTGACTTGTTAAAAGGAAAGTTGTGGCCCATTTCCTGAAAAATGGTGGAAGGGTAAATTTACGGGTTTTAAGCCATGATAGAATGCCCCAAGCAGTGATGTGGAAATAAAAATGCGGACTAAAATTCGCCCCGGGTTTTAAAAGGGATGTTGACCCCCATTTTTTTTGTTTTTATCAATGATTCCAGAGACTCTTTAATAATGGAAAACGGGCCCCTTTCCCCCAAATTTTTAGAGTTGTTTATTTTCTGTTGCTGATGATGTTATCCCCATTGAAAAGTTTTAGGCTTAAAAAACGTTAACAGCTTAAAAGTGCTGCCAACACTGGGCTTAAGGTTTTTGTTTAAAAGTAATTCGTTGTATTAGAAAAGGGGATTTTACTGCCCTGAAAAAAGGTTGTCAATGGAAATATCTGCCTGTGAAAAATGTATATAAAATTTGGGAAACTTTTTTTTTACAAACTTTTTTTTCACAACGTGAAAGTCTGGCAAGTGGGTAAAAAAGCTTGTTTTTGTTTTTAAAAAAACTACGAATATGAAAAATAACTTTTTGCTTGTTCTTAAGATATTTATGAAAATAAACCCACTGTGTTAAAAGGTTCAGAAAATTTGGGGTTGGATGAGCTTAAAACCCTTGTGAATCAGTGCACCTCTTTGTTAAAAACAGTTTTTGGTTAGATAGCACCCTAAAGATTTTTTTTGTGAAAATAATAATCCCCCCCTCTGTTAATGTGGTAAATGATTGATATTGGTTAAAAATTCTGCATTAAATGGAGAGCTCCTTTTAAATCCTACAAAATCTTTTTGATTAGATGTCAAAGGGAAAAAAAAATGGGAAAAAAACAAAAACTATGTTTGTGTGAAAATGGGGGTTTTGGTTTGTTTTGGGTCATCAAGGGTCGGAAATGTGAGTTTATAACGCTTTTTAGGCAAAGATTGAGACTGCCGATGGCACAATGGTGATATTAAAAAAAGGGAAAAATTTAAAAGTACGAAATTTTTAAAAATTTGCAGTGTCAAAAATTTAAAATTGTTTGGAAAAACATTTGAAAAGAATTAGTTAAATTCAGACGGTGTACAATATAAAAATTCTAAAACAGATAAAGAACTGATATTGAAAACCTCGGCTCTAGCCCTTATGTAAGCAAACACCAAGGAGAAGTACTTTTTTTTGTGTGTGTTTTTGGGTTTAGGGGAATAAAACCCTGTTAAATATAGTAGCGCCCCTTTATTTTGACTTGTTTACTCCCCGGCATCAAGATCCCGGGTTTGGCAGCCTCACTTTATTTTGTAGGCTTTCGTAAGGGAAAAAGTATTAAATGATTTGTTTAAACTGACTTTGTTATACAGTAACATGTTTCTGTGTGTTGTTTTTTGTGTGTTTTTTTTTTTTTTTTTTAATAAAATTTTTTTTTTTGTTTTTGTTTTTTTGTTGTTTTTTAAAACCAAAAACTAACTTTTGGGAACCCCTTCATGTAGGGCCATGGGGTTTTTGGTAAACATTGATTGGTTCGAGTTGAGTTCGAGTTTTATCCCCGTCCTCTCCTCCCCCTTTTCTTCTGTTTTTCTTCTGTCTCTCTGTCTGTCTGTTCTCTCTCCCCTCTCCCCCCTCCCCCTCCAATTTTCCCCGTATGCTCTGTGTTGTGTGTTTTGTTTTTTTTGAAGAATCTATCACTGGTTTTTGTGTGTGTGTGTTGTGTGTGGTGTGTGTGTGTGTGGTGTGTGTTTGTGTGCGTCATGCAGCGAGCGTGGGTGTTGCGTGGTCGTGCTGGAAAAGAAAAAGAAAAAAAATCGAGAAAAAAAACACCACACACATACAAGGAGACAGACAGGGAAAGACAGAAATTGAGAAAGTAAGAAAACAAAAAAGGAGTTGAGAGCGTACAAGATTTTCCATATTTTGTGCCTTTGAATCCAGCCATCAGTGTTCACCATTGCTTCAATTATGAAAGGGTCAGTAACTTTCGCATATTAACAAGGAGTGGCTGTTATCCTTTAGGCAAATACTCTGTGATTTACTGCTTAAAAATAAATGTTCTTCTGAGGCCACAGTCTTTGAATAGCATGCATTGGTTGAAAAAAAAGTCTATTCGGAAAGAAAAAAAAAAGAAACATTCATTTCATGGATATGTTAAGAGCAACAACAAGCAGATTTGATTTCGTTTTGATTTTTAATTTCATATCACTTTAAGTCACGGCAGATTTCTCTGCGTGAAATTTGGGCTGCTCTCCCCGATGAGAGCGTGTCGCCACAAGGGCAGCGCCACCCATTAGATATTTTTTTCTTTCTTATAGCTCATAACATGCCATAGCATACATTGCCTCTGTGTGTGTATTTTTGTGTGGTGTGTGTGTGTGTGTGTGTGTGTGTGTGTTGTGTGTGTGTGTGAGTGTGTGTGTGTGTGTGCGTGTGTGTGTGTTCAATCTATTGCACATCCTTGCCAATGTTTCTTTCTCATGTTCCAGGCTTCAGGCCTTTTGGCACAATTCCTTCTGTTTCTCTAAGGCTTCAAATTGCTCGGGCACTCATCGCTCTTATCACTACATTGTTAAATTAACGTGAATCATTCGCTCTCAAAATTGATGGCGGAAGTGATCTCTCTCTCTCTCCTCTCTCTCTCTCTCTCACTCTCCTCTCTCTCTCTCTTCCCCCTCCCCTAATCTCTCTCTCTTTCCCTCCCCCCAAAATTCTCCTCCCCTTCTCTTCCCTCTCTCCCCTCTCTCTCTCCTCCTCCATCTCTTCCCCTCTCTCACCCTCTCTCTTCCCCCCCCTCTCCTCCCCCTCCATCTCTCTCTCTCTCTGGTCCTCCTCTCTGTTTTCGTCGTCTGTACTCTCCTCTGTCCCCCTACTGTTTTTTTTTACCTCTGTACTTGTCTTGTCTCTCTTTGTGTGTGCTATACTGTGATATGTCCACGGTGTTTGCATATGCAAGAAAATTGTGTGCGGAGTGCGTCACGTGCTGCATGTGTGTGTGGGGGTGTGTGGTGTGTTGCGCGCGTATGTGTGTTTCTAAACGTCACACTTTTTGAAAAAATAAAAAAAAAAAAAAAGAAAAGTTGGGGACGGGAAAAGAAAAAAAATGAAGAAAGAAAGAAAACAGGAAAGAGGATGCAAGCAAAAAAGAAAGAAGAAGGAAGAAAAAAGCAGGACAGAAAAAATAAAGAGGGGAAATTTAAGAATATTAAGAGCCTGTGTTCATCCAAACATTTTTCAAATCTAAAAGTGAAGCTTTTACTACACATGTCTCCTTTGCTCTGACGATATTTTCTCCCTTAAAATAAACCCCAGAAGAAGGAAAAAAGGGCCCCCAAATGCAATGGCAAAAACAAAGAAGAATGCAAGAAGAATACAAGAAAATGCGAAGAAGAATGCGGAAGAAAGAATAGGGAAAAGAAAAAAAGCGAAGAAGAAGAATTGCAAAAGAATGCAAAAAAGAATGGGGAAAAGAAAAATGCAAAGAAGAATCGAAGAAGAATGCGAAGAAAATGCGAAGAAAAGAATGCGAAGAAGAATGCGAAAAGAAGAAGCAAAAAAGAAAAAGAAGAAAAAAAAAGGAAGAAGAAGGAAGAAAAAGAAGAAGGAAGAAAAAGAAAATCGAAGAAGAATGCGAAGAAGAAGCGAGAAAAAGAAAAGAAAAGAAGAAGAAGAAGAAGAAGAAGGGAAGAGAAAGAAGAAGAAAAAAGAAGAAGAAAAGAAGAAAAAAGAATAAGGGAAGAAAAAAAGAATGAAGAGGAAGAAGAAGAAAAAAAAAGGGGAAGAAGAAAATGCGAAAAGAAGAATGGAAGAAGAAGAATGCGAAAAAGAAGAATGCGAAAAAAGAAAAAATGCGAAAAGGAAGAATGCGAAAAAGGAAGAAGGAGAGAAGAAAAATCGAAAAAAGAAAATGCGAAAAAGAAAAAAGGAAGAAGAAAAGAAGAAAAAAAGAAGAAGAAGAAGAAGAAAAAAAAAGAAAAGGAAAAAGAAGAAGAAGAAGAAGAAAGAAGAAAGAAAAATGAACAAAGGCAAGAGAAACAGCACAATTGCTTTTTTAAACGAATTCCCACAATGAATCACTTTTAAAAGGCAAATCACGCAATGCTCCCTTAGGGCAAACTGGAAACTCTTAAAATGTGTCATTAAAAAATACTCCAGAAAAGCAAAATTCAGAAATTTCACAAGCTTGTAGTTGCTGCGGAAAAAAAGAAATTAAAAGTAAGAGATACCAAAAAAAAAAAACCCGAAAAAAAAAAAAAAAAACCCAAAAAGTGACAAATAAACAAGTGAACAAACAAACGAACAAACAAACCCAAACCCAAACAGACAAAACTAACAAAAACCGACCAAAAGGGAAAAAGCTAGAAACACAAAACTACCCGCAAAACAAAAATTTTTGTGCAACAATACGATCAATTACCACCCAAACAAAACAGCACAACAATAGCATAAAACAACACAGGGTGGCAACAACAACACAAAACAACATCCCCATATCCATCAATCACACATCATCACATCATCATCACACATCACATCTCATCACCATCACCATCATCATCTAAAAACAAAACAACCAACAACGCAGAAAACCAGCACAGCAGCAGCACCCAGAAAAGCAGCAGAGCAGCAGCATTAAAAACCCCAATGACAACAACGATATTAAGAAGAAAAAAAAAACCGTAGGTTATGAGATTTCTAACAAAAATCCTGCGCAAAAAAAACGGCAGCAACAACAAAAACGGGCAAAAAAACAAAAACAACAACAACAACAACACACACACAGCACAACAGCAGCAGCACACAAAAAGCAGCACAGCAGCACAGCACAGCAGCAGCAAAGATAACAAAAACAAAAGGAATCGAAATGATCATGAAAACTCCAACGGGTCTCATCCCCCACAACCCAACATATAAACATATCCAAAGAACAGTTGTTTCCCCGACCGGTTTTTTTCCCCGCCAAAGAATCACATCAGATATGACACACCAAAAAAACCAAACCCCCCCCCCAAAACCCCAGGAGGGGGGAAAAAAGGGGGGGGAAAGGGGGCTGTGATTAAGGGGAACATCATGAAAAGTGAGGCCAAAAAAACAGAACAAAGGGGGAGGGGGGTAATGGTCAAAAGATGGGCAAACCGGAAAAAGGATTCCATCAAATGTGAACAAACAACGTTAACTTCCTTCTATGGCTGAACCAAAATATGACAAATAAATTTTTGGTACGAGGGGAAGGGAACTAATAAACCACATACGCAGTCCTCACCCCGTGGGGGCCCCGCGCCCCGCACGCACCCCAAAACCACACACAAAACACAAACACCATACCACTGACCCCCAAAAAACCCCAAACCTCCAAGGAAAAAATTAGAGCTAGAGTACTAAGCTATAACAAACTACAAAATTGCCTTCCCAAAGTACCGGGGTCTTTCAAAGCGCTGAATCTCAGTGAGTTTGGGGGTGTTGTGTGTTGGGGTGTGTGTGTGTGTTTTGGTGTGTGTGTGTGTGTGTGTGTGTGTTTTGGGTGTGTGTGTGTTTTGTGGCGCGCGCCGCGCGCGTGGGGGGGGGGTGGTGGTGGGGAGGGGGAGGAACCCATAGCCCAGGAAAACCAATCTTCCCGTCAGAAAAAGGTGTCAACAGCAATCGTTTGGCTGTGCTGCAAACAGATGGGGGATCCTTTTCGCCCAATGGACGGGGGAAGGGAACAGACGGGAAACCCTTTTAATAAATAACCGGGCTCTTGTTAAATTTGTAAGAAAAAATCATAAACTTTTTCTTTGTTCGATTAAAAGAGTTTTTTCTAGACATCGTAGTTTTGTTGGTCTGATTTGTAAAAGTCACATTTCAAATTTAGAAAAAGGGTTGTTTTTTAAAGAAGTAAAAATCAACGGAAAAACCCGGAATAGCCATCTAAAATCAGGAAACCCAAACCAAAAATAAAAAAAGAAACTGATAGAACGCCCATCCATCCACCATCCACCCATCCATCCACCATCCAACCAAACCCAAAACAAACCAAACCCAAAACAACTAAAAACCAAACCCAAAAACCCAAACCACACAACACAAAGCGTGATGCATAATTACACTCTCCAAAAACCGCTGAAGAAAAGTCAGTTTTTTCCACACTCTTTTGGAACAACGCTTTTTCTCCCCTCTGCAATCGGGAAAAAAAAAGAAGAAACAAGAAAAAAAAAAAAAACGGAGAAAGGCGACGGGAGGAAAGAACAAACATCAAAAATTAACAAAAAAAACATCATGTCAAAAAAACACTTGTTACACATGTCTGTCATTTCATTCAAAACTGCAATTTTCATTCCCATTTCCTTCAATACACATAAAGTAATAAAACAAAAAGAGGCCACGGGGGAATGAGATCATCGCGCACTTCCGGCATTTTTTGCAAACAAATTTACACCAACGCAAAGTGAGGAATAAAATCAATAATTTCCCAAAACCTTTTTTGAAGCCCCCTTGACCCCAGTAAGAGCAAAGACTAAAGGGGGTGCACGTCTTCTATCGAAGTAGGTGCCAAGACAGCTCTGCAAGGCACAGTGAAAGGGAAGGAGGATAAGAAAGGGACAGGGAAAAGGTGGATACATTAAATTTTAGTAGGCGAGCCCAATCCCTTTAGGGTACAAAAGACAAAGGAATAAATAGGATTTTTTTTCGGGGGCCGGATCAGGTGGTGCTAGGGTAAAGGGGGACCCCAGAGGGTTCCTGCTTAAACTCTACACTTTTTTCACTCAGTCTTGACGCTTTGATTTTTTGCTTTACAAGATTCAGCGCTATATAAATTCCATAATTTTTTTTTTTTTTTTTTTTTTTTTTTTTTTTCTTCTTTTTCTTATTATCATCATCACTCATAAAGGACGCCCGGTGGGGTGATTTAAGCCTGCGAGAGGGGAGGAGGGATACAGAAAAGAGTGGGGTGGGGGGGGGGGGGGTTGTTTGATCCAAAACCCTCCGAAGGGGCCCAAAAACTAGGGGTAGTAACAACGAAACAGCTTTCACTCTTTTTTTTTTTTTTGTTTTGTTTTTTTTTGTTTTGCAAAGCCTTTCGGGGAATTTCTTTTCCCTGCAAAACCATCTTAACGCAAAAAAAAAAAAAAGGAGGGGAAGTCTTAAAAAAATTTAAGAACCAATTTCTTTCCGAAAGAATGGCTCTGAAAACCAGTTTTATCCAGGGTATTCTTCGGGGGGGGAGAGGGGGGTGGGTGGAAAACCGAAAGGGTTTTTAACTAAAAGCAGAAAAAGTAATCTGCACAAACAAAAAGCTATTCTCTCCTCCCCTCTCTCAATCCCCCCCTCTCCTCTCCCCCTCTCTCTCTCTCTCTGGAGGGTGCATAGTGCCCGGTCTTCTCCCGCGCTTGTCACTTTCAGGAGGGGTGCCCGCTGGCCTCACCGATACATTTTCCCACTTCAAGCAGCCATTTTATTGTACAGTTGCATGCGGGGGATGTCTGTTTCCCCTAACCCACAAAACCCCGACTTAATCGGGTCTTTAACGGCATACTTTTTTTCATTTTAAAACAGGAAAGGGAAAAGGCCTGCAATCTCACTTGAAGTTGACCTTGGGGCTCGTAAAAAATTTTTTTTAAAAAAAAAAAAATTTTTAAATAAAAAAAAAATAGGGGGGAAAAAAAAAATTTAATTAAAAAATAAAAATAAAATTAAAAAAAATTTTAATTTAAAAGGATTTGTAAAAAAAAATTTTAAAATCCCCCCCCTTTTAAAAAAATTTAAAAAAGGGGAAAAAAAATATGTTTTTTATTTAAAATTTTTATTTGAAAAATTTTAAAAAAAAAATTAAAAAAAAATAATATTAAAAAAAAAAAAAAAATTTTATTTTTAAATTTTTTTTGGAAAAAAAAATTCCCATTTTTGGAATTTTAAAAAAATTTGAAAATCAAATTTTAAAAAAAATTTTAAAAAAAAAAAAAAATAAAAAAATGAAAAAAATTCCCTTTTTTTTTTAAAAAAAAAATTTTAAAAAAAAAAAAAAAAAAAAAAATAATAAAAAAATTCAGTAACAATTTTTAATTTTAAAAAAAAAAAAAAAAAAAAAAAAATTTAAAAGTAAAAAAAAAAAAAAATTTTTTTTTTATTCCCTTTTTTTTTTTTTTTTTTTAAAGAAGGGGCCGGAGGAACGAGAAAATGTGAAAAAACAACGCCCAAAAAAAAATTGAAAATTTGGCCCCCCTTTTTAGGAATGCCCCCAAATCAAATTCCCCCCCAGTTTTTTCCAAAAATTAAAAGCCCAATTTTAAGGTTTTTGGGACAATTTTTTTAAAACCCATTTATTTTTTGGTTTTTTCTATTGCTTTTAAATAAAATGGCCTAAAAAAAAAAAGAAAAAATTTTTTTTCAAAAATTAATGTTTTAAAAAAAAAAAGGAAAAAAAGTATTAAAGTTTTTTTCTTCTGGGGGTGTAAAATCAAAAAAGCCAAAAACAGGGACCCCAAAGCCAATTTTTTTAACCGTGGGATAAAAAAAGAAAAAGGGGGAAAAAGGGGGAAAAATTGGGGGAAAGAAAAAAAAAGGCAAACAAATTTAGAAAAAGTTAAAGTTTTGTAATCAGAAAAAAACCCCCCTTTGATTAATGCTAATTAAACCAAAATCAAGACATTCAGACCGGGGGATAAACAATGGAAAAAAAGGTCAAATTCACCTATTTTGTGTAAAAAAGCCTAGTTAAAAACATTTTAAATTTTTTTCATAAAGTGGCTAAGCCCCCAAATCACACCCGTCTTACAACAAATTTTCAGCAAAGAGTATGCTTTTCAGATAAGGGGGGTGGGTACAGCACAAAGAAAAAAGACCCCAAAACAATCAATTCAAAAATTAATCAGTTTTAACCCCCAAAAAACCAAATGGCAAAATCAAAAGGAAAAAGAAATTTTCAAAAAGGATTTTTTTCATTAATTAAAAAATTCCCCGAAAAATAAACCTTAAGGACAAATCTTTAAAAAATATAAGGGCAAAAAAAAACCAAAAAAATATCACCTTCTATAAAGAGGAAGAGGGGAAAGAGAAAAAAGGAAAGTGTGGCGTTTGGGGTTCTCGGCTGGGGCGCCTTTGTGACCTCAACCCCCGAAAATTGTGTCTTTAGTAGAAAAAAAGATGTAACAAATTTTCCCCTTTTCCCGTTCCCCCGACCAAACCCATTCATTTTAAAAAAAAAAACCCAACTATTTTTCTTCCAAAGTCACGATTTTCTTCCCCCATCACAAAATCACAAATGTTCAGAGACGGATAATACCGCTACCAAGCGGAGAAAATTTGGGAAAAAAATCACATCGCGAGATCCAAGTCCACCAAATTGCTCTTTTAACCCCTTCTCCCTTTTTCTTTCCCTTTCCGTAAACCACCCAGATCCCAAAATAAACAAGGGTGTCCAAAAAGAGAAAAAAGGGGGGGGAAAAGCCCATGGAATAGGAGGGAAGCGGGGCGGAGTGGGAAAGGTTAAGGGGCTGAGGAGAAAATGTGCAATGGACCGCAAAAAAAGAAAAACTAGAACTCTGGCATAGCAAAAACCGGGTCACTGCTGTTTTCTGTATAAGGAAAGAGAAGGGGTTTTATTTTAATATATTCTGAAGGAAAGGGGGGGGGAAACACTGCTAAAAAAAATGGAAAAAGGGGGGGGGGGGGGGGGGATAGGGGGGGGGGGGGGGTGAAATGAAGGGGGATCGGGTGGGGGTGGGGTAGGTGAGGGGTTGGTTAATCGGGAAATAATGTAAAGGGAAAAAAGAGAGGAAAAGACCAAAACATCACTCCCAAAAAGTGTCTCAGCACGCCCGAACGCACCCAACCACACCACCCCGCACAAAAACCTACACCCCCTCCCCCCCCCACCAAACACACACGTACCCCCCCCCCCCCCCCCCTAGCCCCCCCCCCACACACACACACACCCCCCACACCCTACACCCGCCCCACCACTCCACCCCCCACCCCCCCCACACCCACACCACAACCACAAAAACACAAAAAAGGGCGGGAAAAAGTAAGTAATTACAAAAAAATTTTAAAACTGTATCTAAAACTACAACGTCTTTCAAAAACTAGACTACACAACTTGAGAGGTTACCGAATCTCTTGGAGTCAGTGCTGGTAGCAAGGGGGGAAGGGGGAAAGGGAAACAAGAAAGACCTATAACCCACGCACCAATTTTGCAGTCTGAGAAATAGCGACAAGCAATCTTTTGGTTTGGCTGAACGGATACGATCCAGTTTTTTCCCCCCGATGGGGCTGGGGCGGAAAGCCCCCTACTAAAACAATGAAAGGAACTCTTTTGGGTTGAATTCAGTAGTCTTCAATGACCTCCGGGGGCACCTCAGTAGAGACATTTTTGGAAAGGGGGGGGGGGGGGTTTTGGGGGGGGGGGGGGGGGGGAGGTACCCGAAAAAGGGGGGGGGGGAAAAAAAAAAAAGAAAAAAAATAAAAGGAAAAAAAAAATTTCCAAAAAAGCCCCAAAAAAAACAAGCAAAAACCACCAATTAAAACCCAGCCAAAACCATTCAAAAAACCCCCCAAACAAACCAGCAACCAAACCAAACAAACCACCCCAAAAAAAAAAACAATAATAACCAAAAAAATCAAAAAAAAAAAACAATCGGGGAAAAAAAAAAACCAAAAACCAAACGAGCGAACACACAGATATCCAAACATACAGCCTACCAACTAGCCAACCAACCAACTAACCAACCAATCAACCAACCAACCAACCATTCAATCAACCAATCAACCAACCATTCGATCAGCCAACCAGCCAAGCAACCAACCAACCGACAAACGAATCAACCAGCAATTTTATTTATCTTATCCAGAAAGCTAAATACTCGAACATCAAAGCTATGTTGCGTTTGATTATGCATCACAAAATAATGGTTCAAACTGATAAAACAAAATCTCAGCCAGTCCCAGGTTTGCTCCTTTTCACACAACTTTTTTGTTGTTTAGAAATATTTCTTTAGAATAATCCTTTCACAAATGAATGTCAGTTTTACTTCACGTTAATCTGGCAATAAAAGATGAGGACGAAAATCTAAATAATCCAGCTTTAGTTACAACACACACACACAACACACACACACACAACACACACACACACACACACACACACACACACACACTCACACACACACACCACGCGCGCAGCGCGCGCGCGCGCAGCGCGCGCGCATACACACACACATAGAGAAACAAATTATTGAAGAAAACACAAAGAAAAAAGAAAGAAGACATACTACCACCCCCACCCCCCCCAATAAAAAAAATCTGCAAAAAGGCAGACAGGCAGAAAGAGAAAAAAAAATGAAAGAAAAAAGAAAGAAAAGAAGAAGAAAGAAAGAGAGAAGGAAGAAAGAAAGAAAGAAAAAAGAAAGAGAAAGAGAGAAAGAAGAAAGAAAAAAAAGAAAATAAAGAAAAAAAGGAAAGAAAAGAAAAGAAAAGAAAAGAAAAGAAAGAAGCTAAGAAACAAAGAATGAAGGAAGGAAAGAAAGAAACAAAGGAAACAAAGAAAGGAGAACTAGAACTCTGAACTCTGAGCGAAAGACAGGACAGGTCAAAGACTTCTGAGGGCGATGATCTTTCCTCGATATTTTCCTCACAGCTCAACTAGTCAGCAGGGCTTAGTTCTGCTTCAGGTTTCCCATTAGACACACTGCTCCTTCTTCATGCTCACCGTAACCCGCATCTCTGAAAGTCAGTCAGGGTGGAGGATGATGCCGTCATGATTATTTGAACCACAGTGTCTTTTTCCTCGTCTTTCTTGTATTGTATCGATCACTTGTATCTAGTTTACTGAAGAGAGGTTGTGGCTAATTTCCGACAGTGTGTGTGTGTGTATGTATGTGTGTGTGTGTGTGTGTGTGTGTGTGTGTGTGTGTGTGTGTGTTGTAGTGTGTGGTGTGTTGTGTGTGTGGTGTGTGTGTGTGTGGTGTGTGTTGTATTGTGTGTGTGTGTGTGGTTGTGTGTGTTGTGTGTGTGTGTGTGTTGTGTTGTGTGTTGTGTTTGTGTGAGTGTGTGAGTGTGTGTGTTTTAACTTATTTTTATTTTATTCTTTTATATCGAGGATAATGGAATAAGCACTTATGTGCTTTTTTTTTTTACATCCAATCTCCGTGTGTATGCGGTTTTGTAATTTTTGTCACCTGTTCCCACCGGCACACAATGGCCTACTCTTACGAAAAGCGGAACAGGATTTAACGTATGCGCAAGATGTTCTGCGAGCGTTCGCACACGGGGCCTCGGTTTATAGTCTCATCCGAAGGACTGTGTGTGTGTGTGTGTGTGTGTGTGTGTGTGTGTGTGTGTGTGTGTGTGTGTGTGTGTGTGTGTGTGTGTGTGTTAGTGTGTTGTGGTGTGTGTGTTGTGTGTGTGTGTGGTGTGTGTGTGGTGTGTGTGTGGTGTGGTGTGTGTGTGTGTGTGTTGTGGTGTGTGTGTGTGTTGTGTGTGTGTGTGTGGTGTTGTGGTGTTGTGTGTGTGTGTGAAACAAAACTCCTTAATTTCTCTTCACCAAGGTAAAAAATCTTCTTAGTTATTGATTGGAGCAAAACGTTTTTAGGGTTATGTCCAAATGCTCTTACACTTTGAAATAATACGTTTATATTGTTGTCCCCATCTGTGGCAAAGTCTTATCATAACTACCAAGTACCTATACTTTCCACTAAAAGGAGAAAACTAATCTGAAAGCAGAGTATGGATGCCTGTATGGGAAGGATCTAGGATCTGCTCATCCAGAGTGTGCTTATGGTCTAAGAAAGACAAATACAAATATTCATTTATTTTATTTTATTTTATTTATTAAATCTTAAATTTCAAGGATAATAGAATGAGCACTATGTATCCAGTCTCTGTGTCTATGCGACTTTGTAAATGTTGTCATCCGTTCACACCGGCCCAAATTGTGTACTCTTCCAAAAGGCGGAACAGGTTCTAACATGTGCGCAAGATGTTCTGTGTGTGTCTCACACTGGCACTTGATTTATAGTCTCTTCTGATGGAATTTGGTTAAAACAAAATGTCTATTAAGAAAATACATACACACACACACATCGCGTTTTGGAGCAAGAACAAGTTAATAGCTTATAGTGTGTGTGTGTACGTGTGTGTGTGTGTGTGTGTGGTGTGTGTGTGTGGTGTGTGTGTGTTGGTGTGTGTGTGTGTGTGTGAGTGTGTGTGAGAGAGAGAGAAAGCAAGGACGCAGAAACAGACTGAACACCAAAAAAACCCCTATACTGTTGCAATCATGACCCAAATCCCCCATCCTTCCTCTTTCCCTCATCTAAACACTGACAGATCCATCTTAAAAAAACAAACAACAAAAAGGGAGGTGGGTGGGAACGGCACGTCAGCTTGAGTTTTTATCAGATGATCAAGATAATTCATTCAAAAGCTAGATCATTGATTCAAAGCGGCATTCGATTATTTGCCAGATTATTGTCAATTTGGCGTCTACGTTAAAAACCAATTTGACAAGCTGCGCTTCTATGCAGAAGTGATTATGCCAAAGCCACGCGCACACACACACACACACACACCACACACACACACACACACACACACATCACACACCACACACACAACACACACACACACACACACACAAACCCGCAGCCCTGTGTCCACTCTGTAAGTCAATACACCGCAGTCAATACCTTTCCTGACAAGCTGTGGCTGATCCCACAGCTGTGAAGGGTCACACAGACAAGATGACGATGATGATAACAGCTGGAAATACGATTCCTCCAAAAGATGAAGAAAATAAACGGCTGCAAGATGTCTCTGAAGCCAAGGAGGTGGGCAGATGAAAGAAATGGTTACAGTGTCGTTTATTAGCAACAATAAAGTATAAAAAAAAATCAAAGTACCATTATAACTACCATACATACGCCTAAATTCTGTATGTGTGTGTGTGTGGCCTGTGCTGACCACATTCTCCAAAACTTTAAGGTGTGGGGAAAATGGCTGCCTGGGTCTGTGTACACATTCGGATGAGACTATAGACCGAGGTCCAGTGTGCGATCGCACGCAGAACATCTTGCGCACACGTTAAAACCTGTTCCGCTTTTCGTAAGAGCACGCCATTGTGTGCCGGTGGGAACAGATGATAGAATTTACAAAGTCGCATACACACGGGGACTGGATGTAAAAAAGCACACAAGTGCTTATTCCATTATCCTCGATATAAAAGAATAAAATTTAAAATAATACTGATTTGCCCAATATCATGTTTACTTGTTGATTGCTTTCATCTATGCTTGCTTGCAGCCCACATGAATTTCTCATTCTTTTTGAGATTTTGAAGATTTTGCATTGGTAGCAGAAACTGCCGTTGCAAGGTCTCTCCTCTCCTTCCTCTCCCCTTTTCCTTTTTT
>CM054135.1:73687064-73714564 GCA_028751875.1 Rapana venosa
TTCTGTGTGTGTGTGTGTGTGTGTTGTGTGTGTGTGTGTGTGTGTGTATGTGTGTGTGTGTGTGTATGTGTATGTGTGTGTGTGCGTGCGTACTTTCGTGCTCAGATACTTGAATGTCAAAGAGAAAATGACAGTTAAAGATATAGCTTTGTTTAACTTTCCACTACCTCCCAAGTAAACTAGCTATAAACATCTGTGACCAGTTATTTTTGGCTGTCATATAACATATTCCCATGGATGTCTAATGTTGTTGTTGTAACTTTGATTGCACGTCTGTTCACTCAAAGTGATATTAGACGAAATGTCTAAGCCAGAAGAACCATTAAAGATTTTGAGGAGAAGAACTAAAACAGGAAAGATGGAAACAAAGCAAAACAGCAATAAAAATCAGTAATTCCAGGAATTATGAAGCCAACAAATTAAAAAGTTCAACAGAACAACATCAAGTTTTGGTAAGACATCTGTCACAGTTCGTGTGTGTATATCTGGGCAATATTTTGATAAATATGCTTGCTGTTTGGTAAAAATGACACAGGTAGATACCATGTGACAGAATTTGAACACAAACCCGTTTAACAAGCCAACCATTCCCCCAAAACAAACCCCATGATGGGTGACGAAAGAAACTGCACTTTTGTGACTTTCACTCTATGTTGTTACACTGAAGTTCAAAACACAAGGACCGTGTCTATCTCAACCAATCAACACAAGGACCATGTCTATCTTAGCCAATCAACACAGGGACCGTCTCTATCTCAACCAATCAACACAGGGACCATGTCTATCTCAACCAATCACCACAGGGACCGTGTCTATCTCAACCAATCAACACAAGGACCGTGTCTATCTTAGCCAATCACCCCAGGGACCGTGTCTCTCAACCAATCAACACAAGGACCGTGTCTATCTTAGCCAATCACCACAGGGACCGTGTCTATCTCAACCAATCAACACAAGGACCGTGTCTATCTCAACCAATCAACACAGGGACCGTGTCTATCTCAACCAATCAACACAAGGACCGTGTCTATCTTAGCCAATCACCACAGGGACCGTGTCTATCTCAACCAATCAACACAAGGACCGTGTCTATCTCAACCAATCAACACAAGGACCGTGTCTATCTTAGCCAATCACCACAGGGACCGTGTCTATCTCAACCAAACAACACAAGGACCGTGTCTATCTCAGCCAATCACCACAAGGACCGTGTCTATCTCAACCAATCAACACAAGGACCGTGTCTATCTCAACCAATCACCACAGGGACCGTGTCTATCTCAACCAATCACCACAGGGACCGTGTCTATCTCAACCAGTCAACACAAGGACCGTGTCTATCTCAACCAATCACCACAGGGACCGTGTCTATCTCAACCAATCAACACAGGGACCGTGTCTATGTCAACCAATCACCACAGGGACCGTGTCTATCTCAACCAATCAACACAAGGACCGTGTCTATCTTAGCCAATCACCACAGGGACCGTGTCTATCTCACCAATCAACACAAGGACCGTTTCTATCTCAGCCAATCAACACAGGGACCGTGTCTATCTCAGCCAGTCAAAACAGGCACCGTGTCTATCACAACCAATTAACACAGGGACCGTGCACATCTCAACCAATCAACATAGGGACCGTGCACATCTCAACCAGTCACCACGGGGACCGTGCAGATCTCAACCAATCAACACAGGGACCGTGTCTATCTCAGTCAATCACCACAAGGACCGTGTCTATCTCAGCCAATCACCACAAGGACCGTGTCTATCTCAGTCAATCACCACAAGGACCGTGTCTATCTCACCCAATCACCACGGGGACCGTGCACATCTCACCCAATCACCACAGGAACGGTGTCTATCTCAACCAATCAACACAGGGACCGTGCACATCTCAGCCAATCACCATGGGGACCGTGTCTATCTCAGCCAATCACCATGGGGACCATGTCTATCTCAGCCAATCACCACAAGAGCGGTGTACATCTCAACCAATCACCACAGGAACGGTGTACACCTCAACCAGCCACGTGCAGAGCGGTGATGCAGTCTGTGTTGACTTAGACTGAAGCAGAAACGTGGGCTGTAAAAAGGTCTCTCCTGTCCTCATGGCACCAGACACCTTTCTTTGCAGACCAACAGACTTTGGGAATCTGCAGTAATGCAAAGCCAACACAGCACGTGAATAGCAGCTGTTGTTAGAGAGAGAGAGAAGAGAGAGAGAGAGAGAGAGAGAGAGAGAGAGAGAGAAGAGAGAGAGAGAGAGAGAGAGAAGAGAGAGAGAGAGAGAGAGAGAGAGAGAGAGAGAGAGGAGAGAGAGAAAGAAGAGAAGAAGAAGAGAAGAAGAAGAAGAAGATGGAATGGAAGAAGAGAGCAAGCAGAAAGTGGATGGGAGAGGCCAGAGATGGAGGTAGGGATGGTGGATGTGAAGCTCGAATAGACTGTTATTGCGTTTCAATCTTTGTATCATTTGCGTGCGTGCGTGCGTGCGTGCGTGCGTGCGTGCGTGCGTGCGTGCGTGCGTCGTGTGGTGTGTGTGTGTGTGTGTGTGTGTTAGTGTGCGTGTGTGTGTGTGTTTATTTACTTATTTTATTCTTTTATATCGAGGATAATGGAATAAGCACTTTATGTGCTTTTTTACGTCCAGTCCCCGTGTGTATGCGGTTTTGTAAATTCTGTCATCTGTTCCCACCGGAACACAATGGCCTACTCTTACGAAAAGCGGAACAGGATTTAACGTGTGCGGAAGATGTTCTGTGTAGTAGTAGTTCTTCAGTTTAACGTCTTTCCACTAAATAGTGATATCAGACAGGAAAGTGTGTGTAAGTGTGTGTGCGTGCGTGTGTGCGCGTGTGCGTGTGTGTGTGCGCGCACGCGCAAGTGCTTGTGTGTGTGTGTAGGGGGGAGGGGTATGCACATAACTAATCAATCGCAATAAACAACTATTATGAAAAAAGCATAAACAAGAATTCTGGAAGAAAAGAAAAAAAAAAAGAAAAAAAAAAACAAACCAAAAAAACAAACAACCAACAACAACAAAAAACAACAAACCCTAAAAACATCAAACAGCAAAAATACCAACTTTCCAATTCATATAACTTGAAGCTATCCTTATATCAGAGGAGTCTGAAAATAGGAGTATGGCTTAATGACAATACAATTTCTTTCATTAATGGAATATCTTTAAGAACTTGCTGCAAGCTACGGACTGGGAAGGCAGGTAAGATGTTTTTCAGATCTCTGCATCGTAAAAGAATGTGATCATTGGTAAGATTTTCACCACAGATACATGTTGCTTTAAAAAAAAATTGTTCTTAAAGCATTGAGCTTAAACCTGTATATAAGAGATACATTTCTATATTCATGTAAATTACGATATTTGATCTTATCAAAAGATAATACATGGGCTACATCATCACTCCAGGAATAACCGGTACTTTGTAGTTTCTTTTTAAAGTGTTTCCAACATGCATTTTATAACATGCTATAGCCCTCATGGATGGATAGAGGAACACTTATGCTGCAAGACCCATCGATATGCTCAGCTCCACATTTTGCTTTTCTGTGAACTTTTTCATTAAAGTAAATACCACAGTGCGAGGGTATCCAGCAAAAGGTAACACCAGTGCCTCGTATCATCAGAAAATGAATTAGATGACTAATCTCAATTATGAAATCTTGTCTCACTTTTGAACTGAAGTTTCTCAGGGCAAGTAAGACTGACCTGGAATCAACACAGAAAAGTATTTGAAATATGTCTTTAGGAAAATCTAAAAGATAATATAAAGCCATCAAAACAGCAGACATTTCAGCTGTAAAAATAGATCGATTTTTTCCTACATAAAATGATCTCTCTATTTTCAAAGATGGTATGACAAACGCTGCACCCGCCTCATTATTGTTCAAAAGGGAACCATCTGTGTAGATCTTTAAATGATTTGGATATGTAGTTTGTATATATTCTTTTACTGATGCGCTAAGAATATTTTCATTACCTTTTTTCGTTAAAGAGGAATAATTTACGTCAAAATTAGCTCTCTTAAGTTCCCATGGGAGACAAGGCGAGGAGTGAATCTTCGATTTAGCTTTTTTTGTGGGATTTATAATCTGTTTGATCAAATAATTGAGAAGTATAGGTTCTAGCTGTGGTTACAGAGCGAATAGAATGTGCTCTTTTTGGAAAGTTGACATCAGATCTTATACTAATTTCGTTGTCCACATTGGTTTCTTGTGTTGAACAACGTAAGAGATATTTAGCCACAGCCAGTTGTCGATATTCGTCTAATGGCAAAATTCCTATCTCCTTATAGGTACCCATGGACGATGCATGAAAAGGTACCCCCAGAGCTAATCGAAAAGCCTTGCAGTCTAATAATAATAATAATAATAATAATAAATGGAACTTACATAGCGCTATATCTTGCAAAGACAAACCAAAGCGCATACATTCAAACTAATCTTACACAGTCATGCAATCAATGATAAATAATCAATAGTTTAAACAAACAGATATTACAAACATAGTTGCAGAAAACAGCGCAGTACTGCTAATAACCACAAGTTTACTGTACATCATTTTCATAATTATCATCTTTAGCTTCTGTCCTGATTTCAAGTCGGTCTTGGAGGGGGGGGGGGGGGTAGCCTAGTGGTGAGAGCATTGTGCTCACGGTTTAATGGCCTGGGACTGACCCGGATTCAAGCCTCCACTAAGAGAGAGAGGTCTAGTCTAGTCTTGTCATTTTCTGTAATAAATATTTTGGAGCACTGAAAAATGCTTCCTGGCCATAAATGAGTCTGGAACATACTAAAGATAATGCCAAATGTTTTAAAACAGCTACATCATAAGCCCACACTTATTTACTAATAACTTTCAGAAGATTAAGACTTTTCCGAGCCTTAGTATTTAAATAATCAATGTGATAATTCCAACTTAGTGTAGACATAAAATATACTCCTAAAAACTTCACCAAAGTTTTATATTCCAACACTTTCCCATCTATTTGGAAAACAGGTAGAACTGGGGGGTTAGTGCTATTATTGAAAAGTACGAGATCAGTCTTTTCAGGAGACAATGAAAGACCATTCTCAAAAATGTAGTCATTAAGTTTGTTTAGCTCAAGCTGATACATATTTTTTATAAAGTTTAGATGCCTCTTTGGTGTTTTCTTTTTCATCGTAACATTCATCCACATACAAATGTCATCAGCATACTGGACGTGGATGGCATTACTGGAGAGGCACTGAGGAAGATCATAAAGAATATTGAAAAGATGTGGAGCGATAACTGATCCCTGTGGAATACCCATTGTTGGAAACCGTAAAGTAGAATAGGAATTTCCAACTTTGGCCTGCATACATCTTTCTGAGAGAAATGCTTTAATATAATGATACATATTACCAGATAAGCCAATAGTTTTTAGTTTATATAGTAATCGTTTATGCCAGACCTGATCATATGCTTTCTTTATATCAAAAAAGGTGGCAAGCACATTTTTCCTATTAGCAAATTGTTTGATATGCGTACTGAGTTTAATCAGATGATCTGCTGTGCATCTACCTTTTCGAAAACCTGCCTGGCTAATGGGGATTATTTTGTTTTTATCGCAATAATGCATTAGTCGGTTTAAAATTATTTTTTCCATAAGTTTTCCTGTGTGAGAGGTTAACGCGATAGGTCTGTAACTGTTTTTATCATTTTTAGGTTTACCCTGCTTTGGGACTGGCACTAAAATGGAATGTTTCCATATGCTTGGAATGACCCCTTGAGACCAGCAACTTTGAAATAGTTCTAGTAATAACATTATCCAATTTTTTGGTAGCTGTTTTAACAATTCACTTGAAATAGCATCAATACCAACGGATGTTCTTTGTGTTCCAAGAGATAGGAGAGCATCTTTAAGCTCTTGCAATGTTAGGGGAGCATTGACGTAATGATTATTATCTCCCACAGGGTCTTTATACATATCTTTTTGTGCCTCTTTATTTCTGTACACTTTGCATTTTTCTGAAAGACTTTTATCACTCATTGTGTCTGTAAACATTTCTATGAATGATTCAGCTTTCTCTGAATTAGATGGAAGTTCCTTGTCTTTAATCTTAATGGGACAGTTAGGAAGCCTAACCCCACTTTTCATATCTTTAAATTTACTCCACACCTTTTGCATATCATTATAAGTGTTAACTTCTTGAAAGCAAAAGGAAGACCAAAACTGACGTTTGCTTTGTTCAACGGTTTTATTACAAAGCAATGTTCTGTGTGTGCGTGCGTGCGTGCGCGCGAGCGGGCGCGCGCGTGTGTATGTATGTATTATATATATATTATATGTGTGTGTGTGGTGGTGTGTGTGTGTGTTGTGTGTGTGTGTGTGTGTGTGTGTGTGTGTGTGTGTGAAAGATAATTCAGTGGCTTTAGAATTGTGAATAATTCAGAAGTGAATATTGAAAAAGCCTTTTTCAACACAATAAAGGATCTTTTATTATTTTTAAATCGGGTATAACGAATGCAGCCACAACCTTGTCCGATTCTAAAACAGATCTGTTCGCGTATACTTTCCAGTGATTTGAATACTGACATTGAAGATGGTTTCAAACCTCAACTACGAGTAGGTTTTGATCCATGCCCATTTTATTTCTGTGCAGTCAATATCAAAATCTGCATGTTAATGTTCCCTGGGGACCCACTGGAAAAACTGGGATCTTGCTATGTCTATATCATTTTCCTTCAGAAGGTCTTCTGTATCATTACGTATGGGCTGCAGAAAAGAGATATCCCTGGCTCTTTTTTTGATATTCTTCTTGGTGAATAAATATTTCATAGCGCATGGACTTTTGAGATAGCAAAACTTTGAATAGCATATTTAGAAGCAGGTGATATGTTTTACTCGGGGGATGTATCTGAGCTTCTGTGTCAGTTTTCAGTGTACTGGCACGAGTTGGAACTCCTAGCGCTCTATTGATAGCTTTTGCTATGTGATGTTATGTGATGTGATGTCATGTTATGTGATGTTATGTGTGTGTGAAAGAGATAGAGAGAGTGTGAGTGTTTGTGTGTGCGTGTGTGTGTGTGTGTGTGTGTGTGTGTGTGTGTTGTGTGTGTGTGTGTGAGTGTGTGTATGTGAAAGAGAGAGTGAGTGAGTGTGCGTGAGTGTTGTGTGTGGTGGTGAGAGAGAGATAGTGTATGTATGTGTGTATGTGGTGTGTGTGTGTGTGTGCGCGCGCGCGCGCGCGCGTGTAGCACATTTAACCGTGCTGCTCTGTTGTTTTTCTTATTTAAACCAAGTATCTGGAATATTTTTTAAAAAAAGCAAACGATCAAAGAAAGAAGAGTGAGCATTAAGACAGGAATGAAGATGTTGCTGTTGTTTCCTCTTCCCGATCATCGCATCATGACAGTCACCCAGAACACGCACACTGTCTCCTTCATCTCACCCGAGAATCAACTCGGCACCTTAAGTACACACAGAATGAGAAGTTGTGCATGCGTGACTTTTTTCAAGTACCTCGCTTACAAAGGCAGCCGTTATGCGACTGCAGAGATTTTTTTGTCCTTCTTCTCAAGAGTGCAACTCGATATTCCAACAGCTTGTCATGGATGAAAAAGACGTCAATATTACACTTCAAAGCAGAGACTTTGACGCTTTTCTTAGGTTAATAACTGACGAAGCTTTCGGTTTGTGTCATTTCACCCTACCTACCATCATCCCCCCCCAAAAAAAAAAAGAAGAAAAAAAGAACGTTATTATTAAAAATCTGCACCGATAAAACGGAGCTAAGTGAGGACCACTTGCTCTATCCTAAAGAAGTGAAGGTCCTGAAACTCTTGTGTACTGCCACGAAATGAAAGACAAACAGAGAGAAAACCACGTTCCCCCTGGGCCCTGTTTACTCACTAAGTCGCTCTGCATGCAGTGTGTATTGATTTTGAAACCAGCAGAAAGTCATGTTCCAGCCTCCCTCCTGCCCGTTCCCACAGCTAGTGCCAGACACTCAGGAGTGCAGGCAGACCAGTGGTGGAATCAGCAGAAATGAAAAGTCAACACACAGCGATGATGACAATAGCGCAGAGAAAACGAATGAGGAAAGAGTTAAAAAAGAAAAAAGAAAAAGAAAGGAAGGGTGGGTGGGTGAGGAAAAGGAAGGTGTGGAGGTAGATAGGGTGGGTGTGGGTAGGTGAGTGGGTGGGTGGTGGTGGTGTGTGGGAGGGAGGGGGATTGTAGGCGTAGGTGGCTGGGAGGTGCTTCTTGTGTTATGGCTTCTCTTGCAAACTTTTTTCTTATTTTTGGCTTATACTTCTTCGATGTGTTTGCTTTTCTGGTGGGTGTAGATACGTGGGTTTCTTTGTTTGCGTACATTAACTTTATCGTTCTTTTGTCTGTCTGTCTGTCTGTGAGTTTTAGATGAGAGTAAAACACTTGTTTTTTTCTCTAAAATAGAAATATACATTTCTTGGTTAATAAAATCGCTCCAGGTATATCACTTTTGAGAAGCGCCTTCACTTTTTTGCTTGCTTTTTCTAGACAATTTGTTTTTATTATCATTACATTACTTACTATTAATTTCAGACGATAATTTTCTCTCCAAACAAAAACTCCAATAGCAATTTTTGTTAAAGAAGCAAAAAAAGAGGGAGAACGGATATTTCACAAGAGAGAAACATAACTACAAAAATTAAGCACAAACGCAACTCTGGACAGTACACATTCCCCCATCAAGAAATCAAGTCTTTCTATGAGACTTTAAACCGCGGTCCCGCGCGCGAACGCACGCAGAACATCTTGCGCACCTGTTCTGGCTTTCAGAAGAGTAGACCATTGATTTTTTTTGTGCCGGTGGGAGCAGATGACAAAATTTACAAAACCAAACATGCACACAGGGACTGGATATAAAAAGCACATGGGCGCTTATTCTATTGTCCCCAAAATAAAAGAAAAATAAATCAAAACAATGGAATAAAATACAATGAATAAATAGCCATCAACCATTTTACAGCAATAATCTATTGGACTTCTAGTGAAATTATTTGCCAGAAAATGTCAAACCCGCGTACATAAGAACATGTTAAACGTTTACGCATTGAATATCTGCTAAGGTCTCCCGTCATGGCAACAATACCTGTCTGTTGCCCGATTTTTGCCTGTCTGTGTCCCAGAGGGCCACATGAGGAGTCAGCAGGCAAACCATTGTGGCAGACTGCAATCGTTAAGTCACAGGAACAGAAGAGACAGGCACTGTAAGAGTTAGTGATGCTTTCACACGCGTGTGTGTGTGTGCGCCGTAAAAATGCGCTGAATAAGATGTTTAGAACCATGAATCTGAATGTGTTTTATTGTCTGTATATTATATGATGGCGTATAATTGTGTAACCTTTCATTTGTAGACGTACGTGTGTGTTTTTGTGCAATTGTATCGCTAGGCTTACAGTATGTCTGCACACACACACACACAAACACACACATACACACGCGCGCGCACACACACACACACACACACACACACACACACACACACACACACACACACACACACGTATTTGTTTTTAGTAACATTGCAGCAGTTCTACGTCCAGACGCAGCTGTGGGTCCACTTTGCCGTTACTAATCACACAGAAAGCTGTGTCGTGTCTTATCTGCAGTCACACTTGTTTAACGACAGCATCGCCATTCCAGCCTCGTCTCCTCCTTTCTCCTGGTGGGTTTCCATGGCAACCCATTTTATCTTGCTGTGTGATCCAGAAACAAGATCTGAACTATTGCCTCTCACGTTGCTCATGCCATTTCGACCAGCACGCGAAAGGTAATCATTCTCATTTATACTCTCCCTCTTTATGAAGAAATGAAAATGTCTAAAATTAACAAATTGTAAAGGTATCTGAATTCTGGTCTCACTGATCTCAAGGCCTATAGTTCAGCTTCAGTGGCATCTACAAAAAGGTCGTTGGGGAGCGAGGTGTCAGAGACCTCTACTTCTCCAGGGGCCAGCATATCGAGGGCAGCGCCCATCTCCTCTCCCTCGCTGCTTTACCATCCCTGACTCTAAAGAGAGCAGGTGCACATTTATAGGTGGGTGAACTGGGGGACTGTACAGAAGCCAAGGAAAGCAAACGGTTACCCATCCACTTGGTAACCACACTCAATGCTGCTTAACCTTAGCTTTGGGGAAAGTTCTACTAGAAGATAATGAACATGTAATAATGGTGACCTTGTTTGAGATAGTCACACCACATGCATTTCGCTGACTCTCTGCCCCATCGTCTTCCAGTCTGCACACTCTTTCAGCTCCTGTGATCCGTCGTCCTCTTTGCTTGTGAACTTTAGGAAACATGCAGTAGATCACACGTTTACATGCACCAGTAGTTTTCCAAACCCCAGTCCACTCACTGCTACAACACAGACGACTTCACTGCACTTTGCAGCAGACAGGTTACAGAGAAGCAGTGGAAGGGGAGGCAAGTCAAACTATCGACGTCTCTTGAAGCTCTGGGGCCAATGAGGACTTGACGTCATCAGAAAATGACGTGAAGCGAACATGAGTTACTCACAATCACTTTTACCCTTTGGCTTCAAAGTCAGGAGTTTGAAGAAAGTGGGTCAGCATGAATGTAGCCAGAAGCAGTGACTTTGCCTAGGGAGTTGTTGAGAAACAGGGAAGTGGTTGGAAGATGCATCAGAAGAATGAACTTAAGCTAAAGTGGATGAAAACAGGTCCCTGAATAAAGCAGGCCATGCTTGTGTTTCCATCAGTGACGTTAGGCCTCGAATTATACTAAATCGCACTTTTAATCTATCTCCATTAGGCCTCAAATCATACCCAAACTCTGTATTACTCTATCATTCAGGAATTTGCAGACTCAAAGACATTTCCTTAAACGATTTGGTGTCTAGATCAAAGCACTGTTGTAATGTTATATCATGTACGTCAGTGTGTGTGTAGTATATTAACTCCGTATAAAAAACTGAAACAAGAAGAAGAAGGAGAATAGCAACAACAACAACACCAACTACTGCAACAACCCCCCCCCCCCCCCCCCTGAAACTGTCAAAAGTTAGTAAATGTAAAAACCCTAACAGTTTAAAGACAGAACAACAGTATGTCTCACCAACCTTAAAGTCTACTGACCTATGATGAAGGTAAAGCAGGAAAATGTCATGCCAAAACCAAGTTCTGAAAAATCTGTTAAAGACAGAAAGTCATAAAAGGAATATCATCAGTATTGTATAGACACAAGAGTTGATTAATATCCTGACTTCGTTGAGGCTATCGCAGTAACACATGAAAAAGCACGTGTGCCCATCCACAGGTGAAAATTCAGTATGGAATCTTCACAGAGCAGTGAAACACAACGACCAGACAAGTCATACTGAGGATGTGCCTTTACTGAACAAACAAATCTCAGGAATCATTCATTTCTAAAAGCACGAAAGTTTCAGATGGGCAAACGCTTCCTTAGTGACAAACCTACAAACTCACTCCTAAAGAGGGGAGACCTAGCTAATGGGCAATGTCCCCAAAGTTGTGAAACGTAGCAAGTACAGTAAATCTGATTAAGAAAGCTGCAGGGAGCCACAACTCTGGCAAACTGACAAATTCTTTCTGGGTGCTTTCAAAATTTCACAGTCACTCTACATCAGTCAGTGACCTACCTACGCTACATTTCACAATCACCCTACATCAGTCACTGACCTACCTACGCTACATTTCACAATCACTCTACATCAGTCAGTGACCTACCTACCCTACATTTCACAATCACCCTACATCAGTCAGTGACCTACCTACCCTGCATTTCACAATCACCCTACATCAGTCACTGACCTACCTACCCTACATTTCACAATCACCCTACATCAGTCAGTGACCTACCTACCCTACATTTCACAATCACCCTACATCAGTCAGTGACCTACCTACCCTGCATTTCACAATCACCCTACATCAGTCAGTGACCTATCTACGCTACATTTCACAATCACCCTACATCAGTCAGTGACCTACCTACCCTGCATTTCACAATCACCCTACATCAGTCAGTGACCTACCTACCCTGCATTTCACAATCACCCTACATCAGTCAGTGACCTATCTACGCTACATTTCACAATCACCCTACATCAGTCACTGACCTATCTACGCTACATTTCACAATCAATATACATCATCAGTCAGTGACCTACCTACCCTACATTTCACAATCACCCTACATCAGTCAGTGACCTACCTACGCTACATTTCACAATCACACTACATCAGTCAGTGACCTACCTACGCTACATTTCACAATCACCCTACATCAGTCAGTGACCTACCTACCCTACATTTCACAATCACCCTAGATCAGAACTATCTACGCTACATTTCACAATCAATATACATCATCAGTCAGTGACCTACCTACGCTACATTTCACAATCACCCTACATCAGTCAGTGACCTACGCTACATTTCACAATCACCCTACATCAGAACTACCTACGCTACATTTCACAATCACCCTAGATCAGAACTATCTACGCTACATTTCACAATCAATATACATCATCAGTCAGTGACCTACGCTACATTTCACAATCACCCTACATCAGTCAGTGACCTATCTACGCTACATTTCACAATCACCCTACATCAGTCAGTGACCTACGCTACATTTCACAATCACCCTACATCAGAACTACCTACGCTACATTTCACAATCACTCTACATGAGTCAGTGACCTACACTTTCTAGGTTGTGACGGTACCGACAAAGAATGTTAAAAAAAGACTGAGAAGGAAACAAACCGTCCCTGATCACAACGAGCAGCAGAGTTACTTGAATGACAGCAAGCAGAAAAGTTTTGAATTACATCAGACCAATGCGAAAGTGAATAAAGTATTACACTTATCTCAGGACATGTAGGAAGGAACATTTGCTGACGTTGGTGTATTGTTCGACTGGTCTAGTAGACATTGCTGAACTGTATTGGATATTTATTCAAATTTGGGAGACAACAGATATATTTAAGACTGGTTTGCATTGGTTTCATTTTGTTCAGGTAAAAAATACTTCCGTTTGCAGATCAGGTTGAAAGAAAAAGATAATGGAACATGTACCATAAATAACTGTTTGGTTCAAGTGATGAAAAGTTGCGATAAATGAAAATAACACAAAAGGTTAGAGTTGGAATAGGGTAGGCTATAAGCTAAAGCCTGGCCTAACTAACACTTTATTCTCGCATAGTACAGATGATTTCTTCTTCCTTCCTTTCCTTTCTTCCGTCATTCATCAGATCATTCTCTCCCCTTGTCCTTACTCTTGCAAATCCACGGTATTTCTAAACAAGGGTATTAACGTGTTTTTGCACTAAAACACCAACACAGGGCCCTGGAGTAAAGTAAAAAAACAAAACCAAACCAAAAACCAAAAACAACCAAAACCACTAAAACCTTTTCTATACAAAGATCGGATAGTGCCATTGTGACTGTTTTAAAAGCCACACACTTCACCCCTTGTTTTAATCGATGGTGCAGAAGAAAAGATCAAAGCTACCCTTGATTTCATGTCTCTGAAGTAGGGGGCAGGAGCTAAGGTCAGTCGATAAGCAGTGAAGTGTGTGGACAACGGAATGGTTTGAAACAAAGGGCCAGCTCTCTAACCCACTCTTCCGATACTGATTCATAAAGAAACAGAAAGAGGCGGCTCATTGACCATTCTCCTTAGGTTTTTTATGAGGGGTGGGGTGGGGTGGGGGGTATCATTGTTATACTGGGTTTTCCAGGAGTTTATAATTATTCTATGAGCCTTTCATCTGTTCTTGGAGACAGGAATATTATATATTAACGCACATAATTATTACACGCACGAGCGCGCCCACATGTATATTTGCACGTGTGCAAGCATTCGCACATACGTATGCACACGCACACGCAAACATACACACATACATATACACACACATACGCCCGCGCGTGGTCGCGCGCACACACATAAGCATATACACATTCACACACACACACACACACACACACACACACACACACACACACACAACACACACACACACACACACACACACACACACACACACACACACACACACACACACACACACACATTCACTTCCCTATCCTGAAAGTGCAACAGCCCTGTGGTGGTATATTCATCAATCCCACACGAAAACAGACATGAGTCAATTTTTCATTAGAGGTCATCTATTCATCGTATCACGTTCCCCATTACAGATGAAGATGGTTTTATAATTGCATTATTCTGGAATCGGAGTGCCTGTGCCTATGGCTGTGGAAGCATTGCTTTCCTTCTGGATTGGCTGATGCTCTTGCACAAACACAAACAACAGCAAGTTTATTTATTTTTCTAAGCTGGAACTGACAGTGTTAGGGTATGGTAAAGTAGGGTAGTTTTGTTTGTTTAAGTTTATGTGATTGATTGCTTTTTGTTGTGTTGTTTTTTGTTGTTGTTGTTGTGTTGTGTTTACTTTATTCTTTTCTTTTGTGTCTGTATGTCTGTCTATTTATCTGTCAATGTATGGATATATGCATGTATATATGTATGTGACGTATGTATGTATGTATGTATGTATGTATGTATGTATGTATGTATGTATGTATGTATGTATGTATGTATGTATGTGTGTATGAGTGTATGTGTGTATTTGTGTATGTATGTATGTGTCTACAGAAACACACACACACACACACACACACACACACACACACACACACACACACACACACACACACACACACACACACCACACACACAAGAAGTTTCGCCACCTTGGCTTTTGGATAAATAAACGCTATGTTTGAATTCCACCCACGAAATACTATGTCTTGCCCTCTCTATCAATCCCACACTCTGTCCCTCTTTTCCAACCTCTTTATACTTACTAATGCCTGCTTCTAAATCCTACACGCACGCACGCACGCTCGCACGCACACACACAATGTACCATCTGAAAATAAAAGTTGGACTTTGATTTTGACACACACAACACACACACACACACACACACACAACACACACACACACACACAACACACACACACACACACACACCACACCACAACACACACACATTCAACCACCTTCACTTTTAGAAACAGCAACCACTATAATTATGTAAGAATCCCTCTTACACACAAAAATTCCCTCCTCTGTAAGTGAAAATCTAGACCAGGAAAATGGCAAAGTTCGTTGTTATCAGTGTGTTGCGTTGTGTTGTGTTGCGTTGCGTTGCTTTGCGTTGTATCGCGTTGCGTTGTGTTGTGTTGTGTTGCTTATGTCGCGTTGTGATGCGTTGCTTTCCTTTGTGTCGCGTTGTGTTGCGTTGTAATAATAATAATAATAATAATATAATGTATGGATTTATATAGCGCTGTTGTCGCGTTGTGTCGCGTTGTGTCGCGTCGCGTTGTGTTGCGTTGTAATAATAATAATAATAATAATAATAATAATAATAATAATAATAATAATGTATGGAATTCATATAGCGCTGTTGTCGCGTCGCGTTGTGTTGTGTTGTGTTGCAGTGGACCAGCCCTGACAGAGGGGACAGACAGACAGACAGACAGACAGCAGTTGTTGTTGGGCTGCTGCCTCCTGCTCCTTCCCTGCCCCTCTTCCTCCATCACTGAGGTCACTGCAGGGCTGGCTGCAGGGCCGGGGAGGGGGAAGGGAAACAACCCCATCAGGTGTAGGGTCATTGAACCAGGAGACGGTATGTACACACACACTCTGTGCTGTGTTGAAGTCAGACTGAACACAGCCATCGTGGTTATGGAAGTGACTACCAAAATGTGACGGGGAATTAATAATAATAATAATGTATGGAATTTATAGAGCGCTGAATCTTGTAAAGCAACAAATCCAAGTGCTCAGATGACATGATTTTACAATTTTTATTTATCTATTTATTTATTATTTTATATCGAGGATAATGGAATAAGTACTCAGGTGCTTTTTTTTTTACATCCAGTCCCCGTGTGCATGCGGTTTTATAAATTTTGTCATCTGTTCCCACCGGCACACAATGGCCTACACTTTCGGAAAGCGGAACAGGATTTAACGTGTGTGCAAGATGTTCTGCATGCGTTCGCACACGGGGCCTCGGTTTATAGTATCATCCGAAGGAACAGTAGGCGGTATGTAACACATTGTGTGCTGTGTTGAAGTCAAGACTGTACACAGCCATCGTGGTTATGGAAGGGACTACCAAAATGTGACGGGGAGTTGTGTGAGAGTAGTGATTATGTTGGCGGTGGACATGACAATTGGCGAGGTGTTATCAATGGAAAAAAACAAAATCGAGACTACGAACGAAAAGCGTAATAAAAAGGGGATAGTGATGAATTTACCCTGTAGAAAGTTGGGGGGGGGGAGGTTGGGGTAAAGGTAAAGGTAAAGGAGTCCCATAATCTATAAGGTCGTAGGGGAGCGAGGCGTCAGAGACCTCACTTCTCTAGGGGCCAGCATATTGAGGGCGGCGCCCATCTCCTCTCCCTCACTGCTTTACCTTCCCTGACCCTAAAGAGGGCAGGTACCCATTTACAGCTGGGTGAACTGGGGGAACTGTACTGAAGCCAAGGCGCGCAAACGGTCACCCATCCAACTGGTAACCACGCTCGACGCTGCTTAACTTGGCTGGGGGAAAGCGAGTGCTCCGACCACTGAGCTATCCTGTCCCCTCGAGGTTGGGGAGGTTTTTAAATTATAAAAAAAACATTTTATCATGTAGTAGTTGTGTTTTTTTTTAGTGTTGATATGTCAGCTGTAATGATGGGGATTGACATGCGCTGAGGAAGGTTTTTTGTGTTTGTTTTTGTTTGTTGTGTGGTAGTGGTGGTGGTGGTGTTTTGTAGTTGTTGCTTTTTTTTTTTATTACTCAACTGGTTAAGCTTGATATGATTTAGAATGATTGTTCTGTATTCATCTTCGTGATTCTTTTTTAAAAAAAATCTACACTGGAGCTTGTGTGTGACTAACACAATGTACAAATATGAGTGTTTAACATTGTTATATGTTGTTTGAAATTAGATGAAAACGAGAACGAGAGGAGAGAGAGAGAGAGAGAGGAGAGAGAGAGAGAGAGAGAGAGAGAGAGAGTGAGAGAGGAGAGAGAGTGATGAGTGTGGTGTGTGTGTGTGTGCGTGTATTTATCACCAACTTTAAAAAAAATAATTAAAAGTTGTGTGTAATTTTTGTTCCTTTTGTTCTGCTTCCTTATTTTTGTTTAAAACTTAAATCAGATTAATTAACCCAAAAAGTTGAATTCTTTTGCGTGAACAGTGCTGCTTGAAAAAGAAAAAACAACCAATACAATACAATACAACGCAAAGCAAAACAAAAACCAACCAAAAACGGCCAATTGTCTGAATCAATTTCATTCGCTGCTGAATGATTCTCTGAATCTGCGGGGTAATTACATCTCACTTCCTTTTGCTGCTTTACAAAGAAATCTGAAAGGTATTTCTTACCTAATCTCCTTGCTTTGGGGATCTTGGAATTCAAATCTCTTTTTCGCGATTAGAACGCGCGCCTGCGCACGTGCGTACACACACACACACACACACACACACACACACACACACACACGCACGCACGCACAGAGAGAGAGAGAGAGAGAGAGAGAGAAGAGAGAGAGAGAGAGAGAGAGAGAGAGAGGGAGAGAGAGAGAGAGGGGGGGGGGGAGGGAGATTTGATCCACAAGACCTCTTTCTTTTTTTCACAATCAAAAATAATTCACCTTGAGGAATTTATTTTCTATCTACTAATTTTCTTGTTTTTCTTTATTTGTTCGTTGATCTAGTTATCTATTCATTTATTTATTTATCTATTCATTTATTTCTTTGTTTATTTCTAATCAGTAAGTTGTTTATTTTTTCAGGTTGATTTTTTACTTTTTTAAAAATTTACTTTACAGCTTTTCAGATTTCATTCTGCCTGTGTACTTAGAGTGTGCATCAATGACTCATTTATCTTTTCTGGGATCTTCAAGGAAATCCCATTGTCCTTATTTATTTCCAGTTTGGCCTCCTTTCCCTGTGTCTATGTGTGTTTTAGGATAATTTCCTTATCTCTTCTGCTCTATGATTTAAAAAATAAATACATATCTATTGCTGGGTGACCCAGTTTTCCCTGTAATTTTGGAGGGCAAAGACCTTATCTAGGCTGTTTTTCTATGTCTAGAAGTATGTTTTTAATATTCACTAACGTCAAAACGATCTCTTAACGTTAAACAATTCTGGTTTTGATAGTGAAATATTTTTGTATGGTTTATCTGGAATTCGTTTTTGTAGTTCTTGCTTTGAAAAATGTGGGTTTTTTTAAAAAAAAGTCAGCGTTAGGTTAGTTAATGTGCATTTATTGTGTGTTATTATATTTATATCTGGACGTCTGCATTCTGTCTTGTATACTGAGCTGATGAACACATTGGGCTGAACGGGATAGTGAGACATTTTTCCTATTCCCGAGCTGGAAATCCAAGGTTGACTAATGGTAAAATTTTGCGTATGCGACCGTCTCTTCCCCCACTATGAAGGTAGCTGCATTCTGACTTTGGGGAGTTAGTGAGGCATTCAAGCACTACATGCACAGTGAACACCCCCCTCCCTCCCCCCAACAACAAAAAAAGTGTTGTCAAAGCTCTTCGTAATTTTCTGTGACCTCACCAACTGTGAACTTCGGAACTCTAGCCGAGGAACGAGAGAAAAACCACCATCACTCAAAGTCTAGTGGATGGGGGAAATGGTCAGGTTCACACTAAAAGGACCGTCCCGAAGTCGGATGCGCTGGGCCTGACTTGTCAGGCGCTTAGCGGCAGCGCAAACAATTTAGGCTCCAATGACAGACAACGATAGTTACTGTCTACGCTTAGTTCGACGAAAAAGAACAAGAAAAAAACCAACTAAAGTACGTTTAGACTTGACAGCGGTTTGATCCAAATTCTTATCTTGCTTATTTTGTAACAATATTAATTTAGATTTTCTAGTCACTTGATAACAACCTGGACCTACTGATCACAAACCGTTCCACTCGGCTGCTTTTTAATTTTGTTAATGATCTTGGCAGATCTGGTTGTCGGCTCTGTTCCTTGGGGCTGAACAAGAGGACATGTTTAGAGAAGGGGTGTGAATTGCAAAGTCAGATATCGATCCTTCTTCTTCTCTACATCTGCTATAGCCTTGAACAACCATCGATCTGTTCCATTAGATTGATTAACAAGCAACAACAGTATGCCTCTCTCTCTCTCTCCCTCTCTCTCTCCCCCTCTCTCTCTCTCTCTCTCTCTCTCCTCTCTCTCTTCTCTCTCTCTCTCTCTCTTTCTCTGTCTGTCTGTCTCTCTCTCTCTGTGAAAGTGTGTGCATGTAGGTGTGTTTGTTTGTGAATGTGTGTGTGTATGTGTGTGTGTGAGTGTGCGTGTGTATGGTGGTGGTAGTGTAGTTGTTTGTGAATGTGTGTGTGTATGTGTATGTGTATATGTGTGTGTGTGTGTGTGTGTGGTGTGTGTGTGTGTGTGTTGGCAGTGTAGTTGTGTGTGAATGTGTGTGTGAGTGAGTGTATGTGTGTGTGTGTTGTGTGTATATATTGTGTGTGTATGTGTGTGTATAAGAGAGAGAAAGAAAGAGAGAGAGAGAGAGAGAGAGAGAGAGAGAGAGAGAGAGAGAGAGAGAGAGAGAGAGAGAGAGAGAGAGAGAGAGCGAGCTGATTTTAGAAAAAAAAGACAAAACAACAGGCTTGCTGTTAATGTAAATAAAACATGGCGATGTAAAAATCCTTTTAGCGAATGAAAAATCAGAGTGTTATTACTGAATACAAGAAAGAAAAAGCAAGACATAATGAGAAAAGAAAAGACACATATAAGCCTAAGTAAGAAAACACACACACACACACACACACCACACACACACACACACACACACACCACCTCAGCTTATATGCGTGCACGTGTGGCGAACGCACAAGGAAGCAGCGAGCAAGCAAGCGCGCACACAGACAGACAGACAGACAGACAGACTTTTACCTTTAATAAAGATCATTTTTAATTGACTTTTACGCGCGCATTGGTGTGCACAGAGAGAGAGAGAGAGAGAGAGAGAGAGAGAGAGAGAGAGAGAGAGAGAGAGAGAGAGAGAGAGAAGAAGAGGGAGGGAGGGAGGGAGAGAGAGAGAGAGAGGGAGAGAGAGAGAGAGAGAGGGAGAGAGAGAAGAGAGAGAGAGAGAGAGAGAGAGAGAGAGAGAGACAGACAGACAGACAGACAGACAGACACACAGAGAGAGACAGACAGATAGAGACATAAACATAGACACATACAGTCACAGACACAGACACAGGCACATATACAGACACAGATAGATAGATAGATAGATAGATAGATAGATAGAGAGAGAGAGAGAGAGAGAGAGAGAGAGAGAGAGAGAGAGAGAGAGAGAGAGAGAGAGAGAGAGAGAGAATCATCTGAAAGTATGACACACACACATTAGGCTACCACGAGCTTTCAACCTATACCATCAGTAAAACTAGCCTGACCCCAAGATTACAGCACTAGCTAAGTGTACTTGTTCCATCACTTCAGTGCCTGCCCGTCTGCCTGCCTGCCTGACCCCTTTCCAAAACCATTTTTACCACCCCCCCCCCCCCCCACACACACACACACACACACGTCAATGGATTCTACACTGACATCTAGTCTGCTTATATAAGTGTTCACCACCAAGCGAAGAGAGAGGGTTTTTTCCTCCCTTTTTTTCTTTTTTCTTTCATTCTTGTGTAAAGGAGAGAGAGAGAGAGAGAAGAGAGAGAGAGAGAGAGAGAGAGAGAGAGAGAGAGAGAGAGAGAGAACACTGACACTGAACACTGAACACTGAAAGTAATGTATTGCTATTGAGAGAGAATGGGTAGGGGGTGCGTGCGTGTGTGTGTATGTGTGTGTGTGCGTAGGGTGTGTGCGTGCGTGCGTGTGTGTGTGTGTGTGCGTGCGTGCGTGCGTGTGTGTGTGTGATATTGTAATGCTTCACAAAAGTGATTGACAGTGAGTGAAAGAGTGACAGTTATCTGAACAATGACGAAACGATCATTTAAAAAAACACGACACTCATGAAAAAACCCACCTCATTGATTAAAAGCAAACACAAAAACTGTCAATCACACATAATATTGCCCAGTTATGGTTTTATTTTGTTATGGTATGCATTTTCCACCCCCCCCCCCCCCCCACCAAAATCAACCCAACACAAACAAATCAGATCAAAGTCACAAGCTAAAACATGACCACAGCCAAACCACTAGCCCATTAAAACAAGCAACAACAAAAACCAAAACAAAACCGAACCCGAAATAAAACAACTAAACCAAAACGAACACACTGAGCGCGCGCACGCACGTACGGACGCACACACACATACAGACGCGCGCACACACACACACACACACATACAGACGCGCACACGTATGCACATTGAAGCCCGTGGGTGAAGGACACAGACATGCTCATGATGCAGCAAGCAAACGTGCAGGGGTGGACATACATCATTCAGATCATATCTGAAACTCATGTTTGTCTAACAGTCTTACATATACAAGCAAGTACTCGCGTACTCTGGTAACTATGCACAAACAAGCACCATTGCCCGCTTTCCAGTCACATGTGATAAGGCAATTTCAGCTAAAACTTTTTGATAGTTGAAATTGTCTTTCAAGGAAATACGGTAATCGAAATACCATTTAAAAGGGAAAAAAACTAACTAATAAAAACCCACCACTGCAACTCTGTCAAATTCAGGTAATGTTAGAAACTTGCCAATGTTTGATTGGCTGTGCTAAGGAAAGCCAGAAATATTAACCCGGAAACATTGCCTCCCAGATCCCCCCCCCCTCCCCTCCACAACCGTCTGCAATACACATACATGGGTACTCTGTGTGTATGTGAGTGTGTGTGTGTGTGTGTGTGTGTGTGTGTGTGTGTGTGTGTGTGTGTGTGTGTGTGTGTGTGTTTCTATCACATTGTTTATATTTCATAAGACAGAAAAAAACCCATTTGGAATTGATTTAAGCGTAAACATATTGTATTGGCCGCGAAAAGGTTAAACTGGTAAAACGAAATCGTTCCCCGTGGGGATGCCAGGGGCCTGTCAGTATAAATAGCATTCCCACCTTCTGGAAATTCTGTGCTGGGAATTCCCTCCTTTCCATCCCTCGTTTTGTTTCTGCCTTGTTCCTTTTCTTCTTGTCACCTCCTTCTCATCTATTTTCTGCCTTCTTCGTCCATTCTTCCGCCCTTTTTTCAGAAAGACATAAAGGATTTTCTGTCCCATGCTCAAGTCGGATGTGCTGGGCGTGGTATGTCAGGCGCTTAACGGCAGCGCAACGCGTTTTTGCTCATATGACAGATAACAACAGTTGCTGTCTGAGCGTTCGATCACGAAGAAGGAGAAACGAAATCGGATCATATTGTTTATGTTTAAGTTTTACGTAGTCAACAGGTGTGGCTTCAGTTTTTTCCTCGAATGTGTTGTGCAGTTTGCCCATGTGGTACATACACCAGTTTATAAGGACCCTGCCTCAATAACCATTTTGCAACAGAACGGACAGCATATCATAATGATGCTACTCAATGTAGTTCTGTTTATCAAAGATATGCACAGCTACCATCATCTAATTCCAAATTCGCTCACTACGTACGTTATGTCATAAAGATGCTACTGATTGTGATTCTGATTATCTAGTACATTGCACAGCTACCCGTACTTAATTTACTTTTCATTCCTCAGCTACACCTCCAAAGTTTACTTATGATGAAATTTGGCATTGTGACCATCCCCCCCTTCCCCCCCCCCCCCCCCCGACCCCCACAATTAAGGTAGCCGCATTCTGACTTCGGGGTTACCCTCATTTCATAAAATTGATGATGGTGATATAATGCTATGTCACACTATGAAAAAGGACAGTGAGACCTTTTAGCAAAAAAAGTAACATGGATGAGTCAGACGATTTGCCCTTTTGACAGGATACTCCCACATTTAATTCAAACTCTCTTCGTTTCTTCATTAAAAAACAGCGACAACACCCCCAGGCCATCTTAACATAAGCCCGCAATTTAGGAGCTAAAACTTCATCACAAAACCTGTTTTGTTCTACATAAAAAATACTGAAGAAAACAAGTTAGCGAAGCAGGGTTGGGGGGTTGGGGATGGAGCCAATTGTCTGGAGAGATGTGATTTAGGGCGCACTAAGCCCCCTCTATCGTCCCCTGCCGTAATGGCCCTGCACTTCATTTGGGGGCTCCTCTGTAAAGAAAGAGGCGAGGTATGGCGATCCTGATCCTCTTCTTTCCAAAGATATTGCTTCCAAAGCCCCTTGTTTCTGCCATCAAGCAATACACAAACACAGCGTGTGCCAGCGTGTACGCACACACACACACACAAACATACACACATGCATACTCTCGTGTGCTCACGCGCATGTGCGTGCGCGCGCGCGCGCATACACACACAAATACATACGCACACACTCTCTCTATCTTCTCTCTCTCTCTGTTTCTGTTTCTGTCTATCTCTCTCTCCATCTCATTGTCTGTGTCCGTCTGTCTCTGTGTCTGTCTGTCTGTATCTGTCTGTCTGTCTGTATGTCTGTCTGTCTGTCTGTCTGTCTGTCTGTCTGTCTCTCTCTCTCTCTCTCTCTCTCTCTCTCCTCTCTCTCTCTCTCTCTCCTCTCCCACCCCCCACCTCCTCCCCCATTCAAAGTTAGACACGCAAGCGCGCACACACCTGATTACCCGCTCTTCTTAGAATTTTCTATTATTTCTTGATGTCTGAGTCTCGGTGTTGTTGTTGTTTGCTGTTGTTGTTGCCGCTGCTGCTGTTGTTGTTATTGTTATTGTTGTTGTTGTAGTTGTTATTGTTGTTTATGTCTCACTCACTTCCCTCCTCTCTCTGTGTGTCTCCTTTCTCTTCTTATTTCGCCCTTTCTTCCCTTATGCTCTCATTCCCTGGGTTTGGGTTCCCTCTTCCTTCTCCCCCCCTTTTTTTGTGTCCTTTTTTAAATTTTATTTTATAAAAGATAATGGCTTAAAACGTGTTTGTTTCAGTTGTTGTTGTTGAAGCTGTTGTTGTTGTTGTTGTTGTTGATGATGTTGCTGCTCTTCTTCTTCTTCTTCTTCTTCTTCTTCTTCTTCTTCTTCTTCTTCTTCTTCTTCTTCTTCTTCTTCTTCTTCTTCTTCTTCTTCTTCTTCTTCTTTGCAATTCCTCTTCTTTGCAATTCTTCTTGTTCTTGTTCTTGTTCTTCTTGTTCTTGTTCTTGTTCTTCTTCGTGTTCTTGTTGTTGTTGTTGTTGTTGTTCTTCTTCTTCTCTTCTTCTTCGTCTTCTTCTTCTTCTTCTTCTTCTTCTTCCTTCTTCTTCTTCTTCTTCTTCTTCTTCTTCTTCTTCTTCTTCTTCTTCTTCTTCTTCTTCTTCTTCTTCTTCTTCTTGTGAGCCACTGTGAGGACAGAACAAGGTACAGTCTAACTGGATGAGAGGTTTGCTGGTATGGCTGTGTTCAAGCATCTTACCTCCCGAGGTCGGAATACAGCTACTTTCATAGTCAGAAAAAAAAGGTTGTTCACGAAAAATCTCACCCCTGATTTATTTATTTTAATCTTTTATATCGAGGAATATGAAATAAGCACTTATTGCTTTTTTACATCCAGTCCCCGTGTGTATGCAGTTTTGTAAATTCTGTCATCTTTTCCCACCGGCACACAATGGCTTACTCTTACGAAAAGCGGAACAGGATTTAACGTGTGCGCAAGATGTTCTGCGTGCGTTCGCACACGGGGCCTCGGTTTATAGTCTCATCCGAAGGACTTTTGGGGAGAGTGGAGTCAGCACTGACGTTAACTCCAGGGGAAAATATCCCTTTGAACGGGAATCGAACCCGGGTCGTCAGATTGCTAGCGCAATGTTCTAACCACTAGGCTATCCCGTCCTCCCCTGATAAACCCGGGAGCTCTAGCCGAGGAAAAAAAAGAAAAGGTAGCTTGCCACAAAGGTAGCCATACTCTGGCTTCAGAGGACTTTTTTCTGCTTTATGGAGAGTACAAGTTGATATGTCAACAGCCTGTTATATAGATGATGGCAATCTCTCAGCATAACATTTCAATGCACAACGTCGTTTTAATGTAGTATAGAGGTATGCTTATGTACATCCTTGTGTTGCATTGTATTGTAGTGTGTTGTGCTGCGTATTACTTTCAATTATGGCAGGTTTCCATGCGTAGATGTAATTCGGGCTGCTCTCTATGGAGAAAGCGTGCCGCCACAAGACTAGCGCCACCCTTTTAAATGAAAAAAAGTAGTGCCAGTCGGTATGTGTTTGTTTTCAAGTGAGAGTGATCTCTCTCTCTCTCTCTGTCTCTCTGTCTCTGTCTCTGTCTCTCTCTCTCTCTCTCTCTCTCCTCTCTCTCTCTCTCCACACACACACACACACACACACACACACACACACACACCACACACACACACACACACACACACACACAAACACACACACACACACCACACACACACACACACACGCACACACACACACACACACACACACACACACACACACACACACACACACACAACACACACACACACTTTGGGGGAGAAAAAAAGAGAATCAAACTCACGGCTTCTTGCGTTCTAGATCAGTGCGTTCTACTCAGATTCAAACGGGGATCGAACCGTCAACATCTTGCTTTGGAGATGGGTCCGTTCCCTGCAGACTACCAGCTAAGCGAAACTTTCTGGACAATCTGAAGTAGTTTGTTTGGCGAGGTCAGTATTGTGTGGGCAACAATGTTCAGCTTCTATTTTCAGCAGTTATTCTTTGTGGATGATTTTTTGTTGTTGTCGGTCTTTATTCTTTGTTCTTCTTCTTCTTTCTTCGTCTTTTGTCTGTTCTGCTCCTTTTCCCCCTCATTATATTTTTTGTTAAGGTAGAGGAACTTACGAGTGCTATTTTGTTCATTTTTTGGGGTGTTCTTTGTGTACTGAAACATGTTGCCTTTATTCCTTTTCCCCTCTTGCGCTTTTTCCTTTCCTGTTTTCTTAGTTTGAGGTTTTCTTGTTGTTTTTTTCTTATCTTGGTGACTTTCTTGTTGCATCATTTCTTTGTGGAAGGGTTCACTCCTGTAGTGATTATTGAGCTCTTCTGTATGCGCCTACAATATGTTGCAGTTCAGAGGATTTTTGTGGAACGACTGATAAATGAGTTGTCAGCATGAGAGAGAGGGAGAGGGAGAGAGAGAGGGAGAGGGAGAGGGAGAGAGAGAGCGAGAAAAGAGAGAGAAGAGAGAGAGAGAGAGAGAGAGAGAGAGAGAGAGAGAGAGAGAGAGAGAGAGAGAGAGAGAGAGAGAGAGAGAGAGAGAGAAGTACGTGCATGAATAATAGCAAAAAGAACTTGGATTCTTACTTTTCTGCTGTAATGAATACTTGAGCTTCTCGTCTCTGTATTGTCCATGCAATAAGTTTGTTTGCCTTTCTTTCTTTTTTTTCTTTCTTTCTTTCTTTCTTCAGGGGACGGGATAGCTCAGTGGTCGGAGCACTCGCTTTCCCCCAGCCAAGTTAAGCAGCGTCGAGCGTGGTTACCAGTTGGATGGGTGACCATTTGCGCGCCTTGGCTTCAGTACAGTTCCCCCAGTTCACCCAGCTGTAAATGGGTACTTGCCCTCTTTAGGGTCAGGGAAGGTAAAGCAGCGAGGGAGAGGAGATGGGCGCCGCCCTCAATATGCTGGCCCTAGAGAAGTGAGGTCTCTGACGCCTCGCTCCCCTACGACCTTATAGGTTATGGGACACCTTTACCTTTACCTTTCTTTCTTTTATGTTTTCTTAGTTGATTTTCTTGCTGTTCCTCTCTTCTTCTTTTTCTTTCTTTCTTTGATCACTGTTATTTTTTCTGTCGAATTTGGTTTGTTAGTTCATTCATTCATTCATTCATTCATTCATTCATTCTTCTTTCTTTCTTTCTTCTTCTTCTTTCTTTCTTTCTTTTTTTCCTTCTTTCTTTCTTACTTTCTTTCCTTCATTCTTTTCCTGTGGCTACCTTTCTATTTCATGTATCTGTTATTGTTATATGGTTTTATCCGTACACTGTCTGTCCGTCTGTCTTTCTGTCTATTTGTCTGTCTCTTTTTTTGTTTCTGTCACTCTCTCTCTATCTCAGTTCTTTTCTTTCACTCCTTCCATGTCATTTGCCTCTCCTTAACCAACAATTTTTATGTTGTTTCGTCTTTTGAACCTTTTTTTTCTTTGCTTTGCTTTGTATTTTTTGTGTTTTGTTGTTGGGTTTTTTGCTTTGTATTCTTGCTTTGATTTATTTTGTTTTCTTTTGCCTATTTTCCCCTCTCTTTTAGATTTTTGGACTCATATGGTTTTGTTTTATTTCTGGTTTTTTTATTTGTATTTGTTTGTTTTGTTGTTCTTGTTTGTTTGCTTGGTTTCTTTTTTTTTTTTTTGGGGGGGGGGGGGGGTGGTTAGGG
>CM054135.1:73724564-73732064 GCA_028751875.1 Rapana venosa
GTGTTGTGATTGTTTGTTTGTATATTTGTGTGTGTGTGTGTGTGTGTGTGTGTGTGTGTGTGTGTGCGCACGCGTTTGCGTACGTTGGTGTGTGTGTGCATGCGTGCGTGTGTGTGTGTGTGCGCGCGTGCGTGTGCGTACGTACGTGTGTTTGTGTGTGTGTGTGTGTGTGTGTGTGTGTGTGTGTGTGTGTGTGTGTGTGTGTGTGTGTGTGTGTGTGTGTGTGTGCGTGTGTGCTCTCACGATTTTGCTCTGGCGGTGCATTTAAGTTGTGCATAGATGACTCATCCATCTGCAAGCAGACTAGTAATAAAATCCTCTTGCCTAGTATTCTTTTGCTTTGGGTTTGTCGTTTTGTTTTGTGTTGTTTTGCTTTTGTTTTGTCTTATCATTTTTTTCGCTTTGATATATTTCAGTATTTTACTTTTTCTCCGTGATTGCTGTTGCATAGGATTCTTTCTTGAAAAATCGATCAGATTTCTGGACTGTTCTTTGGAAAGAAAGAATGTACAGAGGAGAAAAGAAGGACAATGCGAGGATATTCTATGGAATAGGTTTATACATTTTCCTGTTGATGCAGAATAAAAGCTGCTGGAATTAGTTGTTTTTAAAAGTTTGAGGATCACCTGTTTACCCCTCTCTGACATTATTTTTGATGGTAACTGCTGATGCATGCCCATTCAACTGTTTCCATTTCCTTGTGTCTTCAGTCCTTCTGTAGATGTCATCTTTCCACAACTCCGCTCCGTCCACTTGGCTATGTTCTTTTTTTAGGAAATCGGTGGTTTTACTGGTCGTCTCTTGCCCTTCATCTTGCCCCAAGACACAGTCTCCCTTACATAAAGATAGTACCCTCAAATCAAAATCTGAAACAGATTAAAGATAACGATCTTTTCAACGTTCAATCCATTTATAACAAGAGTTAAATTCCCCTTTTCAAAAACAAGGACCCATTGATGTACCTTAAGAATATATTGGTTTCACTCTTATTTCCTTGATTTTTCTGTTTATCAAACTGTTTCAGTCAGTCCTGACGTTGTAGATTGGTCAGTGTAAACCTCAAGGTTGAAAATGGTTTATTGTCGTCTGACAATGCCTACGATATGTATGTGGGAACGAGTGTTACTGTCACAAATGATTGTTTTCATGATTATGCATTTGGAACTTGAGAAGTCGGTCCTGCTTTCATTCCATAGGTACAGAACGTCCATGGTTTGCATTTTGATTTTAAAGAAAAGAAAGGTAGGATGGGGAACACTTCAAAACTAATGGACCTTTTAGCCCCATGAGAGGCTTTGGAGCTACAAGAATAAACTGTACAATACTCCTCCTACCTGAAAAGGTGGGATGAAAAGTAAGAAAACAAATCGAAGAAGATGAACGAAGAGGAAGCAGAGAAAAGGAAAGAAGAAGGGTGGTGAGAAAGAGGAAGAAGGAGGAGGAGGAGGAGAAGGAAGAGGTGAAGGAGGAGGAGGAGGAGGAGGAAGAGGAGGAGGAGGAGGAGGAGGAGGAGGAGGAGGAGGAGGAGGAGGAGGAGAGGAAAAGACCAAGAGGAAGAAGAAGGAAAAGAAGAATAAGAACAAGAAGAAGAGCAAGAACAAGAAGAAGAACAAGGAGAATGCAAAGCAGAATGCACAGAAGACGGAGAAGAAGAATGCAAAGAAGAGGAAGAAAAAAGTAGACCAAAATACAGAAGGAGAAAGAGAGTTTTGCAAAAGAAAATGGTGAAGAAAAGAAAAGTAAGAAGTGAAAAGAAACTTTTGAAGAGGAGAACAACGAGGATAAGAATGAAAAAAAAGAGGTACAAGAGGAAAAGAGGGAGAAGAGAGGGAGAAAAAAGAAAGAAAACGGGATAAAGATAAAGAAAAAGAATATGGGAAATAAAGGAAAAGAAAAGCAAACAAACAAATAGAGAAGAGAGAAGGGAGAATCTTCAACTGCCGGAATGATGGATGGTTTTGCTGCTGTGTTAATTCATCGTGACACTTTTATTTTGTTTGTGGCTAGTTTCCCTCACTTCGCCTTCATTCATTTCGTTAGCAGCCCAAATAAAGACCACACCATCTCTCTCTCTGTCTCTCTGTCTGTCTGCCGATCCTCCTCCTTTTTGTGTGTTTAGAAAAGAATCACCTGTCTTTCACTTAGTGTGTTGTGTGTGTGTGTGTGTGTGTGTGTGTGTGTTTGTTTGTGCGTGTATTCTCTCTCTCTCTCTCTCTCTCTCTCTCTCTCTCTCTCTCTCTCTCTCTCTCTCTCTCTCTCTCTCTCTCTCCTCTTCATCCCTATCCACACACACATTATTTGATATCAGCCTGAAATTCAGGACTTGTGAAGAAGTAAGCAAGCAAGTTACTAGCTAGATAGGTAGAAAGACAGATTGATGGAGAGAGAGAGAGAGAGAGAGAGAGGAGAGAAGAGAGAGAGAGAGAGAGAGAGAGAGAGACAGACAGATAGACAGACAGACAGACAGACAGACAGACAGCTAGAGATAAAGTAAGACAGTCAGATGAAGACAAAATACAGAGAAAGACCAACAAGAAAAAAAATTATGATTGCGATTCTTAGTGTTTACCTGTCTCATCCAACACTCTTTCCTATCTATTCCATCTTCCGGCGCCTCTCCCTCCGCTCCCCCTGCCCCACCCCTTCCTTTCTCCCCTTTCTCCCCCTTCTTCCCTTTCATGACTTCCCCCCTCTCCATCCCCCCACCCACTCCTACTACCATTCCACCCTTACACGCAAACCATCAGCTGAAAAAAAAAGCCTGCATTAGACGAGTTATACCGTTGCCCCACGAACCTGCTATGTCATGCGATTGTTTCCCAGCCAGTGACGTTGTCAGTACATTTGACGTCAGAAGAGTGTGACGTAGCGTGCCTATGATTGGCTGACACAATGATGCTAGAACGGAGTTTCTTCTTCTCTTGAAAGTCACAGCTGTCCAGTTCGCCCTGTAATTTCTGTCTGATGCAGCCTACGTTGCGTGCACCTGATTGGTCCATTTGGGTCCTGTCCACCAATGACGGCTCTCGTAACTGGTGATCACTGTCACTCGGTTCTCAGCTCTGGAACCGGAGATATGAGTCATTGCTTGCGTTGCGTTGTGTTGTATACCATTTTCCAGCCACGCCAGATTTCTCTGTATCAAACTTGGGCTGCTCCTCCCAGGGACACCATGCCTTCACAGGAACAGCGCCTTTTAACTTTTTTTTTCTCTCTCTGCAAGTTTATTTGTTTACTTACGAGTGGCTTTATTCTACAAACCTCTTGGCAAAGACAGTTCTCTTTTTGTTGTGAGTTTTTTGTTTTTTTAACGTGCGTTTGCACATAGATGTTTTGCTTTATATATCTCAACAACAACAAAAATAATAGCACACATACCACCACTTACTGTGAGGGAAGGATGAACAAAAGTTGCGTAAACTTAATCTTTTACCCGCAATACAAATCGTTTTGACTTGACTTGACTGGACTGAAGGTCTGGGAGGACAGCTCGAGTTTAAAGGGAGATCGGAATTGCGACATCTTGCTTTCTGAAACTGAAAACTAAAAAAAAAAATAGTCTACTGCCATTGACAATAATTATTGTGCTTTTTCGGCAAAGGGCTTGATAAAATACGGATAGATTAAACTGGTTTGCCATTGAAAGAATTTTTTTTAATTCAGTAAAAAGATTATTTGGACGGATGGTCGGCAGTCTGTCCATCAGTCGGTCTGTTTGCCTGTCTGTCTCTCAGTCTTTCTCTCTCTCTCAATCTCTTGCTCTCTCTCTCTCAGTCTCTCTCTCTCTCTCTCTCTCTCGCTCTCTCAATCTCTCTCTCTCTCAGTCTCTTTCTCTCTGGCTCTCTCTCTCTCTCAGTCTCTTCTCTCTCTCTCTCTCTCTCTCTCTCTCTCTCTCTCTCTCTCTCTCTCTCTCTCTCTCCTCTCTCTCCTCCTAGGCCTTCCTATTCTGTCTCTCTCTGCACACATCCTTACAAAAAACAACACAATACACACTCGTTAAAATCTACTCCATTAAAACAAAAAACACCAACAACCCCACAACAAATCTAGTCAAGTAGTAGCTAACACACACAAAAGTGGCTAGACTTCAATCTTCAGTTGCCATCAACAAGCATGCCTCAAGTCGCTGACTGCTGCGGTAGTTCAGGTGGTCACGCGGATCCTGAAGATCAAATAGCAAGCGGTACCATTTGCTCCTGCTGAAAGGTCGGTGTTCTCTCGGGAGCTTGCTTATCACATTACGGAATAATTTCTTTGAGCTGCTCAGCTGGCATACCTCAAGGCTGCTCGTTATCTCCCCCTGTTTTTCTCTGTCGACCTTCAATAAATCACGAAGTGGTTATAAAAGCGGTGAGATTGTGTGGGGGTATATTTATACAAGGAGCAAACAGACAAGTAGGCAGGCAGGCAGGCAGGCAAATCTCGCAGACACGCTTGTGAGTGAGTGCGCGTGTGCTTACGTGATCCGCCCCCCCCTCCCCATATATATATATATATATATATATATATATATATATATATATATATATATATATATATACATATATATATGTATATATATATAAGTCAAGATCACAATATGTTTATATATCATAAAACTATTTAGAAAAAAGAAACAGCAAACGAAAACAGAACAAAACAAAACAATGCGTAGATGTATGAGGATAAGTAAGAAGAACCATACGGCATGATCATAAAACAGTCTGTAACCAGGTCAACATCAGGAAGATGACACAACTGTAGACTCCTCTAGTCGAATACCTTACGAATACGAATTACGCTTACGAATACCTAGATTCAATCAATCCACTGTTGGCCGCCGCTCTTTCTCTATTTCTGGTCCATCTATGAATGACCTTTCTCTCTCCCTTCGTGAAAAGCTTCTTACGACAGCTTTAAAATCCAGTCTCAAAACATACCTATTTCAAACCTAAGGTTTTTCCCTCCTGCTTCATTTCATATCTGTCCCTGCCTTTAACAGCCAAAATTACACCACCCTGCTGAAATGTATAACCTGTGTGTGTGTGTGTGTGTGTAATTTGAATTTGTTAAAATATTGTTAATCATTGTTGGTTGCATGTGTAGGAGCGGATTGAATGCAAGCGCTCTGATTTGTAATTGCAAGATATAGCGCTATATAAATTCCATTAATTATTATTATTATTATTATTATTATTATTAGTGGTAGTAATAGTAGTAGTCCTTGGCACTAGTTATAACTTACAAGGTCAAATGCCAAAACGCGCGCGCACATGTGTGTGTGTGTGTACTTGCGAGTGCCTTGTGTGTGTGAGTACCTGGTGGGCATGTAGTGAGTTGAGGTACCGTGCATGTGACGCACGTATAAGAACCTAAGACAATAAGAGAGCTGTCCCTGACAAAACAAAATACGCCGGCAGACGCGATGCATTTTTGTTTGTTAGTTTTTTAGTTGGTTTGATTTTTTCGGAGGGGGGCGGGGGGATAGACGTGGGCGGCGTTGCTCTTGTAGCAATCCAAGCTTTTTGTTTGTCAGTCTGGTTTTTTGTAGTCTTGTCGATCTTGTCTGTCTATCTCTTTGTCCAAGTGTGTGTGTGTGTGTGTGTGTGTGTGTGTGTGTGTGTGTGTGTGCGTGCGTGCGTGCGTGTGTGTGTGTGTGTGTGTGTGTGTGTGTGCTCGCGTGCATATGCATGTGCGTGCGTGCGTGCGTGGGCCTTCTCTGGGCTCGTCAATAGTCTGCAAATCGCATCAAATTCACATCAATTGGCTGTTTTTATAAGAGGATCACAAAACGTTTCCATCCGAATTCGTCATCACGACATTACGTAATAAAACTACACGTTCTGTCTGGGAAGTGGCGTCACGCGAGCAACGCTTCAAAGCTTGAGAAAATCACTGCTTCTAGTCTGTGCAGTGTCTCCATGCCTCGGCTAGAGCTCCGAGGTTCACCAATGGTGACATTTTGCGCATGCAGCCGTTTGCCCATCATCAAGATATCCACATTCCGACTTCGGGGATGGTATCTAAACACGACACCGGTGTACACGAGTTTTATGATTTGTTTTTAAAAACATTTGTATTCAATTTTGCATGTTACGTATTCAAGAAAATGAATTAACATGACACCTGAAATAGAATTGAGCATGATGAGTTTATGATATTCAGTTGTGTCATCCGTTCCTGCCGGCACGCAATAGGCTAATCTTCTGAAAAGTAGAACGGGTTTTTTAACTTGTGTGCAAGAAGTTCTGCATGCATTCGTACACGGGACCTCACTACATAGTCTTATGCAAAGGCCCTCCAGGGGAGTGGAGTCGGTATTGATGTTAACTCCAGGGGAGACAGTCTCCTTTGAACGAGTATCTCCGTGGTGGCTCGAACTCTTGTCCCCAGACTGCGAGCTCAGTGCTCTAACCTCACGGCCACCCCCATCCCCTTCGGATGACACTATAAACCGAGGCCCCGTGTTCGAACGCATGCGGAACATTTTGCGCACACGTTAAATCCTGTTCCGCTTTTCTGAAGAGTAGGCCATTGTGTGCCGGTGGAAACTGACAAAATTTACAAAACCGCATACACATGGGGGACTGGATGTAAAAAGGTACATGAGTGCTTATTCCATTATGCTCGATATAAAAGAATAAATAAATAAATAATCCCCCCACCCCCCGTCCTCTCTAATTAGATTTGGGTTGATGAATTCGCTTGTCGTCTGCAAAAAGTGAAGAACTGGCTTTCCACCTTCTTTTTAACATTAAATTAGACAAAGTAGAACAGTACTTTGCCAGTCCCAGTAATATCTGACTCCATATTTGTTTCTTTTCAACCCTTTTTTAAAAACTACTGATCGGAAAATCGGCGAGATTTTTCCACAGAAGGTGTATATATGAATAATATACAGCATTTCTGATTTCTGCTGGACAGTAAGGCACAACGGTGGTCTAGAGGTGACGTACTTATCAAGAAAGCGAGAAGTTGAGGGTTTGATCCCCATGGGAACCCGAACTTTTCCCCCCATTCACAACACCCTAAGTTATGGTCTGGGTGCTAGTCTTTTACATGCAACGATACACCAAGATCCTATTTAAAATATATATTAAGCGTTCGTAAAACAACCATGGCAGCAAAAGAGATATTTTGGGTAAAATTATGTAGTAAAAAAAAAAAGCCTGTGTAATAGCGAAACATACACATATATAAGCAGACATTTTTTTATAAGGTGGGCAGTGCTGTTCTTTTGGCGATGCATTTGCCAGTGGAGAACAGCCCCAATGAAAAACAATAAATTGAGTGGCGCTGCTCTTGTGGCGACTTGCACACTTTTGCCGGAGACAGCAGCTTCATTTTCACGCCGAGAAGTCTGCTGTAAACTGAAAGGGGTATACAGGACAAGACAACATTTATGTGCTTTTAGTTCAAATGCTAACTCGTATTACAGAGGTATTTATTTCCAACATCAGGAACAGGGGAAGGAAGGGCAATGATGTCAGCATCGTAGGATTATAAAGTGTACTTCTGAAG
>CM054135.1:73734564-73739564 GCA_028751875.1 Rapana venosa
TCTACATCATCATCGTCCTTTCGAAAATAAATAGATAAATAATAAAAAGGAAAAAAATCTTTTTTCATTTTCAGTTTTTCCAAAACACACGCGCGCGCGCGCGCGCGCGCACACACCACACACCACACACACACACACACACACACACACACACACACACACCACACACACACACACACACACACACACACACACACACACACACACACACACACATTCTCGTCTTCCCATCTGTAAAATCATCACCATTTTCATCCACCTCATCCAGCATCAACCCATCTATACTTACATAATTGTCACATCATAACCCTTAAACCTCTACCTCACCATCTTCAACAAACATCCTTATCATCATCTCTATATTCAAACATCTACCTAATCTCTCTTCAAATCATCCATTATCCGTTATCATCGTCACGACCACTGTAATATCTGCATCATCCTTGAGAGAGAGAAACTGTGAGGCAATTTAAAGGTACTTCGGCCTGTCATACAATTTATAGCTGGGGATAATGGGTTTATGTATACAGAGAACATGTTGCTATTATTTCAAATCATAAAACAATCCAATTAGAAAACAGAAAATTGGCATGTATGTAAATTTGAAACCAAAAATTACATTGAAAAGGGACTAACATGGTGCAACTTTAAACCTGTGCTTGAACTCTGGATGGTAAAATCAAGACATCTCGAGTGCACTATCAAAAGGATAAAAATAATCAATCAGCCAAGCTCACAAAACACCCCCAACTAACATATGTTAAATTTATTAACATTTCTTTCTTCGGTTAACTGAGTGGAAGACATATCGGGATGGACACTGTGCATTTGTTGAATATTTGATACTTGCTTAGCAAACATTGGATGGGAACTTTAGTTAAAATACCCAAGAATTTATTTCTAAGATCCGAATACATGGGCAATCAATGAAGGAAAATGCGTTCGTCTCTCGGTGAATGACAACAAAAAGGACAGTTTTTGTTTTGCAGAGAATCGCTGTAACAGATGACATTTGCGTTAGTGGCCAGGACATTAATATGTACTTGAGACAGCAACCTAATTAGCAGTAGGTATCAATGTCATTTATGTATTTTTTTTCTTTCAAAAATGGGTTTTAAATGATCATAGTTCTTATATCTTTGCGATCTTCAATTGTGGAAAAAACTCTCTTGTTATGAAGGTATCAACAAGTCTCTGCTTAAATAGAAGTAAGGAAAGCTTTACATCCCCACGCCTTGCTTTGCACCCTAGACAAACTGAAAACCTGTTCTGATTAAATTACTCTTATTTTGTTACCCACATTCTTCCCATTTCGATCTAGGTTAAGCAACATCTGATAGCCTTGTAGGGGTTTTAGTCTTTTAGTTTCCATTTGTAACAGCCTAACCAATATCGAATTCAGTAAAAACAAGATATTAACATAAAAGGATATCCCCAAAATCAACCATAAATCATCTTATTGGAGTTTTTACGGACCACCCTGGAATCTTTTACAGCTAACATATGTACCTTTTCTAAATGATCTAGCTTGGTTTTAAACCCCCAAATTTCGGATGATAAAGTAAACAGATTGTATTTTAGCTCAAATATTTTAAATACGTAAATAACAGTCATTTCCTTATATTTTTGGAAGGCTTTATTAGTTTGCCAGCTGCCCTTCTTGCCTTAGTTGTAGATGTTCCCAGTTTTCCTTTCTTCATGCTGATCATTGTCGTAAAATTAAACCCCTAAATAACAATAAATTTTTAAACATCTAGTTTTTTACCGTCCAAAAATCCATTGCCTCATGTTGGCCTAAGTAACCCCCTTTTCTAAAAAAACCATGACTTTTTGTATTTTTCATTATTAACATTTAATTTCATTTCCTTCAGCACATATAAGTAATACATATTGTTGAATTTGCAGGCCACCTTTAACTTATTCCGTATGATCACCAGCCCCATCACGGCAAAAAAAGTCCAGATAAACAACTCAATCCCACCTGGAAAAGCATTAGTATCCAAGCTTACCTTCAGGTGTTTGGTGCAATCAGTGTATCATCCTCTTTGTGATTTAATAAAAATATATACAAAATAGTTCTTTCTCATTACTCAACCTTTCCTTACACCAATTATGTCCAAACCACACAAATCTGTACACTCATTTTTATCACGCCACACATGACATAATGCACAATACATTGATTTCAGATTACCATAAATTTTCCTTTCACACCTTGTTTTTTCATACATTCAAGAAGCTTATCATGGCGAACAGAATTCGAGTGTTTCCTAAAAGTCAACAAAAGCAACATATTTTTTCTCCCCCTTTTTTGCATGCATTTCTGAACAACTGCTATAAAGGTTGAATATCTGATCCACAGTTGAGTATCCTTTCCTGAATCCTGCCTGACTTTTCTTGAAATCATTATGATTACTGTCTAGCATTTATAAAGTCTTGAATTTAAGATAGATGTATAACACTTAGATATAATACTTGAGAGGGAAACTCCCCTGTAATTTGTCAAACGTTATCGTGGTCTATTTTTTGTGGATTGGTTATAATTATGGCCTTGGACACTATTTGGGATAAAATACCAGATGAAAAGATTATATTAAATAATCTGACAAAAACGTTATTACAATTTTGTCACCAGTTTTTTAACATCTCAGCTGATATGTCATCTATATCCACTTGCCTTTCTCAGTTTTGTTTTCGAATGTTTCTTTTACTTCATCCTCTGATATATTTTTAATTTAATGTGTATCGGCATCTTCCATTAGTGTCATCCGCTGAAATATCACCTGGGGTTTAATCACTTTAATCATGTTTTTTTATAAACACCTTTTTTAAAGTGATTAAACCACTTATCAGTACTTATATTACTTTATATCTTTTCCACAATTCCCACATCCATTTTTCTCACTCTTTCCAGATACTGTGATGAAATGTAACACTCTTAGCTAATGATTCAGCATTTTGCTTTCTATAATCTTGCTTTTTAGATTTTTAATAGCTTTTTTGTACAGTTTTTTTTTCTCGACATAAAACAATCGATCTTTTCTTCCTTTCTGGTGGGAGCGAAAACATGTTATAGCATCTTTTGCTTTCTTTTTTCCGCAAGTCCACATTCATTATCAAACCATTCAGATTTCTTTGTACTTTCACTGAAATCCTTCTAGACATGCATTCGCTTGCATCTTTCAAAACACTTGGTAAACATGTCTAGATCAGTTTCTACATTTTCTCAAGGGTGTTTGTAGCTATCAAAAGTCTAAGTCTGTTCGTGAATGTCCCATGCTTTTTTCTAAGCGCATTTAGATATTTGTCTTCTTTTGTTTGGCTCAACACTAATTTATAATAAGATTCCCTTTCATTTGAGTTCCTTGTGGTTTTGAAATACATCTGTAACTATAATTTCATGCTAACTGGTAGTTTAAGTGGTCAGATTCTGTTAAGCTTTCGACTATCAAAAAAGGGTACTTTAACGGACATGAATAAATCAAAGCATTATGAAATAGTCACAGTGCTTGAGCCTAAAGGAGATATGAATGTGCAACTATACAAAATCTGATAGTCACAAAGTCGTTTAAGATGACCACAATCAAAAACATGTTTGCACAGTTCAAGCAATTGATTACCAAATATGTTTGTGTTGACCCATCATGAGATTTTCTTGGTATGTTAGAATTGGTTAGACCATTGGAGGTTCTCAAAATCTTCCTTTCAGTGGTTGTACATAATTTTCAGATGCTGTTCGTGCATTGAAATCTCCCGTTATGATAAGGTAAAAATAATCATAAGTACTTTGAAGGTCAAGAATACATTGTTTCCAGAGTTTCCATACCATACACCTCATGGTTTTAGAATTCTCCAAAAAGGTGAATCGTATGGAGGAATGTAGTGGACCTACTAAGATAATGTCCCTTGTCTGTGCAAAACAAATCTTTATGCATTCTGTATGAGTTATAGTATCATCAGTTTCGACAATAATATGTTCAATATAGGTTGCCATGATTTCCATTATCATAACAATTACCCCCCGAGATCTCCCTTGATGTTATATAGTTTTCTAGCTTTTGAGTGAATAATAGTAATCATGAAAATTGATGACACAAAATTAAGTTTGAACAAAGTTTCTGTTAAACAATGAACTCATAAGCCAAAGAAAACTAATGAAACAATATCATCAAGTTTTGGTAAGAGACCAGTGCACATTGTAATTTAGGAAAGTCGATTGACTTTTATCTGATCTACAGAATATGCTTGTGTTGCAGTGATTGGAGCTAATGTTTTATTCACCCTAATAGAAGTGTTACCTTGCTGGCATTTATAAATTGTTTGGGCCCGGCCCGATTTCCCTTCTTCTGGCTTCTGAACAGCCCTGTTGTCCTTTTTGGTTTTTGCCTTAGGTGGAGGGTAGAGTTGGGCCTTTGCCACTGCACTGTCATCAGATGTAACTTTTGAAAGGAGTCAAGTAATGCTGCTCTGACTGCTAGACCTTTTGCAGCACATTACAAATATTTTGTCTGGACCTCCCATGGGAGAGGGTATCACGCCTAGGTCTTGCGGCCCGGGCTATGGACTGGGCCTCCTGGCTTCCCTGTTTGTCCATCTGTATTGTTCACAGTCTCTATGAACGTCTGTAGGCAGTATGTTTACACTTATGTGTGTTGATGGGTTATTTGAAACTAGCAAGTTTCCACTGTTTTTTAGGCAGGTTTGTATTTCCTGATCTGTTGTTTTTTCAGTCTCTTTACTTTTCTCACTGTCCGGACTCGGTGTACTGTCAGTGCCTTGTCTGTATTTTTGTCATCATTATTTTCATCATTAACAGTCATAACCATAGCAGTCCAATGTGTCCAGAATCTGTTTCATTTTTCTTGTTTCTTTGTCATGTTATATAATGACTGATGTCTTCAACCTCTGTCAGATTATTGGTCTTCCCTATCTTCGGATCCGTCATCAGTCATCATTTCTTTTGTTCATCCTCACTCTGAGTGGCTATAATGGTTAGTCTT
>CM054135.1:73744564-73752064 GCA_028751875.1 Rapana venosa
TTGTTTATTGATCGGTGCTTTTAATGTAGGTACGTGCGTGTGCATGAAATCTTCTCACGCACACCCGAGTGTTTGATACTGTGTGTCTATGCTCACGTCTTTGACACGGGGACTGGATGAAAAAAGGCACACGAGTGCTTATTGCATTATCCTCTAAAACAAAGAATAAGTAAATAAATAAATATATGCATATGCATTCAAGTATGTATGTAAATGTACGTCTATATACGTGTGCGATGGACAGGGCCAATCTCCATGATTGCTCTAATTATCTTGCAAACCAAGGCTAGGTCGTGCATATGCATTTTTCAAGCGAGCTTTCCCTGTCCATTCCATCACATATCATTCATCTCCTACTTGGTTTTCGCAGCCTGCTTTTTCCCCAAACTGTTTCAGAATTTCCCTCGAGAGTTTGCCTGTAACTTGACTGACACAATCGATAGAAACTGCAAGGAGGACGAGTGGATGTATCGGTATGATAAACAAGCGTCTGGATGAACACTGAAGACAGTTCAAGTTCAAGTCCTCCAGGAGTATAGGATTTCTTTCTTTCCTCTCACTGCGGGCTTGATAGTCTTTCGCTAGCCTGACTGAGAGTGAGTCGTTGAAAAAGTGAAATGTGGTATATCCCAGCAGAAACGCTTTGTGTTGCATTGTATTGTGTTGTTTTGTATTGTATAGCATTGTATTGCATTGTAAACCACTTTCAGTCACACCAGATTTCTCTGAGTAAATCCGGATCGCTCTCCCTGATGAGAGCCGAATCACCCCAAGAACAGCGCCACCTATTTCTTTCCCCTGTCTATACATGCATTTGTTTCCTCTATCAGAGCAACTTTTTTCTACAAAATTTGACCAGAGACAACTCTCTTGTCTTGGATTCTGCTAAGTGTGCTAAATACGACTTGCACACGAGACTTTGGTCCATCATTTGATCTGAAAAACTAACACTTATACAACTATCAAGATTTAGAGGTTGGGGGAACATTTTTGGTTAAAACAGGGATCGAACCGGCGACTTGTGGTTTTCTAGACAGGAACGTTACGCCTAGACCAAAAAAACAGACGATTCTGCTGATTCGTGTGGAAACTGTCAGAGGGTGGACGTGGTGACAGTGATCACAGTAGGCTGGGAGTTGTCATCAGTCTTGCTCTGTGACTGGAGTTTTCTTCAGTGGTGGGGGAGGGGGAACACTGGGTGGCACTCCGCATAATGATGTTCGATCAGAACAGTCACTACTAGTCCGCCCCATTATGGGGTTGGTGGGTCAGGAAATGTTTATTTCCAGCAAAATTAAAAAACCCAGATCGGATTGACATATTTTTGCATCCATCTGTCTCCCTCTTAGTACATTTTTGGAGAGCACACTCTCACGTTTTTTGTGTAAGTGTATATGGTAAAAGGATAAAAGGGGAGGGGTTAAGTTTTAGCGAAAAGATACAGGGATGAAATGGAGAAGTCATTTTGTTCTTAAGAATGAGCGCTGCAGACAGGTGAGGTGATGGAGATTGGTGGCGTGTTTGCAGCAGAATCAGCTCATACCATTAGAAGTACGTGTGAATATTCTACATAACTCATCTAAACACTTCTAGAAGCCTTTTTCATTTGCTACAGAAAATGCTAAATATATTCTTTGTATGAAGTTCGCTTCATTTCTTGAAAGATGCATTTCAGTCTCCAGAGGTCAACAGAGAAAAAAAGCTGTAAACATATAACAGACCAATACTAATAAATAATATAGCTTCCGAAGTGACATTTCCGGCATTGCCATTGACGCAAATAAAAACTGCCTAGGACTGTAGAGTATATCTATGTTGGAGAAAAGCAACCATAATCTATCTATCTATCTATCTGTCCCGTAGTCTGACGACCGTGGGGGCACCCTCAAAGACTCAGCAACCAGTTCCCTCCATTCTTCTCTCTGTTCTGCCTTTCTCAGGGTTTTGTTGAGTTCTAGGCCTGTCCATTCACTGATGTTATCCTCCCAGCTCTTCCTTGGTCTGCCTCTTCTTCTTCCTCCTTGGACAGTGCCTTGCAAAACTGTCTTTGTAATTCCTTGGGATCTTGTGGCATGCCCATACCACTTAAGTTTACGCTTTTTCACGATCGTTAGAAAGTTCTCATAGGGTCCAATGGTTTGCTGGATTCTGTTATGCACGCTTTCGTTGCTTATGTGGTCTTTGTAGGAGATGCCAAGGAGTCTCCGAAAGCATCTCATCTCCACTGCCTGTACTCTTCTCTCCAAATCTGCAGTCAGGTCAGAGACTCCCTCTGCTACTGGTAACCATGTAACCCAGTACCACCTGCCACATGTGGGGAGTAAACCCAACCAAAAAATCCGACCTGGAGAGGGATGGGCTCCGCCAGGTTTGATTTGCCCAAGATACACCAATGACAAAGACAGCCAGAATCTCCATACCGGATCGGTCGTCGCCCGGGTTACCAAGGACCGCGCCTTCTGTTGCTCATCAGGACAGATGTCGAAAGTATGCTACTGATGTAAAACGCAGCAAAATTCGTGCCAGACACAACACCATCATTGGCACATGGAATGTACGGACACTAAGAGCTGCAGGCAAAGTGGAAGAACTGACACATGAGATTCCAGATATCAATGGCACATCCTTGGGCTCTGCGAAGTCAGGTGGAAAAACATGGGAGAAACAACGACCCAGGAAGACCACAAATTATACTACAGTGGAAAACAGGATAAACATGAACACGGCGTGGGGTTTCTCGTTCACAAAGACACCGTGAACACCGTCATGAGCTGTCAGCCTGTGTCCAGCAGACTTATTACCATCCGCCTGAGAGCAACTCCCTTTAACATAACTATAGTACAGGCATACGCCCCTACATCAGACTGCACAGATGAAGCCGTAGAAGAATTTTATGACCAGCTACAAGAGGTTCTGAATCAAACACCCAAGAAAGACATCCTCGTTGTGCAAGGCGACTGGAACGCCAAGGTAGGAGAAGATGCATGGAAAGACTGGGAGGGCGTTTGTGGGCCACATTGTAATAACCAATCAAATGAAAGAGGCTTGAGACTCCTGGAGTTTGCCAGTAACAACCACCTCCAGCTAGTGAATACACTTGGCCCACACAAGAAATCCAGAAAATGGACATGGCATAGCCCAAATGGAGAACACCACAACCAAATAGATTACATCATGGTGAAAAGACGGTTTCAGTCTAGCGTTAACATCGCACAGACACGAAGTTTTCCAGGAGCAGACATAGGGAGTGATCATGATCTTGTGATGATGACTTTCCGACTACGTCTAAAGAAAATCCACAAGCGGAACAACATCAGGATCAAATTTGACCTCGAGAAGCTGAAGGACCCAGAGGTATTAGAAATTTTTCAAGCAAGGATAGGTGGAAAGTTTGCAGCACTCACAACCATAATAGAAAACAGAAATAGTCAACCTATGACAGAAGAGTACAGCGACAGACAAATGACAGAATCAGGACAAGAGAAAACCAGTATAAACTACAGGAAGCAAGGAAAGATTGACGGCAGTAATTTTGGCGAAGAGATGAAATGCAATGCAATAAAACCTTGATGGCTTTCCACAGAGTCTCTGAAAAAAGACGGAGTGATGAACAAGGAAACGATAACTCTGACGGAAATGTCAGCAAAAGACAAACAGTAAGCAGAGAACGGAGATATCTATGAAAAATATAATCTTAAGAAAAAATATGTCTAAAGGTCTTTCTGACATCAAGTACAATTTAAAAATAACGCATGTACCCAGAAAGTAAGAATCTTTGGTTCGAAGCCTGCCCCCAAACCCAGACCTGATACATCATATAATTATGAGGCTATGAGTAGTGGTTTAAGTGCTAATGCATGAATAGAACTACAATGATATGAGACGGAATAGCTCAGTGGTCGTAGAGCTCGTTTTTCCCAAGCTAAGGTCAAGCAGCGTCAAGCGCGGTTACCAAATAGAAAGGTTACCATTTGCGCCCATTTGTCAGTACAGCCCCCCCACCCCAATTCACCCAGCTGTAAATGGGTACCTGCCCTCTTTAGGGTCAGGGAAAGTAAAGCAGCGAGGAAGAGGAGATGGGCACTGCCCTCAATATACTACCACCTGGAGAAGTTGAGGTCTTTGACACCTCGCTCCCTTAACATATGGGAACACCTTTTCACCTTTGTTTTATAATGCACTATCTACTTGCAACACGGTTACGTGAAAACCAGAACCAAACTAAAACAAAAACCCAAAAGAAAACAGAAAGAAACTCAAGCAACCAAACGATACAACCCTTAAAGACGACAAGATAAACTTACCTGGAAAAAAGAGTTAGAATTATGAATGGAAGTTTATTCTCATAGGCAAAGCAGTATATAAACAGTAACATGTATCATGGCCGAAGCTTTTCCTCCATCCATTAGATCGTGAGTGGTGGTATGGGCGCTAGTCTTTCGGATGAGACGATAAACAGAGGTCCTGTGTGTTACATATAATTATTTAGCGCACGTAAAAGAACTCACGGCAACAAGAGAGTTGTCCCTGGCAAAATTCTGTAAAAATAAAAGCCACTCTGATAGGGAAACAAATACAGTTGCAGAAAAGAAAAAGAAATATAAAAAGGTGGCGCCGCTCTTTTGGCGACGCGCTCTCCCCGGGGAGAGGGCAGCCCGAATTTCATGCAGAGAAATCTGCCGTGACTGAAAGTGGTATAAATAGATAAAGAGACAAATATCATGGTGATGGTATCTTTGAAAGGAAACGAATCCGAGCTACAAGCAGAGCAGTTAGCTGCAGTACAGTGCACTCCAGTGCAGCACAGTAGAGTATAACAGAATACAGCATAGCACATAAAGTATAACACAGTATAATCCACATACAAGTTCTGTACTGTGAAGAACAGGTCAGTGCAATGCAATGGAGTGCGGTACACTTCGGTGTAATTAATTGAAGTACAAATATAAACACAGAACAATACAATACATTACAATACAATATGATACATTCGACATAGTCGTTTGAAACCCAACACAAGCAATCTTTAAAAATCGCGTCATACTTTCTGTCACCATCAAGCTCTTCTTTTCTGTAAAAGTTTTAGGCAGAAACAAGCGCTTTGATTTGTTTACTTTACAAGATTCAGCGCTATATAAATTCCATACATTATTATTATTATTATTATTATTATTATTATTATTATTATTATTATTATTATTAAACATCGGGATACTGACATTTGATAAAATTCCATTTTTAATCGAAAGAAAAGAGAAAGATAATATTTTTTACTCTCTCTCTCTCATATATATATATATATATATATATATATATATATATATATATATATATATATATATCTATCTCTCTCTCTCTTCTCATCTCTCTCTCTACTCTATATATATATATATATATATATATATATATATATATATATGTATAATTGAGAAATTATAGTAAAACAGGTGCAGGTAATCAGTTACAACTTCATTCTCATCATAAAATTGCCGCCACAAATAGATATTCTTGTGGTCTACCACCGCTGCCAGCAAAAGATGACAAATAGAAAGAGAGGAAAAATATATCAAAATAATAGTTGTGAAAAAACAAAAAAAGAATATAGGCAAACATAAGTAGCTAGCGAATCTTTGTGCCTTATGTTTGGGGATCCTTTTTTATTTTTTAGAAAAAGGATGCAAGGAAGATCACATAAGCTTGCCCCCAGCCAATGGGCCTGTTTTATCTATCTATCTATCTATCTATCTATCTATCTATCTATCTATCTATCTATCTATCTATCTATCTATCTATCTATCTATCTATCATAGGAATGTAAAAGTTACTGGCAACAATTTCTTTGCCTTACTCTTGTCTCACGCTTTTGTAAGGACGAGCAAAATCAAAGGACTGTCCTTTTTCTTCCCTCACACACACAAACATCCACAGCGCTGCATGCTAAGCAATATGCCATTGAAGCATTTTATTCAGGTCAGTGAAAGGCATTGCGTGAGAATCTGGATATCGGACACAATGTTTCTTGTCTTTTCTTAGACATCACAGAACTTGAGTTGTGGGTGCTATAGTGTGTGTGTGTGTGTGTGTTGTGTGTGTGTGTGTGTGTGTGTGTCGTGTGTGCGTGTGTGCGTGTGTGTGTATGTGTGTGTGTGTGTGTGTTTGTTGTGGTGTGTGAGGAACCAAACCGAGAGAGAGTGAGAGACAGGGACAGAGACAGACAGACAGAGAGACAAAGAGACAAAGAGAGAGAGAGAGAGGTGGGAGCAGGCAGACAAATCTAACGAAAAAGACAGACAGGGACAAAGTCAGAAATACAAACCAACACAACGAAAGACAGAAAAGACACAGACATGACCAAAAAAAAGGAAACACAAAAAGATATTTAAAAAAACTACCTTCCATCAGAAAACCCAATGAACTGATTTTTGTTTGGTGTAATTTCAACACGTGAAGTTTTTCCCGCCATTGTAATTACGTTCTCAGGTAAAAACCGAGGAGAAAGTTGGTGTGACAGTCTGGAATGTCCGGGTCAACGGATTGTGTTCGCTTCTGATGCTGCTTCAGCCTCCTGCCCGATTAGCTAGTGGATCACAGCTCTTTTTGGAGGTCTGGGAGGGAAAGAGGGTGTATTGTTGTAGAGTGCGAACATGCACACACCCATACGCGCGCGGACGAGCGCGTGCGCCCAGAGGAGAGAGAGAGAGAGAGAGAGGAGAGAGAGAGAGAGAGAGAGAGAGAGAGAGAGGAGAGAGAGAGAGAGAGAGAGAGATGAGAGACGAGAGACAGAGACAGAAAGAGAGATAGAACAAAACAGAGACAAAAGCAGACAGAGGCAGGACAGACACACAGAGGCAGAAAGTAAGAGACAGAGACAAACAATTTGACCAAAAAATCCAAAAACAACAAAGAGTTACAGAGAGACCAAAGCCACTAGTAAGACAGAGACAGAAGTTTAGACACTGCAGACAGACACAAACACATGGATGCATTGAGGAAATAACACGGAGTCATAGACAGACAGACAAACAGACAGACAGAGAGAAGACCAGACACAGAGAAACAGACAGAGAAATACTCCCTTGCCCCCTCCCCAATCTCCACCCCAACCACCACCACTACCACCACTCCCACCCCCAAATAACAGCAGGGTAAAGAGGACACGCATGTTGTCATGAAACACTGGCTAGAGGAGAACTGTGTTGTCATTTTTACGGGCAAAATTGCAGACCATCTCACACAGCAGTGCGAGCATCAAGCCATGATGGCTTTCGTGCGCACAGTCGCTGAGGTCATGCGTGTGCTCAACTATATTTTAGCACCGCTCCTTGTCTCCTTGCGTCGATGTGATCCTGCCATTGATGAACTCAAACCATAAAAATGATCACATGATAACACAGCATAACTAAGCAAAGGATAACGTTGTCCAGCACAACAAAAACACAATATAGTATAGCATTGCAGGTAGCCACTCTATGGTATGCCATGAAATGGCAATATATTATC
>CM054135.1:73764564-73797064 GCA_028751875.1 Rapana venosa
GAGTGGTCGGTGTGGTAATGTTCACTAGGATCTTGCTCTTTTCCGTGCTGATCTCCATACCGTGGGCATTGGCTGATGTTTCCAGTCTGGTGGTGAGATCCTGGAGTTCTTCTTCACTGCGGCCCATGAGATCAATATCGTCTGCGAATCGAAGATTGCAGACTGGCCTTCCTCCTATTGTGATTGTGGTTCTTGAAGCAAGGAGGGCCTCCTGCATGATGTTCTCCAGGAACACGTTGAAAAGAACGGGGGATAGCGGGCAGCCTTGTCGAACTCCAACTGAAGTCCGGAAGAACTCCCCGATTTCTCCACCCATGAGGACTGCACTGTGGGAGCTGTGATACAGCGCCTGGATGACTTGAATCAGGTCCTCGTCGAAGCTATAGTCTCTCATGACTTGCCACAGAGCTTCTTGCCACACTCGATCGAAGGCCTTCTTGAAGACAATGAAGTTGTTGTAGAGCTGTAGCTGATGTTGGAGATGCTTCTCTATGAGCATTCTGATGTTGAAGATCTGTTCGACAGTGCTTCGACCTGGTCTGAATCCTGCCTGTTCTTCTGATAGGATTTCTTCTGCTTGTGGTTTCAGTCTGTTCAAGGCAATGCGTAGCATAACTTTGCTTGGATGGCTTATCAGACTGATTGTTCTGTAATTTTGGCACTTCTTCAGGTCTCCCTTCTTTGGAAGTGGAACTATGATGGATTGGGTCCACTGTTCAGGCCACTCTTTGCTGGTCCAGATGCGTTGGCAGATGATTGTTAATGCCTTGATCATCTCTGGGCCTCCGTACTTGATGAGCTCAGCCGGGATGTTGTCAATCCTGGTGACTTGCCTCCTTTCAGGGATCTTACTGCTTCTTCTACCTCTTCCTCCAGCACCTGTGTGCTTTCAGGATCTGATGGTCTGGGATCTTGCTCGTGAAGTTTGTTCGGATCAGCCTTCAGCTTGTAGTTGTACAGGTCTCTGCAATATTCTGTCCATCTCTTCATGATAGTGGCGCTCTCTGTAAGGACTGACCCCTCTTTGTCTTCAATAACGGAGGTCTTTGGCTGCTGGGACTTGGTTAGTACCTTGATGGTCTGGTACGCCTCTTTGCTGTCTCCTTTCGCCATTGCCTTCTCAACCTTGGAGCATTGTTCTGACATCCAGTTCCCATGCCTCAGTCATCTTCTTCTTGATTGACCTGTTAACTGTTCTATACTCTTCGGCCGTTTCTGGGTTTTTGTTCTTCACTGGCTTTAGCTCCCTACGTTGGTCGCACAGGTCCAGGATATCGTTGGTAACCCACGGTTGGTTCTTTTTCCTCTCTTTCCCAAGGATCTCCAGCGCTGTCTCCTGAATGGTCTTGCTGAAGGTCTCAGTGAGGTTGTTGATGTCATCTTGGAGGAAATTCAATGCTGCAAATCTGCCCCTATCTCAGCTTTAAAGATTTCAGCGACTTCGGGACAAGGACATCATACATAATACCACCACCATCACCAACAAAAACCTCAGTATCAGTAGCACTCAGAAAGAACCCTTTGTTAGATATGAACACAGAAAAAATGCGTAGGTGATATGGTAAAACATATTGATAGATGACACAAACAAAACAAAAAACAAAAGTAAATTATAAAAAAAAACATGACAGAGAAGGAGACCGAAGAAAAGAAAGAGAAGAAGACTGTGAGAAGAAGAATACAAAGAAGAAAAATGCGAAGAAGAAGAATAGGAAAGGAAAGAGAAAGAACAAAAGAAAGAAAGGAAGGAAACAAGAAAGGAGAAAAAACAACCCACAAGTGAACAGAAGACAAGAAAAAAGATAAGAAAAGAGAAACCAGTCTCTGTCTGTTTGCCTATCTTGTCCCCCTTGCATGTTTGTCTGTAACTCTGTCTTTCTGCCTTTTTTTCTGTCAGTCAGTCAGTTAATCTACCTATCTGTCCGTCAGCCTGTCTGTCTGTCTCTCTTGTACTCGCTATCTATCTGTCAGTCCTCTCTGTCCATTTCTTTCTCTCTCTCTCTCTCTCTCTCTCTCTCTCTCTCTCTCTCTCTCTCTCTCTCTCTCTCTCTCTCCTCTCTCTCTCGCTCGCTCTCTCTCTCTCTCTCTCTCTCTCTCTCTCTCTCTCTCTCTCTCTCCCTCTCTCTCTCTTTCTTTCTAATTTATTGCCCATGTCGTGACTGTGCATATTGCAACATGCAGTTATTAGCTATTGTACTTTTGTCTTGAAATCTGTCAGGGGTTTGCCTCAGCTTCAGTGTGCCTGTCCTCTCTCCCTCCATGTTTCTGTGTGTGTGTGTGTGTGTGTGTGTGTGTGTGTGTGTGTGTGTGTGTGTGTGTGTGTGTGTGTGTGTGTGTGTGTGTGTTCGCTCTGCGTCTTTGTTTCTGTCCTGTATGTCTGTCGTCTGTCTATCTGTCTGTCTGTCTGTCTGTCTCTCTCTCTCTCTCTCCTGTCTTTCTCTGCTTCACTGTTTCTCTCTGTCTGTCTGTCTCCTGTCTGTCTTCTGCCTGTCTGTCTGTCTGTCTGTCTCTCGCTCTCTCTCTCTCTCTCTTCCTGTCTCTGTCTTTCTCTGTTTCACTGTCTGTCTGTTGCTGTCTGTCTGTTCTCTCTCTCTCTTCTCTCTTCTCTCTCTCTTTACAATACTTGACTTTAAAGAACAACTGCATACACACGGGGACTGGATGTAAAAAAGCCCAGATTGCCTATTCCATTATCATCGAAATAAAAGAATAAATAAATAGATACATAAATAATCTCTCTCTCTCTGTACATTTGTCTGTCTCTCTATCTGTCTGCCTTCCTGCCTGCCTTTCTGCGTGTCTGCTTGACTGCTTGCCTGCCTTTGTTACTGTCTGTCCGTCCGTCCGTCAGTCAGTCTGACTGTCAGTCTGTCTGTCCGTCTGTCTGTCTGCTGTCCGTCCGTCTGTCTGTCTGTCTGTCTGTCTGTCTTCCTGTGTATTGGCGTTTGCGTTTCTCAGCAACCAATTCAAATGCAGCCCAAAGTCGTTCATTAAAAAAAGACAAGAAGAAGAAAATGAATATTCTTCTTGCAGGCAAATCAGGAAAGAAGCAAACGAGAGCAAAAGGCAACAAGCACAACAGCCCCCGCTCTTTCTGCAAAAAAAAACAACCCAAAAGAATAAACACATGGGGAAACTACTTCACAGCACAGTGAAGAAATGAAAGAAAGTAAAAGGGCAAAACTTTCAGCAAGAAGGACCGCTGATGGATGAGCACGGAGGCAGCGAAAGAGCAACACTAATGTCAAGAAAGAAAAGACAAAAGAATAACCACAACAACAAAAAATCAAAAAGGAAAAGAAAAAAAAAACCCGGCAGAATATAAGGAGGTCATAAGGAGCGCCGCGAGATGGATGAGACAGAAAAGGACAGAGAAGAGAAGAAGGAGGAGAAGGAGAAAAAGAGGAGGAGAAGGAGGATGACGAATGAGGAGGAGGAGGAGGAGATGAAGAAGAATGTAAAGAAGAAGAAGAATGCAAAGAAGAAGAATGCAAAGAAAAGAAGAAGCAGAAAAAGAAGAAGAATGCAAAGAAGAAGAAGAAGAATGCAAAGAAGAAGAAGAAGAAGAATGCAAAGAAGAAGAATGCAAAGAAGAAGAAGAATGCAAAGAAGAAGATGTGCGAAGAAGAATTGGTGAAGAAGAATTGGAAAAGAAGAATTGCGAAGAAAAAGAAGAATTGCGAAGAAGAAGAAGAAGAATTGCGAAGAAGAATTGCAAGAATTGCGAAGAAGAAGAAACAACAACAACAACAATAACAACAGCAACAACAAAAAACAAAAACAAGACCAACAAGAGGAAAACCATGGAAATAGATGGTGTCAGGCCTAAGGCAGTAGGACACAAAGAAATGACGAGGGAATGGAAATGTGACGTGATACCATTCACACCATGAACTTCTGGACAGCATAACGTGTCCGCATAATGTCTACCTGCCGAACTCTTATCTTCCTTTGATGTTGTCCACGGTTTTTATGACTAACACACACACACACACACACACACAGAGTGAGAGGCTGTATGATCAGTGGCTTTCCCACTCATGGAATTCCACTTTACAGCATAGTCTTTAGATCGACTTTGACTCTCTGACTAGGAGCGTTGACTTGCACAGTCCTTATGTGCTGCAGCCCTGGGGAATAGTTGGCCTTTGGAGAACATCTCCAATGCTGACTGTCCTCATGCCCACTTGGCCGAGAGAGTGGGGATGTACAGTGGGCAAGGCATCTCCACTGTAATAAAACTTCTGCCGTATTTCCGGGATCATCGTCGAAAACGATGGACAAAAATGTGATCTATCTATCTATCTATCTATCTATCTATCTATCTATCTATCTATCTATCTATCTATCTATCTATCTATCTATCTATCTATCTATCTATCTATCTCTCTCTCTCTCTATCTATCTATCTATCTATCTATCTATCTATCTATCTATCTATCTATCTATCTATCTATCTATCTATTATCTATCTATCTATATCTGTGTGTCTGTATGTGTGCTTACTTTTTGTTGTTTTTTTCCATACTAGAATACATACTCATTTAACATATTAAAATACGCATTTTCCTTTAGCAAATCAGAACATGTCACAGGCTTTAAAGATCTCAGCTAAGTCCAAAAACTCCCTAAGGGATCATGTTCCAAGCACATCAAAACAACAATAGGCCAGGCTATAGCCCAGCAAAGACGAGAGCCAATGGAGAAGCAGGAAGATCAGGTGGGGTCATTGGGTGCGGCAGCTAACACCGAACTGGGTGATGCCGACAGGTGAGACAGGTGAGACACGGAATTATCACGGATATGTACAGACTTAAAGGTAGTGCTTTATTTTTTTTCTTTGGGTTATTTTTTTGGATAATGGGTAAGTTTTATCTGGTCATCTGCGTTTGTTTCCTTCTCTTCCTGGTAGTTGTTTATATTTATAAAAAATATATATATATGTATCTAGCTAGCTATATAGCTATATTATATATATATATTCTATGTATATTATTTTATATCTATATTATTACTTAGTTATTCTATCTTTAAAAACATCTTATACTAATTATTGATTTGCACTTTTACAAATCCTTTGAAAAGTATTCTTGCATTTGATTGAAGTTGTATGTTATATTTTATACTATTATACACTTATGTATTATTATTATAAGTGTAGTAGTTAATAGAACAGGAAAATAATATAATATTAATTATATTATCATCATATCATCATATGTGTGTCGTGTGTACTGTAGACATCGTCGTCATCATCATCATCGTCGTCGTCGTCGTCGTCATCGTCCATCGTCATCGTCGTCGTCATGTCGTGTCATGATCATCATCATCACAACAACAAAAAACAAACAAAACAACAACAACAACAACAGGAACAGAAACAACGCCCACCAAAGCAAAACTGACAGCAATACGATAGCTATTGCTTAACAAATGTCTTTCATTAAAACACAGTACGCCCACTCTAACAGACAATGAGGATACAGACAGCAAACAAATGGCCCCGAATGCGAAGACCCACATTCCACAGACAGACAAACAGACAGACAGAGAGACAGAGAGAGAGAGAGAGACTGAGAGACTGAGAGACTGAGAGAGAAAGAGCAACTCATGTTTCACACAAGGACATTATCTTGCGGCAAAAAACATAACACAGGATATTGAGGAAAAAACAGTTCAAAAGCTTAGCCGTAAAACACAAATCCTTTTTGATGAGAACAATCTTGAACGTGGGCAGAAGTGTACCGCCTGACCCTAATGACTGAGGCTTCCGCGCTGGCTGTACTGGCTAGATAGTGTATCGAAAGACAGGTCGTTTCTATGCTCTACCTTTCAGAATGACTTGTTTGGGTATCAGTTGTCTTGAAAAAGTGACACTCCGATGTATGTGCATTTGTTCTGTGGTAAGGAGGTGATTATGATTGTGCAGATTTAATAAGAAGACGGTTCGATGGAAAAAAAATTAATTGCTTAACATGAAAGAGAATTGAAAAGAAGAAAAAGATTCGAAAACAGAATGTGAAAGATGAGAGGACGATGGAGAAGAAGAAAGCAAAGAAGGAAATGCAAAGAAGAATGCAAAAAAAAGAAGAAAAATGCAAAAGAAGAATGCAAAGAAGAAGAATGCAAAGAATAAGAAGAGGAGGAGGAAGAAGAAGAATGCACAGAAGAATGCAAAGAAGAATGCAAAGAAAAATAAGGAGGAAGAGGAGGAGGAGGATGAGAAGGAGGAGGAAATGCAGAAGAAAACGATTCGAAACGGAAGAAGAAGAGGATTCAGAAGAATAATGTGAAAGAAAAAAAAGGCGAAGAAGAAGAAGACGGAAAAGAAGCGAAGAAGCCTGCAACCATCAATGTCAAAGACTGATATATCAGCACGCAGAGGAACGGTCAAAGAGTGGCAGTTTTATGTCTGACGTTTCTGGCTTTGACCTTGTCGTCAGCAATAGGTGTCATGCCTCTCCCATCAGTGCCCTCAGCCAATGGCCCATCTCTCGCCTTCTCTCTGCCACCTTGCACGTTTTCCATGAATACAGAAACCCAATACCAGCTGATGGTATGCATGATGGGCAAGAGGCTCGTTTCATTTCGGATTTCGGGGGAGAGCAAACCGGATGGTTCTTTTCAGGAGGAGTAACCCTTCACTTTGCTGTTGTTTTCCCCTTGTGAGGTGTTGTTACCATGACACACATGTGGCTGCCAGTTTTGGCACGTCGCTTTCCTGAAATGCGCAAATTGGGGAAGTTTCTGATGTTGTAAAATTATTATCAAGTTTATTTTAGTTTAGGTCTCAATGAACAAGGAAGTAGAGAAAATTACGCCTTTGAAGTTTTGCAAGTTTAAGTTACAAATCATTTCAGACAACAACAACAGCAAAATCCTGAGGCACATTCACTTTGCTTCCCAGGGTCTGATTTCACTTGTAATTTCTCAAAGTACGGGGGTGGGGTTGGGGTGGGGATGGCCTGATGGTTAAAGCGTTGTGCTTGTGATTTCACTGCCTGGGATGGAGCTCGAGTTTGAGCATCAGCGAAGATGCTTGTTACAGGGAATTTTTCCATTGGAGTTAGCATCTGTGCCGACCCCACTCCCCCAAAGTCTTTGGGATAAGTCCACAGACAGAAGCCCCTTGTACAAACGCACGCACAACATCTTGAAAACACGTTAAAACCCATTCCACCTTTCGGGATGGTAGATCATTGCTTACTGGTAGGAACAGACGACAAAGATAAATTGTATGCACACTGGTATATTATTTAAACATAATCCCTGCAGTCCGAATATGGCTACCTAAATGGTTGACAAAAATAGTCTTATGCACATACATTTCACTATAGATAAACCTCAGAGCTCTAACCAAGAAAAGGATAACCCCAAAATGTCAGACACCCTCACATCTACTTTACCGTGAACCATTAAACATTTGTGAAAACGATATTATAACTCGCTTGATATATGTTTCTTATTAAAACAATGAAGAGGCATGCAATCTTCCAAACATACCCACTTCCGACCCTCCTGTATAACATTTTCAGAGATTCTGGCTTTTCTAGCAACTTGTTCATCAATGAGGAATATCCTGGCTTTTTCTACATAAACTGTCTTAAAGGCGACTAGATAAAGGTCATATGTCTGAAATGGTAAGATGATACCAGTCACTGACCTTCCATCGGGAAGCTTAGAGATCAGCACGAGAAAGGAAACACAGAATAATGTCTAAAAGTAGCCAAGACAAAAGGACAAGCAAACTCCGTTACTATGTGGATATAAGTACCGAGGGACACGTGGAATGTTTCCTGTCGTTCTGTCTACCAGCGAAGACTTTGTGTTCAGAAAGGAACACTACAATAGATATTATAACAGGCTTTGACTAGATTGAAAATTGTCGTTGGATGTATTTTGTCAGAGATGCACACAGAACAAGAATACTTTGCGAACCTAGAACACGGCACTGAACTAATAGCAAAGGAACAAATCTGTATCATTCAGAGTATTTATTGATACGCACAGATATACAGATTGAGTAGACCATCTGTTTTCATTGTTTGTCATAACAAGTGGTGCAGGTCTTCAGCAGTATGTTGGCAGAGGTCTGCAGATTTGGCGCCTTCCCGTCATAAATCTCTTGATGTCCAGCATTTATAGCTCCCTCCAGCACTGACCCGTGTAAGCCTATGGTTATCTGCTTCCTTTCATGAACACTACAGTGAAAAACAATCCGTGATTATAGTGAATAATTCAGTAGTGCATGGATTGTAGACATATTGGAATTGATGACATGGGTTGGATTTTGAAGTCTGTGTCCATGTCTGAAAGTGATAAGAATTTCATGAGAAAGAGAGAGAGAGAGAGAGAGAGAGAGAGAGGAGAGAGAGAGAGAGAGAGAGAGAGAGAGACAGACAGACAGACAGACAGACAGACAGACAGACAAGTAGGCAGACAGACAGATAGACAATAAACATACTTACGTACCAAGTAACATTTATCAGATGGACAGGGGAGAAAAGACATAAGCAAAAACAAAGCAGACAAGGAAGTCAAGCACACAGGGAAAGGGAACACGTGGATGGACCAACAACACAAAAACAAAACCCCAGCTACAAAGATAGAGACATCGCCGGAGAGACACAAACAGACACGGCACCCAATGGCAAAGAATCAGCCTTTCTTTTCTTGTTTTCTTTCTTGTGCTGAATCTATGAGAATAGCTATTGGATTTGCTGTAACCTTTTACAGTAAGTGCTAACTAGGCCTTTGACCTTTCCAGAAATTACAAGGCAATGTATGTGGACAATGTGTGTGAATTTCCTGAGTTCTTAGACTGTTGGCACGTGGTGGTCGCAGATCTCTGTCATGTCACGATGTCTGATGTGTGCTGTCACCCACCTTGTCTGTTCATGGTTGTTCTTTCTGTGTTCTAGCTTGGAGATATTTTGTTTGGTGTTAAGATTTTATTCCATTTAAAAAATAGAGGTTGGTTGGGTTTTTTTGGCAAATTTAATTTTTCTGGGATTTGGTTTTCTGTTTGTGAGTGGGGTGTGAATTGGGTTTTTAAATAATTTTGAGAAGTCACTTCTTCTATGCCTGTGCTTTTACTTACATATCCACCCGATGCACAAGCTTTTTAAAGTAAGTATGATTGCATCGTTTAGGTATTGGTTTTGGTAAAAAAAAAGTATCAGATTTCATTTTTGTCAATATGAGAACGCACACACACACATTCACACGAGAGAGAGAGAGAGAGAGAAGAGAGAGAGAGAGAGAGAAGAGAGAGAGAGAGAGAGAGAGAGAGAGAGAGAGAGAGAGAGAGGGGGGGGGGAGGCATCACAATGTAAAAAAAACACCGGACATTTTCTTTAATCTGTTTTCTCTGGAGGATAACCATTAACGTTAGTGTAACCTTTCCCGGGGACTGTTAACCCTATGATCTTTGAAGCCACTGACAGCCAGCCGTCTGTGAGCCATGTGCGTGAATGTCCCCTTAGTGCTTAGAATGGCTTGGGGTCTGTTTCCTTTAATGGCAGGTTGTCTAATGCTTATTATTGGAACTCTTTGTTTTTTGCTTTGAAAATGTCGGAGAAAGAGAGAGAAAGACAGAGACAGAGAGAGAGAGAGACAGAGAGAGAGAGAGAGGAGGGGGGGGGGGAGAGGGAGAGTGAGGGAGAGATTTATTTTATTCATTAAGTTATTTATTCTTTTTTTCGAGGATAATGGAATAAGCACTCATCCAGTACCCGTGTGCATTCAGTGTTGTCAATGTTGTCATCCGTTCCTACTGGCACACAATGGCCTACTCTTCCGAAAAGCGGAACGGGTTTTAACGTGTGCGTGAGAGAGACAGACAGACAGAGACGGACAGAGAAAGGCATGACAGAGGCAGAGAGATAGAGGTAGAGAGAGTGGTCTCAAGTTTCCTTTGCAGACAGGATGTCTGGCAGTTATAGTGTCACAGGTCTCCACCCTTTGAAATGCCTGTTTTATGATATATCTGAGGTGAAAGCTCTGTTGTTGTTATTGTTTTGCTTTGGGCCCTTATTTAAATGTGATTTTTTTTGGACTGGTTTTTTCCGTTTTCTTGCTAAGGCGTGTGGGCGTAGGTGGGGGGTGGATTTTTGGTTTTCCTTTTTGTGCCCTTTATGTTTTTTGTGGGGTGGGGGGTGGGGCCCTTTTTTTCATTTGGCTAGCTTGATTTTTGTGGTTGAAACGAGCATCTTTGAATAGTCACGTAGAACTTTTTTTGTTATTTGTTGAAAAATAGCCGCAAGATTGTTTACTTTTTTGGGGTTTGAATGAAAACCCATCGGGTGTGGGATGTACGCATTTTAGCATGGTTATGATTGTGTGGGGTGTGCGGGGCGCACCCCACCCCAAAACCAAACCCACACACACAAAAAAACCCACACACACAAACAGAAAAAACACCACCCAAAACACAAAACAAGGGGCACTCACACACAAGCCCCACACCTAGAAAATACTACCCCAAAAAAAAGAGCCCAAACAGAGAGAGAAAAAAGAGGAGGGGCAGAGATAGAGAGATAGAGAGATGGGAGACAGAGAGAGGCATTGAAGAGAGAGAAGAAAAGGGGAACAGAGAGCCCAAACAGACAGACAGAAAAAAACAAAAAAACACATACGATAAACAGAGAGACACAGGCAAAAGAAAAAAAACCACACCCAAAAAGAGAAGAATGCCATACGGGGAAAAAAAATGATAAAGACAATATGAACAACAGAAACAAAAGACAACAAAAAAAGAAAACATGAAACCCAAAAAAAAAAAGAAAAAAGAATACAATGGAAACACAATTTTAAAAAAAACGGAAATTTTTTTTTAACCTGTTTTCTTGGAGGAAAACCCTTAAAACTTTTTAGCGTAACCTTTCCCAGGGATGTTAACCCTATGACCTTTAAAGGGCCCCTGACAGCCACCGTCTGTGGGGAAATGTGAATGTCCCCTTAGGGTTTTGAAGGGTTTTGGGGTCTTTTTTTCTTTAAGGCAGGAGCCCTAATGTTTAATTTTTGGGAACTTTTTGGGTTTTTTCCCTTTAAAAAAGTGGGAAAAAGAGAGAGAGGAGAGGAAGAGAGAGAAAAGAGGGAGAAAAGGGGAGAGGGGAGAGAGGGGGAGAGGGGAGGAGAGGGGAAGGAAAATGACAATGCCCAATTCTTTTTTTCCCGAGGTTAATGAATAAAACCAATGTGTTTTTTTACATCCAGTCCCCGCCCGTTGGGGTTTTACATTTTAAAAATTTAAAAACCCCAATACTTATACATCTCGCAATAAAAACAAGGGGAAATAACCCTTTTCAAAACAGCCCCCCCCCAAAAAAAAACCCTCCCCCCCCCCCAAACAAGAAATTAAAAAGAAAATCCTAAGAATACCCCCCCCCCCAAAAAAAACCCTTTAACCAAAACCCAAAAAAAACAAACAAAAGAAAAGGGAAAAAACCAACCCAACAAAAGATGAAAAAAAAGGGGGAAAAACAGCAAACAAAAACAACAAGAACATGAGCAACAAAAAAAGCCAAAAAAAATAACAAAACCCAAAACCCTTAATAAGTATAAAGTTAAACATCTAAAACTTTGCCCAAAGGGTTACCATATTTTGTTACAAAATAATTTTTAAAAATATTGAAATAGGGCACTCATTAAAACTGAAGTACAGAGGCAATCCAAAAATAGTATTTGGGGAAAAAAATAAAAAAATTTAAACCTTCATAGGATATACTATGACTAAACAGGACAAAAAAGGTGGAGAGAAGAGAGACAGAAAAAGAAAAGGTTTGTGGTGGGATTTTAGAGTAATTTTCCCAAAATAGGTAAGGTAAGGTAAAGGAGCCCAAAAACCTATAAGGGCGTAGGGGGGGCGAGGGGGTCAGAGGGCCTCACTTCCTGGGGCCCGCAAAAAAAATTTTAAAGGGGGGCGCCCCTCTCCTCTCCCTGATGCTTTTACCCTTTCCCCCACCCTAAAGGGAGGTACCCAATTTTCCCGCGGGGAACTGGGGGAACTGTACGAAACCAAGGCGCGCCAAAAAGGGCACCCATCCAACTGGTAACCCCGCTCGACGTGTTTAAATTGGTGGGGGGGAAAAAAAGAGTGCTCCGACCGGTGTGCTATCCCCTCCCATATTCCCATTTAAAAATCCCAAAAAAAGTAAAGCGATCCCCTCAACCCATTTTTGATTATACTCGTTTCAAATTTTATGTCTTTATAAGGAAAAAAAAATTTAATACCATACATCCACACCAAAAAAAACAAGAAACAAACCCGAAAAAATTTAAAAAAAAATATACAGTCCCCTTTAGGGAAAAAATAAGGGTGGGGGGAATTTAGTGAGTTGTGTGTGTGTGTGTGTTTTTGGTTTTTTTGGGGGCGGCGCCGCGCCGCGCCCGGCGTTGGTTGTGTGTTGTGTTTTTTAGTTTGGGGTTGGGGTGTGGGGGGGGGAGGGGTGGGGGGGTGTTTCAGGGATAATACTAAATATTTTAACCCCCTTTGCACACGATCAAAAACAAACACTTTTTAATTTTTCATTTCAAATTTAATGTCATGGTAATAAAAAAAGTGCCAAAACCCCTACACTCTCAAATTAAAAAGGGGGAAAAAAGCCAAAAAAGCATAAAAAAAACATCTACAAAATTGAAAATAATAGAAACAAAATTTTTTTTTTTCCCGGATAATGAAAAGTATTTATGTTCTTTTTTAAAATCCGTCCCCGCCCATGGGGGCACATTTAAAAATGCCTCAGTACCTTACTTTCAAACAAAAAGAAACCCCAAAAGGGGGAAAAATTTTTTTTTAAAAAAAAAAAGAGAGAAGAAAAAAAAAACAAACAAACAAAAAAAACAAAAAACCCCAAAACCCAGCAAAAAAAACCAAAAAAATACCCCCGAAACCCCCCCCCCCCAAAAAAAAAAAAAAAAAAAAAAAAATAAGCAAAAAAAACCCAAAAGATAAAAAAAAAAAAAAGAAAAAAAAAAAAACAAGAAAAAAAAAAAACCCAAAAAAAAACAACAAAAAACAAAAAAGAGGGCAAAACCCCCTTCCAAATAAACAAAAAAAAACAAGAACAAACAAAAAAACAAATGAGAAAAAAAAAAAAAAACAACAAAAAATAAACAAAAAAAAAACAACAATAAATAAAAGGAAAAAAAAAAGCCCCCGTTCCCCCCCCACAACCCCAAAACACACACAAAACCCCCCCCACCACACACACACACACACACACCACACACACAACACCCACACACCACACAACACCAAAACAAAAAACTAACAAACGAAAAAACCCAAACAAAACCCCCAACAAAGAAAAAAAGAACAACTACAGCAAAAACAACCCGAGAGAGGGAGAGAGAGTGGGTTTGGGGGGGGGGGAGAAGAGAGAGAGAGGAGAGGAGAGAGGGGAGAGGAAGGGGAGAGAGAGAGAGAGGAGGCCAAACCTTCTAGATCATAAAAAAAATTTAACACCTTTAACTGTTGAATTTTGTACAAATAGTTTTTTACACTGGGTAATAAGAATTAAAATAGGAGATTTCCCCCAGCTCGTTACAGTCAACAAGTCCAAATTTAAAATTGAAAATCGAAAAGTATGAATATGCCCCTTTTTAGAATACACCAAAAAAAAAAAAAGGAGAGAGAGGGGGAGAGAGAAAAGAGAGAGAGGAGAAGAGAGAGAGAGAGAGAGAGAAGAGAGGGGAGAGGGAGAAGAGAATTGAGGAGAGCGAAGGGGAAGAGAGAGAGGAGAGGGAGAGAAAAGAGAGAGAGAAGAGGAGAATGAAATTTAAATTGGGATATCGGGCTTAGGCCTTACAAAAAGAGAGAGAGAGAGAGAGAAAGGGGAGAGAAGAGGGGGAGAAGAGAGGGGTGTGGTGTGTGTGTTGGGGTGTGTGTGTGTGTGTGTGGTGGGGTGTTTCCGAGATGGGACTAAAGATAAAAAATTTTCAAAAAAGTACATCGAAACACCTTTTGGGCAATTATTTTGTTCTCAGTAAAAAAAAAAATGTTATGAAAAAAAAAAAAAAATAAAAAAAAATAAATTAAAAAAAAATTAATTAAATAAAAAAATAAAAAACCCCAAACATCACCCTTTGGGCACTTTTTTTGATTATCACACAAAAAAATGTTATGAAAAAAAAAAAAATTAAAAAATAAATAAAAAAAATAAAAAAATAAATAATAATAATAAAATAATACTAAAAAAATAATCCCATCATAATCATAATCATAATAATTAAATAATTTTTTTTAAAACCTCAATCCCCCATACTCTTACACAATAAAAACAAGAAAGAAAATAAAGAGAAAAAAAAAAAAAACCCAACAACCAGCTAAATTCTATAAGGCCATAGTGAGAGAGAGAGAGAGAAAAGAGAAGGGGAGAGAGAGAGAGAGAGAGAGAGAGAGAGAGAGAGAGAGAGGAGTAGGGGAGAGAGAGAGGAGAGAGAGAGATAACGATAACGATAACGATAACGATATTTATTCAAGAAAGGCCATAGCCCATTTGAAGGGGTTTACAAAATGACACACATATATAATAATGTTATACTCAACACACAAACATCTTTATCCAACTAACTACAATTTAGTAAATACACACAAGTTACACGTGTTTTCTGTGTTATGAGATCAAACTACTTCTCCTTTTTAAAGACTTATAGATATACATAGCAAGATTTTTCATGACATTTTCATTTTTGGAAGACAGGAGCGTAATCATTCAAAAAGTGAGCTGGTCTGCGATAATTTTTCTCGGGAATATAGTCTCTTCTTAAGTCATCTAGTGCTGGACAAAAAAAATGAAATGGACTCATCCTCTTCATCAAGTCTACACATAGGACAAATCAAGTTTTTCGCACCTTTTCTATATCTTTGACTATGAACTGTTATTTCAGGGGACACCAAATCTAAATTTGTCAGCGCACATCTAATAAACTTTTTTACATTCATTTTCAATATATGGTTCTGTAAGGTATTTGTTTTAAAAAGCTTATACAATGAAAACCGATCGCTATTCTCATATGACTGGTCCATTCTTGCCACCTGCAATCTATTATGCGCTGTTTAAAACAAACCAAAAAAAACTTTTGATACAACCTACGCCCTGATTATTCCACACACATGAAAACCCATAACTATCTAAACACTTGCGGATATTTGTTGCCCAAGTTATTTTACCTCGGCTGTCTAGATCAACTAGTGTTTTATAAGCTTGGGCAGGTAGTCTCCCTTCATGCATACTGACTAATTTTAACCAATATTTAATACATTTAATATACGAGTTTAAATATTTTGGAAATCTTCCAAGGTCACCATAGAGTAAATCATGGAGAGAGAGTGTGTTTCAGTGACAACTCTAAAATATATAATTCTCAAGACAGTGCACATCACCGTCAACACCAATTTTGATTATACTCATGCAGATTATATGTCAAGATAATTAAATAAACTCAATACCCGTATACTCATACAATAAAAATAAGGAAGAGGAGAAAGGGGGGGGGGGTAAGGCCAATTCTATAAGGTCAGGGAGAGGAGAGAGAGGGGAAGGGGAGAAGAGAAGAGAGAGAAGAGAGAGAGAGAGAGAGAGAGAGAGAGAGAGAGAGAAAAGAGAGGGGGAGAGGCTGTTTCAAGGATAATACTAAATGTATAATTCTCGAGACGCAAAAGGATCACCATCAATATTCTTTACGAATATACTCGTACAAATTGAACGCCATGAAAAAGAAAAAGCCCAACATCAAACACTCAAGCAATAAGGAGAAAAAAATCGCTAAAGTCATAAAATGAAAAATCTATACATTGTAGGTAAGAGAGAGAAAATGGGGGGGGGGGGGGGGGAAGAAAAAGAGAGAGAGTGGGAGAGTGTGTGTGTTTGTTTTGTTTGTGTGTGTGTGTGTGTTAAAGATTTATGCTTTTGTTTGTAAACAAACAAGACAAATAAGACATAGGAAAAAAATACTGAATATCATTCTCAAAATAGCAGATCATCACTGTGAACACTCTATTTCATTATACTCGTACAGATTAACACATATTATTGTTATGATAGATATATTTCTTATAACTAAAGTGTAGTTTAAAAAAATTAAAATAATAATAATTTTATTTTTTAAAAAAATTAAAAAAATAAAAAAATAAAAAAAGCTTACACTTGCTAGACTCACTTTCTCAACAACAATGAAAAGAGAGAGAGAGAGAGAGCTCAGTCTTTCATATTCTATCTTTCTATCTCTTCATTTTCCTTTCCCATTTTTCGTTCTCTCTCTCTGTCTCTGTCTCTGTCTCTGTCTCTCTCTCTCTCTCAGTTCTTCTCCTGCCCTCATTCCCTCCCCTGTCAACCTCTCTCCAGCTTTGCCTTCCGATCTCTTTTCTTCGTCTCTCTTTCTGTCTTTCTGTCGGTCTGGTCTCTGTCTCTGCCCGTCAGTCAATCAGTCAGTCTGTCTGTCTGTTTTTCTCTCTGTCTCTGTCTCTGTCTCTCTCTCTGTCTCTCTCTCTCTCTCTCTCTCTCTCTCTCTCTCTCTCTCTCTCTCGCTGTTTATTTCTGTTTACCTTCCTCTCCCTGTTTGCTTTTTCTTTCTCCTTTTTGTATGACTGACTGTCTTTTTCTGTCTTGCTCTGTGCCTGTCTCTATTTTTCTCTATCACTTTGTTTTTGTCTCCATCTTGTCTTGCTCTGTGTCTGTCTCTATTTTTCTCTATCACTTTGTTTTGTCTCCATCTGTTCCTCTCTCTCTTTTCTCTCTCTCTCTCTCTCTCTCTCTCTCTCTCTCTCTCTCTCTCTCTCTCTCTCTCTCTCTCTGACCATTACTATCCATCAAGAAGTGGTCAAGGGTCAGACAGAGCTCTCCTGTGGTCAGCCAGCCAGTAGGGAAACTCTCCTTTGTTCACCTGTCTCAGACCACAGGACAGACACAATGGAGAGACCATCACCACGTGCATGGCCTCTGTCCTGCACCGCGTGGAAAGGTGTGGGCATGGGGGTTAAGGTTCAGAAGGTCCTTCTGTCCGTGTGATGTAGTACCTTTGCTGGCCAATGGTCACTCAAGACATCGTCCGTTTTCTAAAGAAATGATTGGCCATGGAATATTTGACACTTGTTCCACGGTGAAAAGGTCTCCATTCACATTTTGCTTGATTGAATTTTTCTGCCAAGAACGACGAATCATTTTGATACTTGTTCCTCAGTGAAAAGTTCTCTATTCAGATTTTGCTTGATTGAAATTTTTTTTAATCTGCCAAGAACGACGAATGATTTCTCTACTTGAAATGTCAACGGAGAGAAGGACTCAAAAGTGGTCGCATGACAGACAGACGTGTCTGAAGAGCTTCCATCTGGCCCCTTCAACTTCAGTGCAGTAGTAAACCAGTTCTAAGCAGGGAGACCAAGGGAGCCAAACCTGAGAAGTAAAGCCCTTCAAGCAAAAACAGATTATCTGAACTAAACAAAATGGTATTTTCCTTTTCTTTAACGCAGTTAAGTGCTGCCTTCCTTGCAATGTTTTGGCGCTTGCTCATCACCAGAAAAGCTCTAAGATAAATGGAGAAAAAAGAGATTACCGCACTTTTAAAGGATTAGGGTTACTTTGTGTGCTGGGTATACACACTGTTTTAAATTTTAGGCAACGGTGGGTTTTCTTTAGCCAGGTCCACTTGTGATTTTTATGAAAGTGCACGTACGGTGGTCTTAAGGGTAATTTCAGGATGGCTGCTATTTTCTATTATTCATGAAATAAAAGCAGCAAGGGCACTTATATGTGCTTGCGCAATAGTGTGCATGCAATCCCTGGTCTACGATTTGAAGAAAGATAACATTAAAAAAAAATTTGTTTTGATCGGCTAGAGCTCCGAGGTTCACCAATAGCAAGATGTTGCGTATGCGACCTTTATGTACCCACCACTAAGGTAGCCGCATTCAGACTTCGGGGAGAGATCACATGAATTATATAAACAGACACAATCAGTATTGCTTCTAAAAAATCGATGTCCAACGCTGAGTGTAAAAAGACACCTGATTGGACGTAGGTTGCTAAGTGTCCTTGTAGTTCAAGAATTACGCTCAAGAGTCCTATTCTTCTCTCTCCTTACTTGAGATTGTAAAGCCACAGCTAGATTACAACACTTTCGCCGTTTCCTTTTTCACTACATTACTTTTTTCATCTTATGTACAGGTAATGAATTATGCTTTCTACATCACATCCTCACCTCATCACCTATCCAGTAGTCCTGTAGCCCCTGGAGACAGGCACCACTGAAGATGTTGCAGCCAGTTTCCCCCCCTCTTTGTAGTCCTCTGCTATATATACATGATTGGTATAAAAGCATTGATCCTTTGATTGGTATAAAAGCATTGATCCTTTGATTGGTATAAAAGCATTGATCTTTTGATTGGTATAAAAACATTGATCCTTTGATTGGTATAAAAGCATTGATCCTTTGATGTAAGAATCTTTTTGTTGGATGGCGGTTTAGAGTGTCAACAAAAGTGTAGCGGGCACCATGCTTTTCTGTTTAAAATACAAGCTTGAGAATAATACAGTAACGACCTACACATTGAAACGCTTTACACCGTACTAGTCCTGAACAGATTTTGAACTATGGAACATATCCAAAGCATATACACTGGACGAATCTCAGGTTTGCTAAGGGAGCAAAAGAGGGATAGAAAGCAAGACTTGTCACTTTGTGGTAATTATGAATTACTCTAACAAAACCTAAAGGTGACTATGAGTTTATCGGCAGGCATCCAGCAGACTTTGTTCATCTTCAACAGACTGCCTGCTGGACAAGAGATTCCTGCTGGACAGGAAATCCCCGTTCTTCTGGAACACCAGTCAGTCCTGTAAGCCACACAACACGCCAGATTCGTTGGCCAGCAGACAAAAGATGCCGTCAGGGCATTCATCCTGCAAACAAACTGAAACAACATTGCTTCATCCAATAATTGCACCATGCAATTAGAAGCAGGGCGAGGATTGCGCCTGCACAAATAGCAAAGTTATCTCATTTTCAGTTCTGCAGTGGTGCCAGTGAAGCGAATTGTCTGGTCGCAGAGACAGCAGGTTGGGATAGATGGGGAGGGATCAATGTCGACTTGAGAGCGACAAAAAAATGGCCAGATGAAGACAAGATGATAAAAGCGCCGCAGTCTTGTCAGGGAAGTAAAAGAGAAAAGTTGTATTTTCCTCAACTATGTGATTTTAAAGCAGGCTTTCACATAGATTAGTGAAGAATCAAAGACGCGTGTTTCGCAATTGTGACAGTCATTATCAACTTTGGTTTCTCCGAACCCAATTTTCTTCTCGAATTTACTTTGTGGATTTTTTTACAGGTAAAATAAACTTTAAAAGTCCATTAAAAACTGATTTGAAGCAATGTGCTGCGAGTTCCACTTGCTCCATGGTCAGCAGACTGGAGTCTCAAGAGCACTGTTTCCAGGTGAGGCGTTAAGAATGTAACACTCTGGTATGATTAAGGTTGATCTGCTTCAGCACTGTTTCCAGGTGAGGCATCAAGAATGTAACACTCTGGTATGATTAAGGTTGATCTGCTTCAGCGCTGTTTCCAGGTGAGGCGTCAAGAATGTAACACTCTGGTATGATTAAGGTTGATCTGTTTCAGCGCTGTTTCCAGGTGAGGCGTTAAGAATGGAACACTCTGGTATGATTAAGGTTGATCTGCTTCAGCGCTGTTTCCAGGTGAGGCGTTAAGAATGTAACACTCTGGTATGATTAAGGTTGATCTGCTTCAGCGCTGTGTCCAGGTGAGGCGTTAAGAATGGAACACTCTGGTATGATTTAAGGTTGATCTGCTTCAGCACGTTCGTAACGCGAAGTGGGTGGGTGGGTGGGTGGGGGGGGGGGGGGGGGGGGACTTAGTGAAGAAGTTATATTTTGCACGTTTTGACTACAGAATACTTACTCTTTTATAAACGTTACTAAATTCACATCGATCCCCGGAGTCGGGATGCGGCTACCTTAATGGTAGTTAAAAACTGTCGTACACGCAAAGTTTCATCCTTGTTCAGCCTCGGCGCTCTAGCCAAGGAACGAAAAAAAAAACCCACCATTAATTTTTATCCCGGGGAAGTTAGACATTTCAATAGAATGAACTCACAACCCAACAAAATTGTCTTAATTGTTTAATTGAGCACACCATAAGCTACAAGCTTGTTGTTGCTATGATTCCAAAATGCTGTTTGTTTTCAATTCCTATACTCATTTCTGAATAAAAACTATTTAAACCACAACCCAACAAAACAAAAACTACACACACAAAACTTAAAAGGTGGAACGTTCCTCTTCAGCAGGGTCAATCGCCCACACAGGGTAGTTCCAAATGAAAATGTACGCGTTTGTCTGCTAAACTTGTTTCGAATAGCTGTGTGTGTGTGTGTGTGTGTGTGTGTGTGTGTGTGTGTGTGTGTGTGTGTGTGTGTGTGTGTGTGTGTGTGTGTTGTTGGTGGTGTGTGTGTGTGTGTGTGTGTGTATGTGTGTGAGTGTGTCTGTGTGTCTGTGTGTCTGTGTGTGTGTTTTAACAGTCCTTCTTCTGTAAAGGTCAAAGGTCAAAGGTCACTTAAACGACAACTGGGAGAAAAGTATAACGTCAGCACCAAGATTGTTTCATCAGAGTTACCAATGATAATGACTTCACTGTATATTTGAGGAGAGAGAGAGAGAGAGAGAGAGAGAGAGGAGAGAGAGAGAGAGAGAGAGAGAGAGAGAGAGAGAGAGAAAGAAAGAGGGAGAGAAAGAGAGAGAGAGAGAGAGAGAGAGAGAGAGAGGAGAGAGAGAGAGAGAGAGAATGAGAGAGAGAATGAGAGAGAGAATGAGAGAGACACAGACACACAGACACACAAACTGACTGACAGATAAACAGAGATCAGAGACACACATAATGAGAAATAGAGAGACAGACAGAGACACATAGAGAGACAGAGACAAACACCCAAAGAGACGCTGACATTACAGAATTTTTTAAAAAACACCCACAAAATGATAAGCGTTTTTTCCTTGTTGTTTGTTCAAAAAAAAATAGTCATGGAAGTTTTATAACTGTGATCTGTGTACAAAACCCTTTTTGGACTTCTGGCTGGAAGTACATGAAACCAGAATGTGTGTCATGTAGATTTTCTTCCTCAGTACCATGAGGCAGCAGAAATGTCCTTTCGTGTTTTCATGTTCTGGTGTTAACACGACGATTTCTGTCTGATTCCAATGCCCCCGGTCTTCAGTTGACATTTTCATTTCCTCCTGTAAAACTTGTCTGCAGTGATTAAAGGTATTGGAATTGTCCTTTTTTCGACACTAGGGGTGTGTGTGTGTGTGTGTGTGTGTGTGTTGTTGTGTGTGTGTGTGTGTGTGTGTGTGTGTATGTGTGTTTGCGTGCGTGCGCGTTGAGTGCGCGCATGCGTGTGTGGGCGTAGGTGGGTTGCACTTTTATGTATGTGTGTGCGTGTGTGGAATGTCAAAACTTGTAAAGAGTGAATTTTTATTACTTTCTGTGATAATGTTTTTCTGCTTATTGTTCTTTATAATTACATGGCTTGTAACCCACATGAATTCCTATGGTTATTGAGATAAAGCGTATTGGCATTAGTAATAGTATTGGTATTAGTATTTGGTAATGGTGTGTTTGTGTGTGTGTGTGTGTGTTGTGTGTGTGTGTGTTTGATTTGTTTTACATTTCTACTAATTTTGCCTTCATCATGTCCAATAGCCCTTTGGATATGAAAGAGAAAAGACATAGTTTTTCTTCCATGTTTGCAGTCTTTAATAGTGGCTCAGATTTTATAGTCAGGGCTTTCTTTAGGGAACGACAATATGGAAAAAATATCTCAAACAACACGCCAGCAGAGAGAGAGCGAGCGGGAGAAGAAGACAAGCATTTGAGAGAGAGAGAGAGAGAGAGGAGAGAGAGAGAGAGAGAGAAGAGAGAGAGAGAGAGAGAGACAGGGTCAGAGACAGAGAGAGACAAACACACAGAGACAGAGATACAGAAAGAGACAGAGCTACAGAGACAGAGAGAGACAAAGAGGAGATACACAGAAAACAGACACACAGAAACAGACAGAGAGAAACCAACAGACAGGAAGAGAGAGACAGAGACAGAGAGACAGATAGAGAAAGAGACAGACAGAGAGACAGAGACAGACAGAGAGACACAGACAAGCAGAGAGAGAAACAGAGACAGAGAGAGAGAGAGAAGCAGAGATACAGAGACAAAGACAGAGAGACAGAGACAGACAAAGAGACAAAGTCAAAGCAACAGAAACAAAAAAACCAACAGTTTCTTCACATAAGTCTATACTTTTATATTCTTTTCTCTTGGACAGGCTGGCAAAGCTGCTTGACACGTAAGACCAGGCATCTCTCGACTGTTGAGAAGAAAACAAAGACTTCAAAGAACTCTCCAGCTAGACAGGTAACTTGCGTGCGTGCGTGCGTGCGTCTCCTGCGTCCGTTTAACCCTTTTTAGTCTGAAGTAGAAGTTTTCAGTAACGCAACCGCTTTTCAAGATGAAAGACAGTGTTTCCTTTGTTGGCGACTGTGTACCATGTTCTGCTGAGGTCTGGTCTGTGTCTGTGTGTGGTCAGTGTTGGTCAGCAGTTCTACGCTAGAAGATAGGATGGTCAGGTGGGTAGAGTTTGGAACTCTTCGTGGGGTTACTGACAGTTGTGGGTTCGAATCCTCGCTGGCGTGTCTGCTTGAGGGATTTTACCCCATGGAGTTTGTATTGGTACACAGGCACACAGACACACACACAAACAAACACACACAGACTCACTTACATACACACACAAACACGCGTGCGAGCACACACACACACACACGCACACACACAGCTACACATACACACGCACATTCACACACATACATATACACAAACAAAACACACACACAACACACACACACTTACATATATATATATATATATATATATATAATATATATATATATATATATATATATATATATATATATATATATATATATATATATATATATATATATATAAATATACACATATATCCCATTATTAAGCATCTTCCACAACAGTTAATCTTCCCTTCTTCACACAGCTTCATCCCCATCACCCTATATTAATAAGAAACGTGTGTGTGTGTGTGTGTGTGTGTGTGTGTGTGTGTGTGTGTGTGTGTGTGTGTTGTTATGTGGTGTGGTGAGTTGACTGGAGGGTCAATGGTTTGTATCCACAGTCAGTACCAGATTCCTGTGAGGACAGAGATATCCGGAAGAACAAAAAACAAAGCGGCAGGAGTAGAGAGAGGGATGTGAATGTCACGGGAAATAGGGCTTGAAGATGAACAGAAAAGGAAAGAAAAGAAAAAGGAAACGCAAGGTTATTTTCTACAGTAGTCTTCTGCATAGCCAACTCGCTGGCATTGTCCTCTTCGGTGTGTTGCTGACAACCACGGAAATTGAGTCAGGTAGATAGTGTAGTGTGGTCATTTGCACTTGGTGCGTCCCCCCTCCCCCCTACATACATACATACATACATACATACATACATACGTACATACGTACGTACGTACGTACATACGTACATACATAGATACATACATGCATGCATACATACATATATACATACATACATACATACATACATACATATATGCATACATTCATACATTCATACATACACACATACATACATACAGATATACATACATACATACATACATACATGCATGCATACATGCATGCATACATACATGCATGCATGCATACGCACACATACATACATACATACATACATACAGACATACATACCTACATACATACACGCATGCATACATGCATAATACATACATACATACATAAATACATACATACATAGACAGATAGACAGACAGACAGACAAAGAGAGACACAGGCAGAAGCAGACATAAATAGACAGAACAATAAACAATGAACACATTTTATTTATAGACGGTTATAGAATAAACATAACAAAAGCTTTTTTTAAAAACATCCAGACAGTAATACAGACAAAAACAGACTGACAGAGAAACAGACACACAGACAAAGCTGCATCACCAGAAAATTTAATACAAAGAGAACCAGAAACAAGGAGGCAAAAGCAAACCTAAGAGAGATGGTCTGTTGCCACGATTCAACAGTCCTGTATTGCGCATCACTTTCAGTCGCAGCAGCACATTTCTCTATGGGAAATACAGGCTGCTCTCTCTCTCTCTCCTCGGTGAGACTGCATCGTCACAAGGGCAGGACCAGCCACCATCATTATTCTGAAAATAAGATTTTTTGTTCGTGGATGTAAGGCATTACCCATGAAAGGGGTTTTTGCTTTACAAAGAATTTTACCAGGGATAACTCTTTTGCTGCTGTGTGATGTTTTCGGGGTGATGTTTCTTTTGTACACTAAATAACTGTTAAAACATAGGGTTTCGATTTATTGTTTCGCCAAAGAAACTAGCACCAAGAGGAGTAGAGAGAGGTGAAATCAACTGGGAATAAAACTAGCCTTTTATCGCTTTCACGTGCTATCTCTAGACCACCGATCCACTGTAATGGTGTTTGTAGGGGAAGATTTCAAGGACGAAGAACCAATAAATTTGTCACACTACTCCTTCTCTTGTCTCCTCCTCCTTCTGATAGTCATTGTCATCACCATTGATACAATCGTCCACAATTTATTATAAACACATTGAGTGTCGTAGAGAGATAGATTTGTGGGCTTACAGGTAAAGTCAAATCGAGAAGAAGACAAAGAAAAGAAAAGAATCAGAGGGAAGAGGGAACTGGAGAAGCAGACACAATAAAAGAACAAGAGTGCAAAGAAAAAGAATGCAAAGAAAAAGAATGCAAAGAAGAAGAATGCAAAGAAGAAGAATGCAAAGAAGAAGAATGCAAAGAAGAAGAAGAAAACAAGAAAAAATGCACAGAAGAAGAAGAATACAAAGAAGAAGAAGTAGAAGAAGAATAAGTAGAAGAAGAAGACTGCAAAGAAGTAGAAGAAGAAGAAACAGAAATAGATGAACAAAACAAGAAGAAGAAAAGTCGATGCAGTTAATGTCAAGGGTGATGCAGTAGGGCATAAAAAGAATGACCAAAGAATGGAAATGTCGCCTTTTACTTGTCTGACCGTGACCTTGTTAAAGGAAAGAGGTGTTGAGCTACCGCCATCACTGCTCTTCGTCAAGTGTCCTCCTGTAACTGTCTCTCCTATATCTTGCATGTTTTCCATGCACAGAGAAATCGAGCATCAGCAGACGTTCCTCTAGAAATCCTAGCCGTTTTGCTTGAGGTTCTTTTTTTTAAAGAGAAACTAGTTGGCTTTTTTGTTATGACTGCAGCAGTGGTCCTTTAGCTGCAGTGGACAGATACGCAAATCCTAAACAGTTGTTGAAATTGCTGTATTTGAAGGGTTTGAAAACTGCTGTTTGTACATTTTGATGTTGTTCTTGAGCACGATATAAGCTTCTAGCCTGCCGTTGCTGTGCTGTGTCAGAGTTTTATGTTATGTTTGTTGCTTGTTTGATGACTAAATAAAACTCAATTTAAGCAGTATCACAAAAATTATGTACGTATGTAAAACTACAGTCCTGCAACCATGGATTTGTAGCCGGAATGTTATGAAATTGAACTTCGTAAAAAGCAAGTTTTTGTTTTACCTTTCTTTAGGTTTGATTTTTTACTTTGATGGTGATGGAGAAAAGGGGAGGATGGACTGGACTATGAACAACTTCAATACAGAATCTGGCTGATTATGGGCTCAGAACATGGACTGAAACCGCCCAGTCAACTACACCACCCACTTTACATGATTATACGAGTTTGAAAGCGCTGCTCAGCTACTTTCCCCACCACTGCAGTTTTATGCATTCATTACACCTTGCTGATGTCCTTCATTATGCAGCCTTATGTTAGTCTGGTGTCACGGTTAACTGTCTATCAGTATTCAGCATACCTCTGGCGACAGTATCAACAAGTCTTGGGGGTCAAGAAACTCAGGGAAGACTGTTTCCAGCGAAGTGCGGGATCGTTTACTGCCCCAAAATAAACAGCTCCAATGGGGGGTCCCGTTGTACTGGAAAGTTGTAATTGTCGTCAGCTGGGGAGTTCAATCCTGCATGTTTTGTACAAGAGTATGCTTTAAAATGACCCAGCAAATACTGCAGGGTCTCTCCTGGTTAGTGTTCGTACGGCAGTCTTGCTTTGATTGTTCCCTGTTGACTGCTAGTTCTAAGGATACAATGGTAGACCGGTGGTCTAGAGGTTACGCACCTGTCTTGAAAGTCAGAAATCGCGATTTCTATCTCTGTTCAAACCGAACAGCCCCTCACCCCCATCTACTACATGTTGAGTAGTGGTTCGAGTACCAGTCTTTCCCATGAGATGATAAACCGAGCTCTCATGTGCAACAAATATTTACCGCCCATAAATAACCTAAGGCAATAAAAAGGTTTCACTGGTAAAATTCTGTAGAAAAAAGCGATTCTTTTATCTTTATTTGTGTTGCAAATACATACACATATTCTTTTAATATGTGGCGCTGTTCTTGTATCGATGCACTCTCCACAGGGAGAACAGCCCGACTTGCATGCAGAGAAATCTTCCGTGACCGAAAGTACGGTATACGGTAGTATACAATACAAACTACAATACAATACAATAGGTATACAACACAAAAATACAATACAATACAAATGGTATACAACACAAAATGGGCCGCCTGGGTATGGCTAGCTTACGTGTAGTGAGATCAGAATCAACATACTGAGAGTGTCAGGCCTTATGGATGGCAGGTAGGTCACAGAAGATGAGGCAGAGAAAGAAGCTATGGAATAGCTAGTTTGTCCCTGTAATCGCGTCTTTACATGCAGCATCGTAACAGAAGACAGCTATTGCATTGACAGTTGTTTCTGGCACTAACATCTTTACGTACAAAGCGTTTACCTTAAAAATGATCGTCACGTGGCACTTCTAGGAAACATAGCAGGACATCATGTTGTTTTGTCTATCAGGTCTGAATATGCTAGATGATACTTCTTCACCTTCACCCACCCCGTAGTTCTATGGACCATGAGGGCACCAATGAAGATGATATGTGATACTATAAAGCAGCAAATGTAAGTTCGTGCTAATGTTCTCATCACTACTCAGCAAAGCAACTGATTAGCGCACAGTGCGAAATTAAACCAGCATTAATTTTATGACCATGCGCTGCAGCTAGTTATTGCAGACGTGCTCGAGTTATTGCAGGCCGTGTTTACAGTCGCTGATATTTACTGCTGTCTTCGGTAAGGAGCGGGACTGATGGTGAGAGGCGTCCATAAACTGACTGCTGAAGCTAGCTAGCCGCTAGACTCGAGGGCGCCTTCTTGAAGTGCCTAAGTAGGAACTCTCCCCTAGGACGTAAAGACGTGATCACAACGATTGCTCAAGAACATTATTATATATATATATATATATATATATATATATATATATATATATATATATATATATATATATATATTATATATATCATCATCATCATCATTTATGACAGATAACATCTATATCTATCTATCTATCTATATATATATCTATCTAACTATCTATCTATATCTACCTAACTAGATAGATAGATAGATATTGTGTATGTTATTTTGTATTATGCCTGTGCGCGCGCGCGCGCGCGCGCGTGTGTGTGTGTGTGTGTGTGCGTGTGTGTGTGTGTGTCCTGTGTTTTGAACTATAAAAGTATTCATAATAATACTAACAATGTGAAAAGAGCAATGATGATGATGATGATAATAAGTCGTCGTCGTCGTCGACGTCGTCGTCGTCGTCATCATCATCATCATCATCATCATCATCATCATCATCATCATCATCATCATCATCATCATCATCATCATCACTATCACTATGTAAAAAAAGATGAAGTATGTCGATCATCATAATCATAAGTATGGTTTATACAGCACAGAACCTTTAGCTTTGCAGCTTTCAGCGCTCGAAACCAAAGCAAACCAAAGCAACCGATTAAAACAAACTAACAAACACAAGCAAGTAGACAAAGGCATGGTGGATAGATTGATGGGAGCATCGGTAAAAAAAAGCAGAAATGAAAACAAAAATTGATATCAAAGTAGCTAATTTACTTGGAGGTTAAAAAAAAGCTCTTTCTCTCTCATTGCAATACACAGAGATCACACCAAGATTTGTCCATCTTTCTTTTACAGAACGTGCGGACAATAATTATAAACCAATGATATCTTTTGTTCCCACAATGCCAGCGATTCAGAACAGCAACAATGTTCAAAAGGTAAACGCGAGTTCATCATCAGCAGGAGATGATGGCCCGTGAATTTCCCAGACACCTCCCACCAGACAAGGCGCGTGTCCTGTTACCTGGCCACGTTCATCAACTTCACAATAGTCGCCAAACACTGTGCCGGGTATTTCGGCTGCCCATGAACAGATCTCCCCGGTCCCTCCCTTTGTCCGCACCGAGCCTGCGGTCAATCTCCACCCCATGCCCAGTCTGCCGAGCAAACACAGACAGGGTGTGAACGTGGCTTGTGCAAACAGCGGAACCGCCTTCCACCATCTTGCCTCAAACAGCAGCGCTTTAGCGGGTGTATTGTTACCCGGACGGTAACTGGAAACAGGGTGGATGAACGTGTTAGAGCGACAAAGTGATGTCAGTGTGACAGGCCTGAACTGGTCGTGCGCTATGCTCTTACCAAGCAGTGCAAGCAGGGAGAGCATTTTCTGTCTTGTGACACAGGTTTACTGCAAAAGTTTTTCAAAGCGCCAGTAGTGTACAAACCTAGACTGACAGGAACATGTATCTACTATTTTCCCTCCTAAAGTCTCTTGCAAAGTGCTATGGAAAAGGCTCTTTATCAAATGTATTTCAAAAACAGTCATCAACAGGGACAATTTAAACTGACATAAATGCGCCTCTGATTACTTTGTGGTATGGTTATGAAAGCGGAGACAAAGACTTTTTAAGGGATATTGTACGCAGATAATTATACAGAAAATCTCACAATGGCATTCACACTTAGAAAAAAATAAAGACTTCATAATTCAGGTCCATGAATTAACCTGATGATATTCAATGGGACACTTTCCATCCATATATATGTATAAATTCCAAACCACGGGTTACACTTAAGACAATAGAAAATGTAATATCAATTAAAGCTATATATTTGCAGCAATAATTAAAGAGAAGGGAAAAAAGAAGTCGGAAATGTAAAAATGGCCACCAAGGTTCTGAGCCTTGCACAATGGTCTGGTGTGTCCCATTTTAGCGTTACGCTCTTTCCGTAGGGGAGGTAATTAAACCTCTGCTTCACATCACTATCCTGCAAGGTCACATTTCTCTTACTGAAATCGATAGAAGGATCATGTTCCTAAATTTTATGCGGTTTTGCTGTTTTCTAAGGCCTGCATAAATGTATTTTCACACTTCCTATCTGTCGCTTTGCTCAAAACTGTGTTAATAAAAAGCTATTTGAAGCAAAAACGGAAACATGCTTATTGAAATAAAAAATCTGGCCATTTATTGAAATAAAAAGTTAATAGAGAAGTAACCCCATTTTGCCAATCTCTTTTGGCCTGTGCCAAAATAGGCCAGTCAAATGACAGTGTCTAGCAGAGAGAATATACATTTTGCGTTATTCAGTTTATTTTAATCTAAAATGATTATATAAAAACAGAAACTCAGTTTGTGATAATTATAGTTGTTCGTCGTTACAAAAATTGTATAGCTAGACTGAGGGAAATCCTTCCTTGTAGCATGCCTGTTGTCTTGACAAATTTGTGAGATATTCTCTGCAGAATCCGGGTATTTTTTCTGTAAGAATTTTAAAACTTTTCCCCCGATTAATTAAAAAGTATGTGTTTTGTTTTTCTATATCATGAAATCTTTGTTATTATAACTTTTTCCCATAGTAATATCATCATAAGTCAATGATACATATAATTTGATGTCCAGTATATATATATATATATATATATATATATATATATATATATATACTGTACATCAAATGATATGTGTGTGTGAATGTGTGCGTGTATGTGCATTTATGCACTTTTTCTAAAGATTGAGTTTCACTACTTCCTGTGATAATTTCCCCTATTTTTATTATTTTATCATAAAGTTTTCTTATCTGTATTCGAATGTAACAGCTTTTCAAACAGGATTTTGCTGACAGACATACCTCGTTTATGTATTCAGTTGTTCTTAAGCCTCTTTTCTACTTTAATTGTGAAATCAATATAACTTCAAGGCCGTTACAACATTCATCTTTTGCACCATAAAGAGCATCATGCTCACCAGCATGTAAGTTTTGTAGAACACCATCCCAAACAATTTGTCATTATTATTCTACATAGATTGTATAGATCATATTACCATTTTGAAAAACAGCAGCATCATAGACTATAGTTTACGAAACTTTCAGTTTTGCTCCAAATTCGATTATATTCAAGAAAAGTAAAGAAAATATTCAAGTAAACCTGTTACAACGTCACCCTTTTAACTATCAAAGTTAGCTTGCTTCTTTTTAAAACAAATGTATTATTATATGGAAGGTATGCCTTCCGAGAAGCATGCAAATGTGTTGGATGACCATGATGCCAGGTGCCAGAGATGAAGGTATAACACACATTTTGATCATTTTACATACGATTACTCTCTAATCTCACCAAGTGAGGTGAGACTCTCGAATCTCAATCCAATAACGACTGTGCCACACAAGAACATAATGTATATAACATTATCATGTTATCATGGGCGGGAAAACTAGATTACATATCAAATGGGGGAAAGGGGAAAATCTCAGATAATGTGAAAACAGACGTTTGAATAAAGACATTTTTGGTAGGAAGAAGCTAGAAAATCGCAAGATAATACCAGCAACCTAAAGAAAAATGAAACGTGGGTTGGTTCAGATAGTGTAACCAATCATGCTTCAATCAGAGACTCTAGTTTCACTGCTTTCATAACGTTAGAATAATCCACCCCGAAAAGGGTGCACACGAGTTGAACAGGAAACCAATCATCTCAACAACACATAACCTGTACAACAGAAAATTCCGATTTCTGGCATTGCCAATCAATTTCACATTAGCCGCAGTTGCGTTTCCAGCCAACGCCAGGCAAGTCACCGGGTAGACAAAAGATGTTGTCCGTCATTCAATTTGCCTGCAGCATACACACCGCCATGCAACACCGGCAGACTCATTTCCGCTGCACAAATAGAGACTAGGTATAAAGCTGCCTGTGCAAATAGACAACTGACCTTTCCGCACCTGATCTTAGTTAAGCTGTGACAATGTAGCTGTGACAGTGTAGCTGTGATAATGGAGCTGTGATAATGGAGCTGTGACAATGTAGCTGTGATAATGGAGCTGTGACAATGTAGCTGTGATAATGGAGCTGTGACAATGTAGCTGTGATAATGGAGCTGTGACAGTGTAGCTGTGACAGTGTAGCTGTGATAATGGAGCTGTGACAATGTAGCTGTGACAGTGTAGCTGTGACAATGTAGCTGTGACAGTGTAGCTGTGACAGTGTAGCTGTGACAATGTAGCTGTGACAATGTAGCTGTGACAATGTAGCTGTGACAATGTAGCTGTGACAATGTAGCTGTGACAGTGTAGCTGTGACAGTGTAGCTGTGACAATGTAGCTGTGACAATGTAGCTGTGACAATGTAGCTGTGACATGGAGCTGTGACAGTGTAGCGGGACATGACGTGACAGTGTAGCTGTGACAGTGTAGCTGTGACAGTGTAGCTGTGACAGTGTAGCTGTGACAATGTAGCTGTGACAATGTAGCTGTGACAGTGTAGCTGTGATAATGGAGCTGTGACAATGTAGCTGTGACAATGTAGCTGTGACAGTGTAGCTGTGACAGTGTAGCTGGTAGACTGGTACAGCTGCTAACAAGAAAGAATGCATGTAAGTGACAGAGCAAACACAGCCCAACTATTACAGGAATAAAACATGGCGGTACAACCGGAAGTCAGCTGAGGTAATCTGAGCTAAAGCCACCCAATCCAATCACAGAGTTCACAGCCCTGACGACAACAGAGGCCATATCAGGGTTGTCATTTTCATAAAGATTAAATCTCAGATTAAAAGTGTGCAACTATTAAACCGATCAAAACAAGATGAAAATCATCTCCCCTGTCGGTTCTTGTGTCAACACTAACACACTAAGGCAGAAAGCAGGGACATGAAATAATGTTAAAAAAACAGCCAGCATGTGACTCACCTGTCAGTATCTTACATCAGATGTTCAAACAAGACCGAAAGTTTGCGCGTTCCTTCTATACGTTTGTTGCGGTGTTTATGCAAGATGTAACATAATCTTCTCAAGTCGGTGTATGGTTGCTTATGACTGTCAAGAATCTTTTAAAACAGGCAAACTTCAGTCGGAGTATACTTACCTATTATTGTCAATATATTTTTGAGACAGGCATACAGGCAAATAATTTCTTATCCAGTGTG
>CM054135.1:73802064-73829564 GCA_028751875.1 Rapana venosa
GCTGAGCTGTGTACCTCAAGTAGTTAAATGCTGGGCTGTGGAGGTGCTGTGGTTAAATTTCTGAGCTGTGTACCCCAAGTAGTTAATTTCTGGTCTGTGTAGTGCGTAGTTAATGTGGGTGGTACCTGTTTTAGTTAACTGTGGAATGGTACTTTCTGAGTTAAGTGGGGTGTGTACCTGTTTTAGTTAAAACTGTGGGGGGTGTTTTCTCTAAAATGTCATAAGTAGCTTTCATCAAATCTTTTACGGGAGTTTAAAAAAAAAGCCAGAAATCGTCTTCAAATCCTCAGAATTTTTATTCCTTCACCTGTCGATTTCAATAAACAGTACACATTCGTTCAAACAGCTACCTCCTACTGATATCAGTGTCTTTTAGGGAAAAAAACCCCACAACATTCGTCTGCACACTCTCGGAAGCAGGTGTTCTTCATTTACTGATTTACCCTAACAAAAATATCTCTGTTACACAGCTACCTGCTGCTAGCATTAGTTTCAACTAAAGGAGAATCCATTTGTCTGCAAACTCTTAGAGTCAACTGTTCTTCATCCTCAAAACACACTTATTTTCTACCTGAGAGTTTCCCCTCATATCTGTCCCTACTTTTCAACAGCATCCTTCACCTCCTAAGTGTGTTTGCGAGTGTGTGTGTGTGTGTGTGTGTGTGTGTGTGTGTGTGTGTGTGTGTGTGTGTGTGTGTGTGTGTGTGCGTGTGCGTGCGTGCGTGTGTACGTGAAATATGTTGTTCATTATGTTTTAGGAGAGTTGCATGCGTGCAAATGATTTGAGTGCAAGCGCTTCGATTTGTTTGTTTTTACAAGATTCAGCGCTATATAAATTCCATATATTATTATTATTATTATTATTATTATTATTATTGTTATCTACCGATTTGAAGGAACAGGGTTACTACTTTCACACAGCTTCATGCTACCGACATCAGTTTCAATTAGAAGAGAAGACAGCCATGATGACTTTTTGGATCAAGCCAACTAACTCTGCGCTAAATTTCGATTTCCCCGTCTTTGGACACTTCTGCATTAATCGCCTGAGCTGTGAAATGCCTCTTCCTTTTTTGTTTGCCTCTGATGAAGGGATCAAAGTGATTATCTCGGCACTTTCAGGCCAGAATCATCCGTGGAGTTAATTAAGGATAAATGGCAGTTGGGCTTTGCCTGTGATTTATACGAAATGCAGCGTGTGAGGGAAGTAAAAGAAAAAGAAAAAACTAAAGTGATGTGATGACTAGTTGCTGATGACTAATTATTCATTAAAAAACAAACAGCCAAATTTTTTTTTAAAACCCACCCACTCCTTAAAAAAACCTCTCTGTCCATGTGTGGTTGTGTGTGTTGAATGAATTGAAAATAATTAAATATTATTTAAAGAGCGAAATGGCTTAAAACATGCTTTTTGACAAACAGAGAGAGAGAGAAAGAGAGAGAGAGAGGTAGGTAGGTAGAGAGAGAGAGAGAGAGAGAGAGAGAGAGAGAGAGAGAGAGAGAGAGAGAGAGAGAGAGAAGAGAGAGAGAGATTGCACACGTCGGCCAGCATAGACCGAGAGAGACACAGAGAGACAGAAAGACAACGAGACTGAGAGACAAACGTATCGACCCAGAGATGAAAAGAAATAATAGCCACGTAAACAGACAGATAGACAGATAGACAGACAAGCAGGCATACAGACATACAGAAACTGAGAGACGAACAGTCCAACGACGCAGAAAGAGAGAAAATTAATGGTAAAAAAACTGAAGGTGTGAAGAAAGGCGTGTGCTGGGCCTTGCATGCAGCCTATTTCATCTCCTGTCCTCCTTTCTGACTCTCTTTGAAAGAAAATGCCAAGAGCTGGCCATTCAAACTTCTTCACAAACCACGACGTGTTAAAAATAATGTCCTTCGATCTTGACCTGGTGTTCATCTCTGATCCAGATTTAAGTGAACAACGATTTTTGTCCAAAGAGTTTCAGCTGCAGTGGTATCACTTGCCTCCAGATTCTCTGATTAGCGTGAGCTTTGTTATAATTAAGAGATGATGGATTTTGTTAGTTGTTGAGAGATTGACTGATGGTAAGAGGGATCAGTCGTCACTTACACGCTCACATATACACACATACGCGCGTGCATGTACGCGCGCGCATGTACGGACGCGCGCGTGCACACACACACACACACTATCCCTCTCTCTCACACAGATGACCTGGAACCCTGGCACTTATTAGGTATATCACACACACATACACACACACACAATCACACACACACTCAAAAAAACCCACACACACAGTTACACCCCCTCCCCCCAACCACCACCACCACCGCCACACACGCACACCACCCACCCATCCACCCATCGACCCATCCACTCACCCCCAAATCCGATTCTATGAAAAGTCTACAGAGGCCCGGGACACATTAATAATGACCTTATTCCCTCACGCTGTTCATTAACGAGGGCTTTCTCAGAGACCTGCTGTGCCTCTAGGGGAACCTTCACCACAGCTGATCAGCCAATTAATCACCATCACTTGAGGCTTTGCCACTCAGGCCCGGGGACAGGGTCAGCTAGCCTATGTACAGTCTAAACAGCTCAACTGATGAACTATGTTCGGCCTCTCACAGACTGGGCTGGGCTTTGTACCTGCTGTAGTTAATTAATTGCTGAGCTGTGTACCTCAAGTAGTTAACTGCTGGGCTGTGGAGGTGCTGTGGTTAATTGCTGAGCTGTGTACCTCAAGTAGTTAACTGCTGGTCTGTGTAGTGCTGTAGTTAACTTCTGGTCTGTGTAGTGCTGTAGTTAACTGCTGGACTGCGTACATGTTGTAGTTTACATGCTGGACTGTCTAGTGCTGTAGTTAATTGCTGGGCTGTGTACCTGCTGTAGTTAACTACTGGGCTGTGTACCTGTTGTAGTTAACTGCTGGGCTGTGTACCTGCTGTAGTTAATTGCTGGGCTGTGTACCTGCTGTAGTTAACTGCTGGGCTGTGCACCTGTTGTAGTTAACTGCTGGGCTGTGCACCTGTTGTAGTTAACTGCTGGGCTGTGTACCTGTTGTAGTTAACTGCTGGGCTGTGTTATGTACCTGTTGTAGTTAACTGCTGGGCTGTGTACCTGCTGTAATTAACTGCTGGTCGACTGCTGGGCTGTGTACCTGTTGTAGTTAACTGCTGGGATGTGTTATGTACCTGTTGTAGTTAACTGCTGAACTGTGTATCTGCTGTAGTTAACTGCTGGGTTGGGCTCTTTGCTGCGATTATTTTTTAGAGAGTAGTTATTGTCTGAATCTTTTGCAGCAAGAATTGTCAAGAATGGCTGGCGTAGGCTTGCAGGGTTATTGTGCATGATATTGATATGCTTCATAGTTTTACACCAATACATTATTTTTTGGTGAATGATTTCACTTTAGGTCAATGCAGTTAAAACCCGTTCCGGTTTTCGGAAGAGTAGGCCATTGTGTACTAGTGGCAATGGATGACAAAATTGACAAAACTGCATACACACGGGGACTCGATGTAAAATAAAAAGAAGCACGTGAGTGCTTATTCTATTATCCTTGAAATAAAAGAATAAACTCCAAAATAGATAAAATAAACACACGCACATTTCCTGAAATTCAAGCTTTTGATCCCTTTCGGGACAACGCCCTATTTTCGTGTTACCAGGTCAATATTTGCAGAATTCAAATTGGATTTAAAACAAACACAGAGATCAGTTTCAATGTGTGTGTGTGTGTGTGTGTGTGTGTGTGTTTGTGTGTGTTTGTGTGTGTTGTGTGTGTGTTTGTGTGTGTTTGTGTATGTTTGTGTGTGTATGCTTGTGTGTGTGTGTTTGTGTGTGTGTTTGTGTTTGTGTGTGTGTGTTTGTGTTTGTGTGTATGTGTTTGTGTGTATGTGTTTGTGTGTGTTTGTGTTTGTGTGTGTTTGTGTGTGTGTGTGTGTGTGTGATTTAAAGAAAATACGGGAGTTTGAAACGCAGTGCTCCTCTGTAATTGAAATATCAACAACGACAAGAAAAACAAAATTAAGCAACAACAACAAAACCTTAAAAAAAACAGGCACCATAGCATTAAAAGACATAGAAACTTATCATTAACAAAACAAAACCCAAATTTTGCCAAGGTATTGGTTTGTCATGTCTTTATTATTATTATTTAAAATCTTGCTTTCCCCCTCGTTATTGTTGTTATAAAGTGTTTGTTTTAATTTTGCTTTAGTCTTTTTTCTAATGAATTGAACGATTTTTTTTGCTGGAATCAGGGTAATTTTCTAGAGAAAAAAATAAGTAAAGATTGTTTTTAAATGTTAATTTTATCAAAAGCCAAAATAACGTGTCTGTCCCGTGTTTTTCCCCCCTACGAACATTTATACACGTCACCATCCCGGGAAGTTGGAATACGGCTAGCATAATGGTGGGCCGAAAACGGTCGCATACACAAAAATCACAATAGAGTTGAAGGGTGGTGGTGGTGGTGGTAGTGGCCATGGCACAGGCTGTTTAATAATAATAATAATAATAATAATAATAATAATAATGTATGGAATTTATATAGCGCTCTTGATAAGTCTTGATAAAATGATACCATCTTGATAAATTAAAAGTCGCTCATAACTCCACTGGTGTTCATTACTGATACTTAGGATGTCAAATACCTTCATGCTGATGGTAGATGTGAGTAGTCTAACAACACACTCACAGTGTGTGTGGTACCTTACACTGGTACAATAACAACACGACTGATGCTACTTTCCCCTCTCCTTCCCCCTCCTCCCATCCAGCCCTGCAGTGACCTCAGTGATGGAGGAAGAGGGGCAGGGAAGGGCAGGAGGCAGCAGCCCAACAACAACTCCTCCCTGTCTGTCTGTCCTCTCTGTCAGGGCTGGTCCACTGCAACACAACACAACACATCACAACAAAACAACACAACACAGCACATCACAACAAAGCAACACAGCATATCACAACACAACACATAATAATAATAATATTAATAATAATAATAATAATAATAGAAATAATAATAATAATAATAATAATAATAATAATAATAATAATAATAATAATAATAGTGATACATAAAATTTATATTGCGCTATATCTTGCAACAAAACAAATCAAAGCGCTTTCATTCATCCTACTCATTCCCATGCAGCCAGTTAAAATTAATAGGGTTTGGTTGTTTTTTTACAAGCTCAAATGTATACACACACGCTCGCACACACATCACATCACAGCACAACACATCACCACACAACACAACACCACACATCACATCACAACACAACACAACACACTGACCACGACTATATCTTTGTCGTTTCCTGTCCTACATTCTGCTCCGACATATGCCGTTTACAGACGAGATTTACGCTGTATACTTGGCCTTATTTTTTTTAACAGCCAGGACAGATCTTTCTCTTCTATCTCGATAATTACAGCCTGAATGGAGGATTGGGGGCCATAAATAAAGTTGCGGGGTGGATAATGGAGGTAGTTTATAGCCGAGATTGGCCAGCAAAGATGTAGATGAGCTGCTTCTTTTTCAGCCGTGTACCTGACAGATGGTGGTTCATTGCCTCTGTCCCCCGGCATGATCAGAGGAGGAATCCTGGCCCCTTCTGGTGTACCTGGGGCTTAGCTGTGTTTTATGAGAGTCCGGAAATAAAGTTCAGTGGAAAACAGAAAACGAAGAGCAAAAATTCTGATAACGCTGTTCTGAGAGATTTCCGCCCACACACAGTAAAATGTTCTAACTGTAGGGAAAAAAGAACTGTATTCAGGACATCTTTGTTGCACAGGGAGAAAATACCTGCTGAACTGGCATGACACTGACTAAGTGTAGAAGATGCCTGTTGATTGATTTTATGTATCTGTATGATCGCTTTGTGTGTGTGTGTGTGTGTGTGTGGTGTGTGTGTGTGTGTGTGTGTGTGTGTGTGTGTGTGTGTGTTTATTTATCTGTCTATCCAACCTCAAAACTTTCAACAAAACCCCTACATACTCCAGAGTATGCTCAAAAGAAAGCATAAACAGCTATGAAATTCCAAACAAAATAATTCAAATGACATCCGAACCAAAATAGTAAGAGTACGCACGTATCATAGAATATGTCTCTAGCGGATTTATTTTTATCATTTTGCGAAAAGTTTATCAAAATGTCAATATACATTAAAACTATAAACGCATGATTAATTTTTAAGTGTAAAATTCTAGAACATGGAGCATTGACAGAGAGTTGGCATGAACAGTTTCAGGGTCCTTAGCATTAAAACAACAACGCCGTGAAAGTGTATGATTACCAGCTCAAGAAGAAACAAAATAATTTCTTGATGATCACTTTAAAATTCATAACGATGAGAATGCTAGCAAAACAGAGCACAAGAAGGGAATGGTCGACCGAGGGAACGTGGAGAGACAATGAGTAAACCATAGCAGATTACTTTAGCTAGGTGTTTTAAGACAAGGACTTTGTCTCAACCCAAGCAGCCTTCTGTATACATAGGGAGTCAGCATCCCCATTTTAATATCGTTTTAAAGACATCATTGCAGCCATACTGACATCCACTCCTCTAATAGAGAAAATGGACTGAACACGTGAGTCATTACAGACTCACAGAAAAATGCCATTCTCTGATGTACTGTTAGCGCAAAACAGAGTTTGGATTCAGACACATAACACATAATAATCATCCTGTATCCGGCTAGAGAAAAGACTATGTTCATCTTATCACAGGCTAGACACATACGATAGTATCGATCTGTATTCTTCTGAAGAAAAAGAGTCCGGGCATATAGTTACAGACATACACGATAGTGACATTCTCTGCCCTCTTGGAAAACAGATACTGAACGTAATACTACAGACACACAAAAAGATACCTAGACATGTCATAGCGTGTTGCCATACAGTATCAGATATAGTGTACCATACTGTCTATCAGCAGCCTCATAGCATCAGTCAGCCAGAACACTGAGTACCCTTTGGTCTGGGCTCCTACCTTCTGCCTTTATACTTCCATCTGGACCAGCCTATGATGAAAGAGTGTTCGATTTCTTCCTCAGCCAATATTTTTCACTTGTGACAAAAACTAATATGCCTGCATACTGTGCAGTCATATGTCTGATAACTTTTCAAAATGCTGCTAAAATAGGTGGTTGTATATGTCTGGTTTATTTTTTAGATATTAAAAAGGGGCAAATTGTATCCGGTGATGGTAGACATTATCAAAAATGATGTTCACTGATTATATACATACCTACATACATACATACATACCTACATACATACATACCTACATACATACATACATACATACATACATACATACATACATACATAAAGAGAGAGAAAGTTTCCAAAAAAATATTAAACAAACCACTTAAAAAGCCAGAAAAAAGAACGAATACAAATAAAATAAGGAGAAAATATACACATACACATATAATAAACATTTGCAAAGCTTATCCTATCTATTAAAAAAAAAGTCCAATATTTTTGTTCTTGTGTAACGACTTTTCCTTTCACTCTCAATGTGCACATCATGATCAGGACTTTGGGTATAACTTAGAAATCCCTTTTCTTCTGTTCTAGGGAGATGAGCAGACAGTGATTAGAGCAAACGCAGAAGATAAAATGCACAGTAACACCCACTCAATCACTCAGTCACAATCCTTTACCTTCAAGCTTACAACACGCCCCTCTAGTAACGAATGACGCTCCACCACGAAATGAGTCGCTTTGCACCTGACCCGCTTTTCTGCTAGGAGCCATTTTAGCAGGTGGGGGTCAAGTTGCCGATTTTGAGATATTGATTGATTATTAAAAAAACAACTATAGCCATTCTGTGGGGTCAGGTTGCCGATTTTGAGATTTTGATTGATTATAAAAACTATAGCCATTCTTCTACCTTGAACTGAAGCATTAAGGCTTAGTTTTGTTTGGTTTTGCTTTAAAAACAGATTGTAAAACACCCAAGCCTTCACTCTGACCATGAATTACAAATTAAAAAAACAAACTTGTCCATTTCTCATTTTGTCAATTTCTACAGTCTACCATTTCAAATTGTAATAACGTTTCATAGAATTGTCCCATTTTCAATCTGTTTTCTGTACTGAATAGCCTTTTTAAATTGCAGTTTAATAATAATAATAATAATAATAATGATAATAATAATATAATAATAATAATAATAATAATAATAATGTATGGAATTTATATAGTGCTGAATCTTGTAAAGCAACAAATCTAAGCGCTCAACATGGTAAGGTAAAGGTGCCCTATAACCTATTTGGTCGTAAGGGAGTGAGGCATCAGAGACCTCAACTTCTCAAGGGGCCAGCATATTGAAGGCAGCGCCCATCTCTTCTCCATCACTGCTGCTTTACCTTTCCTGACCCTAAATAGGTAGGTACCCATTTACAGCTGGGGGAACTGAGGGACTGTAGTGCACAAACGGTCACCCATCCAAGTGGTAACCACACTCGATGCTGCCTAACCTTGGCTGGGGGAAAGCGAGTGCTCCAGCCACTGAGCTATCCAGTCCCCATTGACAACACGTTAACAACTAAAAATTAACCGCCATGTGCGACTTTTCATGTGGGGTAGCGTCACCTATAGCTCTGAGCACCGCTACATCATTCTATAACAACCAAGTCGATCTATTTGGCGACAGCGCGAGGCAGATTTGTAGATTTACAGTCTGGGCAATCTGTAGCCATCACCAATCACAATCGGAACAATTCGCTCTTTGAGAGCTCAGAGTCTGATCCAGTATTGGTCATATCAATCAGTCTTATCTAGAGAGACAGAGACAGAGACAGAGACAGAGCAGAGTCAGAGAGAGAGAAGAGAGAAAGAGGAGAGAGAGAGAGAGAGAGAGAGAGAGAGAGAGAGAGAGAGAGAGAGAGAGAGAGAGAGAGAGAGAGAGATATTGTGTTGCTGGATACCAGAACTGTATCAACTCTATTAATTTTATGACTGATGGCTAAACCACGTCTTTCTTGTGCAGTTTTCTCGTGTGTGTGTGTGTGTGTGTGTGTGTGTGTTGTGTGTGTGGTGTGTGTGTGTGGTGTGTGTGTGTGTGTGTGTGTGTGTGTGTGTGTTTTGTGTGTTGTGGCTCTCTCTCTCTCTCTCTCTCTCTCTCTCTCTCTCTCTCTCTCTCTCCTCCTCTCCTCGCTCGCTCTCTCGCTCTCTCTCTCCCTCGCTCTCTCTGCACTTGATATGCGTGATATCCACAATTTTTCTAGACATCATCTTCTTTTTGTGGTTTGAATATGCTCGATATAGGGATCATAACAATGAATAAGAATAGTCTATGTTATTCTACTTTGATCAGTCATACATCTGTACTTTTTTGTGCATATGCTTTGCCAGTGATATGAATGAAGCCATTGTTCCATTCCAAGCCCAAGAAATGTATTGTGGCCAAGGGTCAATATACTTAAATCATTTCAGAGTTCAAAGATCTTTCTGTTAGCTATGTGATCAGATGATTAAGCGATTCATTTTACTGTCAGTTTTTATTAAATAATGGATGATTGATTGACTGCTTGATTGATTGATTGATTGATTGATTTATTCTTTTATATCGAGGATAATGGAATAAGCAGTTATGTGCTTTTTTTCATCCAGCAACCGTGTCTATGCAGTTTTGTAAAATTTGTCATCCGATTTTGGTTTGTGTGTGTGTGAACATGAGTACGCACTTGTGTGTGTGTGTGTGCATGCGTGCGTGCGTGCGTGCGTGCGTGTGTGTGTGTAGTGTGTGTGGTGAGTGCGTATGTGTGTGTGTGTGTGGGTGAGTGTGTATGTGTGTATGTGTGTGTTCTTTAAACTGGCAGATTCCTTTTCTTTTCCACTAAAGTACCCAGACATCACCTAATCCCCCAGTCACCTCCATGCATAACTATAACTTGACCCTAACCTACGAAAGTAGAGGAAAAACGAGACGTGCATTTGCTGTGTGTTTGGTTAGGGATTTTTTGTGCAAGCACGACTCTCCACATAACGAGGCTGTTACTGATCCACAGTAAGGCTGTTGTCTGTTTTATTTTATTTTTAAAAATATTTTTTGGACCACTTTTAAGTGACAGCAGATTTCTCTGCGTGAAATTCGAGCTGCTTTCCCCGGATAAAGCGCGTCGCCACAAGAGCAGCGCCAGCCATCACCTCTTTGTCTCCCTTCCTGTCTGCAAGTGTATCTGTTTCCCTATCAGAGAGGCTTTTTCTACAAAACTTTGCTAGGGACAACTCTCTTGTTGCCGAGGGTTCTTTTACGTGTGCTAATCATCATTAACACACGAGGCCTCGGTTTATCGTCTCACCCGAAAGACTAGCATCTAGACCACCACTCATGGTTTAATGAATGGGGGAGAAGTTTCGATGCCAAACGGGAATAAAATCACTGCACACTTCCGACCCGGACTTTTCGCTTATTAGGTAGGTGCATTACCTCTAAACCACCGATCCACCTCCCGACCACATTCTGCATCTCCTGTACTACAACCATATCTCCATACCTGGCTGCCTACATATACAATCATTAATTCTTCTTTGATCTATGTCCCTCTGTTTTCCTTCATCAGCTTCTGTCTGTTTCCTAATATCGTTCTCTATGTTTTCTCACCATGCTCCCACCAAATCTCTATTTTTTTCTGTTTCTCATTGTTGTCTTTACATGCGTGTAGGTTTGTCTTCATCTCAGTTAATCTGTTTGTTGTTGTCTATGTTTCTCTCAGTTGAGTACACATACACAAACACCACACACACACACACACACCCACACACACACCCACACCAGCCACACGACGCATTCACGCACGCATTCACGCAAGCATGCGCAGAGAGAGCGAGAGAGAGCGAGAGAGAGAGAGAGAGAGAGAGAGAGAGAGAGAGAGAGAGAGAGAGAGAGAGAGAGAGAGAGAGAGAGAGAGAGAAGAGAGAGAAATTACCCAAATCAAATCACATTCAAATTCAGCTTGCTAAAAGGATTTCTGCCCAGTGTGCATTGCTTTCTCTTTAAGAGCAGCAATAAAGCTTACATTATGTCCTACACAGTTTATACTCTGCACGCTGCCTTGTATTTCCTTCCCTGTTTTATTGGGATGATCAGGCGAAAGTGTGAAGAAGGAGCTGACATTAAGTTTATTTGTTTGTTTCTTTCCTTGATTGTCCCCATTGATTTTTATGGCCTTCTTCATCCACACTTATGTCTCTCTCTGTCCAGTATCAGGTGTTAATCTTTTCAATGGACAGATCGATTTGTCCAGCAGAGGAAGGAAGGAAGGAAGGAAGGAAAAAGAGGTCAGTGCTGCATTTTCCCGCCTTTGTGTTTCTTCTGTGACAGCATGTGAGCCACAGGAAGTGATGAAGTAGGGGTTATGATACATTACAAACGTCACATCCGTCATGCGCAATAGAACGAATATTTTGCATAAAAAGTGCCAGTGTTTTTCAGAGAACTTTCCAGTTGTGTATATTGGGAATTTCTTTATTGATGATTGATCCCAAAGTGTGAATGTCCATATTTATGAAGTATGCATCTGACTGCATGCCAGATCCTGTTTATTTGTTTTATATGCAGAATATTTACGTAAGGGAGTGATTGTGATAAATATTTGTGACTGTGTATGTGTGCATGTGTTTGTGTGGTTGTATGTGCAAATGCGTGTGTGTGTGTGTGTGTGTGGGGGGGGGGGGGGGGGGCTGGACGTGAATGTCCTTGAGATAGAATGTGTGTGCGTGTGCGCACATGCATGTGCACGTGTGTGTATGCATGTATTTAAAAGAGAGAGAGAGGCAGAAGCAGATAAAGACAGAAAGATTGGGAGAGAGGGGGAGACATAGAGATAGACAGACAAATAGACAAACAGACAAACAGACAGACAGACACATAGGCCATTGTGTGCCGGTGGGAACAGATGACAAAATCTACAAAACTGCATAAACACAGGGACTAAATGTAATAAAGCACACACGTGTTTATTCCATTATCCTCGATATAAAAGAACAAAATAAATAAATAAAACAAATGAATAATAAATAAAAACTAAAAACACACAGAGAGAGGTTTTTTTCTTTACCCAGATCAAATCACATTCAAATTCAGCTTGCGAAAAGGATTTCTGCCCAATGTGCATTGCTTTCTCTTTAAGAGCAGCCATGAAACTTCTGTTATGTCCTACACAGTTTATACTCTGCATGCTGCCTGGTATTTTCTTCCCGGTTTTCCTGGGATGATCAGGCAAAAGCATAAAGGAGTTCACATAAAGGTTTGTTTTTTGTTTGTTTCCTTGATTTTTTTCCCTCGTCGATTTCTTTTTCCCTTTTTTATCTGCCTGCACCTATGGCTCTTCAGCCCCATATCAGGTGTCAATCTTTTCAAGGGACAGATCGATTTTCCAGCAAGAAAAGAAGAAGAAAAAGGTAAATATTGCATTGTTCCACCTTTGTGTTTGTGCTGCGACAGGATGTGAGCCGCAGGAAGTGATGAAGTGTGAGGTTATGACGCAGTAAAAACCCAGCAGAATGAAGATTTTTGCATAAAAACTGCTGGTGTTTTTTGAGAGAGTTTTATAGAGGGTGCATATTGTTCATTTGTTTATTGGTGAGTTGATCCCAATGTGTGAATGTGCATGTTTATGAAAATTCATCTGACTCCCAAATCTTGCTTTTTGTTTTGTATGCAAAATATCCACGTAAGGAAGTGATGGTGTGAATACTTGTGTATGTGTATGTATGGATGTGTATTTGTGTGTTTTCATGTGCAAATGTATGTGTGTGTGCATGTGTAAAGGGGCGTGTGCTGGAGATAAGGTGTCTGTATTTAATTGTGAGTGTGTGCGCGCATGCATGTGCACATGTGTGTATTTGTATGTTTGAGAGATAGAGAGACAGACAAACAGACAGACAGACAGAAAGATAGAAAGAGACAGACACAGACAGAGGAAAAGACACAAAAGACAGAGGCATAGGGAGAGAGAGTTTTTTTCCTTTTCCCAAATCAAATCACATTCAAATTCAGCTTGCTAACAGGATTTCTGCCCAGTGTGCATTGCTTTCTCTTTAAGAGCAGCAATAAAGCTTACATTATGTCCTACACAGTTTATACTCTGCATGCTGCCTGGTATTTTCTTCCCTGTTTTCCTGGGATGACCAAACCAATGCGTAAAGAAGGATCTGACATTAAATTTATTTGTTTTTTTCTCTCCTTCAGTTTCTTCCACATCGATTTTCATCTCATTTCTTTTTTCCACAACTATGTCTTTCCTAGTTCAGTATCAGGTGTTAATCTTTTCAATGGACAGATCGATTTGTCCAGCGAGGAAGGAAGGAAGGAAGGAAAAAGAGGTCAGTGCTGCATTTTCCCGCCTTTGTGTTTCTTCTGTGACAGCATGTGAGCCACAGGAAGTGACGAAGTACGGGGTTATGACGCATTACGAACGTCACATCCGTCATGCGCAATAGGATGAATATTTTGCATAAAAACTGCCAATGTTTTCGAGAGAACTTTATCGAGGGTGTATAATGTCCGTATCTTTATTGTTGGGTTGATTCAAATGTGTGAATGTGCATATTTACGAAGTATGCAGCTGACTGCATGCCAAATCCCGCTTATTTGTTTTGTATGCAGAATAGTTACACAAAGCAGTGATTGTGTGTACATTTATGTATGTGTATGTATAACTGTGTTTAATCTGGTTGCATTGTAAACGTTTGTGTGTGTGTGTGTGTGTGTGTGTGTGTGTGGTGTGTGTGTGTGTGTGTGTGTGTGTGTGTGTGTGTGTGTGTGTGTGTGTGTGTGTGTGCCTGTCTGTCTATCTGTGTGTGCGTGTGCGCACTGAGATATGTGTATGATTGTGTGTGTGCGTGTATTTGTGTTTGTGTATGTATGTGCACGAGCGCAGTTGTGTGTATATGTGTGTGTGAGAGAGAGAGAATCACACACACACACATTTTACTCACACATATATAATTTTACCCAATTCATACCTTATTTTCCGTCCACTAAACGGAATCTGCCCTGTGCATTTTTTTTCTCTTCAAGGGAAGCAATGACAGGTTGTTTTTTACCTTCAGATGTTGCGCTCTGTATTATTGATCAATTTTGTTTTGTTTTGTTTTTTTGTTTTGGAGGATCAGTGAAGAGATATGGTGAAGAAGGAGCTTACACGAAATATGTTTGTTTTTTTGCTTGTTATATATTTCCTTTGGTTTCCCACCGATTTCTATTAGCCTTCTTGTATTCTCATCTGTGTCTTTCCCACCCTAGTGCCAGGTATTAATCTTCTTAACGAATAGATCGATAGCTTTTTCAAGAAAGAAGAAGCAAAGAGTGTCAATGCAGAATTTTTCTCTCATTTGTGTTTCTGCTGTGACAAGGTGGGAACGACATGGAGATCTGAAGTATGGTATGGTGAATTACAAATGTCCATTATTTCCACCGGGTTGGTTATCTTCGGTGTGAGCTGCAAGTGTTTGGCAACAATTTCCGAGCACTTGAAAGAGTAGGCCATTTGTGCCAGTGAGAGTAGATGGCAAAATCTACAGAATCACATGCGCACAGGGACTGGATGTGAAAAACACACATGAGTGCCTAGTCCATTATCCTCGAAAAAACATGATTTCTTAAATAGATGAAAAGATCAATACAGAATATTTGTCTTTTACTCATGTGCTTGATCCAAAGACGTGTATATGAATAATCATAAAGTATGCATCAGACTCTCAAGTCTGTTCTTTTGAATTGCATGTTGCAGGTTATTCATATTAGTGAGTGAATGGTTGAATAAGGGAATGATTATGTCCTGATGTTGTGTGTGTGTGTGTGTGTGTGGTGCGTTCGTGCATTCGTGTGTGCGTGTGGGTTTGTGTGTGTATGTGTGTGTGCTCCTCTGTGTGTGTGCTCTTATGTGTGTGTGTGCTTCAGTAACACCCGAAAAAAGTAAAGGTAGAGAATGCTATTAGCGGCTAACAGGTCATGATAATGATTCCAAGGACTGGACATCCAGGCCAAAACTGCACATGGCAAGAATTCCTCCTTCAGTGACTCTTCAATGTATCCCCGTAGCACAGCTGTGATGATAGTAGAACACTCTCTTCTGACCTCTATGTAATGAATAAATGAATCAACAATTTCTAGGGTACATAAAAACCTCCACACAGAGATCCACCAAAACAGGGTAGAAATATTGTCTACCAAGACATCAGTCTCCAAACAGTTTCTTCAGACCCCTGTCTGTATCTCTAGCAGATAGGAACAACATTCGTCTCTTGTGTTCCCGGTAGTAACATTAGTCAGGTACCGTATCGGGGACGGGATAGCCTAGTGGTCAGAACATTGCGCTCGCAATCTGACGACCCGGGTTCGATTCCCGTTCAAGGGGATATTTTCCCCTGGAGTTAACATCAGTGCAGACTCCACTCTCCCCCAAAATCCTTCGGATGAGACTATAAACCGAGGCCCCGTGTGCGAACGCACGCAGAACATCGTGCGCGCACGTTAAACCCTGTTCCACTTTTCGTAAGAGTTGGCCATTGTGTGCCTGTGGGAACAGATGACAAAATTTACAAAACCGCATACACACGGGATGTAAAAAAAGCACATAAGTGCTTATTCCATTATCTTCGATATAAAAGAACACACACACAAACAATACCGGTCCCTTGTGTCCCCATGTAAGCAAAAGATACAGGAGAAGAAACACAGCTGCGTGCTGCCAACGTTAGGCGCAGTAAGACCCAAAAGAAATCTTGTAGTTGGGTTTTAAAAAATTATCCTGGCTTCCTCTGCGCAAGATGTCGATTTCTCTGTCTTTGAGCAGGTCGTCATTGACCTTCAGTTCTGTCAGCATGGCTCTACCTTTTTTGTTGTGCGTTGAAGAGGGGATCAGGGGGGATTATCCACGCACTTTGATGATGACGGTGTCTTCTTCTTTCTAGAGGGATGGGTGGCTTGAAGTGGGCATTATGCTGATCTAAGTGGGAAGGTGAGGGTGGGGTGGGGTAGGGGTGGGCGGAGGAGACAGAGAAGGAACAAGGTTTTATGTATGACAAAAAGGTATTTGAAATGAACAATGTTTACTGCATCCACATCTATGTTTTTGCATGTTAAGAGAGAGAGAGAGCGAGAGAGAGAGAGAGAGAGAGAGAGAGAGAGAGAGAGAGAGAGAGAGAGCGAGAGAGAGAGAGAGAGAGAGACAGACAGACAGACAGACAGACAGACAGACAGAAACAGATACAGATACAGAGACGGAGAAAGACAGACGGCAGCACGCACACTCACACACCACACACACACACACACACACACACACACACACACACACACACACACACACACACACACACACACACACACACACACACACACACACACACACACCAGAGAGAAAGACAGAGAGAGAGAGAGGGGGGGGGGGCAAAGAGACAGACAGACAGAGAGTCAGAGAGAGACAAAGAGAGACAGAGAGAGAGAGAGACAGAGAGAGAGAGAGGGAGAGATACGGAGAGAGATAGATAGAGATTATTTCTGGAACGTTTTCACTCATCTGACTTCAAAACAAATTCCAAACAGAATGTCTTAACAATGTAAGAAGAGCCTGGGTTTTAAATATTACGTATTTTCGTAAAAATTATTTTTTCATGCAGTTTTTGTGGTCATCTTTGCTAAAGCGACTCTGGATTAGCATTTGGATAAGAGCTGAGGAAAACGGAGGGGGTGTGGGTGTTATGATCAAATAACAGGATTATAATTATCATTGACCACTATGGTTTCAGGAATTAAAAAGTTAATGGGTATCTATATGTATTCCTTCGCTATTAGTAATCCTAGTTATTTAGTCCTTTACATGACTTGATATTGTCAACCTGACAATCATCATCATCATCATCATCATCATCATCATCATCATCATCATCATCTCATCATCATCATCATCATCATCATTATAAGCAGCAGCAGCAACAACAGCAGCAGCAACGGCATCATCATCACCATGATTATTATCATCACCATAACTACCACCCCCTATCATCATCACACGATTGTCACCATTATCGTGATTATTGGCTGAATTCTTCGATACATTTCTATGACCAAAGATTAACTTTGAACTTCAGCTTCCTTGTGGTCAAAACTGCTTAACACCATCGATCTTCACTTATACGCTTAGCTAATACACATGCAGAACACAAACATGTTCAGAACGTCAGTCAAGTCTGCTCACTCACTTCCACACTGTACACTGTTCCATTCCATGTAAAGATGTCAGAACTATAATCAGCTTTCTTCTGGGCTCTGCCAGAAACTATTCACATTTGTGTTCCCCAACATGACCATCATTGCCGCAGTCGTAATGACTACCATCAAAATAAGGACCGTCATTTACTTTGCAGACGACTTCATAACCACAGACGATGTCTACAACCTGCATTCAACAAGACACCAAGGGTGTGTACCATTTACTGGACTAGTGACGTCACAGCTGATGATGTTGTCCCCCCTCCCTCCCTCCTCCTCACCCTTCCCACCCTCCCCAGACAGGCGTGCCGTGACCTCAGTGATGGAAGGAGAGGTCAGGGAAGGAGCAGGGGGCAGCAGTCCAACAATAACTGTTCCCTGTCTGTTTGACTGTCTGTTCTGTCAGGGCTGGTCCACTGCAATACAACACAACACAGTACAGCAAACACAACACAACAACACGACAGAACACAACATATCACAACACATCACATCGCAACACTAAAAAACAAAAAACACGACAAAACACATAAAAAACAAACACATAACAATAAAAACAAAGTAAGAAAAGACAGCAAAACCCACAACACATACATCACAACAAACCCCCAAACAAAGTACAGTACAGCACAGCAAACCCATCAAATAAAACCCCCAAACACAACAAAATAATCCCTTTTTCGCCTTCCCCTGGCTACTTTCTGTGTCGTTGTAAATTTGGGAGCGGGGAAATTAGAAGAGAGGGGGACTGGTGGCAATGGTGGTGTAGTGGGTTTGAGGAAGTGCTTCAAATTTGTTGAATACAATTTCCTGCCAAAAAGAAGATATCTTTTTATTATGCGGTGCAGTAAGTAACAGCAAGAAAAAAGGGGCACGAGAAAAAGAGTGGGGCAGGAAAAAGAGCAATGTCTCGTATGAAGAAAGCTAGGTTTGCAGGAGATTATTTGAAAAAGCTGGAGAACAACGAACTTCTGTGAGGGCAGACCAGTTTTTTACACGTAATCTGACTTTTTAGTTTTTTTGGGCAGAACAAAGGAAACCCCAACCAACAAAAATTCCCCCCTTAAAAACATAAAAAACATGAAAACGGTTAGCAAACAAACAAAAAATAAATAAAACAAACAAAAAAAAACCCCTACAATAAACAAAAATAACCCAAAAAAGTACACTGCAAAAAAACCCGCGACATAACACAGACAGTAAGTATGAACGAGTGGAAATTTAAAAAATAAGTTTTTTTCAAGTGTTTTTCAAGGTGAACGTTACAAAAAACATAAAAAGCAACAGTGAAACAAAAATCAACACCAACATAAGCCCCTACTTACTGAAGCCTACCAACTGCTGATAATATTGTTTGTACAACATCAACAAAATTAACATCTCTACTGTACAAGTCTTTAGCAACGCAAAAGCTTCAGCCAGGCAACAGACTTGCCGAAGTTTTGAACGGCTTTCAGTTCCCCTGCACATTACCCATTCTCCTTCCGCACCACCCCTGTCAATGGACCTTTCAGTCCAGGAAGCTGGCTGCAGCCCCTGAGGTACTCCACACTTCCAGAGAGCTAGTGTGCCTGCCACTTCAGCCCCTGTAATCATAACTTGAATGACTTTCCTCCAGCCTCTATAAAATCGATCAGTCTATGCTTAATCCCTCTTATTCTCCTCTGTATTTTCTACTTCAATGAAGGAAGTGAAGGTGTGAGCACAGCTAGAGAGGAGATTTTCTTAGCTTCATAGCATACCCAGAGAATATGACAATTTTTTTCAGCATCTATAATATAAATTTTTTCTACTATACGCAACTGTTTTTACTGATTGGAAAAATCGACTCTTTTATCTAAATGGTTTACATTTCATGTTAAATACTGTTGACGCTTTTTTCAAATATAGAGAAAAAGTCAGAAAGCAATGACGTTCAAAAGAAGTTAGAGTTCCTAATGTGTTAAACCCCTCACAGAAAAGTTAAAAGTATTAACTGTGAAGGCAAGCAGCACTTGTATCCAGCTCATTATTGTTTTGCCTGATTTCTGGTCGTTTCACTTTGTACTTGGTAAATACTCAATTATGGCAATCCTTCCTAAACATTTTCTTTCAGAATGCAAACTGCATCTCCCCTTCCGCTTTTTATAACGATGCTTTTCCTGACGGTTGATCTTAGAACACATTCAACGCTAAACACAGTAGCTACATAAAAAAATCCGGCAAGTCCTGAGCAGTACAACCAATCATAAGACTTTAAGTATTTCCTGCCTGCTTCACAAGAGAAACGGTTTCTCTGGGCAGATCTTGAAAGACAAAAAGAAGTTTTAATATGTTGGACTGGGTTCTGAAACTACTGAAACTTTCTCTTCAGCCCAAGAAATTGCAAGACTTAACAACTGGCTTTGCTCTGTGCGCCTTCTCCCCTTTCTCTGAGGACCCAGTATGTGATGAGAACCATCAAAATGAGGATGGGGACTGACAAAGCTATTTAGCGCAGATGTCTGAGACTTAAAAATGCACTTAGATCGCAGCGCATTTTACAGAAAGTGCACGTAACTACTGATGGTATTAATTGCCTTTGTCAAGCAAAAGGTCTGTAGCAAGTATCATAGCTGACTGTTGGCAAAGGTCTTGATCTGAGAGAGAGAGAGATAGAGAGATATTTTTATTTAGATACTTCATGTAATACCACACCCTCTGCATCATCTCACATGTGAAAATCAAGTGGCAGGAGAGTCTGAAAGAACTGCAAGAGCCACATTTACTGTAAAAGGCATAACCTCTCATGGATGTTGATTCAGGTGTACAGGTTTGCAGAAAGAATGTGGACACTGATTCTGGCAAGAGAACCTTTCTGGCTATTGATACTGTCAGTTCAGTCCTGTGGAGTTGTAAGTGTTCTTTCTATACATGCACTGCATGTGTTCCATCTAAAGACTGCAGTCTCAGTTCTTAGTTATAGTTGTTATCAGGAGATAACTAAAAGCCAACCATGTCACCATGAGAACTAACATCAAAATGAATGCTTGAACAAACATTGTTAAATTTCTGAATGAAAAGAATGTCAAAGTATTAGGTTATTTGTGTTTGACTTGTGACTCCTGAACTTTACATTACGTATTCATCAGCTAGAAAGGCATTTTTTAATACTCACTTGATCATTTCAATTTAATTCTTTCTTCTGGTGAGAACACACTAGACCAGTCATGCTGGGTTTATTTATGTATGTCTTTTCATCAGTCTACACATCACATTTGAATATAGTAGATCTATGTAGTGATCTGTCACTTCGGTTTATAGGACCATGTATTGTTCTGAACAACATCTCCGCTTAAACCAGAACATCTGAATCATCCGGCTAAAACCCTTCCAGATCTTTGCACAGAGGTCAGCTCCCCACAGCCCAGATGATAGCCGATACCTTCCTGCAATCCTTTGTCCATACATCACTGCCGCCATATTGACCTACATCCGGGAAGCAGATTTTGCAGATTCACAGAATGAGCAACACTGAGCCCTTTTTTTCTATCAAAACTAGAGCTGCTTAATCTGTCGAGCATGCAGTCTGAATCAACAGCAGTTGTATCAAGCGGTTTCATTCTCTGTGCTTTGCTTAATTACCTTGATCTGTGTGAACAGGGAACTGTTCGGTGATTATACCCACATAACACTGCTCTCTCTCACATACACACACACACACACACGCGCGCGCGTGCGCGCGCACACACATACACGCGCACACACGCACGCACACACACACACAGAGTGAGAAAGAAATAGAAAGAGATTGAGACAGGGACTAATAGCCAGACAGGCCACAAGACATACAAACACTGACACTGAGAATGAAAAAGCTCATGCAAAGCAACAGCTGTGCCACAGCTATAATTGTCATCAAAAAGCTCTTCAGCACGGGTTCTACTCTACCTTCATATCACCTTGAGGATGATGAACTATCGAACACAGGCTATTGGCTACAATGTTGAAGTTCCCAGAATCTTCAGTATTAATATTCCAGGTACCTCAGCCCTGTTACCATAACTTGAGTGACTTTCCTCCATTCTGTCTTCTGCAAATTGTTTTGCTGAAGCATAAAGTCACTGTCCCTCTCCTTCAACACTCTGCTTCCTGTCTGATAAAGAATCTAAATGTGTGGGTACAACCAGGTATTAGTTTTCTTTAAGCTAACTCTCAAACAAACTAATATAGCTTCTTTGTAATCTAGAATAATTTATTTCTATTGTAATACAATAGAATACAAAACATGTGGGGAGTAAACCCAATCAAAAAATCCGACCTGGAGAGGGATGGGCTCCGCCAGGTTTGATTTGCCCAAGATACACCCATGAAAAAGACAGCCAGAATCTCCATACCGGATCGGTCGTCGCCCGGGTTACCAAGGACCGCGCCTTCTGTTGCTCATCAGGACAGATGTCGAAAGTATGCTACTGATGTAAAACGCAGCAAAATTCGTGCCAGAAACAACACCATCATTGGCACATGGAATGTACGGACACTAAGAGCTGCAGGCAAAGTGGAAGAACTGACACATGAGATGTCCAGATATCAATGGCACATCCTTGGGATCTGCGAAGTCAGGTGGAAAAACATGGGAGAAACAACGACCCAGGAAGACCACAAATTATACTACAGTGGAAAACAGGATAAACATGAACACGGCGTGGGGTTTCTCGTTCACAAAGACACCGTGAACACCGTCATGAGCTGTCAGCCTGTGTCCAGCAGACTTATTACCATCCGCCTGAGAGCAACCCCCTTTAACATAACTATAGTACAGGCATACGCCCCTACATCAGACTGCACAGATGAAGCCGTAGAAGAATTTTATGACCAGCTACAAGAGGTTCTGAATCAAACTCCCAAGAAAGACATCCTCGTTGTGCAAGGTGACTGGAACGCCAAGGTAGGAGAAGATGCATGGAAAGACTGGGAGGGCGTTTGTGGGCCACATTGTAATAACCAATCAAATGAAAGAGGCTTGAGACTCCTGGAGTTTGCCAGTAACAACCACCTCCAGCTAGTGAATACACTTGGCCCACACAAGAAATCCAGAAAATGGACATGGCATAGCCCAAATGGAGAACACCACAACCAAATAGATTACATCATGGTGAGTCTAGCGTTAACATCGCACAGACACGAAGTTTTCCAGGAGCAGACATAGGGAGTGATCATGATCTTGTGATGATGACTTTCCGACTACGTCTAAAGAAAATCCACAAGCGGAACAACATCAGGATCAAATTTGACCTCGAGAAGCTGAAGGACCCAGAGGTATTAGAAATTTTTCAAGCAAGGATAGGTGGAAAGTTCGCAGCACTCACTGTGATAGACTCAGACATAGATGCACTGACGAATAGTTTCAATACAGCAGTGACTGAAACAGCAAGCGAGCTTCTTGGCAAACACCGACCAGTCAAAAAACCATGGGTCACACCTAACATCCTACAACTATGCGACAAGCGTAGAGAGTTGAAGAAAAAGAAAAATGAAACAAAAGAAAGAGCAGAACAATATAGGGCAGTCAACAAAAGAATCAGGAAGTCCATGACGGAGGCAAAAGAGAAATGGATCGGTGAGCAGTGCCAAGACATTGAAGAGAACATCAAGAAAAACAATAGCAAGAAAGCATATCAGCTGGTGAAAGACCTGACTAGCACGAAACAGAGAAAAGTTTAACAATCCAAGACAAAAATGGGAAGTGTCTCACTTACGACCAGGATATTCTGAACAGATGGACAGAATACTGCTCCGACCTGTATAACTATAGAACCGCAGGAGATCCAGAAGTCCTTAATGTACCCGAAAGCAAAGACACAGACAGTCACCCTATCCTCCGAGAAGAAGTGGAAACAGCAGTCCGATCGCTGAAAAAGGGAAGTCAGCAGGGGCTGACAACATTCCAGCTGAGTTGGTCCAAGCTGGAGGGGAAGCCATGATCAGCGCCCTACTAAGAATCTGCAACAAGATCTGGCAGATAGGAAAATGGCCAACACCATGGACACAGTCACTCATCATCACCCTCCCCAGAAAGGAAATCTACAACAATGCCATAATTACCGCACAATCAGCCTCATATGTCACCCAAGCAAGGTTCATGCTGCAGATAATATTGAATAGACTGAAGCCACAAGCAGAGACCATCATTGCTGAGGAACAAGCAGGTTTCAGAGCAGGGCGCAGCACAACAGAACAGATATTCAACCTCAGAATACTATGTGAGCGGTACCTTCAACATCAACAAGACCTTTACCACGTATTTATCGATTTTAAGAAGGCATTTGACAGGCTGTGGCATGCAGCTTTGTGGGCAACCATGAATTTGTACAGCATCAATGCAAACCTGATCAGAGTCATCAAACAGCTGTACAGCGAGGCCCACAGTGCAGTGTACTACAACAACAACATTGGAGAATGGTTTCAAACAACAGTTGGAGTAAGGCAGGGCTGTCTACTCTCACCCACTCTTTTCAACATCTTCCTTGAGAGAATCATGGCTGATGCACTGGAACATCATGAAGGATCAGTCAGCATTGGTGGCAGAATAACGATCACAAACCTCCGCTTCGCAGATGACATTGATGGAATAGCAGGATCAGAAAAAGAGCTTGCCAGCCTAACAGAACACTTGAATAAGGCCTCCAAAACTACGGCATGGAAATCAGTGCAGAGAAGACCAAACTGATGACTAATAACACCAACGGCAATTAGCACTGATATCAGGGTTAATGACCAGAAGCTGGAAACAGTTCAAGCTTCAAGTACCTGGGAGCCATTGTATCAGACCAGGGATCAAGCCAGAAGTAGTATGCAGGACTGCACAGACAATAACAGCTTTGTCAAAACTAAACACCATCTGGAGAGATAAGAATATCTCACTTATCTCCAAGATCAGACTAATGCGCTCCCTTGTCATATCCATATTTCTGTATGCCTGTGAATCATGGACCCTGACTGCAGATTTGGATAGAAGAGTACAGGCAGTGGAGATGAGATGCTTTCGGAGACTCCTTGGCATCTCTACAAAGACCACATAAGCAACGAAAGCGTGCATAACAGAATCCAGCAACCATTGGACCCTATGAGAACCTTCTAAACGATCGTGAAAAAGCGTAAAAATTAAATGGTATGGGCATGTCACACAAGTTCCCAAGGAATTACAAAGACAGTTTTGCAAGGCACTGTCCAAGGAGGAAGAAGAAGAGGCAGACCAAGGAAGAGCTGGGAGGATAACATCAGCGAATGGACAGGCCTAGAACTCAACAAAACCCTGAGAAAGGCAGAACAGAGAGAGGAATGGAGGGAACTGGTTGTTGAGTCTTTGAGGGTGCCCCCACGGTCGTCAGACTACGGGACAGATAGATAGATAGATAGAATACAATAATGTTGTCGCTGGTTGACTGGACAGTTAGTTTTTGCTTAGGTTAGTCGCCTAAGTTTACATATCAGTTTTAGCGGCATTGATGTTTATGAAAAATTAAAAAAATGCATAAGAAGGTCATATGAAGATAGAACTCAGGGCGTGTGAAATGGCTTACGGAAAGGCTGAAAGTATCAAACCTGAAGGCAAGCATTCATATTGCTATTATAGCACTCTCTTTGTTTCATTGCACTCCTGACAAATATTGAAACATCATGACACTATTCAACAAGCTTCCTTCCCAAAACTTACTTCCCTTCTTTATTTATTAAACTTTTGGTGGGTCTATTTTGGGAAATATGTGAGAGCTAAAAGCAGACTGAGGGGCATGAGTAATGACAGTCAAACTCCCTACCAGTGCAACCAATCACCAGGCTTACAACATTTCCTGTTGACGTCAAAAGAGAAAGATCAGTTTTTCCAGGCATGTTTTACAGGAAATAAGTCAAAAGTTTCAATAAGTTTGACTGAGTTTTGAAACTATTTGAACTTTCGGTTCAACTCAGCAAGTCTCAGACCGTAACAAGATTTCTGGCTTGCTCCATGGAGATTTTTTGTGTTCTCTCAAGACGGAGTATGTGACAAGTATGTCAAAGAGAAGCCGACGGCTTTGACCATGCTCTTTCAAAGCAGAGATCTGTGTATGGAATGCACTGAGATTGCAGGTTCAGCGGAAAGTGTATGTAGTTATTGGTGGTATTGACTACCTTTCTATAGCAAGCAGTTGGTGTCCAAAATCACAGCTAACACTGAATATAATATAAAAAAATGCATGCAAAGGGAAATGGTTGTTGTAGTTAAATATTATCTTAAGAATTTTTTTGTTCCTAGATGGATGGCTTGATAAAAAAAGGAAATACATTGCTTATTCTATGTATCAACTGAAAATAACAATTTGACATGATTTGACTTGGCATGAAGTTTCTTAAAATGAATGCTGTCTCTGTTTCTGTCTGTGTCTATCAAGTGGTATCCCTGTTTATGTCACTCATTCTATGTCTGTCTGTCTGTCTGTGTCTGTCTGTGTCTGTGTCTCCTCTGCCTCCCCCTCTCTCTATCTATCAATCTTTCTCTCTCTCTCTACCCCTCCCCATCTCTCTATATCTCTCCCCTCTCTCTACCTATCAATCTATCTCTCCCTACCCATCTCTATCTTTCTCTATCTTCCTATCTATCTCTAGATACACACACACATATATGTATATATACATATTCACAGACATACATACATATATATATATATATTTTTTTTATATTTGATCTTTTATATCGAGGATGATGTATGTATTATGTATGTGTGCATGTGTGTATAAATAGATAGATAGACTGACTGATTGATTTTTGTCATTGCCTTTAACAGTCCAGGTATCACTTCAGAATGATAGCACTGTGCTTTTATCCAGCATTGTGTTGCCTTCGGTCATACAAATAACAACCACATAGTACTGTTCAGAACAGTGCACACAACCAATACAGAACATCAGTTTCAGTCATCCCCATTCCATCTACATCTCGGCAAACAGCCCAGCCTCCCACAGCCCAGAAAACCACAGGTCAGACATTGCTGCCATCCGATGTTCATAGATCACAGCCGCCATGTTGACCTACATCCGGGAAGCAGCAGGAGGCAGATTTAACAGATTCAGGGACTGAGCAGCACTGAGCCCTTTTCCATCAGAGCCAGACACAGCTCAGGGTTTCTGAGCATGCAGGCTCAGCCAGAATTAGCCTTGTCAACCAGACTCATCAGCTGTACCTCACCAAAAATATGACTTTTTCTGTTGATTTGAACTAGGGACTGGCTGGTGATCACACTGTTTACGTTTCTCTTTGTCTTGCTGTATTTTTCTTTCTCTGTCAGTCTGTCTTTCCTCTCTGTGTGTCTGTCTGTCTGTCTCTGTGTATCTCTCTGTGTGTCTGTCTGTCTTTGTCTCTTGCTCTCTCTATGTGAGTGCGTGCATGCGTGCGTGTGTGTATGTGAGTGTGAGTGTACGTGCGTGCGTGTATGTGCACACAAGCAGGTGTGTGTGTGAGTGCATGTGTGCGTGCATATGTGTGTGTATGTGTTTGTGTGTGTTAAAAGAAGACAAAACTAAAGGAATTATGCTGCGACCTTCCAGCCCATAATCCACAGCACTAACCCCTGCATCATGGCAGCTGGCTGTCTGACACTGTCGTTTAGCACACAGCACACCCAGACAACATATAATCCCCTACTCCTCCCATATCAAACTTCAGCCATCCCCTTTGCAGGGAAAGAGGGAGAAGTGCGTGATGGTGGTATCACTGTACCACAGCCTGTGACGTCACCCTGCTGGCTGTGCAGTGCTCTTCAATCGTCTGCCTCTTATCTCCGCTTTTCCTCTTTCACAGTGTAAGGATGTGTTTACCACAGCTTGAAACTTTTGTATGTTGGCACGTGGGTCACTGTACTTCTTTCTGCGTGTTTTTGTGGGTGCTTCGATCTGGTTTTTCTGCTTTCTTTCTCTTTTTTTTGTTTAGGGATTTCTGGTTAAATCAGTATTGATCTGTTTGTCCAACCATTTGTCTTTCTCTTACCCTTGTCTTTTTTTAAAATCTTTCTGTCTGTCTGTTTGTCTGATGTGTCTGTCTGTTTGTATGGCTGCCTGCCAGCTTGTCTGTCTGTCTATCTGGGTACCTGCATGCCAGCCAATGTAGCTATCGGCTCATCTGCATATCCTGTATTAATTTTGTGTGTGTGTTTCTATATGTTTGTGTCTTTAAATGCTTCTATCTCTCTTCTGGCATCGCTTTCATGATCTCTGTCTTGGTAGCCTGTCTTTCCATTTTATTCTGTTTGTCTGTCTGTCTGAATGTCTG
>CM054135.1:73837064-73839564 GCA_028751875.1 Rapana venosa
GCTCAACGAAATGCATAGGCCTCTATTAAAAAATCACCCAAACAACAACAACAACCGATACCATGTTCCAGCATCCATCTTTCTTTCCTTGCCCCTTCCGCACAAAGGAAAAAATTAATAATAATAATAATAATAATAATAATAATAACCATAATAATCATAATAATCATAATAATAATAATGATAATAATGATAATAATAATATAGTAATGATAATGATAATAATAATAGTAATAATAACAACACTATTCTCATCATAGTGTTGTTTTAATACTTTATTGTGTTCTCAGCTCATTTAAGTTATGTCCAGTATCAAGTACATTGATATTATTTGCAGTTTTTGTGAAAAACAAACAAACAAACAAAACAAACAAACAAACTAATATGTGGAAAGAAAATTCAGCAGGATAAACTGAAAGATAGTAACAAAATGGGGAAGGTTCACCAATTTGGATATCCAGAATGAGTTATGACCACGCTATCAGAACATACACAATCATCAGTATTTTTGTAGTAAGCTTTAAGAACATAACCATTAATATGAAAAACAAGTCCACCCACCATCATTCTTTTTTGGTCAGCACTCCGCGAAATATATGGATGATCAGACCTGCCACAAACGAAACATCAATATGTTCCTGCTATACAAAACATACAACTAAATGAAAAACTGGTGCTCTCGAAATATTACAAGTCTATTCATTTGCAACAGTACTGGATTCAGCAATCTGCTTATGACAGTGTTAGTTTGTCTTATGACCGCTGTCCTCTACAAATAATAATCATCAGGGGTTTTTGTGTGGTTCTTTTGCCTTTAAATGCTTTGTTTAACACTGCTTAGGGGCTGTGGTTTGTCTTATTACTATACTCATCCACAATACTGAGTCTGTTTTATGTATTCTCTCTAGGACATATCTTCAACATTATTTTTTTCCCCAGGGATCGTGTCTTTGTGTTTGGGGAGGGTGTTTATCTGGGTTTACAGCCTCAGACCATCAAACATAATTTTTATGGTGAACGTGCGTGTGTATGTATGCAGGCGATTGGAGCTGTGGCTGTGGATGGAGCGGGGTGCGGATGTCCGCGTGGTTTTGAAGGCGTGGGTGATGTTTGACAAAGGAAATCGTTATACTTGATTGTTTCTGCTTTTTTCTGGTTTTGCTACAGATAGTGTGAAAAATTCGAAGGCTCTGAAACTTTCTGTATTTGTACTATGTTGATAAAAAAAGGAAAATAGATGCAATCAAAATGTATATAAAACGTTTACTATCAAAGATATACAATGCATCCATCTTTATCGTTCATCAGAACAAAACTAGAATTGACAAAAATAATTGTGGCAAAATGTGATTCTCTAAAACATAATGTATGACATTGAATTTTAGGACAAATCTGATGGGAAATGACATCTCTTTATAGCATATATTCACCAACTCTGTACTATTCTTTTGTCGCTTCGTGATTAGTCCACTTCGTATTTATTTTATTTAGCTAGGCTGCTATCGAGGTTTACTTCTGGCCACTTTATTTTTTCCATGTTAGAAACCTGTGTTTATGATTAGATAAGATTCTGTCTTTGTTTTCTTTGCTGACCGTTGCTAGAGGTTCAAGGTCATAATATAGTAGCCAGTTTTGATTTATGTGCATTTCTACTAAACTGTTCATCTATAAAAACATCACTGTATTTCTTTGTTTTAAGTGAGCACTTAGTGTACATATCAAAAGGCACTCAGTGCAATGTCAAAAACCCGTAACTTATTGCGTTTAGGAAATGAAAAAAGAATTTCAACAACCTGTCTTTTTTTCTTTTAAAGAGATATCAGTGCACCATATATGTGCACAGTTTACTGACACACCATTCTCTACATTTCCCTTTGCCGAAAAAGTCCTTGAGAATGGTCAAATAGTTGACTGTTTGCAACAGAGCTCTTCCATATGAAGTGCAGAGGAGGAGGAGAGGAGAAGCACTGAGTGGTCCAGACAATGAAAACCCATTAGCGCCATCCCGCTTCTCCCACTGGGGCCCGGGCTTTGTGGTGACTGACTGACTGTTCGGAAACCATCTTCCCTCTGTGAAAGAAACAGAAGAAGAGAATTAAGTCTGCAGATCCGCACAGAGTAAAGTCTTGAAGATATGTGACTTGTAAAGCCCAAGTAATGGATTTGACATCAGCAGTGTGTGTGGGTGCATGGTAGTGAGTGTGTGATGGGTGCAGTGGGTGATGTGGCAGTGGTGGTGATGGTGGCAGTGGTGGTGTGGTGGTGGTGGGGTGCAGTGGTGGTGATGGTAGGTGATGGTTGGGTGCTGTGATGGTAGAGGTGATGATGGTGATCATAGTGGGGGTGGTAGTGGCGGGGGTGGTGAGGATAGTGTTGATGGCGATTGTGTAGTCCCTTCTGTTACAGAGGTGATGGTGTTGGTAATGGTGGCTGCATTAGTGGTGACGGTAACAGTTGGAATAGTAGCGGAGAAAGCAGTGTGTATGATGTTTACAATAGT
>CM054135.1:73849564-73862064 GCA_028751875.1 Rapana venosa
TTCTGCGAATAAAAACCCTGCTCCTGACATGTTTTGTTCCACAGCCATTTCACAGCGATACCTTATTTTCTGCATGACTTGAAGTGAAGCGCAAGGGTGGAAAGTATGCAATTACCAAGTCAACTCAAGTCAAAATGACCTTTATTGAGGGTAAAAGATTAAGTTTATAAACTTTTTTTTCATCCTGCCCTCAATTATGAGGCAGTGATAAAAGTTATGTCGTGGATTTGATCTAGATAGACAACCAAGGTGTTGAATTACCTATAAAAAGAAAAAATACATTAATTCTGGGTGGGGCAGAAAGGGTGGCATATGCATGTACATACACCATCAGTAAACCTTGGAGCTCTAGCCGAGGAACAAAATAAAAAAGAAAGAAATTTGAACAGAAAAATAACAAGGAAGGAAGGAAGTACAGTAAGCCAGTTCGTCAATCAGTCAGTATATTGTAAGTTTCTTCTCCTCCTCCTCCTCCTCCTCCTCCTCCTCTTCTTTCTTCTTCTTTTTTTCCCTCGCTCTTGAAATCTGTGTGCGTGTGTGTGTGCGTGTGTGTGTGTGTGTGTGTGTGTGTGTGAGTGACGCGCGCGCGCGTGCGTGCGAGTGCGTGCGTGTGTGAATGGATGCCTGCGCACATGTATTTGTGTGTACATGTGTACATGCTACGTTGGGACGTTCCTGCGCATAATTATGTGATTCTGCACACATGCACACGTATGTACGCATTTGTACATTTAGTTCTGTGTGCATATCTCTTTTCAACGTCTTTACACGATGACCGAAATAGCTGAAACATCCCCCGATGCCCCTTAAAGGGCCTACCATGACTACGGATGGACAGGCTCCCATCTGTGTGTTTGTTTGTCTGTCCCTCTTTGCATATGCGATGGCTTGTTCCTCTTGGCAAGGAGCACTTAGGGCGGTGTCCCCACACGTCTGAGGGGACAGAGAGTGGAAGCATTGTGCTAATGGTTTGCGCCACATACTGTCCACCCTCTTGTTACGAACCATAAGCATGGGATGCAAACAGTTAGTGATAAGTATGTTTCTGTAGATTCTGTATGGAGATCACTGGTATGAATGATCTGATTATGCAGGAGTTATGCATAGTTCTTATGCTGACAGATCAGTTTGATCTTTTTTTGTATTGCCGCTGATTTGCTTGTGGACCTATAGTCAGCAACGGAAACCATAGGTGAAACAAAGAACCACATCTGAAACCATATCAGCATCCACAACTCCAAGATAAGATACAAAAAACCTGACACTGGCAATTTAATTATTATATAGGGCTTTTCTCTTTTGGGGTTGGCCAATACAAGAAAGAATGATTGTGAACACTTGCGCGTAGGTAAATATTCTGTGTGCAATTCATATTTTTTTAAAGCTAAAACTGGTACCAGAAACAGAGCAAATGCAAAATTATCAGTTGATAAATTATTCTTACTTCAGTGATTGTTATATGATATATTTTAGTGGCCACAGTTCAGATTTAGCTGCTTCAGCTTTTTTCTATGTTCTACCAGAACCCTACAGATGCTACTTGTAGATTTTGAGTGTGCCCCAGCTGCGGCGTTTAAAGGTTCACCCACACCGTGCAGTCTGCCTTAGTCATCCCACAGGGGAATCAGCATGACACTGTAAATACACACTGGATGAGAAGTTTGCATTCGCGGCTGTTTTCAAGCACCTCCCTATAAGGGGGGACGGGATAGCTCAGTGGTCAGAGCACTCGCTTTCCTCCAGCCAAGTTAAGCAGCGTCGAGCGTGGTTACCAGTTGGATAGGTGACCGTTTGCGCGCCTTGGCTTCAGTACAGTTCCCCCAGTTCACCCAGCTGTAAATGGGTACCTGCCCTCTTTAGGGTTAGGGAAGGTAAAGCAGCGAGGGAGAGGAGATGGGCGCCGCCCTCAATATGCTGGCCCTAGAGAGGTGAGGTCTCTGACGCCTCGCTCCCCTACGACCTTATAGGTTATGGGACCCATTTACCTTTACCTTTTACCCTATAATAGGTAGCCACATTCAGACTTAAGAGAATGTTCGGGCCCTAACAGAGAGGGCAGGTTTGTGTCGTTAAGAACTCTTCATGGATTAAAACAAAGTAAACGTGGCATTTTAAACCATGATACAATTCTTATGTAAGTTTTGTCACTGTGCTCACTTCAGTAACTGGCAAACGTGTTAAGGCGTTACAAGGACGCTAACCGGTATCTGTAATTTTGTTCACAGCTACCCTGAACTACCCCACTTCAACTTCAGGGTATCTTGTCACCCAGCCAGATCATCAGGGCACTGCTGCTGCTGGGGGCGTATTTGTTTGTTTGTTTGGTGTGATGTGTGTGTGTTTGTGTGTGTGTGTGTGTGGGGGGGGGGGGGTTGTGTGTGTGTGTGTGTGTGTGTGTGTGTGTGTGTGTGTGTGTGTGTGTGTGTGTTGTGTGTGTGTGTGTATGTGTTTGTGTGTGTTCTGTCTTTTCTCCATAAGCAATGTGATCTTCTTCCTTCCTCTCTGTGCTTGTTTTGGTCGTTTGTTTGTTTTGGGTTTTTTTGTTTGTTTGTTTGGGGTTTGGGTTTTTTTGTTTGTTTGTTTGGGTTTTTTTGCTATTTGCGATCTGACCTTTGGGTGTCAGTTTCCTTGTTTCTTTGTTTGTTTATTTGCTGTATCATATTTTGTTTTGTTCGTTCCTGTGTGCAATTTGACTGTCTTTCTTTTTTTGTTTTAGTTTGTTTTGTTCTCACCCTTTGCCTTCTGACCTTTGTTCTGTGTTTAAGTCTGTGCAATTCGATATTTTTCTTGGTTTTTATTGCTTTGTTTTGGTTGCTGGGTTTTTGTTTCAATAGTTTTTCTTATAAGGGTTATTTGTGTTTAGTTTCTAAGTGCACAATTCCACCTTGTACAAACGTGTTTTTTTCTCTGCTGTGTGGGGGATTTGATCTTATTTGTTAGTGCATTAGCTACGTATTTGGCAATGTTTACCTGGCTTGTTATTGTATTCTGCTGTTGTCTCGTGTGCTGTGGCACCTGGCTTGTGTCTGTTACTTCAGCTCCTGGCATACTTATGCAGCTTCACTTTGGTAGCACGTTTTGAACAAACGAGCAAAGACAAAAATCCCCCACCACCCCTTTTGGAACTAAGTCCATGCTGTGTTCCCTGTTTGGGTGTCGCCAGCCACAAGTCCCTGTCTTTTGAACAAATGGTTTCCCCGTGGGGATGCCGGGGGCCTGTCAGTATCAATACCACCCCCACCTTCTGGAAGTTCTGTGCTAGAATTTCCTCTTTTCTATCACTCTCTTGTTTCTGCCTTGCTCCTTTTCTTCCTGTCACCTCCTTCTTGTCTATTTTTCTATCTTCTTGGTCCATTCTCATGCCCATTTTTCCCCCAGAAAGACTTAAAAGATAACAATTCTCCTATACTGAAGTCGGATGCGCTGGGCCTGATTTGTCAGGGGCTTAACGGCAGCGTAACTCATTTTCACTCTTATAACAGAGAGCAATAGATGCTGTCTGAGCGTTCGACGAAGAAGAAGAAGAAGAAATGGTGATCAGCTAGCTCCTCGTGACTGACAGTATTGTACCGTTACTGAAATGGTTCCTCCCTTGTCGACTTTGCTTTGTTGGAGTTGTTACCTTAATACACGTGGAAATGTGTGTGTGTGTGTGTGTGTGTGTGTGTGTGTGTGTGTGTGTGTGTGTGTGTGTGTGTGTTGTGTGTGTGTGTGTGTGTTGTGTGTTGTGTGTGTCTGTGTGTGTGTGTGTGTCTGTGTGTGTATGTGCGCGTGTGTATTTTATTTATCTTTTTTTTTTACGTTCTTCTCTTATTACCACTTATGTACTTTATTTTTACAGTCAGTCCCCGTGTGCACGCAGTTTTGTAAATTTTGTTGTATGCTCCCACTGGTACAGGTGGACTACTCTTCGGAAAGGTGGAACAGGTTTGACGTGCGTGCAAGATATTCTGTTCGTGTTCGCACACGGGACCTCAGTTTATAGTCTCATCCGAAGGATTTGTGCGTGTGTGTGTGTGTGTGTGTGTGTGTGTGTGTGTGTGTGTGTGTGTGTGTGTGTGTGTGTGTGTGTGTGTGTGTGTGTGTGTGTGATTGTGTGGTCCTTTTCCTTGCAGCACGATTTAACACTGAAGAAAAGGAACAGAGAGAAAGCGCCAAACATTGAAGATAAAAACGTGAACGAAAGCATACTCCTCGTAGCACTGCAGTCTTCGCCTTCTCTACACCACACCAAAAACTAGATAGACACGATTGCTCGTTTTTCTTCTGCTGGCTGAAATCACAACACCCATCTCGTGACATGGTTAACCAAAGTAATCGCTCCGAGGAAGAAATGTAAAAGACACTAAATTTCACTAAACGTCCACCATTAAGACAACGATCCGGTTAACCGCAAATATTTTATTTTGTTTGTGTTAATGTTTTTGCTTTGTTTTTGTTTTGTTGTTTTTTGGTTGTTGTTTTTGTTGGGGGGTTTTGGGGGAGGGTTTTTTTGTAACTCTTCCTTTGACATTTTTCGGTTGGCATAAACGTTTTTTCTTTCTTTCTATTTATTTTTTTATATTCTATAGACGTGTTCATTATGCCTCTGGAGAGAATGTGTTGGGATGACAACAATGGATAGTAGTAACACTGTCCTTTTGTCGTTACTTGTGAAAACTTTATATTGTACACAGCAAAATACTAAACATGTTGGAAAAGTTGAAAATGTGCATGCAATAGTTTTTCGTAGTTAGTATGCAGATTTTTTCGCAGAATATATTTAAGCACTTTTTGCAGAGGGTTTCGACCATACAAGATAGTTCAAATGTTGTGGATTTGAGAGAGAGAGAGAGGAGAGAGAGAGAGAGAGAGAGAGAGAGAGAGAGAGAGAGAGAGAGAGAGAGAGAGAGAGAGAGAGGTTTTGTGTTGCGCAATAATGTAGAAAACACAGATGTCCATTAACGTCATGGAAATAGCTCAGTCACCCACAGGAAACACACCCATCTAGAAAGTGTGAGGCTTGTGGTTCAAATCTTGTAAGGAAATGGATTTGTTTCTCCAGGTTTCAATAGATCGTTACTGGTGAAATGAACAGCCAGGAGGGGCGGGGGTGCGCAAGTGTTTTGAACCAGAGACCGGTTGCAATGTACAAAACCTACTTCGTACATGTTAAAGAACACATATTGAAAATCATTCTTGGCAAACTCTAACCCCACCCCCCCCCCCCACCCCCCACCCTGCCACCGCTTTCAAAAGCAAACGACCACACAAGTCGATAGAAGAAAGAGATCTGCCACTATATAAATCAGCTGTTCCTGGAGAGACCAGCTCAAGCGTTATACCGACCACAAATCTGCTACGTTTATAAAGCAATACATTGTGATAGCGCAAAACACACATTTAGGGAGGCTACCCAGAACTCTTCAGCCAAACTCACGACATTGACTGTGATAACACTGGAGAGGGAACCCCGCAACTCTCTCTCTCTCTCTCTCTCTCTCTCTCTCTCTCTCTCTCTCTCTCTCTCTCTCTCTCTCTCTCTCTGTGATTCCAAACAGTTTTATCTGCCTTCATTGTGCTTAAGAGGGCTGTGGACAATGCTGGGCTTGACTTGCGTGCCGACTTGAATAAACTGTTGCTGTTTGCTTTTGGGCTATCAAATGAAGCTGCCTTTTACGGAATTGATTTTAAAGTCTCCCCTTCCCAAAGCCTCTGATTCAATTGAAATGCAGCACGAACACTGGAATTTGTGGTATATCAGCATGAACGAAACTATGAATGAGTTAAACGTAACAATAATCAGATATAAAAAAAAGTACTGGGATTTCGTTTGAGGATATCAGATTAATGTAATCCACGATGGAAAGAATGAGAAAATTAATGAAAGTGCAAGGGGTTTTTTTTCCTGCTGGGTTTACTACTGCCATCAAATTTACCAAGAAGTTAATACCACTGGCTTGTGCACCGTTTAAAAAAATAAACAGTTCTAAACTTTTGTTAGCTTTCCTTCATTTTGATTTAACTCCTTATTCATTAGAACACACCCACACACAGAGACATACACAAAGACACATACACACGCCCCCACACACACATGTGTCCACACACACATACACACACATACGTTCAAACAGATGGACACATTCATTAAGAGATAGAGACAGAGACAGACAGAAACAGACAGAGACAGAGACAGACAGACAGAGACATACAGAGGCAGAGACAGACTGAGACAGACACAGACACAGAGACAGACACAGACAGAGACAGGCAGAGACAGACAGACACAGACAGACAGACAGAAACAGACAGACAGAGACAGAAGAGACAAACAGAGAGACTAAGATAGACAGAGACAGACAGAGAAGGGGGGGGGGGACAGGAAAGAAACACATAAAGAAAAATATATATATATAAAAAGGTTGAGCTAAGGTTGTTGAAGCCAGTCATTTCCATATCATGCAGTGCTGGATTGCAGACCGTGTGGGAGATTGCCCTCTCTGACCCCTGCTGTAATGGAACAGACTGCTCTCCCCTGCCAGCCACGGGTGGTCTCCCCATATTTCCGGTAGTGAGGATATGCTGTTTTTGTTTGTTTGCCTGTGTGTGTGTGTGTGTGTGTGTGTGTGTGTGTGTGTGTGTCTGTCTGTGTGTCTGTCTGTCTGTGTGTCTGTCTGTCTGCTTTTGTTTGTTTTTTCTTCTGTGGTCTAGTGCAGTCATTCTTTGTCTATATTTTGGTAGTTTGGTCTGTTTTTTCTGTCTTTCTCTGTCTATCTGTCTGTCTTCTGTCTCTCTCTCTCACTCTTTCTCTCTCTCTCTCTCTCTCTCTCTCTCTCTCTCTCTCTCTCTCTCTCTCTCTCTCTCTCTCTTCTCTCTCTCTCTCTCTCTCTCTCTCTCTCTCTCTCTCTCTCTAAAAGATTTTTAGGTGTACCAGTTAGAACTCCAAATTCAATGGTCTATGGTGATTTAGGAAGATTTCCTCTTCATGTTAATTCGTGTGTTGCGGTCTTTAAGGTATTGGTTTAGATTATTACAAATGAAGAATGAAAGACTGCCACATATAGCTTATCAGATGTTATTAGAATTAGACAAAATGGGTAAAGATTGTTGGGTGTCGAAAATCAGGGAAATTTTATGTAAGACAGGATTTAGCTTTGTTTGGTTGCAGCAGGGTGTTGGTCAGGTCAAAGTGTTTCTAAGACTATTTAAGCAGGGACTGGTTGATCTATACATACAAGAATGGTCTGGCACTATAAGAGACCGTGACAGATATGACAATTACAGATCTTTTAAAATCATTTTTGAAAAAGAAAAGTACGTGTCTGACATGGATACCTACTGTTTTAGAGTTGCCATCTCACAAGCTAGATTTAATGTTCTCCCTATTAATGCAAATGTACATCGCTTTAGCAATCTTCCCCAGAAGAAACCTTGTCCATTTTGCAAGTCAGCAAAGGAAGATGAACATCATTTTCTGTTTGTGTGTCCTGCATATTCTGATTTAAGAGCCAAGTTTCTTGGGGGTTAGCTACAACCCCAATCCACTTGTTATTACAAGTGTCAAATTCCGAACAAATGCATGGTGTCTCAAGGTACATTTTTCACGCAGTGAACAAAAGAAAGAAAGAATTGGCTGGAATTTAATTCTGGTATTGATGTGTCATCTCATTTTTATTTCAGGGTAAAGATGTGTTCATGGTATTTAACACTGCTTTTGAAATGGTTGTGTGTGTGTGGGGGGGGGGGGTGCGTGCGCGCACGTGTGTGCGTGTGTTTGTGTGTGTGTGTATCTGTGTGTGTGTTTGTGTGTATGTGTGTGTGGTGTGTGATTGCATTGGCAAAGCAAGTAATGCTGAAAAGTAGCCTATCATGTCTATGCTAATGTAAACTTGAAAAGTGATTGAGACTTCATCTTTATGAATGTTAACTTATAGCATAAACAGCGATGTTGAAGGTGATGTGTTTGGATTGTAGCCACCCATAGCAATGTTTTCTCTTGGTCTTGACTGTGTTGAGGAGGACGATAATGATGACACTCTTAGTCGTATGTAATGTATTGGAATGTGTTTTATTACTGGAAAATCGATAGAAAGTTTGTTTTTGTTTTCTCGTTTACTTGTTACCACTCCCCTTTGTCCCTTTCACTTGTATTGTGGCCCAAGGCCGAAGTACAATTAAAATGTTCAGAGTTCAGAGTTCAGAGTTCAGAGTTCTCTCTCTCTCTCTCTCTCTCTCTCTCTCTCTCTATCTCTCTCTCTCTCTCTCTCTCTCTCTCTCTCTCCACTGCCCCCCTCTGTTTCATTCTTGCTTTCAAATGTTTCCTTTGTTGTCTGCCTCAGTCTCTCTTGCTCAATGTCCAGGTTTTTTATGTGTCTGTCCATCTGTCTACCCCCTCCCCGTCACTCTCTCCGGCCCTCCCTTATCGTCTCTTCTGTCTAGACAATGAATGTCCCTGTTTGTAAGATAATAAAAAATATTTGAAATGAATGGAATATGCATCTATGAACTGTGCTTGTGATGTCATAGCTACCAATATACAAAAACAATGTTCCTACCATTATGTCAAAACTTGTAACCACCCAACCAACCAACCAATCAGCCAAACAAATAAACAAACAAGCAAGCAAGCAAACAAACAAAGTAAACAAAGTAGTGGTTATGCCCATTTTCTATTCGATGTGTGTGCTCTTTCCCATTTATCTGCAGTATCCCATGCCTTTCCCTACCACTGCACCATGCTTCTTATCTCCCATTTATGCTTCTGTTTGGGCTGTAAGATGATTCTGCATGTTTGCACAATATTCTTGTTTTCTTTGTTTATTTGTTCGTTTTTGTTGTTGTTTTTAGGAGTGTTTTTTTGTAACCCTATTTCTGATTCCTCTTAGATCGATACACGTCCCACCACCCCGAAACTTTGCTGTCTTTTTCCACATTGTTTATGCGTTTTATTAATCAAACATTCAGTCACTCAGCCAGTCAGTCAGCTTTCCTATGTTGGCCTGTTAACTATGTACTGAACGAGTTAAAAGACCCACATGGTTCTTCTATGATATACACAGATAGCTCAGAAAAAACAGGTGCTAGGTTTTTTTTAAGTACCCGGACAATTTTGTTGATTGCCTTTGTAGTTCGTCCTTTAAGAGGATATTTGATACTACCGTTCTCTTCGCTGGCTGCTTAGCAAAAGCTATGATGATGTTTTAAAACGGTACATTAAAAGCATTTTCTGGAGGTACAGCTTTTCTGTATCACTGTCTTCCCTTGAGTCTGAATTGTTTGCCGGTTGCTGGGCTGAACTGAAGGGGTTACTTGTATTCCCTCTGTTTGTTTGGATTATCAGATGACATTGTTTTTAAGGGTGTGAGATCAGGAATTGTTGTGTTTGGAGAGATGTTAATTCGAGTGAAGTGTTAATGGCTCTGCTATTACCATGACACACACACACACACATACAAACACACACGCGCGCACGCATGCACGCGCACACACACACGCGCACTCTCTCTCTCTCTCTCTCTCTCTCTCTCTCTCTCTCTCTCTCTCTCTCTCTCTCTCTCTCTCTCTCTCTCTTACACTCATAAACACACACACACAACAACACACTCAGAGACGTACAGACAGACAGAGTGTCAGACAAACAGGATTAGGGAAGAGAGGCACAAACAAGCTTGTGCTCACGAAATATAAACCAGTCATTTCCATATCACGCAGTGCTGGGTTTCAGGTTGTGTAGGAGTTGTCCTCCCTGATGGTCCTCAGTGACCCCTGCTGTCAGCCAACAGATTGCCTCCCTTTGCCAGGCCTGGGTACAGAAGGCATATGTCTTTTTTCGTGTGTGTGTGTTTCTGTCTTTAGTTCTCGTCTCTTCATCTGTACCTCTCGTTGTGTGTCCCTGTCTGTCGTTGTGTTTGCTTGCTTTTCTGTCTGTCTGTCAGTCTGTCTGTCAGTCTGTTTTCTTTGTCTGTCAGTCTGGTTTCTTTGTATGTCTGTCTGAATGTCTGTCAGTCTGGTTTCTTTGTCTGTCTGTTTGTCTCTCTGTCAGTCAGACTGGTTTCTTTGTCTGTCTGTCTGTCTGTCTGTCTAGCTGTCTGTCTCTCTCTCTCCTATTATCTCCCCCCCCCCCTCTCTCTCTCTCTCTCCACCTCCTGTTTCTATCTCTGTCTGTCGCTGTCTCTCTGTCTCTGTGTGAATCTCTCTGTCTGTCTCTCCATCTCTGTCTGTCTGTCTGTCTGTCTGTCTGTCTCCCTCTCTCCCTCTCTCTTCGCCCTTCTGTTTCACCTCTTGCTACCCTGTCCTGTCAAGTTTCGCATAATTATATGAAATATCGTCTGTCTTGTAGACAACACATTAGGCAATTAAAATGTATATCACGCTATTAAATAATCAAAGCCAGCAGAAAAAAAACCCAACAGCTATGCATCTTTTTTTTTCTAAGTTTGTTATATTCCTGTTGAGCCTTTATAACATCATCTGCGTTATCCTTCTGTCCCCATGTCTCTTTCAATCACAGCAAAAAACCTTCTCATCTCTCATTGTTTCTGTTGTGTGGTAAGCTGGTCCTGTCAGTTTGCATCAAGTGTTAGGGTTTTATAAACCCGCCCTTCTTTTTTCTTTGTCTGCAATACAACTACCACCCCCCCCCCCCCCCCCACACACACACACACACCTCCCACCAGTATGTTTGTCTTCTGCCTCTCACCCAAACCCAAGCTATTTATGTCAGATATTACTTGTGGAAACTATGCCTGGACAAAACACGTGACAGCATTTGAATAAACATAAACATAGCAGGAAAACTTGTACGGATAGTGCAGATTTTACTGTTGAAGTGGTTTGTGCTTTTGCTATATAAATTGTATGTACAGTTTCCTTTTAGTATTTAGTAGTAGTAGTAGTAGTAGTAGTAGTAGTAGTAGTAGTAGTAGTAGTAGTAGTAGTAGTAGTAGTAGTAGTAGTAGTAGTAGTAGTATAATTTTCCTCTTCCTCCTCGTCATCATCATTATCAATATCATCATTATTATTATTATCATTATTGTTATTAGATTATTATTATTGTTATCATTATCATTATATTTATATATAAAAATAGTTGTTATTGTTATTATTATCATCATCGTTACCATTATTCATGTACCGTCCAGGTAAAGAAGGTCTTTGGTGCTAAAAACTTGAAGTGTTATTTGCTAAGGTACTGAGGATCTCCTGCCATGGGTACTAATGGTATCTGTTGATCGGTATTTTGTCTGTGTAAATATGTCCCTGTCGCTGCATCTCTTTATGCGTGTCCACCTTTATTCCTCTTCCTCTGTCACTGTGTTTTGGCTGTATTGTTCGATCATTCGTACATTCTTTTTTATATTTCAAGGATAATGGAATGAGCACTCATGCACGTTTTTTACATCCAGTCCGTATGTGCATGGGATTGTGTAAATTCTGTCATCCGAATGTGTGTGTGTGTGTAAGTGTGTGTGTGTGTGTGTGTGTGTGTGTGTGTGTGTGTGTTGTGTGTGTCGTGTGTGTGTGTGCGTGTGTGTATGTGTGTGTGTGTTGTGTGTTGTGTGTGTGTACGTGTGTGTGTGTGTGTGTGTGTGTGGTGTGTGTGTGCGTGTGTGTATGTGTGTGCGTGTGTGTCTGTGTGTGCGTGTGTGTGTGTGCGTGGTGTGTGTGTGTGTGTGGTGTGTGTGTGCGTGTGTTGTATGTGTGTGTGGTGTGTGTGTGCGGTGTTGTATGTGTGTGCGTGTGTGTGTGTGTGTGCGTGTGTGTGTGTGCGTGTGTGTGTGTGTGTGTGTGTAAGCGCGTGTGTGTGTTTGTGTGCGTGCGTGTGTGTGTATGTGTGTGTGTGTGTGTTGCGTGAATATAAAGATCATTGACAAAGCTGTTGTACAAGAAGTGACAAACAACAAAAGCAGGAAAATAAACAATCGCAAAAATATGGAATGTTGATTATATATAACAATGTCTCAATCATAGCAGCAACTACAAAAGCAACGACAGCAATAACACGAAAAACTATACCCTTCATAAACACAAACAGCGTTTTCACCTTCCTTGTTTTGTTGGCCTTCATTTCGTTTGAGCAAGAATAATACCACCTCTGTAACAGAGCCTTCTGCTCTTTCCCTTTCCTTCATCTTTTTTCCTTCTGTCTCTCCGTTTTTCTTTTGAACAGTTGACATTGGTTCAATAGCGTTCAGTGAGAGGAAGGACAAGGAGACAATACTGCTGGTTGTTGTCAGCCTTTTCTTCATTTCCCCTCAGTGGCAAATAATCCTTGAGGGTGGAGGAACTTGGTGGTGGATACTTGACACTGCCCATCTCTTTGATGCTGTTTACCCAAACTCCTGACAACAAAGGCTGCGATGGCATTTTGGCTAAAATCCTTTTTGTCTGTGAAGTTGCACGTATTTTGTGTGCTTCTTTTGTAGATTGATTAATGCCGAGTTTGATTTGTGCACAGACTTTTATCTCTTTTTGTTTGTGTTGGGCTATCAAATGGCCTCCCTTTGGAGACAACGGGA
>CM054135.1:73867064-73887064 GCA_028751875.1 Rapana venosa
GGTGGTGGGTGTTGTCGATGGTGGCATAGTGTGGTGAGAATAAGGTGTGAGTGGTCATAAGAAATGGTTTTGTTTCTCTGGTTTGCAGGTTTAAGTGCTTTGCCTCTGCCTTGTCTTTTCTAACTTTTCAGTGCTGCTGTTTCGTTGGCACACTTTTCGGTATTACCATAGAGAGCCATACACTGTAGCTGGTTCCTTCAAAAGTGCCTAATAAATTAAAACAGGCAAAAAAGCATCTACAGAGATCTCAAATGAAGTGAAAGTTTAGCTGTCACTTTTGTTTTAATAGGAAAAAATAATAACAACGATGACAAAAGCTAACGATGGCAAAAAGAGCAACCATAATTACTGACAACAAAAACAATAGCGTTAGCACCACCACAATTGCGTTAGCAATAGCAGCAGCAAAACCAACATAAGAAAACAACAACAACGTTATTTTTACTATATACAGTATGCTTTATTCATATTTTTTGTACTAGCTACTTTATCAGCCTCCTTGAAAGCACTTCCGTGAGAATAACATTAACCTGAGAGAGGAGCCCTCTCTTCTGTTTCAATTCTCTGTTGTTGTCTTATACCTCTCTGGGGGTATTTTGTTTCCCTTTCAACGGCTTAGTCTAAATCAATAAAGTTGAGTGAGAGGAAGGACAGGAAGACAATGCTGCTGGTTGTTGTCAGCCTTTTCTTCATTTCCCCTCAGTGGCAAATAATCCTTGAGGGTGGAGGAACTTGGTGGTGGATACTTGACACTGCCCATCTCTTTGATGCTGTTTACCCAAACTCCTGACAACAAAGGCTGCGATGGCATTTTGGCCAGAAATCCTTTTTGTCTGTGAAGTTGCACGTATTTTGTCTGCTTGTTTTGTACTCAAGGAGATTGATTGATTAATGCTGAGTTTGATTTGTGCAATGACTTTTATCCCCTCTGTTTTCTTTGAGCTATCAAATGGCTGCCCTTTGGAAACAATGGCAAAGTGTTCTCTCTCTCTCTCTCCCTCCCTCACTCCATCTCTCTCTCTCTCTCTTCTCTCTCTCTCACTCTCTCTCTCTCTCTCTCTCTCTCCTCTCTCTCTCTCTCTCTCTCTCTCTCTCTCTCTCTCTCTCTCTCTCTCTCTCTCTCTCTCTCTCTCTCTCTCTCTCTCTCTCTCTCTGGAAAGATGTTAATTTGAGTAAAACGCGCTAGTCATTTGTGTTTCGTTTGATGTTTCTACGATTACTAAAACGGCGTGTGCGAGAGAGAAACAGAAACAGAGAGAGACAAAGAGAAGATGAAGTGGGAGAACCAGAGGCAGAGACAGATGCACAAAGACATAGAGAGACACACAGAGAACGCATACAACTGTAGTAAAGATATGACAATATTATGTCTTTTATTTTATGAACAGCAGCAGTAGTGGCAAATCAACAATCACAATTCTTTTCAGATATAACAGGTTTAGTCCTCAAATGGTTTGCTAAATTATAGATATTTTCCATTGTAATAACAAGGTTTATTTCCCATTTTTTTTGACTTTTCAGTAGCGATGATATTAAAGTTCAAAAGTAAAGTGCAAATACATGGAGATTTTGTTTTTCAATAAATGAAGAACATAATGATATCACTATATAAACCATGAAAGTAATATGTCTAAGCTTAAAACAACGTGTTTATGAATATTGCTACAAAACGTCAGCTGGAAAAAGAATGATTTTCAACAGGAAGTACAGTTAACAAAGTTTTAAAACTCATCATAGACTATCAGTAGAGATTCGCTGTACAATTTTAGACAAGACATTTTTTAGGGTACTTTTTCTTCTTGTGATAGAATTGAATTGATTAAAATGTGAAAACGAATACTTGATTATTCGCTGAAACAACCAAGCAACGAAACAAGAAAAAAATCACTGTTTCTTTGTACTGTTCACTTTTAAACTCATGTTGACTTGAAAATAATGGAACACTTTTTTTCTCTACGCATCCTAGGCTGCTCACGTATATTTTTTGTCTTCCATACATGTGGCTCACTAAATATGAACTTGCCATGCAAAGATTAAAGTTACTCTTAGGTCTTTATGAATGTGAATCTACACAAATCAAAATCACTCTTTAAATTTGATTTATTGGACTTAATTCATTACGATTATTATATTTCTGTTGTATGTAATTCACAAGAAGTGATGAAAAGCACATAACATATTTACACAGAAACGTAAGCTTTCAACTAATGAAAATCAAAACTCATTCTGATTAAATAGCATTCAAGAATTGCTTCAAAACTGAAGTGGACATAAACTAAATGAAAAGAAATTAGCTTACTCCCATATGACTGCTGTAAAAAATGTCCAGGAACGTATCTTCCAGATGGGATGTGTCAGGCTGCTTCATTGGCCATCACAGTTTCAAAAGCTGCAGCACGCACCACTTTCCATCTGAATGCAATCACTTGATTAGCATTGGTTTTAAGGCCTTGATTTGATGGAAAGGCCTGGGCAATCAGCTGCGGAGTCACGTGCCCATTCATGCACAAAAAAACACAAAAAAACAGACAGTCAGACAGACAGACAGACAGACAGACAGACCTACAGGCATACAGTTATACGTACAGACCAATAGACAGTGACATACCTGCATAGAAAATGAGACGCGTGAATGTGAATAGACGTTAAACTGAAGATATCACAGAGACGCAGAGTCATAGAAAAGAAAAAGAGAAAGAAAGACAGAGACCTACGGAGATAGAGAGACAGTGTGTGTGTGTGTGTGTGTGTGGTGTGTGTGTGTGTGTGTGTGTGTGTGGTGTGTGTGTGTGTGTGGGGTGTATGTGTGTGTGTGTGTGTGTGTGTGTGTGTGTGTGTGTGTTGTGTGTGTGTTGTGTGTGTGTGTGTGTGTGTGTGTGTGGTGCGTGGGTGGGGGGCATGATGTGATGGGTTTTGTAGCTATTTACACATATGGAGGTTGTTCTGTCATTCTAACCAATACTGCTGCTGCTGCTGCTGCTGCTGCTGCTGCTGCTACTACTACTACCACCACAACTACTACTACTACTATACTGCTACTACTACTACTACTACTGCGACTACTACTACTGCTGCTGCTGCTTCTGCTGCTGCTGCTACTATTACTCCTGCTGCTGCTGCTGCTGCTGCTTCTGCTACTACTACTACTACTTGTACTTTTACTTACTACTACTACTACTACTACTACTACTACTACTACTACTACTACTACTACTACTACTACTACTACTACTCTTACGTTCCCTGCTGCTGCAATTTCTGATGCCATTTCTGATACTGCTGCCACTTTCGCTGCTGATACTGCTCTTTCTACAATTAGAAAAAATACAAAAACTGTTGCATCATGTCTGCTACAGAAAGCTAGGACTAAGGAAATGAAAGGAAAAAGAGAAGTCCAGGAATCAAAGACCATTAGCAGCATGCTGTCTCTGTCGGCATCTCCCTTAATCTCGGTGCTAAAATCATGGTGAGTGGCTTCAGCCAAGGAAGGAACTCCCTGAGTTTGTCAAAGAGAACATCTCAGAGAAGGAAGTTGACGGATCGATAGATCAGGTACTACTACATGGTAAGTAGACTTTACTTCTGTGGTAATCGATTTCTAAATGACACAAAATGCACTCTTAGTTTCTCTCAGTAGTGTTTTGATCGTACTCTATACGAAATTGAAAGTGGCTGATTGGTTGGTGTATGGCTGAATGCTTGATTAAGTAGTTGAAAACGTAACCAGAAAAATAAATACTAAGAGGGAGAGAGAGAGAGAGAGAGGAGAGAGAGAGAGAGAGAGAGAGAGAGATACAGAGAGACAGAGAGACACACAGAGAGATCAAATAATGAGAGACAGGCATCCTCAAATGGAGAGATTGTAAGTTGGGAGGTGAAGTACCAAAGGAAAGGCAGATATATACTAGACGACTCGACCTCGAATATTTTAATGAGGGTAATTGGATAAGCCAGGGCTTCTTTGCAGCAGGCCCTCATGGGCAAAAAGTGAAACAAACATGAATAAACCAATAAATCAACAAACAAAATAGCGTAAAAAAACAATGAAATGAATCACACAAATTGCCATTCAATTATTGGTAAATCAAGAAATCAATGATAGACCACAACAGTTAACCAATCAAATGAATAAACAAGACCAGAGAGGAGGACTCACACAGAGAGAGACAGACAGACAGAGACAGACAGACAGAGAGACAGAGAGACTGAGAGGAGGGGGTAATTGCTAACTAGGCAGTATGATTATGATGCACAGCTGTGTTCATACACTGCAGTATTGCAGCCTCTTGCAGCCCTGCAATTTCCCTCTGATGTATCTTGCTGACAATGTGGCATGATAGACTAGATCAGTCTTCTGCTGCAGCATACATGGAAAAAGGGTAGCTTCAACCCTTACCCTTTAACCCACATTTCTCTCTCTCTCTTAGTCTCTCTTTCTGTCGCTCTCTCTCTCTCTGTCTCTCTGTCTCTCTCTCTCTGTCTCTGTCTCTCTGTCTCTCTCTCTGTGTCTCTTCTGTGTCTACTGTCTATCTGTCTCTGTCTTCTCTCTCTCTCTCTCTCTTCTCTCTCTTCTCTCTGTCTCTCTCTCTCTCTCTGTCATCTGCCTGCAACTTGCAAGACACGCAAGGTGGTGTCTAATGGCATTATCTTTCTTTTGTTTTTGTTTTTTTTAGCGGATTACAGAGTTGTCAAAAACACACCACTAATCAATTTGCAGCATTCCAATGGAAAGTGGTGCATGTCTGTGCGCTTTAAATCACGATGAAATGTCTGACCAGAGAGGCAGCCTGACATATCCTTTTAAGGTGATGAAGTCCACATAAAAGAAAAAACAACAACAAATAATCCAATAATCCCATGAGCAAAAACTTACTTTATTCCCAAATAGTCAGCGGTGGAATTGAGGCAATCCCTCTTGTGCAGTCAAGTTATCGGTGCTGGCTCTATTCTGTAATGGACGCACTACGCATGCACTCATGTATGCACACGTGAGTGCAGGCTCAATTGCATTGTTTTGAAAGCAAGTTCGCAGGCACACACAAACATGCGCGAGCGCGCACGTACTGGCAGTAGGCAACATCTGCACTACATCAACAGGAAATAATTATTTCCACTTTCAAGCTTGCGTGCGCACAGCTCAAAACACAAAGTGATTGATATTTCTCCACGTCATGGGCTACTGTTTTCCGTAACATACAGTGATTTACATAAACGGTTTAAGTGATATTGCAAGAACACCTCAGTTTCTGCTGAACTGGGGGTCATGGGTGCCCAGGGGAGGATGTGGGGGCAGTGGTGTGAAAGGCTGGCAGGTGTATGATAGACTATTTTTCTTTTCATTGTTCAGTGGTTGTGATGGTTGTGGCGATGGTGGTGGTGGTGGTGGTGGTAGAGTGTGCTAATAGTAAGATGGTTTTGGGTAACGGCATTGTTTGTTAGGTTCGGGTAGGCGCCTTTCTCTGCCTCGTCTTTCTGCAACTTTCCAGCAGTACTATTTCCTCGCTATATGTTCCAGTATGATTACACACAGCGGGATCAGGGTTTTGTTTTTATCAAGACTAAAGGTCCAGATGTCCACATGCAAGCTAGAAGTCTTGCACTGTAGCTGTGTCACTTCGGCAATGTCCAGTCGTGTTTGCTCTGGTCTAAAAAGGGTAAAGTTTTGTCTTCCCTTCCCCTATCCCGTAGTCTTGTAGACCATTGGGACACCATTGCAGATTTTGCTATCAGCTTCCTTTATCTTCGCAGTTGTCTTTCCGCAGCAAATCGTTTCCCTCAAGTCCAGTCCACTCTCTGATGTTGTCTTCCCATCGTTTTCTGTCTGCTCTTCGTCTCCCTCCTTGTAGTGTTCCCTATAGGACAGTCTTTATCTACTTAAGTTCAAAATAACATCGTGGGACAGTTGTTGGGCCAGCAATCCACATATATGCCGGCTCCATCTGCACCTTTACGTCTGAGCGTTGTCTATCCACTGCAGGATGTCGCCACTCCATAGCATCCATTCGTCGGTTCCTGTGTTGTGCCGCTCTGCGCTATGTCACGCTCGTGTATTGCTTGATGTCATCAAAACATCTGGTTTCCGATCTGCCATGGATCTGGTATCCGTGTCTAAGCTTGCAATTCTCTGTACCTTTCTTGTCCCATCTAGTTTTATCGGGGACACAATAGCTCAGTGGTCAGAGCACTCGCTTTCCCCCAGCTAAGGTTAAGCAGCATCGAGCGTGGTTACCACTTGGATGGGTGACCGTTTACGCGCCTTGGCTTCAGTACAGTCCCCCAGATCACCCAGCTGTAAATGGGTACCTGCCTCTTTAGGGTCAGGGAAGGTAAAACAGCAAGGGAGAGGAGATGAGCGCCGTCCGCAATATGCTGGTCCCTAGAGAAGTTGAGGTCTCTGATGCCTCACTTCCCTATAACCACATAAGTTACGGGACACCTTTACCTTTACCTTTAGTGTTATAGAAAACAGATTAACAGATTAAAAGACTTTAATAGGAACTTTCTGCACGCACCGGAAAGAAAATATGAAAGTAAGCGACCTGTAAGCTGATGGACCACCAGACCCGAGATGCGTTTCCTTTAATGCATCAGTGGGGATGAGAGTATCAATACTGCTGGCAGGGAGCCTCAGCTTTTCTGTTTCAGAAAGCGTGACACGGCTGTACACTTCCTCGTGTGTCTAGCCAGCAGTGCCCAGGCCAAGACATGACTGATACCTGCAGTGCTGGTTCGATATCTCTAGAGCAACATTGCCATACATGTAGAGTGGATAGTGCCAGATTGCATAGCTTCTGTTATTCCACGGACACGCTGGTGTACTGTTCAGCCTGGGATAGGGTATGGCTAGAGTGGAAAAACATGCTCCAGACTGCAATGTTGAGCTGGGAAATTCAGATATAGCTAATTACAGAACTGTGCACGCGTGTGTGTGTGTGTGTGTGTGTGTGTGTGTGTGTGTGTGTGTGTGTGTGTGTGTGTGTGTGTGTGTGTGTGTGTGTGTGTGTGTGTGTGTGTGTGTGTGTGTGTGCATGGGTCGGTCGGTCGGTTTGTCCGTCGTCCGTCATCCATCTGTCCGTCCGTCGTCGTTCGTCTGTCTGCCTGTTGTCTGTCTGTCCTGTCTCTGTCTCTGTCTCTGTCTGTCTGTCTGTCTGTCTGTCTCTCTCTCTCTCTCTTCTCTCTCTCTCTCTTCTCTCTCTCTCTCTCTCTCTCTCTCTATCTATCTATCTAATTGATGGACTTTCCAACTGATTTGGCTGATACTTACGATGATATTCGTTATTATGGAAAAAAAGAAGACCAGACCAAAAAAATCCCCACGAAAAACCATTTTATAACGGCGTTATATTTTCTTTTTAAAAAGCACTGACTTCTCTCTCTCTCTCTCTCTCTCTCTCTCTCTCTCTCTCTCTCTCTCTCTCTCTCTCTCTCTCTCTCTCTCTCTCTCTCTCTCTCTCTCTCTCTCTCTCTCTTCCAGCAGCAACTAAAGGCTAAGCACCAGCTTGTTTTCTTGTTCTCTTGTCTATAATAGCCATTATTTCTTTCAGGGTGGCTTTTGATGTTGCAGCTAATGTGCTGGTCTCATAAAATACAAGCTGTTCTCTCTTATCCCTTGCTTTTGTTTATTTATTTATTCTCTCTTTTTTAAACAGTTTTTCTTTGCAGCTAGCTCTAAACCATACATGATGTTTTGTACAGATTCAGCCTTCTTTTGCATTATTTTATGCTACTTTAAAAAAACACATCTTGCAGCTAGTGAGGTGGGGTTTTTTTCTTAAACGTGTCGAAAGGATCGAGCATTCTTTTATTCTTGGGTTTTTCTTTAACAAATCTAACTGGTTCACCTACTTTGGGGGGTGGCGAAAAGTGCAGAGAGAGAGAGAGAGAGAGAGGAGAGAGAGAGAGGAGAGAGAGAGAGAGAGAGAGAGAGAGAGAGAGAGAGAGAGAGAGAGTTATAAGAAACACTGACATTTTCAGATCCTTTATTAACGGCAAGAGAATGGATCCAATTTGTGGAAAGTACTTGACATTGCCCATAGCTCTCGTGAAGACTGAGCCCAGTTTCCAGACAATGGTAGTGCTAAAATATTTTGAAAAGGAAAGCCAAGTTCTTTTTTTTTTAGTGCTCTTTGCTCCTCCTCCTCCTCCTCCTCCTACCCTTCTGTCTTCTGTCCGCTTCTTTTGTAGTTCAGGAGTTGAAGTGAGGCAGGGTTTGATTTGCACACTGTGATGCCACCCCCCTACCCCACACTCTCCTGTTGCTTGGGGCGATCAAATGGCCTTCTTTTGGAGACAGGAGACAAAGAACTCTGACCCAGAGGCGTGTGGATTCAAGTGAAATGCTAGTCGGCTGTTTTTCATTTTGTGGTTCTTCATCCCCCAGAGGAGTGAAAGGGACAGGAACAGACAGGCAGACGGACAGACGGTTAGGGCTACAGACAGACAGATACACAGACAGACAGACAGACCTTTGTCTCTGATGTAATTCAAATCCATGTTCTCTAAGCAAAAACTTAGACAACTAAGCATTGTCCGACACGGCTTGGTGATTTGGCATGTGATAATTTTTTTAAAATATATTCTTTTCTCCTTTTTTTTCAATGTCTATCTTTCTGTTTGAAACCAGCTTCCTCACCCACTCCTTGCGGTGTCCAACTTTCTGTAGCAAATCGTTCCACTGAAGGTCACTTCACTCCCTGATGTTGTCTTCCACTCGTTTTCTCTGTCTGCTTTTTCGTCTGTCTCCCTCCTTGTACTGTTGTTCCCTGTAGGACAGGGAGGAGGCTGGTTGCAAAATCTTCAGTGGTGCATCAACGGTGACTGCGGGATGGGTGATCTGTTTGTATCTCTCTGTATCAGCCTGTACATCGGTTTATCAGTCTGTCTGTAGTCTGCTCGTTCTCCTTCTTTCTTTGTGTCCCTATCATGTAGACATAACGTTTCACTGATTTTATATCAAGTAATCACACACAAAAATGAGGAAAAATACATCGAGCATGGGGGAGAGCTAGATTGACAACAGTGTGTTTGCAAATAAGCTTTAACTTGCGAACAGAAGAATCACTCCTTTTTTCTTCCAGAATAATATAATTATTCTAAATACTCGCTCTCTCTCTCTCTCTCTCTCTCTCTCTCTCTCTCTCTCTCTCTCTCTCTCTCTCTCTCTCTCTCTCTCTCTCTCTCTCACTCTCCACTCTTGTGTAAAAAGTAATATATTTTCATTTCTGCTTTTGATGTGGTATCAAAATCACTGAGCTTACACACACGTATTTTGTTCCCTAATCCAGGATTTAATGCTTCTTCATTCATTTGTCTAACAGTTTTGTTGTGCTTTTAATGCGTTGCATGCGTTCTTATATATTTCTTCTTACGTACTGTTCCTTTTCTTATTGCCATACTTATTTTTTAAAGATCGAAACAGACTCAGTGATACATTCTCTTCTTTTCTTTAGGGTTTCTCTCTGTAACAGCACCTAAGTGGTTCACCTAATTCGAAGTGACAGAAGGAGTGGAATAGAAAAGCTGGTTCAAGTCACACTGGCATTTGGAGATCTCTTGACTAGGAAAGGAAATGGATCCGCTTTGTGGACACTACTTGACGACACTGTCCATTCCTTCAATCAACACTCAGCCCAGTTTCTGGACAACAACTGTGATGACTATTGAAAGACAAGCTGGGAAGGCGGGATTGATAGCCTAGTGGTTAGAGTGATGAACTCCAGATCTGACGGCACAGGTTCGAGACCACCACTGAGACACCCGTTCGAGGAAATGTTGTTTTTCCCTGGAATTAACATCAGTACCGACTTCACTCCCATGAAAGTCGTTCGGAGAAGACTATAAACTAAGGTCCTGTCTGAATGCGCATATAACATTTTGCGCTCTTGTTAAAACCCGTTCCAGCTTTCTGGAAGAGAAGACCATTGCGCACTTGGGGGAACAGATGACAAAACTTAAACCCAACAAACTCTCATGCACACTGGTGTCGTGTTTAGACATGCGGGGACCTTGATAGTGAACGAACCGCTTCATACGCAGAAATCTTACACTAGGGTTTTAAAGGATATAGATTTTGACTTGACTTGACTTAGCAAACCTGGGAGCTCTCTATCCGAGGAACCCCCAAAAACCCCTAAAATATAACAAAACCCCGAAACTAAAGTCGTTGTGTGCTGTTTCAGTCCTCTTGGCTGCACTCCACCGTCAACTTCGGGAGCAAGTAGTAAGTATCATAAGAGTGCTATTCAAAATATTTCGCTGATTTTTCACAGATTTTTTTTTAAGTATGGAAAACGCATTCTGTACTTTTTCATGGAGGATTGATGACAAAGAATAATACCAGGTAGTCATGAGAAAGTTGGAAATGATCATCAAATGAGGATTGATTGTGTTCCTACAGGGCTGACCCCACGCATACATATTGTGGTTAGGAAGCTAGCAGATGACAAAAGACTGAGGGGGTACAGTGTTTGCTGAAGAAAATCAAACCTATCAAATTTGTGCAATATCACGTGAGTTCTAAGTCAGAGGCTGGTCTTTCACAAAAAAGTTTGGTTGTTTTGTGTGTGTGTGGTTTTTTGTTGGGTTTTTTGTTGTTGTTTTTTGGGGGGTTACTTCTGTGGATACTCGATCACAAAGCTCTCTGGATCCAATAGTAATATAGGAAAACAGGAAGAAAAGTGACAAGAATTACAGACGGTGCGTAGCCTGTATTTGTGCTGTCTCCATCTTTGTGCTGAAGGGGACTGATTGATGCTGAGTTTGATTTGCGCGCTCACTGTTATCCCCCCCCCCCCTTCCCCTGTTGCTTTGGGCGATCAAGTGGCCTCCCTTTTGGGGCAAAAATCAAGAGCTCTCACCAGAGGTCTGTTGTTGATTCAAGTGAAATGCTAGCCGTCTGTTTTTCACTTTGACGTTCTACATCTCCCTGGGGAGAGAGAGAGAGAGAGAGAGAGAGAGAGAGAGAGAGAGGAGAGAGAGAGAGAGAGAGAGAGAAGAGAGAGGGAGAGAGAGAGAGAGAAGAGAGAGAGAAGACAGAAAACAGAGAAGAGCAGACAGGACAGACAGACAGAAACACAGAGAGAGAGACAGACAGAGACAGAGAGACAGAGAGACAAAGACAGAGAGAGACAGAGAGAGACAAAGAGATACAGAGAGACAGACAGACAGACAGATGGCTAAGTCCAAGTCCCCCTTTTGCAAAAATGAAGAGACCTGTGTGCTGTGTATGCCAGATTGCCTGATTAAGACAGACAGACAGTCAGGCAGACAGACAGACAAACAGTCTGACATGCGGGCAGAGAGAGGGAGACAGACAGACAGCCAGACAGCCAGACAAAACAGACAGACAGACAGATAGACAGGCAGACAGACAAACAGTCAGACATGCAGGCAGAGAGAGGGAGACAGACAAACAGACAGGCAGGCAGACAGACAGACAGACAAAACAGACAGGCAGGCAGACAGACAGACAGAGGGAGACAAACAGACAGACAGACAGACAGACAGAAGTCTCTCATGTAGTTTAAGCCCAAGTTCTCTTCTGCAGAGATGTAGAGAGAGCTGAGCGCCATGGCAGGATGGCTGATTACCTTGCACGCGATAATGCCTAAAATAAAGTACCTCTCCTCTCTTTTCTCTGTCTGTCTGTCTGTCTGTCTGTCTGTCTGTCTGTCTGTCTGTCTCTCTCTCTCTCTCTCTCTCTCTCTCTCTCTCTCTCTCTCTCTCTCTCTCTCGTCTCTCTCTGTCTGCCTGTCTTTTGTCTGTCTTTCTGCCTCACTTTCTGTCTATCTGTCTATCTGTCTTCTCTCTCTCTCTCTCTCTCTCTCTCTCTCTCTCCTCTTCTCTCTCTCTCTCTGCTCTCTCTGTCTGTCTCCTGGTCTCTGCTCTCTTGTCTGTCTTCGCTCTCTCTCTCTCTCTCTCTCTCTCTCTCTCTCTCTCTCTCTCTCTCTCTCTCTCTCTCTCTCTCTCTCTTTCCATTTTGTGTATCGTTATTATTTTCAATGCTGCTTTTCCTTCTTTACCTAGTTTTTAGACTTACAGCACTAATTTGATTTTCCTTTTTTTGATATTTTAAAAAAAATTGTTGAACAAGGTTTGGTTTTTATTTGGTTTGTTGTTTTTTTAAATTTATAAGTTGTATTTAAGTCTCTTACAGTCCATTATGTTTCTTCTCGCGTATTCTTCCTTTCCTTGCGGCCACGTTTTGTAAAGGTTAACCTGATGCATTCATTTCTTTTGGTTTTTTGTTTTGTTCTGGCTTTTCTTTAATAGTGTGACTGGTTCCCCCAGTTGTAGGCGGAAGAAGAAGAAGCAAAAAAAAGAGAAAATATTACAGTCAGCTTTGACATTCTGGTATGTTTTAACAGCGTGAGAGGAGGTTTATTCGATCCTCGGCTAGAGCTCCGAGGTTCACCAATGGTGAGATTTTTGCGTATGCGACTGTTTTTACCCCACCATTAAGATAGCTGTATTCCGACTACTGGGAAACAGCATGAGAAAAAAACCAACTGTGTGAGAACTACTTGATAGAGCCCATTGCTTTAATGAGCACGTGGCCTTAGTTTGAAGGCAATGCCTATGATGACATATGAACAGAAAAAAACTCTTTCTGTGCTCCTCCCTACCTCTCTTCTTTTGTCTGTTTTCCAACTGCTTAAGGGGATTGATTACGGCTGAGTTTGACTTGCACGTTCACTGTTATTCCCCTTGTTGCTTTGGGCTACCAAATGGCCCTCCCCTTGACGACAAAAAAAGACAAAAAGATTTGAAAGGAGATAATGTTGACTAGAGTAAAATGGTAGAGGTTTGTATTTTTTTCATGCGTGCTTCTACGCCACTCAAAGGAGAGAGAGAGAGAGAGAGAGAGAGAGAGAGGGATGCCTTTCTCTCTCTGTGCATTTATCTGTCAGGCTATTTTTCTTTCTCTCTGTCTTTGTGTGTTAGGCTGATCTCTAAGAGAGAGATTTTACATATTTCACAAGAAAACAGATGGGAAAGAAAAAAGGCAAAAGGAAAAAAAGCAACTTTTTTTCTGCAAAAACATTAAAACTTCACATCCTATCAACACGGACTCTTTAACTCTTCCATTCCAATGTATTCTCATTTTCATCCTATCCTCTTTTTTTCTATGATAGCCATTCTTTCTTTGAGTGTGGCTTTTGATATTTCCTGCTGATGTTTTGGCTTCTTAAGACGGGTATTTTCTCTTCTATCTATTGCACTTCTCCGGGGAGGGGGGGGGGAGGGACGATTTTTCTTGCAGTTTTAATCAGGTGAACGAACAGCATACCGCCTTAGCTATTTCTCTGTATTTGCTGTTAGCCTACATTTACTTCTGTTTATGTTGTGTGTTTTTAAGGATATCGAACTTATTAATTTAGTCCAAGTTGGCAGGAGCAGACAAAACAAAGCTTTTGAGTAGCGCTTTGACATTTCAACAGCTACTGATGGGGGAGAAGGGGGGGGGGGGGGGGGGAGGATAGCGTAGTGGTAAGAGCGTAGCGCTTGTCAAGTGTTGGACCAGGTTTGAGCCTCCACCATAGCATCTGTCCTAGGGGACTTACTCCCCCAATGTCCTTTGAATGAAATTGTAAACCAAAGGATCGTGCGGGGACGCACGTATGACAGTTTGCCCACATATTAAAACCCGTCCCACTTTTCGGAAGAGTAGGCTATTGAAAGGCCGGTAGAAACAGATATAACATTGAATTTGAAAAAAAACCACCATGTACACTGGTGTTGTGTTTTCACATCATCCCCGCTGTAGGAATGTGGGTACCTTAACGGTGGGGAAAAGCGGTCGCTTGTACAACATGCCACCATTGTTGAACCTCGGACCTCTAGCCCACGATAAAAGAAAATTGTAAAAACCAGGAGCAAAATACATCCAGGTTGTTGAAACTACTTGATACTGTCCACCATTTTCACAAATACTCAACCAGTTTTTGAACAATGGCATTGGTGACATCTACAGAAGAAGAAAAAAACATAAAAGGTCGAACTGTCTAGGGGCTGGTTTAGCCTCCATCCTACTGCCTGTTCTCTGTGTGTGTGTGTGTGTGTGTGTGTGTGTGTGTGTGTGTGTGTGTGTGTGTGTGTGTGTGTGTGTGTGTGTGTGTGTGTGTGTGTGTGTGTGTGATATCTTCAGTTTAACGTCTATTCACATTTAGTGATTTTAGACGGAAAAAAGTAATCTAAACAAGAGAACGCAAACAATAATAGAAAAGTGTCAGATAACGGTACTTAATAAAAACTAGCTTTAACATACTACAAAAACTTAATTATCGGACTTCTTATCAATCCTAACACAATGTTCAACAGTAACAATGGTTCAGACAAAATCTGATCCAGTTACAAACTTGGTACAGCGGGTAAAAATGCTTTTAAATGTCCACAATCAAAAATAACATGACTATTGGTAATCTTCTCCCCACAAATACAGTTTACATCTTTCACGTATTTTGTCCTGAAAGCATTTAGTGTGTGTGTGTGTGCGTGCGTGTGTGTGTGTGTGTGTGTGTGTGTGTGTGTGTGTGTGGTGGTGTGTGTTTGTGTGTGTGTGTGTGTGTGTGTTTAAGGGGATTGATTAATGCTGGGTATGACTTGGATGCTGATTGTTATTCTCCTGTCGCTTTGGGGGATGTTATCAGATGGCCTCCCTTTGGAGAATAAGGCGAAAAGCTCTCTTTGGAGGGATGTTTTTTCAGTGAAATGCTAGACGTCTGTTTTTTCACTTTGTAGAGAGAGGGAGAGAGAGAGGGAGAGAGAGAGAGAAAGAGAGGTTAAGAGAGAGGGAGAGAGAGAGGGAGAGGGAGATAGAGAGATGGGGAGGGAGAGAGGGGGGAGAGAGAGGGAGAGAGAGAGGGGGGGAGATAGAGGGGGGAGGGAGAGAGAGAGGGAGAGGGAGAGAAGAGAGGTTGAGAGAGAGGGAGAGAGAGATAGAGGGAGAGAAAGAGAGGTTGAGAGAGAGGGAGAGAGAGATAGAGAGAGAGAGACGGAGAGGGAGAGAGAGAGAGAGGGAGAGAGGGGAGAGAGAGAGAGAGGGAGAGAGAGAGGGGGAGAGGGAGAGAGAGAGGGAGAGAGAGAGGGAAAGAGAGAGGGGGAGAGAGAGGGGAGAGAGAGGAGGGAGAGAGAGAGAGAGAGGGGGGGGGGGAGAGACGGAGGGAAGGGGAGAGGAAGAGAGAGATTTGTCTGTCTGCCTAGCTATCTTTAAGCTTTCTGTTTAATATGTGTCTGAGTGTTCAAGCTGATTTCTCTGAGCGTGTACATTGTTCACTCAATCACAAAAGGGGGTCAAGCAGAAATGAGAACATTTGTCCTCAGAAATTCAAACTTCCCACGGTTAAAAACACTGATATTTTTACCAGTACAATGGTTTCTAGTTGTTACGCCCCCTTTCTCCAATAGTCGTTATTTCTTTGAGTTGGGCTTTTGACATTTCGGTTAATGAGTTAAACTCTTAAGACTGTTGTCCCCCCCCCCCCCTCGTTCTTTACATTGCTATTCTATAGTTAATAGGGGGACGGGATAGCCTGGCGGCTAGAGTGATGTATTCGTGATCTGCTGACCGGGGTTCGAATCTTGTTTAAGAGGATTTTTTTCCCCTGGAGTTGAGATCAATGCCGACTCCACTCTCCCCAAAAGTCCTTCGGATGAGACTATAAACCAAGGTCCCGTGTGCGAACACACGCAGAACATCTCGCGCACACGTTCTGCTTTTCGGAAGAGTAGGCCATTGTGTGCCGATGAGAACGGATGACAAAATTTACAAAATTGCATAAACACGGGGACTGGATGAAAATAACACAAAAAGTTTATTCCATTATCCTCGAAGTAGAAGAAGAAGAAGGAAGAAGAAGAAGAAGAAGAAGAAGAAGAAGAAGAAGAAGAAGAAGAAGAAGAAGAAGAAGAAGAAGAAGAAGAAGAAGAAGAAGAAGAAGAAGAAATAAAAACCATTTGTACAAAGTCTTTCTTAGACATTTCTTTGTATTTAATATTAACTTACTTTTACATCGTTTCAGATGTTTCTGCAGCATCTCTAACTTGTTCATTTAGCGTGAGGTTGCAGATGAAGATCAGATAGGCCTACAGCTTTTGAGTAGCTTTTTGACATTTTCAGAAGCAAACAGAACGTGCATCCTGTTTGTCAAAAACCCGTTGACACTGTCCATCGTTTTAACAAACACTCGGCAAGATTTTAGACAATGGCGGTGATGACATTTGAACAGGAAAAAAACAAAGCTCTCCGTGTGTTCTTTCTTTTACCCTGTCTCTTTCGTCTGCTCTTCTGTGCTTCAGGGGATTGGCTAATACTGTTTGATTTGCAGGCTCACTGTTATTCCCCCTTGTTGCTTTGGGCTATTAAATTGTCTCTCTTTGGAGACAAAGGCAAAAGTTCTCATTAGAGATTTGGTGTTTGTAAGTGAAATGCTAGATATCTGGGGGTGGGGGGGGATTTCTTTTTCGCTTTTTTGTTTTTGTATCTCCCTGAAGAGTGAAGAGACAGACAGACAGACAGACAGATAGACAGACAGACATACATAGAGAGAGACACAAAGAGAGAGAGACAGAAAGAGAGAGACAGACAGAGAGACAGTCAGGCAGAAACCGACAGACATACAGAGAAACAGAGACAAAGACAAATACAGACAGACAGACAAAGAAATAGGCAGAAAGACCGACAGAGAGATCTATAGACTAAGCAAGAGACTGACAGACAGACAGACAGACAAACAGATAGATAGAGAGGCCTGGTCTGGGACTATCGACAAAAAACCTCAGATATTCTATGCGACAATCTATTCGCACGAACTTTCTCTTTTCTTTGCTTGTTCGTGTAGCTGTTCATTTCTTTGTTTGTCTATCTGCTTGTTACTTTGTTTGCTTGACACGCTTGGCTCTTCCCCCCCCCCCCCCCAATCCCCCCTTCCCCCCTTTGACTGTACAACACTAAACAAGCGTTTGCCACTACAAGACAAGACCACAGTAAGAGTAGCATCAGCGACTAGAGAACATCTCAGTTGACGGTGTCGTGAGAGCTCAACATGAAGTAGTCTTGGATGCAGTCAGACCTCTCCCGTTATTGCCTCTGTGGAGAGTAGGTTATAAACAACCTTAAGTTGAAAGCCAGGACTGGAAGTAGTAGAAGTAGAAGAACAGGGAGAAGGAGAAGTAAAAGTCTGTCTGTTGACTGGCTGGCTGGCTGGTTGGTCTTTTTGTGTGGGTTTTTGTTAAATTTCTGGCGGCGAAGCAGTCAGACTGGTGATGTTGACAAAGCTAATGGAGGCGAACTGATTTGTCTTTTTGTTTTTGCAAATTGTCTGACCTATTGTTAAAACTGTGCCTGAATTTGTGTCAGCTTGTTTTAACGGTTTGTGGGAGAGAGAGAGAGAGAGAGAGAGAGAGAGAGAGAGAGAGAGAGACAGAGACAGAGACAAGACGACAGACAGACAGACAGAGACAGACAGACAGACAGAGACAGAGAGAGAGAGAGAGACAGACAGACAGACAGACAGACAGAGACAGAGAGAGACAGAGAGAGAGAGAGAAACAGACAGAGAGACAGACGACAGAGACACAGACAGACAGACAGACAGAGAAGCAGACAGACGACAGAGACACAGACAGACAGACAGACAGAGAAGCAGACAGACGACAGAGACAGACACAGAGAGAGAGAGAGAGAGAGAGAGAGAGAGAGTAACAGACAGACTCAGATAGACAGACAGATGAATAGACAGTCACACAGACAGACATAAACAAGAGGATGTCATAGTATACTCTGACCTGTGGTGTGGCCGGAATTACCAGCTACATGGAAAACACTGTGCAACGCCTGTCTTTGGATGTGAACACTTGCAGGTACTTTTAGTACACGTCCTGTCACAGACAAAGGCTTCATAACCATTCTTGTCAGCTTATCTGTATCTTTATCTTTTTATCTGTCCTCGGCTAGAGCTCCGAGGTTCATCAATCATGGTGAGGTTTTGCTTGTGGGATCGTTTTCTGCCTATCATTTAGATAGCCGCATTCCGACTTCGGAGATATGTTGACCTGAATTCAATTAGGCTCTCTGTAAGCATGTTATTTCATCATCTCTATTTACATTAGTTTTCATAACGAAAGTGCTTTGAACACGGTTGTTTCTTCCTGTCCTGCTGATTAGCATTTGCTTCAAACAATTCTGGTGTCCTTCTGAAGACCTTGGGTGGATACCCAAAAAAATGTTTCCAGAAAAAACCCAGACAGTTTCCAAAATGGTACATGCGACAACCGAAATACGTACTGAAGGACAGTTAATCAGAAAAATACAACTGAGATGAAGAGGTGAGGATACGAAAGGGAAACTAAACAGGGCAGGCATCAGGCCTACATCAGACAGACACAAAAACTAATGGCAGCAGGTTGTGTTCCAATCTAAGGGACGGGGAGGTCTGGCTCATGTTCTGGACCTGGCTGAATCCGCTCTTGTAGCCCCTTCACCGTTTCCTCGTCCTGCCTGACAGCCGTCTTCAGACAACTGACACTGATTCGTGGATGGGGGACAATAGACAATAAGTGAAATGAGTGTGTTGGGTTGTTGTTGTTTTTTTTAACCTCCTTTTGTTGTCGACCGTTAGTTTGTCCTTGCCTTAGGTTCTAATGATTTTGCTATTTTCTGATATTCCATTACCCTGTCCTTCGTGAAGGAGGGGGACTTGTAAGCTAAAAAACAAAGGGGGGGGGGGACGCAAATAAAAAGTGGCGAGTGATGTTCTGGACAAATTTAGATAATGTTGAGGCATTGTCCTTGAACCCTACTCTGAGGACAAAATGATGCATTATCCTGTGCCTTCAGCACAAACACCGGGCCATGAACTGGCCCCCGGAAAAGGTATGAGATATTAATATCTGGGAACTGTCATCAGCAATGCGAAATATGTTTGCATAGTTGGGCGGTTTTTTTTGGTTCCTGAAGTTATTGTGCTTTAATATTTGTTGGTTGTTGAGGTTTCTTTTTCTTTTTCTTTGTTTTTAGTTTTTGTTATGCTATTATTTGTTGTTATTGCTCATATTGTTTGGGGTGAAAAGAAGGGGTAGAATGGAGATAATGATCTCAATTCTAATCTCGTTTGGCGTCACAAACAAAAGGTTAAAATGACAAGCTTTCTTGGACTTAAAACATACTAAGAACACGCCCAAACACTTAGAAATACTTTGCCTCCTGACACTGCCAAAAATTAGAAAAGAAGAAAAACTTCACTACATCGCTGGAAGAATGCAACGGGCTGATGAAGAACCCGAAAGTTGCAGGAGACAAACAACAACACAGAACTGTACGTGAAATGCTTCTCCTGCAAAGCAATGGTTTATCTGTAGTCGTAATCCATGACACAAATCAGTGATCGATCTTGGGCTTGAACATGCTCTGATCATGCTAGTCGTGTTCCTTGAAATGTATCATAGAAAACAAACAGAATTGATAGACTAAGAGCATTTGAGAACCTTTCACCAAATAGATCTCATCTTATCGTCAACAAAATGGAATCCATTACTCTCCTGATGAATAAAGAGTTTGCAGAACGGTATTAAACGGTGAGCAGTTACTGCAATATATAGGGGATTTATAAGATGCAGTTAAAAAGCTTAGGCAATGACAGTCCAATTCACAGATCAATAAAAGGACAAATGTGACATTCATGATAAAGCAAACCAGAGTTATCCTGTGAACTAAGTGTTTCCAGTCACAGGAAGAACTGTGACTTTTCATTACATATCCATTATTGCAAATGGCCGTTTTTGACATAAAACTATAAGCTCATGTCTACCATGATGCAAGTGACCGTCGTTCTGTGTGTGTACCCTTTGGGTCTGCTCGTAGGAACTGCAACATTTGATCATTCGGGGCATGACACGAGATAACAATCTCTTCAGACGCTCTAAAATTCAGTGATAGTAACTGCAGGACCTGATGAAGCTGCAGTTTCATGGTGCTATAAACAGTCAAGGATGGAGCAGACAGA
>CM054135.1:73892064-73902064 GCA_028751875.1 Rapana venosa
AATGTTGTCAGCCCCTGCTGACTTCACCTTTTTCAGCGATCTGACTGCTGTTTCCAATTCTTCTCGGAGGATAGGGTGACTGTCTGTGTCTTTGCTTTCGGGTACATTAAGGACTTCTGGATCTCCTGCGGTTCTATAGTTATACAGGTTGGAGCAGTATTCTGTCCATCTGTTCAGAATATCCTGGTCGTCAGTGAGACACTTCCCATTTTTGTCTTGGATTGTTAAAGCTTTTCTCTGTTTTGTGCTAGTCAGGTCTTTCACCAGCTGATATGCTTTCTTGCTATTGTTTTTCTTGATGTTCTCTTCAATGTCTTGGCACTGTTCACCGATCCATTTCTCTTTTGCCTCCGTCATGGACTTCCTGATTCTTTTTGACTGCCCTATATTGTTCTGCTCTTTCTTTTGTTTCATTTTTCTTTTCTTCAACTCTCTACGCTTGTCGCATAGTTGTAGGATGTTAGGTGTGACCCATGGTTTTTTGACTGGTCGGTGTTTGCCAAGAAGCTCGCTTGCTGTTTCAGTCACTGCTGTATTGAAACTATTCGTCAGTGTATCTATGTCTGAGTCTATCACAGTGAGTGCTGCAAACTTTCCACCTATCCTTGCTTGAAAATTTCTAATACCTCTGGGTCCTTCAGCTTCTCGAGGTCAAATTTGATCCTGATGTTGTTCCGCTTGTGGATTTTCTTTAGACGTAGTCGGAAAGTCATCATCAAAAGATCGTGTTTTAAACCCCCTTTTGTTGCTCCGGGAAAAAACTTCTTTGTCTGTGCAAATTTTTAACGCTGGGACTAAAACCCCGTCTTTTCACCATGATTTTAATCTATTTGGTTGTGGTGTTTTCCATTTGGGGCTATGCCATGCCCCTTTTTCTGGATTTTTTGGTGGGGGCCCAAAATGTATTCATAGTGGAGGGGGTTTTGTTATGGAAAAATTCCAGGATTTCTAAACCCTTTTTTCATTTAAATTTGGTTATTACAATTTTGGCACAAAACGCCCCCCCAAAACTTTCCTTTGCATCTTCCCCTTACCTTGGCTTTCCCAAGTCCCCCCTTGCACAACGGGGTTCTTTTTGGGGGTTTGTTTCAGAACCTTTGAAAGCTGGTCATAAAATTCTTCTAGGGGCGTCATCTGTGCGTTGATGTAGGGGCGTATCCCTTTGTACTACAGTTATTTTAAAAAGGGGGGGTTGCTTCGGGGCGGATGGTAAAAAGTCTGCTGGACACGGGGTGACGCTAGGACGGTGTTCATTGTGTTTTTTGGGAAACGAGAAACCCCACCCCTTTTTCATGTTTATCCTTTTTTCCCTGTATTTATAATTTGTGGCTTCCGGGGTCGTTTTTTTTCCCCCCCCAATTTTTTTTTTCCATTTACTTCGCAGACCCCAAGGATTTGTCCCTTTTTTTTATCGGGAAATTCTATGTGTAAATTTTTTTTCCACTTTCCCCTGCGCTCTTAGTTTTCCGCTTTTTCCATGTCCCCAATGATGGTGTTTTTTTGGAAAGAATTTTGCGGTTTTTTACATCAGTAGCATATTTTTCGACCTCTGTCCTGTTGGCAACAGAAGGCGCGGTCCTTGGTAACCCGGGCGAGGGACGATCCGGGTATGTTACCTGACTGCAAAGAACAAAAGCTTTGGGGTAATTTTTTTGTGATAAATTTTTTGGGGGGGTTTTTGGAATCACCCCCTTTTTCAAGATGTGTGAAATCTGTAAAAAGGATTTGATCGCGGGTTTTAAAAAATCTTTCTTGTTCCTTGGTTTGATGTTTAAGGGATCATCCCAGGTGATTTGACGAAACCCTTTTAGGAAACAAATTTAATCAAGGCAGAAGGAAACATGCAACCCCCAAAAAAAAAATATGGTAACCTTTACCCTGTTGAAGGGAGAAAGACTTCTTTCAATTGTTTTTCGTTTTTCTTGAGTTTAAAAATAAAAATCTTTTAGAATGCCCTTAGGGACCACAAGAAACCTTTTTTTATAATATCTCTGTACCTACAGTTGAATTGATGAGTGTTTTTGATCGGGGAAAATTCCCGGGGGTGTTTAAAATGTCTAAAATCTCCCACACTTTGATCAGTGGGACCCCCCCGCGAACCCAGTTCTTTAGGGGAAACTGAAAAGGGGTTTTTCTGAAAGGTTTCAGCGTTCTTTTTTCCAATTTTGGGATGGGCTCCCCGGGGAACCCTCTGACGTTTGAAGATAAAAACGGAAAAAAACCCGGGTTTTGTGGCCGAGGGGGGGAGATCGTTTTTAATATTCTTTGGGAGCAGCAGGCAAGGCATCAAAAAGGGAAAGGGGTAGCAAAACAAAAACAAAAAAAAAAAAGCTTCAAGAACTTAGAGATTCAGGGTGAAACCCACAAAAGGGGGGAGAACCCAATTTTAGGGTGGGGGGGAAACCCATTTCCGCTTTTTAAAGGGGGCGTTGGATCCGGGACTTTCTCCTAAAATTATTTTTGAGGGGGTGGGGCGGGTAAAAACAAAAAGCTAAAAGGGGGGGTTTGGGAAAAAATGGAAAGAGAAGTAAAACCCTTTTTTGGCGGGCTTTCCTCTCTCTTTTTTTTAAAATAAGGGTCGAATGGATGGTTTAAGGAGGGGTTTGGATGGATCAATATTTAAACCCTCCATTTTGATTGAATTCGTCTGTACTATGTTTGTAATGTGATTACCAATTAAGAAAATCAGTTTTGGGCCCCAAAAAACAAAAAAAAATAATTACCAGCTTATATCATGGGGGTAAGTGTTCTTTTTGAAATTGGTTTCTTTTTCTTTTCTTTTTGGTTTTTAGGGCGTTCTTTTTTTTTTTTTGGGTTTTTTTCTTTGTTTAATTTTGGGAAAAAAAAAATCCCTTTTTCCCCTGTTTGCAATGATTTATTTTTATCAGCCTTTCCGCAGGGGTTTTGCAGCAAAAACGGGCCCAGGTTTTGGGACGGGACCCCATGGGGCAGGGGTTTGCAGAGACGGGACAAAAAGGTGTGGACAGAGCCATCAGCAGTGGGGCAGCAGACAGAAGACGGGTGTGGACAGGCCATCAGCAGTGGGAGAGACAGGGGGGACAGGTGTGGACGGGGGCCATCACCCAGTGGTACGCAGACAGGCAGGGTTGTGAACAGACCCATCAGCAGGGGTTTGCAGAGACGGGGACGGGTGGTGGACAAAACCCAAATCGCAGTGGTGAGCAGCGACGGGTTTGTGGACAGAGCCTTTAAAGCAGGGGTGCGGGGCAGACAGACAGGTGTGGCCCACCCCATCAGCAGGGTTTGCAGCAGACAGACGGTGGGACGGAAGCCATCAGAGTGGGGCAGCGGGAAGGTGTGGACAGAGAACAGCAGGGGCCACCGACAGGCAGGGCAGCAGTGGGGGGGACTTTTCCCCCGGCCCTGTCTCCCCGCTGCGTGTCGGGGCCCGCTAACTGTATTTGCCCCCTTTATGTATTTGCCTTTCCCGGGTCTCTCGGTCAATTGGTCTGTAAATTTTTAGTTGTTTGTTTTTTCCTTAACCCTGTCTGTCTGTGTCCCCTTCTCAAGTATGTCTATCTCGTCTAAAGGGTACTCTGTCTTTTTCTCTGTTTCTGTTTGTCTGTTTTTTGTCTGTCTGTATCCCATCTTTTTCCCCTCTCTTCTCTTCTCTCTCTCTTTTTCTCTCTCCCCCTCTCTCTCTCTGTTTAAAATTGGGAAAAAATATTGTCATTTTTTTTCTATCTCTTGGGGTTTTTTAATGTTCTTTTAATTGTTTTTTAAATTTTCCTTTCATTTTGAGGACAATGGGGGGAAGATTCCATCCCTTTTTTTAAATCTTGCCCCTTTTTGTGCATGCCTTTTTTGTAAAATAATTTTGGGTCATCCTTTCCCCCACTGCACAAAGGCTATTTTTCCCGAAAGGTTTTGGAATATTTTTAAAAAGTTTTGGTGCCCCGACGATCCCCGTGCGTTTTCACACGGGACCTAAATTAAATTTCATCCAAGGGATTTTTCCGGGGAAGGGGGAGCGGGTTTTGATGGGAAAATCCAGGCGAAAAATCCCTTGCACGTGCCCCTCGGTAGGGCTCGACCCTTTTGGTTTCCCGAATCTGGGGCCATCAGCCCGCTAGAAAAATTTGCATGACGCCCCCAAAAACCTAGTTTTATCCTTTTCTCCCTGTTGTGTGTGTGTGTGTTGTTTGTTGTTTTTTTTTGTGTGTGGTGTGTGTGTGTGAGTTTTGTTTTGTTTGTTTTTGTGTGTTTGTTTTGGGTGTGTGGTTTGGGGTTTTGTGTTGTTTTTGGGGGGTGTGTGTTTGTGTGTGTTTGTTTTGTGTGTCTGTTTTTGTATGTGTGTGTTTTTGAGGTATCTCTCTTTTCTCTCTCTCTTCTCTCTCTTCTCTCTCTCCCCTTCTCTCTCCCCTCTCTTTTCCTCTCTCTCCCCTATTTTCATCCCCTCTCTTCTCTTCTCCCCTTCTCTTTTCCCCTCTCTTTCCCTCTTTCTCAGAAACCCTTGGGCTTAAAGGAGAACTGTGGCGTTTTGGGTTTCCTGTTTTGTGTAAATCCCAGATGCTTCACAGAGTCCGTGTCTTTTTCCCCTGTTTCCCCGTCTTGCTTTAAAAATTATGGGGGCATTCATGTTGTATTGTTGAAGAAAAGTGTGTTGTGTTTTTGGGTTTTTGTGTGTGTATTTTGTGTATGAAAGTTTTTTGTGTGTTTTACGGTTTGTGTGTGTGTGTGGGGTGTGTGTGTGTTGTGTGTGTGTGTGTTGTGTGTGTGTTGTGTGTGTTTTGGGGGTTTTGTGTGTGTGTGTGTGTGTGTGTGTGTTTTGTGTGTGTGGGTTGTGTGTGTGTTTTTTGGGAGATCTCTCTCTCTCTTTCTTTTCTTTCTGAAACCCTTAAAGATTTTAGGGGAATTGACGGGGTTGGTTCCTGGAGACCCCATGTCTTTCCCTCTGTTCCATTAGTTAAACACAAACCCTTTAATGCTGTTTGTTGAAGATGTTGTGTTTTTGTGGGTCTATGGGGTGTCTGTGAGTGTGTGTGTTTTTGATGTGTGTTTTCCGTGTTTTTGTAGGCGGAGTGCGTGCGTCCCGTATGGCTTTTGTGTATGGGGTTGGGGTGCGTGTTCCCGGTTTGTGTTTTGATAGTGCCTTTTTAGTATTTCCCTTAACCCTTAAAGGCTGACTTGCAAATTAATTATTTTCCTTTTAGTACTTAAAACATTGTCCTTTTTTTTCGGGTTTACCTTTCTGCTTTATTTCACTTTGACGGGGCTTGTTTTTTTGACTCATTCCGGACTCTTGTTTATGAGTACACGTTTAATGTGTCTGTGCCCTGGGAGGGAAGAGAAGGGGGAGGGTTTTCGTACTCGTGGGGTGTGTGTGTGTGTGTGTGTTTGGTTGTGTGTGTGGTGTGTTTTGTGTGTGTGGGTTGTGTGTGTGTTGTACGTGTGGGCGTGTGTTTTGTGTGTGTGGTGTGTTGTGGGTGTTTGTGGTTGTGTGGGGTGTTTGTGTGGTGTGTGTGTGTGTTGTGTGTGTGTGTTGTGGGGTGTGTGGTGGTGTGTTTTCTTTGTGGTGTTCGGGTTTGTGTGTTGTGGGGGGTTTTTTGTGTGGGGTTGTTGTATGTGTGTTTTCGGTGGGGTTTTTTTTGTTTTGTGTTGTGTTTTGTGTGTGTTTTTGGTTTTTTGTTTTGTGTGTGTCGTGGGGGGTTTTTTGTGTTTGTGTTTTTGTTTTTATGTGTGTACGTTGTGGGCGGGGGTTGTCCCGTGTACGTGTGTGTACTTTGTACGTGTGTGTGTGGTGTGTGTTTTTTGTGTGTGTGTGTGTGTGTTTTTGTGTGTGTGTTTTGTGTGTGTGGTGTGTGTAGTTTTGTGTGGGCGTGTGTGTTTTAGTGTGTAGGGTTTGTGTGTGTGCACGGGGCGTACGTGTGTTGTGTGTGTGTTGTTTGTGTTTTGGGTGTGGGGTTTTTTGGGGTGTGTGTGTTTTGTGTGTGGTTGTGTGTGTGTGTGTGTGTGTGTGTGTGTTTTGTGAAAACCACCACTTGCATTGGCACCATAAACTCGATTTTTTTTTTTTTTTATTATTTATTCATCAAATAACAAGCGGGATAGTTTTTTTTTTGGTTTTAGCAGGGGAAATTTAAAATAAAACAGAATGGGTTTGCTTAACTTTTGTTTTTGTTTTTTTTGCTTGTTTGTTGTTTAAAGATTTAGTATTTGCATTTGGTTTTGCTTTTTTAAAATTTTTTATTTTTGCTCCCCGGGTACTTTTTCCTATATAAAAAAATAATAAATAAAAATCGCCCATTTTTGTTTTACGGAGGGTTTAATGAAAAGAAAAGGATTTTTTTTAAAAGAAGCGGTTAGCTTGGATTTTGGTTTAAAAAAGATATAGTTATGATGAAAAGAAAGGTTTTCTATAAAAAGTGGTTAGCTTAAAATGCTAGTTTAAAAAGATACATAGTTTTTTTTGGACATTCAAAAAATCCCCCGGGTTACAGGAAAAGGTTTAGAGACATAAAAATTTTTCCTTTTTGCTTTTTGCGCACACTTGAGGAAAATCTACAAGTTTTGGAAACAAAAGTTATTGAATCTTCCCTTTTTCGAGTTTCCCAAAAATTTGCGTTTAAAAATATTCGTTCTTTAAATTTCTGACATTAAGAAAAAATGGGGTTTAAGTTACTTAAAAAAAATTTTGGGAAAAGTATGTTATATTACTGACTTCAAAAAACAGAAAGCTAGGTTTAGGGTAGTGTTTTGTGGGGCCTTTTTTGTTTTTAATCACACCTGTTTTAAGCCCGTGTGAAAAACTGTAAGGGTGGGGTTTATCGTGGTTTTAAAAAGAAACTTTTTTGTCTCCCTTTGGTTTTATGTTTAATGGGCTATAAAAAGGTGATTTAGAATGCAACTTTTAGGAAAAAAAAATAATTTAATGCAGAAAGGGAAAAATGCAATTTCCCCGGCAAAAAAAACTGGTAACCCTTTTCATTGTTGAATGGAAAGGACTTCATTTAATTGTTTTGTATGTTTTGAGTACATAGAAATCATTAGAATGACCTTAAGACCCAAGAAACCCTCTTTATAATAAATTTTGTCACCTTTTCAGTTTTGAAATTCATGAGTGTATTTTATAAAGGGAAATTCCCGAGGTGTTAAAAAAGCTCTAAAAACTGCTCGCTTTGATCTGTTCCCACACACGCGAAAAAACAGGGCTCTTTAAGGAATGGGCAAAGGGGTTGAAAGGGTCAGGGGTTTTTTTCAATCTTTTATAGGCCTCTTGAACCTCTGGGCGCTGAAGATGAAACAAACAAAAACCCGGTTGGGCCCCCGGCGGGGGAGATCGAAATAATATTCGTGGGCAGCAGGACAAGAGCATCAAAGAAGGAAAGTTTGGGAGCAAAACCCAAAAAAAAACAAAAAAAGTTCACAGAAAATTAGGATTCCCGAGGGGAAAAGCCACTTTTGGGAAAATCCAAAATTTTTGGTGTGTGAAAAGTTCCGGTTTTAAATGGGCTTGGATCCCGGGAAACTCCCCCAATTACTTTTGTGAGAAGGGGGGGGGCTGGGAAAACAACAAAAAGCTTAAAAAAACCAAAGGTTTTGGGGAAAAGGAAAAAAGAAAATCCAAAAAATTTTTGGTGGCGTTTCTCTCTCTTTTTTTTTTTTTATTTTTGGTAAACAGAATGTTTAAAATTAAAAGATGTGGGTTTTTTGGAAAAACCCGTAAAGTAAAAGGGAGAACAGAATTTAGGGGATAAGAAGGGAGAAGACAAACAAAGAGAAATTTTGGAAAAAGGGTCAATCACAAAGCTTATTATTTTCCCAAAGCTTGATGGTTCTTTTCCCTTTCTTTGTTGTTGCCTCAATTTTTGACCTTTTCTCTCTCTCTCTCTCTCTCTCTCTCTCTCTCTTCCCCTCTCTTCTCTCTCTCTCTTCTCTCTTTTTTTTCCCCTCTCTCTTTTCTCTCTCTCTTTTCTCTCTCCCTTTTCCTCTCTCTCTCTCTCTTTTCTCTTCTCTCTTCTCCCCTCTCTCTCTCTCTCTCTCTTTTCTTTTTTTCTCTTTTGGGGAAACAAAGCAGGGAAAAAAGGGTTTTGGGAAAAAGGGGGACAACCTCTGAATGTTCCTGTTGCTTCCCCCGTTTGTTGCCTTTGTTTGTCCTGTCCTGGGGGTGTATGCCCCTTTTCCTTTTCTAATTTCCCCCTTACTGTTCCTTTATGAAGATGGTTTCTTATTTAAAAGCATATAAGTTTACGGGAGTTTTGGGAAAAAACGGGAAAGTTGTATAAAAGTTTTGGGGCCCTTTTTCCTTTAAAGAGTCATGATCAAGCGAAAATGCCAAATGGGGCATGCCCTTTGCTTTAAAGGGGAAGGTTTTGGGTCAAGGGTTGGTCAGCAGAAAAAAGTGCACAAAAACGGTATTGGTTTGAGTTTTTACAATCTACTATAGAAATGGACAACCTTGATGAGTTGTTGCTGGTTTGGTTTGGTTTCTATATCGTTGTTACTGCCACCCTTTTTGAATGCTGTTCTTTTGGGGAAAGGGTTTGCTGTACGTTTTCGGTTCTTTGGGGGGAAAAGGCGGTGGGAAAGGGGAAAAAGGGGGTTTTTTGGGGGATCGTGTCATTTGATATCATTTAAAAAGGATTCGCCCCTGGACTAGCAAAGGCTCAATGCCCAAAAAACCTTACTTTCTTATACTGGCTTTTTTAAAAGAATGGGAAAAAAAACCACACCCGGAAGGAAGGATCCAGGAGTCTTTAGGTTCAGGGAAAAAAAAACAGCAAACCGGGCTATTGCAGGTGTGGGTTTTTCACTTTGTGACAACCAAAATTAAGACTCTGGCTTCACTGCATGATTTTTATATCTCACAGTAATAATAATGTATGCGTTTTTTAATTTGGCTGAATCTTGTAAGTAACATCAAAGCAAAAAATAAAAAAAAATTTTTTCGGAAATGGGGCTTTTCCTCTTTTTGGGAAAATAATTTAAAGAATTTAAATAAAAAAGAATTCAAAAAGGGTTGTTAAACGGTGGAAAAAAAAACTTTTTAAAATTTTAGGGATGTTTCAAGAAGGGAAAAAAGAATTTACCCAAAAATACAATTTGCTTTATACCCCGGTTAAATTTTAAAAATAACAAACCAACAAGACAGCCATTGTTTGAACATAGCGTTTTTAATTTAAAGTCAAAATCTTACATGTCCATTTATATGTGTTTTTTTGTAACCACCCTACGCCCGTTCTACTTTTTGACGAAATTTAAGGGTACTCAAAAAATCAATTTGGGGGATGGGGGTTGGGGCCCCCCCGTTTGGTAACATGAGTGTCCCGGCGATTGCTTAACAGCTTTCAGTATTTGATCCCCTAAGGCACGATATTGAGCAAAGTCCTCAAGCTGTTGTTTTAAAATGAAAGGGGAGGGGGTGGTAAGGCAGATGCTTGGCCGTTTTTATGGCGAATTTAGCAGTCAGTGATGGAGCAGACAGAGAAGTGTTATTAAAAGGAAAAGTTTTTGTTCTGATGGTGGGTTTAAATTTGGGGTTTTGCGATTGGGGGGGAGGGGTAGGAAAAAGCAGCTGTCTGTTTTAAAAATTTTTGACTCCCCTTTTATTGCCAGGGGCTGTAGAATTAGACGAGTGTAAGCCCATTGCCCGCTTCCCCGCCCAAAACATGCAAAACCCCATACAAACTTCACTAAAACCCCGCGCCCCGGGACGCGTGGTGCGGGGCTCTTTTTTTTTAAAACAAGCATGCTCTCAAAAAAACAGATTTCCGGTTTTACAAAACACCCAAATTTTTTAGCACACAGATGAATGAATGAAAGAAAAGGTTAATGAATTTAATGAATGTATGATATTTAATAAAAAGAAAAAGGGAAAAAAGGAAAGGAAAAAAAGGAAGGGGAAAGGGAAAGGGGGGAAAGGGAAAAAAATTAATGAGCAATTTCTTCCTTTCTCACACACAATTACACATTTATGCCCAATTTAAAAGCCCTGGGGGCACATTATTCTTGTAAAAATTACAAATACACTTGGAGTGTT
>CM054135.1:73907064-73922064 GCA_028751875.1 Rapana venosa
TCGTTTAATTTTTATTTTTGCTCTCTGGTACTTGTTCTCCTATTTTTAAAAATCGCACTTTATTGTTTTACGCGATGGTAATGTAAAGATAGGATTTCTATAAAAGAAGCGGTTAGCTTAGATGCTAGTTAAAAAGATACATAGTTATGATGTAAAGATAGGATTTCTATAAAAGAAGTGGTTAGCTTAGATGCTAGTTAAAAAAGATACATAGTTATTTGACATTCAAGAAATCTCCTCTGGTTACAGAGAACAGAGCTTAAGACCACACTCAAAATTGTCCATTTGCTTTTTGCGCACACTTGAGGTCATCTACGAGTTTTGGAAACAAAAGTTATTGAATCATGCTCTTTCGAGATTCCAAAAAGCGTCATTAAAATATTCGTTCTATTAATCCTAGTTCCGCGTAGTGCTTTGTGGTCACTTTTTTTTAATCGCACCCTGTTTCAAGCCAGGTGTGAAATCTGTAAGATGGAGTTGATCGCTGGTTGAAAGGATCTTTCATGCCTCCTTGGTTTGATGTTTGATACTAGGTGATTTTAGTGCCGTCAGTGCCTGGGCTTTATCACAGTTCTTGATTAAACCATTGACGCTGGGGGCAACAGCAAAGTGAGAGGCTGTATGACCAGTGGCTTTCCCATTCATGGAATTCCACTTTACAGCTTATTCTTTAGTGATCGACTATGACTCTCTGACTAGGCTTGACTCGCACGGTCCTTATGTGCTGCAGCCCTGGGGGCTGGTTGGCATTTGGAGAACATCTCCAACGCTGACTGTCCTTATGCTCACTTGGCCGAGAAAGTGGGGATGTACTGTGGGCAAGGCATCTCCACTATAATAAAATTTCTGCCCAGTTTCCAAAACAGCAGCTGCCTCCTCTGCTGTTTTGGAGGTCATCGTCGGACACGACGGACAAACATACACATACAGGTGATTTAGACAAGTAGCCTTTCAGGAAACAAACTAATTAAGGCAGAGGGAAACATGAGAAAGGACTTTATCAATTGATGTCGTATATTCTTGAGTATCATAGAAATCATTAGAAGGACCTTAAGACCACAAGAAACCATCTTTATAATATCTCTGTCACCTACAGTCTGAATTCCATGAGTGTATTGATCAGGGAACTTCCTGAGGCTGATAAAATGCTCTAAAATCTGCACACTTTGATCAGTCGACACACGCGAACACAGTCTCTTTAGAGGACTGACAAGGTGTCTGAAAGGATCGCGCGTTCTTTCAATCTTTGATAGGCTCTCTCTGAACTTCTGACGCTGAAGATGAAACAGAACAAACCTAGGTGTGGCCTAGGCCAGGAGATCGAAATAATATTCGTGAGAGCAGCAGGACAAGAGCGTCATAGAAGGAAAGTGGTAGCAAAACAAAAACAAACAAAAAATGTTTCACAGAGATTAGAGATTCTAGAGTGAAAGCCACTAACTGGGGGAGAATCCAAGTTTATGGTGTCGTGACAATTCCGCGTTAAGTGGTCTTGGATCCAGACATCTCCTACAATTACTTTTGTGAGAAGTGGGGCTGTAAACAACAAGAAGCTAAAAGCCAGGTTTGGAAATGGAAAGAGAAGTCAAACCTTTTGGCTGGCGTTCTCTCTCTCTTTTTTTAGATTGATGGCTAAGCAGAATGTAACATTAACGAGGTGTTTATTGAAAAGCAGTAAAGTAAAAGGATGAGAACAGAACTCAGAGATAAGGAAGGGAGAAGACAAACAAAGAGATATATGGAAGACGGATCAATCACAAAGCTTATTCGTTTTCCAGACCTGCCTTGACTGGTTCTTTCATTGCCTTTGTTGTTGCCTCATTCTGACCCCCCCCCCTCCCTCTCTCTCTCTCTCTCTCTCTCTCCTCTCTCTCTCTCTCTCTCTCTTCTCTCTCCTCTCTCTTCTCTCTCTCTCTTGGGAAGCAAAGCAGAAACAAGGGTGGGAAGAAGGAGACAACCTCTGAAATGGTCCTGTTGCTTCCCCTGTTTGTTGACCTTTAGTTTGTCCTGTCCTCGGGTGTGCTACTGCCTTTGCCATTTTATAATTGCCCATTACTGTTCCTCATGAAGATGTGTTTCTTATAAACGCATATAACGCTGACGAGAGACGTTTTGAACAAACGGAAAATGTTGTATAACGTTTTGGCCTTGTCCTTAATGAGATCATGATCAAGCGAATAATGACACTGGGGCACTGCCTTGTGCTTTAAGGGCAGACTATGGGTCAAGGATTGGTCAGCAGAAAAAGTGCACAACAACGGTATCTGTAGAGTCTACAATCTACTATCAGAAGTGTGACAACATTGATGCAGTTGTTGCTGGTTTGTTGTTGCTTGCTATGATCGTTGTTACTGCCACCCTTGTGAATGCTGCTCTTTTGGGAAGGATTATGCTGTACGAGTCGGTTCTTTGGGGGAAATGAACGGCGGGATGGGGAAAGTAGTTTGTTGGTGATTGTGTCTTTTGATATCATAAACAGGATTCCGCTTTGGACTAGCAACAGGCTCAGTGCACACAAATAACCTTACTTTCTTATACTGGCTTTCAAATGCATAAAAAGAAAATACCACACCACTGAAGGAAAGATCTAGGAGGCTTCAGGCTCCAGAAGGCGAACAGCAAACCGACTATTGCAGGTGATGTTTTTCACTTCAGCTGACAACACCCTAAGTCTGTGCCTTCACTGCATGATCCCATATCTCGCAGTAATAATAATGTATGCAGTTTATATAGCGCTGAATCTTGTAAAGTAACATCAAAGCGAATATAATACACACTCTCTTGCGAAAGTAGGAGCTATTCTCTTTGGAAAATATATAATGAATTCTAAATAAAGCGAATTCAAAACAGTGTTGTTAAACGGTGGAAAGATACTGTAATCTGTAGGGATGTTTCAAGAAGAAACAAGAATGACCAACAATACAATTTGCTATATACACGATTAATTTAACAATAACAACACAACAAGACAGCCATTGCTTTGAACCTTGCGTTTACAGTCATGTCAACAACTCCTACATGTCCATCATATGTGTTCTTTGTAACTCACCCTACGCACGTTCTACTTTATGAGCGAAATAAGATACTCATAATCATGGCATGGATGCCGCCGTATGGTAACATGAGTGTCCTGGCGATTGCTCACGACAGCTACAGTATTTGATCCGTAAGGACACGATATTGAGCAACGATCCCTCAAGCTGTTGTTGAGATGAAAGGGGAGGGGGTGGTAAGGCAGATGCTATGGCAGTTTTCATGGCGACATCAGCAGTCAGCGATGGAGCAGACAGAGTAAGTGCATCATTAAAAGGACACCTTTTTGTCTGACTGGTGATTAATTGGTGTGTCGCGATTGGGCGGAGGGGTGTAGGATAGCAGCCTGTCTGTAAATTAATGACTCCACTTGATTGCCAGGAGCTTCTAGGATTAGACGAGTGTATGCTATTGCACGCTTACACGCACACACATGCACACACATACACACATACACTTATACACACACGCGCGCGCACGCGTGCGTGCGTGCTCTCATGTACACAAGCATGATCTCACAAACACAGATGCCGGTACACAATCACCCATTTCTTAGCACACAGATGAATGAATGAAGGAAGGAAGGAAGGAAGGAAGGAAGGAAGGAAGGAAGGAAGGAAGGAAAAAACAAAATTAATGAGCAATTACTTGCTCACACACATTTACACATATATGCTCATACATATACATGCGTGGGCATATATATCCTTGTACACATACACATTGGAGTGTATGAACAGACATAAACACGCAAGTACACATGCATGCTACTATTTATCTGCACGATTTTTCTTGAGGCTCTGTGAAGGATAGGAATAATGTCGAATGGATGGAAGAATGGATTGATGGATAGATGGATGGATAGATGGATGGATAGATGAATGGATTGATGGATGGATGGATGGATGGATGAATGGATCGATCGATCGATCGATCGATCGATCAATCAATATTTGACCTCTCCATTTTGATTGAATATATTCTCTAACATGATTGTAATGTGATCTACCAACATAAGAAAAATCAGATTTGCAGTATCAACAACAAAAATAATTACCAGTTTCATATCATAGGGGTAAGTGCTCTTTTTGCATGGATTTCGTTTTCATTACTCTTTTGATCTTTAGAGCATTCTTTCTTTTCTTTGGATTTTTCATGTTTACTGTTGGAAAACAAAACCCCCATTTATCCCTGTTTGCACTGATTTCATTTTTATCACTCTTTTGGTTGACTTTTACTTTGTGTGTGTTTTGGCCTTCGATTGTTCCTGTCCATTGATTGAAAAAAACAACCAATGTGCTGCTTTTTGCACTATCTTTTTAATCACTCTGTTTGGTTTGCTTTCTTTCATTTCTTGTTGGAGGATTTTTGTTGATTTTTTTAAAACTCCATGCATTGAAAAGCAAAACAAAGATCCCCATGTGCACTTCTGTATGGTATTTTTTTGTCCCCTGAGGCGAGACAGACAGGTGTGGACAGAGCCATCAGCAGTGGTGCAGCAGACAGACAGGTGTGGACAGAGCCATCAGCAGTGGTGCAGCAGACAGACAGGTGTGGACAGAGCCATCAGCAGTGGTGCAGCAGACAGACAGGCAGGTGTGGACAGAGCCATCAGCAGTGGTGCAGCAGACAGACAGACAGGTGTGGACAGAGCCATCAGCAGTGGTGCAGCAGACAGACAGGCAGGTGTGGACAGAGCCATCAGCAGTGGTGCAGCAGACAGACAGGTCAGCAGTGATGGTCGTTTCCCCGGCCTGCCTCTACCCGCTGCTGTATCAGGCCCGCTAACTGTAGTTGACCACTTTCATGTATTTGCCTTTCACTCCGTCTCTCTTGTCAAATGGTCTGTCTATCGCTCAGCTTGTTGTTTCTCTTTCTGTTTGTCTGTCTCTGTCTGTCTCTCTCCCTCTCTCTCTCTCTCTCTCTCTCTCTCTCTCTCTCTCTCTCTCTCTCTCTCTCTCTCTCTCTCTTATTTTTCCCGTATACTATGTGAGTTTATTGGTATGGGCTTTATTTTATTTTATTATTTTATTATCATATCTATCCCTAAGGGCGGGGACTGGATGTACAAAAGCACATGGGTGCTTATTCATTATCCTCGAAATAAAAGAATTTGCATGTCATTGTCATTTCCCTCTTATTCTCTCTCTCTCTCTCTCTCTCTTCTCTCTCTCTCTCTCTCTCTCTCTCTCTCTGTCTGTCTGTCTGTCTGTCTGTCTGTCTTTGTCTGACCTTATCTCTTTGTCTCTAGTCTCTGGCTATCTGTATCTCTGTCTCTGTATGTCTGATTCTTTCTCTGTCTGGCTGGCTCTGTCTGTGTCTCCCTCCTCTCTCTCTCAACTCTGAGTTTAGAGCTCAGAGTTCAGAGCTCTCTTCTTCTTGTTCTTGTTAATCTTCTTCTTCTTCTTCTTCTTCTTCTTCTTCTTCTTCTTCTTCTTCTTCTTCTTCTTCTTCTCTCTTCTTCTTCTTCTCCTTCTTCTTCTTCACGAGTGTTTCAGGCATTTTAGAGAAGCATGTTGTGTTAGTTCCTGTCTTGTGTAAACGCCAGATGCACAAGTCACTGCACTCCGACTGTTTCCGTTAATCTTTAAACATTAATATTGCACTGTTAAAGGGGTGTGTGTGCGCGCGCTCGTGCGTGTGTGCGTGCGTGCGTGTGTGTGTATGTGTGTGTGTGTGTGTGTGTGTGTGTTGACAGTGAGAAAAGAAGCAGAGACTGGAGACAAACATTTCGTTGAACAAAATTAATTGCACATGCTTGTGGAGGCAAACATTAGATCAAAACATTCATTATGAAGAATGAGGCATCGGAACGCTTTCTCGCTCATATGACAGACAGCAATAGCTGCTGTTTGAGCGTTTGACGACGACGACGACGAAGAAGATGAAGAAGAAGAAGACACTAGAATAAGAGTTTACTTTTTCTCCTATTGAAAGAGGTGCAATCCATGCTATTGCTTCATATAATGTCCATTCGCCCAGCATTATATCAGAGGAGAAATAAACAGCGCAGTCCACTCTCAGACAAAAAGAAAATAACACTTCTCTACTCTATGGGAACTGCTTTTGCCGTGAATTTATTCCAAATAAGCGGCTAATTTACAGTGGTAGTTTCTCCGTCTTAATGAATTTTGATTCTTTTTTTTCAATTTGTTTTGTAGTATCATTGCAATGGTTACAATGAAAAGCATTCGATTAAAGCAGATCCTTTAGTTCTGGAAAAACATGAGGAAAGTTGCCACTTTTGGTGTATTGTTTGTTGTATTTGGCCTGTTCTCTTTTTTTGTTTTTGTTTAACCTATCTGTACAATGAAGAGTTGGTTATTTATTTCTTGATAAATTTCATTTAAAATGTTTGGCTTATCCACGCATAAAGCGTAATAAGTGTTGAATAATGTATACTCCAATCTTGTTCTATGAACTTCAATAATTGGCGCTTGTAATTGTAACCAAGAATGTTTCAAAACACACATAAATCATTTGACTGTCAACCCTTAAACGAGGGTGCTTTTTTTTAAAATAATGTTTTACATCTCAAACATCTAGATATACAAGAAATAGCGCTGTATAAATTCCTATGTTAGCATCATTATCATCACTACTATCTTCATCCTGAAACAAAACAAAGGACAAAACAAAGCACATAAAACAAACCAGTCCGATAAAATGCTTCTGACCTAAAATTGCAGCAACCCTTAGAGAGGGATATGATTCGGTCTTTTGACACTCTAAATTTTCCACACTTGTTTGGGCTTAGTTCCTGTGAGAGTATTCGGTTCCGTGACACTAAATGAAAGAGTAGTGCTGATGGAGAGAGAGAGAGAGAGAGAGAGAGAGAGAGAGAGAGAGAGAGAGAGAGAGAGAGAGAGAGAGAGAGAGAGAGAGAGAGAGACGTTAGGGATGGAGAGGCAAGGAAGAATGTGGGGTTGGAGGGAGGGGGAAGGGGGAGGGCAGAGAAGAGGCAGGGAGGAGAGAGTGGTACCAATTTTCAAAACTTAATTGGATCTGTGCGACACGTTTGGTAGATATTAGCTTCTTTTTTTCTGATTTCCAAGTCTTCTCATAAAATAAGTACACGTTTCCCCATTCTGACCCCTGAACGTAACGAACAGTACTTGATATACTCCTACAACTGATAGGGCTGACTTGCAAATTAACTTGTTTTCATTTCGTGTGCGTCAGGAATGTCTTGTTTTATATCTGTGTCTCTTTTTTGGTGTTTTTCTTTCTTTCCTTTCTACTTGGTTGGTAGTTCTGGCTGCGTCCTGTCCCTCTGTTTATGAGGACAAAGTTAGTGTGTCTCCATCTGTGTCTGGGTATAGACTGAGAGCAAAAGTGTTCGTTGATTCTGTGTGTGTGTGTGTGTGTGTGTGTGTGTGTGTGTGTGTGTGTGTGTGTGTGTGTGTGTGTGTGTGTGTGTGTGTGTGTGTGTGTGTGTGTGTGTGTGTGGTGTGTGTGTGTGTGTGTGTGTGTGTGTGTGTGTGTGTGTGTGTGTGTGTGTGTGTGTGTGCGCGTGTCAGAGAGAGAGGGAGAAGTCAATTTTGAAAGTTTTTCAGATTGGCATACCTTTTTATTTTTTAATCCATGTATAACAAGAAATCATTCTTTCTGTCCCCGTGTCTTTGACTCTAGCTTTCTCTCTCCGTCTCTGTCTCACTGTCTCACTGTCTGTCCTTGTCTGTCTTTGCCTCTCTTTCTGTATGTCTGTCTCTCTGTCTGTATTGTCTGTCCACCTGTCCGTCTGTCTGTCTGTCTGTTTGTCTGTCTTCTCTCTCTCACACACACACACACACACTCACACGCGCGCGCACACACACACACACACGCGCGCGCGCGCGCGCGCGCGAAAGGTTTTCACTCTTCTTTCTCCCCCCTTTGGCAAGTCCAATCATACCCAAAGCAACTCTCCAAGCAATTCCAAAGCTAACATGCGAACGTCAGTTACACAAAAAAGGACAAGGACTGTGGTGGACGTAATATGGAAGAAATGTGCCGAATGGACCCTGGGCCATCACAGACATTTGTAGCTGACAGAACAGGAACAAATCTGACGTGAGTATGTACCCTGCACTTTCTGTGAATGGGCATAGCGCACGTGCAGTAAACAAGCGGAGGTCAGCTTAGAAACAGTGTCATCTGGTCTAGGGCCTCCATCAAGGATGACCACTGGCCAGTATGGTTTTGCCTGTCTGTCTGTCTGTCCACCCGGGTGGTCTAACACAGTGGACGCCTCTGTCAACATCTGACAGCTTTGGAGAAAGAGGTTTTTTTTGGAATCAGGAAGTAAATTTTGAAGGTGTTTAAGATTTTCATACTTTTTGTTTTCCATTTTCAAACACACACAAAAACAAGCCCCTTCTCTCCCTCTCTTTTTGAACTCTTCTTTCTCTCTGTTACTGTTTCTCTCTGCCTGTCCATCTCACTGCCTCTCCGTCTGTCATTTGTGTATCTGTCTTTCTCTCTCTCTCTCTCTATATATTATTTTTTTAATTAATTTATTTATTCTTTTATATCGAGGATAATGGAATAAGCACGTATGTGCTTTTTTACATCAAGTCCCCGTGTGTATGCGATTTTGTAAATTTTGTCATCCGTTCCCACCGGCACACAATGGCCTACTCTTACGAAAAGCGGAACAGGATTTAACGTGTGCGCCAGATGGTCTGCGTGCGTTTGCACACGGGGCCTCGGTTTATAGTCTCATCCGAAGAACTTTGCCTCTCTGTGTCTCTGTCTGTCTGTATGTCTGTCTTTCTCTCTCTCTTTCTCTCTCTCTCTCTCTCTCCTCTCTCTCTCTCTCTCTCTCTCTCTCTCTCTCTCTCTCTCTCTCTCTCTCTCTCTCTCTCTCTCTATCTCTCTGTGTCTGTCTGTCACTGTGTCCGCCCCTGGTGGTCTAACACAGTGGCTGCTTCTGTCAGCATCTGACAGTTTCGGAGAAAGAATGAGATTTTTGTTTTAGAAGCAAGAGGTGAATTTTGAAAGTGTTTGAGATTTTCATGTAGTGTCTTGTTTTCCATTCCAAAGAAGAATATTTCTCTCTTCCTATGTCTTTGACTCTTGCAGTCTGTCTGTGTGTCTCTGTCTCTGTGTGTCTGTGTGTCTGTCTGTCGCTGTCTCTCAGTTTCTCTGTCTCTCTGTCTCTTGTCTTTGTCTCTGTCTCTATCTGTTTATCTCTCTCTCTCTCTCTCTCTCTCTCTCTCTCTCTCTCTCTCTCTCTCTCTCTCTCCTTCCCCTTTAATCGTTTTTCCTTCTGGCGACAAGCTTCCTTGAACTGAACATCAACCATGTCAAATCATGTGCAGTTATACAAGAAGGCAGTAACAAACCTATCATGTCAAAGCATGCAAATTTTTTTTTTTCTGAAAAGGAAAGATGGGCCAAAACTGAACAGAAGGTAGACCTCGAGGCATCCGAAAATCGATTCGTGGCTACTGGCAGAGATAAATGATGACCTGTTAGTGCCTCCTGTCATCTCACTGGCCGGTCCAACACAGTTGATGGCACTGTCAACATCTGAAAACTTTCAGTGAAAAGGCTTTTGAATTTACAAGGTAAATTTGGACAGTTTTTGAACCGATGTTTCTGCGTTTTTCTTTAACTTGTCAATGTCTACTTGAAAAAACTTATTCTATGTCTCTGTTTCTATCTCTGTCTGTCCAAATCTGTCTCTGTATCTCTTCCTTTCTCATTCAAACACGCGCACGCACGCACCACACGCGCGCTCGCACGCACACACACACACACGCGCGCGCGCACAACACACACACACACACACACACACACCTCAGAGACAGAGACACATACAGGCAGAGAGAGACGGACAGACAGACAGGCATATAGAGACAGAAGAAAAGTTGAAAAAATATGATAAACAGAAGAGCAATGACAACAACGAGAAGAAGCAAACGAAGAAAGACTGAGAATGGAAGGAACAAGAGAATGAGAATAAAACACTTAACACGACGGTGAATATGAAAACGTTTCAATGCTGCTTGAAAATAAAAAGAAAGAGAATGTAAGAGATGTAATGGACAGTAAAGGAGGTAACAATTTGAACAAAAAGGTGGGGGGGGAGGGAGAGGAGAGGAGTGCAAAAGTGGATATTGATCATCTGAAGCAGATGCTGTTGAACAGGACAGGACAGGACTGGACAGGACTGGACAGGACTTAACAGGACAGGATAAAACAGGACAGGACAGGAACAAACCTGACATGTGTACCATGCATTTTTCTGCAAATGGGGGATGTGGAAAGTGTGGGAGATGATGTCATGGGGAACTTTGAAAGAAAGTGGACACAGGGGCGGTGGAAATGGATCTGAATCCCCCGTCAATGAGAAATAATGGCTGCTGAATGTCTGTTCCCCTTCTGCCTGTTTCAACACAGTTGATGGCTCTGTCAATATCTGACAGCTTTAGGAAATAGGATGTTGGAATCAAGACGTAGAGTTTTAATGATTTGGATTTGATCTTATAAGGGTGTTTTTTAAAGTGAAATATGAAATATGCTTTGACGATATGACACATTACAAGACAGTACAAATCAAAACAATGTAATGAAGACAACTTTGTTTTTGACACGTGTTCTATAATGGTTTTTTTTAAAGATTTGACATGTTTATTCTGATTTATTATTGATCAACAAAACTAGATGAATATTGTCCTATGGAGCATCCATCACAACTTGCATTGCACGAAACATGAAGAAACATGAGCCTGACCCGTCAACAGCATGGTTGTACATGTGTTATACTACGTGTTTCGAAATGGTTACGTAACTATGACAGTAGAACAAGAATGTTTTTTATTAGACTAGTTACAAGACTTCTAAATGCATGTTGCGCCTCATTAAACCAAATTAGCATAAAAACGTAATAATCCTGAAGTGCACAGAAATATCATGCAATACAAAGTGCTCATTTCGTTTCTTTTTAAAAAAGGAACACGAATGCTATTGTTTGTCTTAAATTTAAACTTGCACTTGAAATAGCAAGTACGTCTGCTGAAGAGAGAAGAAACGCATTTCCTAATATGTATACATAATGTATATCAAGCTTCATAACGCCTCAGAATGTTTCCATGTGAGATCGTTATATAGCACGCAGATGCATGCATATCAATACGGGAGTATAATATACACTTGCTATTTAACAGAGTTGCAGACAATTTTATTTGTTCAGTAGCTGAATGATGTATCATCTCTCTCTCTCTCTCTCTCTCTCTCTTCCTCTCTCTCTCTCTCTCTCTCTCTCTCTCTCTCCTCTCTCTCTCTCTCTCTCTCTCTCACACACACACACACACACACACACACACACACACACACACACACACACACACACACACACACACACACACACACACACACACACATACATACACAAAAGCAAGTATTTTGCTTATTCAATGTACCATCTGGAAATAAAAGTTTGACTTTAACTTTGACACACACAAACACACAAACACTTTTCAGACATTAAAGATGAAACAACAGACACTGTCAAGAAAAAAAAAACAACCACATGTTAACAAACCCCATATTGTCAAATAAAAATGAAAATTGCCGTTTAACAAACACGAACTATTGTACGCTGAATACAAGAGAAGACAAGTGCACAACCACTTAGTATTTAACTAAAGGCAATTCCCACAAAAGAAGTGATACATCCCTGCCCCCAAGAGAGCTGTAAACCAAGACATTTCAGAGCTGTCTTTTTGGACAGAATAACAAAGACGTAGAGTGAGTTGGGGGCGAGGCTGGGGTGGGGGACTAGAGTAAGGGATGGGGACAGAAGGAAGACAGGAGACACAGCCCAGGGGGAAGGGGGGGGGGGGTGAAGGACAGGTCTGGTTTGCTGGGTCCCATGAAGGAGAAATGACAGGCTTACAGATTTCCCTGTTTGGATCAATAGGCCTGGGTGCACTCTGACAAGAGCAGCTTAGAAAGGAAATGGTTTTCCACTGGAGAAATGGTGATGGCAAAAAAGGTTGTAAGAAACCTGAGTGTAAAAGTTGTGTGGTGGTGGTGGCTGGTGGTGGTAGTGGTCTTTGTAGTGGTGTGTTGAGGGGAGGAGGGTGTGTGTGTATGTGTGTGTGTGTGTGTGTGTGCGCGCGCACACATGTGTGTGGTGTGTGTGCTGAGTGTGTGTGCTGTGTGTAATTTTGTCTGTCTATCTCTGTGTGTGTTTGTGTGTAAGTGTGTGTTTGTGTATAAGTGTGTGTGCATGTGTATGTGCGTGTTTTTATATCTTCGTGCGTGTTTGGAGAGACAGACAGACTGACAGACAGACAGACAGACAGACAGACAGACAGACTGACAGACAGACAGACAGACAGACTGACAGACAGACAGACAGACAGACAGACAGACTGACAGACAGACAGACAGACAGAGATTTACATTTGCTACTGAAACACACACACCATCCCCACCAAGAAAAGCTTCTCAAAGAGAAACAAGGTGAAGGCAAACCTCAAAAACAGAACAGCAACACTGGCGGCAGTCCTTCAGGGGAAAGACCCTCGCCTTGCTAGGGCTCTCTGGAGACAACCCAAGATATTTAAAACATTTTGGGATTGTTTGGTCCTCCCAAGCTCTCTACCTCTGCAGACGATGTTTTGCTCAGCACTGTTCTTTGAGGGAAAAGTGAAATCACATATTTTACAGCTTGCTGCTGCTGATGATGTATGTAAAAAGGTGAGCATTTTATAAAGATGTGTTATTTCAAAGATACAAAATCAAAACAAATAAAAACATATCATTAATTGGACCAGGGGGATATAAGATTTTCTGTCTGTCTCTCTGTCTCTGTCTCTTTTTCTCTGTGTCTCTCTGTCTGTCTTTCTGTCTGTCTCTGTCTCTCTCTCTCTTTCACACAACACACACACACACACACACATAAACACACACACTTTTCAGACATTAAAGATGAAACAACAGACACTGTCAAGAAAAAGTAACAACCACATGTTAACAAACCCCATATTGTCAAATAAATATGAAAATTACCATTTAACAAACACGAACTATTGTACGCTGAAGACAAGAGAAGACAAGTGCACAACCACTTAGTATTTAACTGAAGGCAATTCCCACAAAAGAAGCGATACATCCCTGCCCCAAGAGAGCTGTAAACCAAGACATTTCAGAGCTGTCTTTTTGGACAGAATAACAAAGAGGAAGAGTGAGTTGGGGGCGAGGCTGGGGTGGGGGACTGGAGGGAGGGATGGGGATAGAATGAAGACAGGAGACACAGCCCAGGGGGAAGATGGGGGGGGGGGGGGGTGTTGCAGTACAGGTCTGGTTTGCTGGGTCCCATGAAGGAGAAATGACAGGCTTACAGATTTCCCTGTTTGGATCACTAGGCCTGGCTGCACTCTGACAAGAGCAGCTTAGAAAGGAAATGGTTTTCCACTGGAGAAATGGTGATGGCAAAAAAGGTTGTAAGAAACCTGAGTGTAAAAGTTGTGTGGTGGTGGTGGTTGGTGGTGGTAGTGGTCTTTGTAGTGGTGTGTTGAGGGGAGGAGGGTGTGTGTGTATATGTGTTTGTGTGTGTGGTGTGTGTGTGTGCGCGCACGCATGAGTGTGTGTGTGTGTGTGTGGTGCTGTGTGTAATTTTGTCTGTCTATCTATCTATGTGTGTGTTTGTGTTTAAGTGTGTGTTTGTGTATAAGTGTGTGTGCATGTCTATGTGCGTGTTTTTGTATCTTCGTGCGTGTTTGGAGAGACAGACAGACAGACAGGCAGGCAGGCACAAACAGAGACAGACAAACAGAGATTTACATTTGCTACTGAAACACACACACCATCCCCACCAAGAAAAGCTTCTCAAGGATACACAAGGTGAAGGCAAACCTCAAAAACAGAACAGCAACACTGGCGGCAGTCCTTCAGGGGAAAAGGCTTCGCCTTGCTAGAGCTCTCTGGAGACAGCCCTTTCTTCGCAGCTTCAAGATATTTAAAACATTTTGGGATTGTATTGTCCTCCCAAGCTCTCTACCTCTGCAGATGATGTTTTGCTCAGCACTGTCCTTTGAGGGAAAGGTGTAATCACATATTTTACAGCTTGCTGCTGCTGCTGATGTATGTAAGAAGGTGAGCATTTTATACAGATGTTTTATTTCAAAGATACAAAATCAAAACCAAGCAAAACACATCATTTATTGGACCTGGGGGATATAAGATTTTCTGTCTATCTCTCTGTCTCTGTCTCTTTTTCTCTCAGTTTCTCTGTCTCTGTCAGTCAGTCTTTCTCTCTCTCTCTCTCTCTCTCTCCTCTCTCTCTCTCTTCTCTCTCTCTCTCTCTCTCTCTCTCCTTCTCTCTCTCTCTCTCTCTCTCTTTCACACACACACACATGCATGTACACACACATAAACACACACACCTTTCAGACATTAAAGATGAAACAACAGATACTGTCAAGAAAAAGAAACAAACACATGTTAACAAACCCCATATTGTCAAATAAAAATGAAAATTACCGTTTAACAAACAGGAACTATTGTACGCTGAAGACAAGAGAAGACAAGTGCACAACCACTTAGTATTTAACTGAAGGCAATTCCCACGAAAGAAGCGATACATCCCTGCCCCCAAGAGAGCTGTAAACCAAGACATTTCGGAGCTGTCTTTTTGGACAAAACAACAAAGACATAGAGTGAGTTTGGGGAGAGGCTGGGGTGGAATGAAGAGGGGGCGAGGCTGGGGTGGGGGACTGGAGGGAGGGATGAGGATAGAATGAAGACAGGAGTCACAGCCCAGGGGGAAGATGGGGGTGGGGGGGGGGGTGTTGCAGTGCAGGTTTGGTTTGCTGGTGGGGCATGCCTGGGTCCCATGGAGGAGAAATGACAGGCTTACAGATTTCCCTGTGGGGATCACTAGGCCTGGGTGCACTCTGACAAGAGCGGCTTAGAAAGGAAATGGTTTTCCACCGGAGAAATGGTGATGGCAAAAAAGGTTGTAAGAAACCT
>CM054135.1:73927064-73934564 GCA_028751875.1 Rapana venosa
CACAGGAGGCCCGAGCCAAGAGGCTCCTGCAGAGAGCATTAATTTTGTGGAAAGAAAATCACTGAAGTGGGGATTGATTTGTGCTGATTTGTTCTAGCTTGCCGGGGATAGAATGTGTCGCTGGAAAAGAGAGAGAGAGAGGAGAGAGAGAGAGAGAGAGACAGACAGACAGACAGACAGACAGACACAGACAGACAGAGACAAAGAGGGAGGGAGGGAGAGAGAGAGAGAGAGGACAGAGAGAGACAGAGAGACAGAGAGACAGAGACAGAGACAGACAGACAGACAGAGACAGACAGAGACAGAGAGGGAGGGAGGGAGACAGAGACAGACAGACAGACAGAGACAGAGACAGATACAGACAGAGACAGAGAGGGAGGAAGAGAGACAGAGACAGACAGACAAGACGGACTGACGGACGGACGGACAGTCAGACAGAGACAAAGAGAGACAGAAAACAGAGGTACAGAAACAGGGAGGTAGAGAAAGACACAAAGAGACACATAGAGACATAGACAGACAGACAGACAGGCAAAGCAATAGAGAGAGACGTTAAGACACAGACTGACAGACACAGACACAGATACAGACAGAGAGAGAAGTGTGAAAACACATCAGAAAGAATTGGGAGGGAGGGGGGGGAGGGAGACAGACAGACAAACAGACAGACAGAAAGACAGAAAAACAGACAGAGACAGACAGACAGATACAGAGACAGAGACAGAGAATGACGGGGAAAGAGGGTAGCGGGCAGCGGGTAGGTGAGGATAAGGGGGGGGGGGGGGGGGGGGGTGGTAGTGGAAGGAGGAGGGCGTGTGAGGAAGCACAGTCAGTGTTTGCATGCGATGTTGGCTTTGCTTCTTACGGGATCGACCCACTGCACAGGATGTGGGGCTAATCTGCCCATCCATCTCCACTTTTCTTCTTCCTCCCCTTCCCTTTGCGCCCAGCCATGCACTTTTCCTTTTCCCTGCAGTCTCTGTCTCTGTCTGTCTGTGTTTCTCTGTCTCTGTGTTTCTCTCTATCTCTGTCTGTCTCTGTGTTTCTCTGTCTATGTCTCTCTGTTTTTCTGTCTCTGTGTTTCTCTGTCTCTGTGTTTGTCTGTGTCTCTATGTTTCTCTGTTTCTCCGTCTCTCTGTTTCTCTGTCTCTCTGTTTCTATGTCTGTATGTTTCTCTGTCTCTGTGTTTCTCTTTCTCTATGTTTCTCTGTCTCTGTGTTTCTCTGTCTCTCTGTTTCTCTGTCTCTGTCTCTCTGTTTCTCTGTCTCTATGTTTCTGTCTGTCTGTCTCTATGTCTCTGTGTTTTTATGTCTGTCTGTCTCTCTGTCTCTATGTTTCTCTGTCTCTCTGTTTCTATGTCTGTATGTGTCTCTGTCTCTGTGTTTCTTTTTCTCTGTTTCTCTGTCTCTGTGTTTCTTTGTCTCTATGTTTCTCTGTCTCTGTGTCTCTCTGTCTCTGTCTCTATGTTTCTCTGTCTCTATGTTTCTCTGTCTCTATGTTTCTCTGTCTCTGTGTTTCTCTGTCTCTGTGTTTCTCTGTCTCTGTGTTTCTCTGTCTCTATGTCTCTATGTTTCTCTGTCTCTATGTTTCTCTGTCTCTGTGTTTCTCTGTCTCTGTGTTTCTCTGTCTCTGTGTCTCTATGTTTCTCTGTCTCTATGTTTCTCTGTCTCTATGTTTCTCTGTCTCTGTGTTTCTCTGTCTCTATGTTTCTCTGTCTCTGTGTTTCTCTGTCTCTGTGTTTCTCTGTCTCTGTGTTTGTCTGTCTCTATGTTTCTCTGTCTCTGTGTTTCTCTGTCTCTGTGTTGTCTGTCTCTGTGTTTCTCTGTCTCTGTGTCTCTGTCTTTGTCTTGTGTTCTCTGTCTCTATGTTTCTCTGTCTCTATGTTTCTATGTTTCTCTGTCTCTATGTGTCTCTGTCTCTATGTTTCTCTGTCTCTATGTTTCTCTGTCTCTGTGTTTCTCTGTCTCTGTGTTTCTCTGTCTCTGTGTTTCTCTGTCTCTGTGTTTCTCTGTCTTTGTCTTTGTCTCTGTCTCTGTCTCTGTCTTTGTCTCTGGATTGGATGTAAAAAAAAAGCACATGGGTGCTTATTCATTATCCTCGAAGTCAAAGAATTTGTCTTTGTCATTGTCATTGTCTCTCTCTGTCACTGTCTGTCTATCTCTGTCTGTCTATCTGTATATCTGTCTCTGTCTGCCTGTCTGTCTGTCTCTGTCTCTCTCTCTCTCTTTCTCTCTCTCTCGTTCTGTCTTTCTCTCTCCTTCTCTCTCTCTCTCTCTCTCTCTCTCTCTCTCTCTCTCTCTCTCTCTCTCTCTCTCTCTCTCTCTCTCTCTCTCTCTCTCTTGCTCTCTCTCTTTCTCTCTTTCTCTCTCCTTCTCTCTCTCTTTCTTCCCCCCCTCTCTCTCTCTCTCTCTCTCTCTCTCTCTGCCCGTCTGTCTGTCTTTCCTTCTGTATGGCCGTCTGTCTGTCTGTCTGTATGTCTGTCTGTCTCTCTGTCTCTGTCTCTATCTCTGTCTATCTCTCTCTGCCCGTCTGTCTATCTGTCTGTCTGTCTGTCACAGACAAACACTGAAGGAGAGAAAGCTTGCGTGCATGTAAACATTGAAGTGTGTTTGGTCGTTTTACCTGAACAGATCCTAGAATCTGGAAAAACTAAACAAAAACTGCCCGCGACTTTATTTTTTTTACTGTTTAGATGAAAATCACAAATCAAGACAGAATCTGTGCTTCATTCAAAAGGCTTAGTCATGTGCAAACAGAACAAGATTTGTTGTTTATTTTGCTTAAACGAGAATCACAAGAGCATGAAGAATAAAAATTGAAGCTCAGGCTCACACTAAGCCATATATGCATCTGCTATAGGGGATAATAAAATCAATCTTTTTCTCATCAGTCGGCTAATATTAAAAATCGAACTTCAAACACAGTGAGCGGGGTGGAGGGGAGGGAAGGCAGAGATATGTAAAGAAAAAAAGAGCGACACCGCTAGAGACAGACATAGAAATACAGGAGAGAGAGAGAGGGACAGACAGACAAACAGACAGACAGACAGAGAATACATACATACATACATACACACACATATACACATACACACATACATACATAGGCCTACATACTCACATACATACACATATAGATACATAAACGTAACAAGAAGTGCAGATGACCAGTCACAACTCTTTCATTATTATCATTCCTCAATAATAAACATCGATAACAATTGTCATTAGTTAATTCAGAAAACAAGGACATCATACATTTCAAAAAACTTATACCCACTTGTATCCAAACAACAGCCTGCACACTAACTAGCCAAACAGCTTTACGAACATACCACTAACCAGCCAATCCAAACCAGAGTGCTGTCGACAGCTACAGTTTGCCAAGCATAAACTCTCGATGATGACTACTTTCGTATTGATCTCCGTTCCATTTGAGCTCCACACTGGAAATGACGCCACGAGCTGCAGCTAAAAGAGGCAGAACTTGTGGGATTCCGAATACTCTTTGATGAGATGGCAGGCTGGGCAGACGGGGTAACGGTTGGCAAACACATTCTCAAAAAGATCTGTGATGACAGTTATGGGTCAGAATGTCCATAACCATGTCCTCATCTGAAGAAAAAAGTGGATGTGATAGACAAACCCATCAAATTGTTTTGAGGAGTTCAGCTGTTCTAGTCCGCCTGTGATAATTTCAGTTTAACGTCTGTTCACATTTAGTGATTTTAGACGGACAACTGTGTAGACAAACAAAGGTCACATGTTGTATTATTGATAGTGTTGTCAGTTTACCATGTATGGACTAACACCAATGGATGAACCAATAATACCCTCAATGCTATTTGTAATTATAGCCTCTTCTTGGGAACGCTTCCCGAAATTTGATTTAACCCAATTCATTCTCTAATTATACAACTGCAGATTTATTTTTAATGCTTGTAACGAATGAAAAAAAGAAACTAAACAACCAACCAAAAACAACGGAGGGAAATGGCTGCCTATCAGTACCTCGCAAATGTCATATCTTTCCAAATTTTTTATCTTACAAAATAAGTACACCAGTAAATGAATTTTTAAAAAAGTAAACCCCTCTCAAAACCCCATCTCATCAGTTTATAATATATTTGTTAAGTGTTCATTGACTACACGAAAAAAGGACATGAGACAAATCTTTCATTCCTTGACAGCAGAAAAAAGCTTGTATCCATAAAAACAAACTGTGAGTAATGGAAGCAAAGGAGGGAATGTATGCAGTGCAGACGGTGCGGTGTCACGATTAAAATGTCAAACAAAACATGTATCCCTTACACAGAACGATTAAGTTCTCTTTAAAGCCTTCAGATAAGACTATAAACCGAGATTCCTTGTGTAAACACACGTAGAACATCTTTCACATATGTCAAAGCCTTTTCCACCTTTGGAAGGAAAGTGTGCCAGCAGAAGTGGGATGACAATATTTACAAAACCACATGCACACATGGACTGCGTGTAAAAATCCCACATAAGTGCTTATCCCGTTATTTTCGATATGAAAAAGAGAACAAAATCAAGTATCAGCAACTGCAGGCAAAGAAAGATGACGAATGAGCAATCAGAGAAGGCAGGACGTGGAAGCGGGGAGCTGGGTGTGTGTGACTGATGGCGACTTGTCAGTGTACAGCGCTCATCACAGCCCATCACTACACTCCAGAGCAGCGAGTATGTGTGTGTGTGTGTGTGGTGTGTGTGTGTGTGTGTGTGTGTGTGTGTGTTTTGTAGAAAGGCAGTCAGTGGAGTGGATGCATGCTGCCTGTGAGCTGATTCGTTTACAACTGTGCAGAAAGTCTTTGGGTATGTAGAAAGATACAGAGAGAAGGTGGCGGGGAGGAGGGTTAGAGAAGAAGGAGAAGAGAGGGGGGGGAGAGGGGGAGGGGGTAAACAAAGAAACAAACAGACAGTCAAATAGACAGGCAGGCAGGCAGGCAGGCAAGCAGAAAGAGAGAGAGAGAGAGAGAGAGAGAGGGGGGGGGTGAAAAGGAGGTAATGATGTGGATTTTGACACAGCGGACATGCTGACAGACACAGAAAGGAAGAGAAGGGAAGAGAACAGAACAGAAGGAAAGAAGGAAAGAAAGGAAGGAAGGAAGAAAGAAAGAAAGACAGACAGACAGACAGACAGACAAAAAGAAAGACAGACAGACAGACAGAAAGAAAGAAAGGGAAAGAAAGAAAGAAAGAAAGAAAGAAAGAAAGAAAGAAAGAGAAGAAGAAAGAAAGAAAGAAAGAAAAAAAGCAAGAACGAACAAACGAATGAACGAGCAAAAGAAATATAAACAAAGAAAAACAGAAACAGATAGAAAGACCGAAAAAGGAGAAAGACAAAAACAGAATTAAAACAACCAAATATCACCTAAACAAAGAGAAGAAAAAGGGGGGAAAAGAAAAAGTGAAAACGAAAAATAAAGAAACAGAAAAGAAACAGAAAGTAACAGAGATATACAGACAGAGAGAAACAAACAAACAAGCAAATAAACCAACCAACCAAACTGAGAAAAGTGGAAAGAATGAGAGGAAGAGAATAACGTTGATTGATATACATACATTCAGACAGACAAACAGACAGACAGACAGAGACAGAGAGTCAGAGACAGAGACATTGTGAGACGCAGACAGAGACAGACAGACAGAGATATACAGACAGAGACAGAGAGACAGAGACAGAGAGACGAACAAGGCCAGTGTTTGCATGTGAATTTGGCATTACCTCTTGCAAATCGATCAAATGCAGGGAGCAATCTCAAATTGCAATCTTCCTGTTTCTTACAGTTTTTCTGCCATAAACCTGAACCTCTCCAATCTCCAAATATCTTTATCAGTCTAGTTCTGTGTGTGTGTGTGTGTGTGTGTGTGTGTGTGTGTGTGTGTGTGTGTGTGTGTGTGTGTGTGTGTGTGTGTGTGTGTGTGTGTGTGTGTGTGTGTTTGTGTGTGTGTGTGCGCACACACACACACACACACACACACACACACACGGGTATGCGTTCGCGCATATTATGTCTGTGCATGCATGAGTGTATGCATGTTTGTGTGTCTATGTGCGTCTGTGTGTGTCTGTCTCTCTGTGCCTGTATGCTAGCCTATGTTATATGTATACATCCGTGTCTGATCTTTCTTGTGTCTGTTGGTATCCTGTATCTGACCTGTGTGTATATTTATACATGTCTGTACATAAATTAAAGGTAAAGAGCTCAGTGGTCGGAGCACTCGCTTTCCCCCAGCCAAGTTAAGCAGCGTCGAGCGTGGTTACCAGTTGGATGGGTGACCGTTTGTGCGCCTTGGCTTCAGTACAGTTCCCCCAGTTCACCCAGCTGTAAATGGGTACCTGCCCTCTTTAGGGTCAGGGAAGGTAAAGCAGCGATGGAGAGGAGATTTGCGCCGGCCTCAATATGCTGGCCCTAGAGAAGTGAGGTCTCTGACGCCTCGCTCCCCTACGACTTTATAGGTTATGGGACTCCTTTACCTTTTTTTTAAACATAAATTAGTGTGTGTGTGTACATGTTCATACATCCATGTGTTATGTATGCATGGAACATTGTGACTAGGTGTGCAAGCTTATTCAGCCAGAGAGGAGGAGGAGGAGAAGGAGGAGAAGATGACTAGACAGTGGTGTCCGCCATGAGGTGGCCTGTCTCAGGCCTGTCAGTGTGATATCTTCAGTTTAACGTCTATTCACAGTTAGTGTCCAGAGGGCTGTGTGCTGATAGCAGTTATGAAGTAGTGCTCGGCAGGGCTGCTTCTTCAGCATTGGCCAAGTGATCTTCAACAGTGATGGTTTCTTTTCATGTGTTGTTTTGGGGTGGGGGTTCATAGTTGGTTAACGTGCTTTGGGAAGTTCTGTTGCTACCAGTCTTTTCTTCTTTTTCTCCTGCTGTTTTGGTGTGTGTGTTTATTTATTTTATTTGTTTATTTATTCTTTTACATCTAGGATAATGGAATAAGCACGTATCTGCTTTTTTACATCTAGTCCCCGTGGGTATGCGTTTTTGTAAATTCTGTCATCTGTTCCTACCGGCACACAATGGCCTACTCTTACGAAAAGCGAAACAGGATTTAACGTGTGCGCAAGATGTTCTGCGTGCGTTTGCACACGGGGCCTCGGTTTATAGTCTCATCCGAAGGACTTTGGGGGAGAGTGGAGTCTGTACTGACGTTAACTCCAGGGGAAAATATCCCCTTGAACGGGAATCGAACCCGGGTCGTCAGATTGCGAGCGCAATTTTCTGACCACTAGGCTATCGTGTGTGTGTGTGTGTGTGTGTGTGTGTGTGTGTGTGTGTGTGTTGTGTGTGTGTGTGTGTGTGTGTGTGTATGTTTGTGTGTGTTTGTGTGTGTGTGGTTGAGTGTGTCTGTTACATTTGGTATGTGTGCGTGTTGCATTTGATGTGTTTGTGTGTTTATGTTGATGTTTGTGTGTGCCTATGTATCTGTCTGCTTGCATCTGTATCTGTCTGTGTTTGTTGTG